>CM038463.1:59033636-59723539 GCA_021464415.1 Lonicera japonica | reverse complement strand
CGGGCCAGACACGGAACGTTGCTTGGCTCTCGCCATCGTATCCAGGACCTCATTGAAGCTGGAACCATCCCCGCACCCGGTGGGCTCAATATTACTAACAACCCCCTTCCCAATCATGCTCCACCTACGGGAATTAACGCCTTAACCACTGATGAAGAAGGCTTTGATCCCGTGGGACTCATTCGAGACGATCCAGCCTACAAGTCACCAGTCGTGCCACCAAAGAGGGCTCAAGTTGCCCCAGACCTCAATCCGATAATTGACCAATAGATGGCTAAGATGAACTTCCTACCCGGGCAGGGTTTAGGAAAGACGAATCAGGGGATCTCCCAACCACTTACAATCAAAACCAATCCCAAAAAATCTGGGATAGGATGGACCCAGGATAAGAAGAAACAACCATGAAAGCCCTGAGGTCTTCCCAAGGAGACAATCTGTATGACCGAAACCTCCCCTGAAACTTTTAGTTGGTCTACGGAACCAGAATCATCGGAAGCCTCAGAGGGATCAGACTCAGCATCCCTTTGGATACAACAAATTACCCGTTCAGGGAGGGTATACCAGCCACCCACAATGGATACCGAGAAATCACCACCTCCTAAGAAAATAGGAGACAATCGTGTACTGGAACAGTTGAAGAAAACTCAGGCACACATCACCATTTGGGGCCTCTTGGTTGCCTCCAAACCTCACAGGACCGCCTTCATCAAACTCCTAGATGAGGCCGTCATATCACCAGACTCTACGCCCGAACAACTACCAAACATGATCGGGTCCCTTACAGTCCAAAGAAGTCTGTCATTTTCAGATGAAGATTTGTCTCCATTGGGGAAAAAACACAGTCTGGCCCTCCATATTACTGTCCGGACCAGAGGGAAAATCCTGCCACAGGTCCTCATCGACAACGGGTCAACCATAAATATCTGCCCTTTGAAGACCTCCAAGTGTCTGGGTATCTTAGACTCAGAACTTTCTCCATCAGTAATGACCGTTAGAGCCTATGACAACACCAGAAGGGCCGTTCTGGGTTCCCTAAAGCTAGATCTCATGGTCGGTCCCGAAAACTTTTCAGCCGACTTCCAAATCATAGATGTGAGGATCAAGCGCTTACCATTGCGCCAAAAGCTATAGCTGTTAGCGAAGGCGCAACTTTATTTCCTTGTACCCAACGACCATTAGAGGGCCATGGCATTAGATAACCTGCACACCGGATATACCCTCCGAATTCACCATGGAGAGCAGCGCAATTGTGGATTTACCTCCAACAATCCCCCCCCACAATGGCGCGCCCCAGGTATCGAACCCGTGACCTCCTCTGATACCAATTGTGAGGATCAAGCGCTTACCATTACGCTAAAAGCTATAGCTGTTAGCGAAGGCGCAACTTTATTTCCTTGTACCTAACGACCATTAGAGCGCCATGGCATTAGATAACCTGCACACCGGATATACCCTCTGGATTCACCACGGAGAGGAGCGCAATTGTGGATTTACCTCCAACAATAGACATTCCCTCCAGTTTTAACCTCCTATTGGGAAGAGCATGGCTGCACGACATAGGAGCACTCCCCTCCTCCTTGCACCAGAAGATCAAGATACCGTTCGAAGGGAAGATAATCACCATCCAAGGAGATCCTGAGAGGACCTTGGCAGATCTGGAATTACCTGTTTTGGGTATCGGGAGCCAGAGCATACAGCTGGGAGGCTTTTTTTACGAGCCTCAAGTACAAGCTCTAACCACCCAGCGTATCAAGTATCTACCCCCTGATAATATCCCCGGTCTCAGCACCAAGATCACAAATATGCTAAGAATGATGAAATACTTACCTGCAGCCAGTCTCGGAATGGGACAGCCAGGATTGCTTCAGGCCTTAGAACCAATAACGAGGCGTGAAAGAGAAAGGTTAGGGTACCGGCACACCAAAGAAGACAACCAAGAGAAAAAGGGTCGAGGGCATTAGTATCCGAGTTTTAGCTCTCTGAATGGGTTTTTCGTCAAAGAAGGAGAAGACTTCCCCCTTTTGCGACCTTCAGGAGCCTTGGAGAAACAGCGACAGAGATAACCTTCCAGGATGGGAAATCTTCTATGAAGAGGACCTCTATCTCATGGAAAATGTTATACACAGCTTCTCTACCAAGTTGACGATCGGGCTGAGAGAAGAAAATGAAGACAAGGACGATGAAGAGGAAGAAAGGATCAGAGATCTCTTCGACATCATGGCTCTAGGAGATGATGAGCCAATAGACGACCTTGTACACTTAATACATACCGATCCAGATTACCAGAAAGAGGGGGAAAATAGTGAAATTGTAAGGGTGAGAGATGAGAGTGGGGGTAAGACTAGGGAGGAGTCGCTCCTAGATTTACTTTTTAAACTTGTACCTATAAGCACTATTATTAATGAAGAAGACTCTGTTTTGCGTTATCCTTTTAATTTTGATTTTGTAATTGCTTATATGGAGATGGAAAGACTAAATGAACACCCTGAACGGGAGGAGCAGCGTATACAGAGTGAGGAGGGAGACACTCTTTTGATTAACCTCGGGACGGAAGAAGAAAGAAAAGAGGTCCGTATTGGGGCAAGTCTAAGCAAGACAGAAAAAGAAGAATTCACACAAACTCTGAATGAGTACGTGGATGTCTTTGCTTGGTCCTATACAGATATGCCAGGTTTGAACAGCTAGATAGTCATGCACGAGATACACACCAAGCCGGAGATTAGACCCGTTAAACAGAAGTTAAGAAAGCTTACGCCTGAATGGTCCCTGAAGGTAAAAGAAGAAGTGATGAAACAACTGAGTGTGGGGTTCTTACGAGTGATCGAGTACCCTTCATGGTTAGCCAACATTGTGCCCGTTTCAAAGGCAAATGAGAAGGTCCGCATGTGTGTAGACTACCGAGATCTCAATAAAGCCTGCCCGAAAGGCGATTTCCCATTACCCAACATTGATTTGATAGTGGATAATACCGCTAACCATGCCTTGAAGTCGTTCGTAGACGGTTTCGCCGGGTATAATCAGATCAAGATACACCCGGATCACTAAGAGAAAATAGCATTCATCACACAGTGGAGGACATACTACTACACCGTTATGCCATTCGGGTTGAAGAATGCCAAGGCAACATATCAGAGGGCAGTTACCGCTATCTTCCACGACATGATTCACAAAGAAGTAAAAGTGTATGTGGATGACATGATAATCAAGTCGAAGGAGAGGGAAGGCCATGTACCAGCCTTACGAGCCTTTTTTGACCGCCTCCGCCAGTACCAGATGAGACTCAATCCGTAGAAATGTGTGTTCGGAGTAACCAAAGGAAAACTCTTGGGTTATGTCGTCAGCCAGAAAGGCATCGAGGTAGACCCTGCCAAGGTTCGAGCTATCCAAGAAATGCCCTAGCCTCGTACCGAGAAAGAAGTCCGGGGATTTTTGGGTAATTTGCAGTACATCAGTAGGTTCATCTCTCAACTTACTCAGACTTGCGAACCCATCTTCAAACTCCTAAGGAAGTCTTCACCAGGAGAATGGGACGATCAGTGCCAGGAGTCCTTTGATATAATCAAAGACTACCTCTCCAAACTTCCAGTGTTAGCCCCACCACAGACCGGACTGCCACTAATTTTATACCTGACCGTCATTGATTCAGCTGTAGGAGCCATGCTAGCCCAACATCTGATCGATACACGAAAAGAACAAGCAATCTACTACATCAGCAAGAAATTGTCCCCATTTGAGATAAACTACACGCCATTGGAAAAATCATGCACTGCTCTCGTCTGGGTAACACAGAAATTACGGCACTACATGCTGGTTTTCACAGTCATCCTGGCATCACGAATTGATCCTTTGAAATACCTCTTCGAGAAACCAGCTCTCTCGAACCGTATGGCAAAATGGTTATTCTTGCTTTCCGAATTCGACATCACTTACATGACCCAGAAGGCAGTCAAAGGCAAGATTATAGCTGATTACCTGGCCCACAATCCAATATTGGGGGATATGCTAGAAGAAGCCGACTTTTCAGACGAAACTATCATGAATGTTGAGATCAATGAAGACTGGAACGGGATAGGCATCCTGTTAGTCTCTCCAGACCAAACTCATTCTCCGGTATCATACTATCTAGACTTCTTCTGCACCAACAACATGGCCGAGTATGAAGCCTGTATAATCGGATTAGAGATCGCGCTCCAAAGGGGTATAAAGAGAATACAGGTATACGGAGATTCAGTGTTAGTGGTCCACCAAGTTCTGAAGGAATGAAAGATTAGAGACGAAAAATTAGTCCATTACCTTGCCCGATTGGAGGATGTCGCAGGAAGGTTTGAACATTCAGAGTTTTACTATGTCCCCAAGTCACAAAATAGTTTTGCTGACGCACTAGCAACCCTGGCATCTATGATCGATATCCCGGAGGTGATGGAAGAAATAACTCTTACAGTACAAAGAAGATCAAGACCAGCACACTGCATGGCCCTTGAGGTAGAGAATAATGAGAACGGGGACTTAACCGCTTGGTTTTACGACATCTGGAACCTGTTAAAAAACCATAAGTATCCCGAGCAACGGACAAGAGAACAAAGGTTACACTCAGAAGATTAGCATCAAGATTCATACTTTGCGTCAAAAGGCTATATAAGAGAAACTACGACGGAGCCCATCTCCAATGTCTCACTAAAGAAGAGTCTGTCAAAGTAATGGATCAGATACATGGGGGAGACTTTGGACCTCATATGAGCGGCCATACACTTGCCCGTAAAGTCATCAGACAAGGTTATTACTGGTCTACCCTGTAGAACGACTGCGTTAACCACGTACGCCGTTGCCACAAGTGCCAAATCTATGCTAAATCTTAGAAACTTCCTCCGAAAGAGTTGTACAATATGACTGCTCCCTGGCCTTTTGCAACCTGGGGAATCGACATTATTGGAAAGATTTCGCGCAAAGCCAGTAACGACCATGAGTTCATACTAGTGGCCATCGACTACTTCACCAAATGGGTAGAAGCCGAGTCTTTTCAAACCCTTGACGCCAGGAAAGTTGCCCGATTCATCAGAAGGAATATCATCTGCTGGTATGGAGTCCCACACGAGATTATCTCGGATAACGACACTCACTTCGAAGGAGAAGCTAATACAATCATGGAGGAATACGATATTACCTAACATAGATCTTCGCCATATAGACCACAAACCAATGGGGCAGTTGAGGCCGCCAACAAAAATCTGAAGAATATCCTGAGCAAGATGACCAACACCTGCCGGGACTGGCCCAAGAAGTTACCATACGCATTGTGGGGATATCGCACCACCGAGAGGGTCTCCACGGGGGCAACCCCATTTTCTCTTACATACGGGATGGAAGTAGTCGTCCCTATTGAATTGGAGGTCCCTTCCCTCAGAGTTATACTAGAGAATCAAGTTAACGAGCTGGAGTGGGTCCAGGCACGTTATAACGAGCTAGCCTTGCTATATGAGAAGAGATTGAGAGCCGCATACCACCACCAAGGGTATCAGAAGAGAATTGCTCGAGCATTTAACCAGAAAGTAAAGACTCGGGGTATCAATGAGAATGACATCGTGTTGAAAAAAATTCGAGAACCAGCCAGGGACCCAAGGGGGAAGTTTGGGCAGAAATGGACAGGGCCGTACATCGTCAAAGAGATTGACACTGGGGGTGTTGCCATACTCACAGACTTGGACGGACAATTACTGCATTCACTAGTCAACATGGATCGTTTGAAGAATTATTACCAATAGATATGTATAGATAAGAACTACGTAATCCTGAGCCCTAACTCGAAAAATGTGTTTTTGAAAAAATCAAAAGGGGAACGTAGGCAACCTGAGAAGTGACTTCAGGCCCGGTTTAAACATTATAAAGAAATTTATTTCCCACAAACAGTCCTTCATATATTATTAAAAGTGGTTCAGAACACCGAAAGTTACAAAGGACATATAGCATACAGAAAAAACTAATCCCTAGGGGTTGGCCAAGCAGGGTCCTCAGTAGCCAAATCAATTCGAGCCTCATCCAGAATCTGGTACGCAAAGACAATATTCTCCTCTATGGGCTCAGAATCCATGAACTAGAACCACTCTATTTGGAAGGGATCATCAATTAGCTCCCCTTTCAAAGACCCCCAACGAGAACAGATTATGTCAGCCCGGAGGGGCCTGGTAATACCGAAACGGGCATAGTTGAACTGACGATTCATTCGAGCACGCCACATCCTCTCCACCGATAAAGAAACATGTGGGGTCACAAATTTAGACTCAGAGGTGAAGTTGTTCAGACCAAGGGAAATGTCCTGAGGAACGTTGAACTGCCGAAGACGACGTCCTATGAGATAAAAGGAGGTAAACCAGAGCCCGCGAAGTCGAACATAGTTCTGACCCCCTATACTAAGCACCATCGCCTCAGCTTCCACCAAGGAATATTCCACCGGATAGCCCAAAAGTTCTCCGAAAACCACACCGTCCAATCAGAGGAAGACATAGTCAAAGCACCAAAGAGGGGACGACGGAAAAAGTGTGTCGGGTTGTCAAGCTGCACCCCGTTGAAACCCACCAATCAGAAATGCTCCAACAGCCACATGTATAGTAAATGAGGGCTTCCCTTGAAAAAGGGTGAGGCTCCCCTTTTGAGATCATTAAGGCCGTTCAGAGTCTCTGCAAGAACAATCGGCACTATAGACTCCCCATTCCTAGCATGGTAAATCAAACTCAAAATAGTTGGATCGACATGGGAAGAGCCCATCACCAATAACATATCAGAAACAAGACAGATCAAGGCCGCCGCATTACGCCCCAGGCTATAAGAAGCTCTGTCCTCATAACAATGGAAGAACCTCACCTTTTTTTGGAGGTCAAGAAGCCCGTCGACAATAAAACCATCACAAGCCGCTTGGGGAATGGCCAACAAAGCAATCAACATGTCTCGAGGATCGATTTCTTCTATGGGGACAGCCATTGGGAGACGAACGTCAAAACGCAACAGCCAGGAAAACTCTTCATAAGTCGGGTAGAGCTCATCTAGCCCGAAACGAAAAAGATGGTCCGCAGGGCTCCAGAAATACAAAGCGTCCAGCAAAAAGGAAAAATCTACAGGACGATGGCACCAGCCCGCTAAAGGGCTAAAAGCACCAAAGTTCAAACCATTCTCAGAAGATATCAGAGCATCTCGGATTTTAACATAAGAAAAGTCAGAATTTGTGCGATAAGAGGACATTTTGGGAAAGGTGTGGGGATGAAGGAAGAAATATGGGTGTATTTATAGCAAAAAAGAGGGTCCTGTGCCTGTTTGTCGCGCGACAAACCCATATCCAGGAGGGATTGTCGCGCGACAATCCCCTTTGATATCACCCTATTTTTGCTTTTTTTTTACCCGTAAGAGTCATTTTGCCAAAAGAATCGCTTCTGCATACACTGTGCTCACTTTGTTCTTTTGCAGGAACCCTAAGTATCGCCACATTACAAGGTATGGCTCCTAAAATTATCAATTCACGTAATTATTACCTTTTCATCACAGATAAGGAATAAAAAACGCATCATCAGACACAAATAAAGATTTTTATAAAAAATTAATAAAAGAACAGTTTTCAAGAAACTAAATCTCTGTCTAAATATCTAAAAATAAAACTACATATCTGTTTCAAACAAACAAAAAGTGCAGGAAAGAAAAGCTAATCTACTCGAGCGTGCTTTGACACGCTCCCACTATCGCCCAAGCCCTTCTCGGGAATAAGGTCAACCACTGGGACACTCTGAGTAGGAGGGACTACCGCCTGGGAAGGCCCTATCGACTGGACAGGAGCCGTAGGACGGATCACCGAGGACCGAGAGCGCCTAGAAGTCCGACTACTATTCCTTCGAGACTCCGTCCGGGCATGAGAAGAAGTCAGAGGGTCGCCCCGCTGTAAAAAAATGCCAATCGCCCTCTGATAGTCACGCATGTATGCTGGAGGGTCTCGACCGACGTACTGGAGAAGGTTCCAGTTGTAGAGGTGCTGGGTATGCCAAGCCCTTAGATCCGCCACCCGTACACTCACCCGCTGTGAAAGACATAAAATAAGAAAATCAGCACAATCGAAATAAATAAATATATATATAAAAGTATCAATAAAAGTTGAAGTAAGTACCTCGTCGTCAGAGCGACCACCCAAGAAGTCAAAAGCGTCATCAGGAAGAGGATACTCGGGCACCGTATATCGACGTAGACCGACGCCGACATAAGAGATATCTCTAGAAAGTGGAGGAAGATCCACCGAAGGAATGGACGAACCCGCCGGAACATCAACAGAAGTGGACCCACCCTTCTCGCGAATCGAGAACAGGAGAGGCCGAGAAGATGAGCCACCGAGACCCGAAGATAGGGCCGAAGAGCCTATAACAGTCGACGGAAGAGGGGTCAGTGTGGCATAGGTATGAACACCTGGAAGATCCACCATAGCCATTGCTCTCAAAGGCAGGACCCCGCTAGAAGGAGTGGTCACGGCAACAGGAAGGGTTCGCCCAAACTGCTCATAGTCGACCCCGAAGTCCGCAGGCTCCCAGGATCGCTCCGAAAAATCTGCTGCCCCTCTCTCAGTAGCCTCAGCAGCCTCAAAAATAGCCCCCGGAGATGCTGACGGACCGGTGGGGAACTCAAAACCCTCGGCAGGCTGCTCCTCTCTAGGCGTAGTTTGAGGAGGCTACTCCGGAACAGCCAATGTCCCACCTCCCTCACCGCCCTCAGGTCTATCATCACCTCCCTCGGGCCTATCATCGCCTCCCTCAGCACCGACAGGGACGTCCCTCTCTCCCTTAGGGTCATCATCATCGGAGTCCAAAATGTTGTCCCTCTGATCAGGGACAGGCGGCAGATGACTGGGGACCGTCCTAGACAAGTGAGTCTGCCCTCGTATATAGTTGGGATCATATCCCAATGCCCAGTACCTCTCGTAGAAGGCCCGTCCCCGAGTCCCCTTCGGCTCCCTCATCAAGTAACGGGCAGCGAAGGCAGTGTAGTCTCCCTCCTTAGTGAACGTCTAAAAACTGAGCCCGTCGACCAACGCCTGCACTGTCTCCAGGTCGATCTCACCCGTTCACCTCATCAGAACTGGCGAAAACAGAGGAACTCGGGGCCACTAGGCCGGTGTGTGCTGGCGAATAACTCTCTCGCCCAAGTAGAAGTGAAGGCCGTACTCGTCCCTGATAAGCCGCCTGGTTCTCGAGACGGTCAGAGCACGGCCATATCCGAAATGGAGGCCCAGATCACCCCGGGGGGTCCACTCAATCTGAACAAAAATAAAATTTTATTTCAGTTATTTGTATTCTATTTACTATTTATCCATTTGAAAAGAAAGAATACTAAAGATATTTACCTGTTCCTCTAGCAGGTCATGGACGGCAGCAGCTCCGGTCTCCCGAGTTCGGTATACATAGGGAGCCCTGTAGTTCCCCACAATGAATCAGCGGAGAAAAGGAAACTGATCCTCGTTCTCAACGAGGAGATCCACCTGGGCACGACCCAGAGGGGTATACGCCACGAACCAACTCTGAACATGAGACATAAAGAATATCAGCAACAACAGATAATAAATATAAGGGACTGAAGCAAAGATAAAAGGACAAAAGAACATACCTCCCACAGCAAAGAAAAGCCCTTAAGGTTCAGGGCTAAGTGGCGAGAAACCTGGTCCATAGCATTGTAAAGGATGGTAAGAATAAAACCGCCCCAGTCATAGTCAAACATGATGCTGAAGTCCCGGAGATATGGCAGCCACCAGAGATGGGCTGTGTCCCCCCCACGGGCCTCGAATAAATCATGTAGCGTCAGTAGAAGAAGGACGTGGGCATACTGGCACGCCTCCTGACGGGTCATCGACGCTCCAGAAGCAACTAGTCGGGCCCTCTCTATAGCCAGGCGCGTAACCAAGACAGCCCGAGGAATCGTATCGCCTGAACTCCGTCGCTCAGGAAACCACCCAAGTGCACCCACTATGCCCTCTGCCGTCAGATGCAAAGGAACATCAATTTGTATAGGGACCCCCTGAAGGAATCCCAGTCAAAGCAAATAAATCGAGGGGGGTCATCGTCATCTCCTCCCAACTCCAGTGGAAGGTATGAGTGGTGTCCCACCAGTGACAGGCCAGAGCCGACACCAACACAGCCGCCTTAGATACCCGCTCTGGGAGGGCTTCGAAAAGAGGACCAAATGGAGTCGCAAGGAGCAACTCCTGGACAGGGGCCGGTGCCAGTCGCCACTCTAAGGAAATAGTGTTGGGAGAACCCCAACCTTGGCCGACCCACTGCAGACAAAGCGTAAATATAAGATTATGAAATTTTTTAAAACCTGAGAGTACTTTGGTATAATTATGAGAGATATAGGGTTATAAGGGTAAATTATGTAATTTTTTAAAACTTGAGGGTACTTTGGTGTAATTATGAGATATATAGGATTATAAAGGTAAAATTATGTAATTTTCTAAAACCTAAGGGTACTTTGGTGTAATTATGAGAGATATAGGGTTATAAGGGTAAATTATGTAATTTTCCAAACCTGAGGGTACTTTGGTGTAATTATGAGAGATATAGGGTTATAAGGGTAAATTATGTAATTTTCCAAACCTGAGGGTACTTTGGTGTAATTATGAGAGTTATAGGGTTATAGGGGTAGATTATATATTTTTTTCAAAAACTAAGAGTATCAGAGGTAAAAGTATGTGTTCGCTAAATCGGACGTTATTTCTAGGCAGACATGCATACTAAACATTGTTTAAAATACATGTAAAAAACAACAGAAATAATAGAACGAATAAATACATGAAGGAAAAGAATTTCAAGAGAACATACCAGAGACCGTCGACGGATCTCATGAGAAGCGGGCTCTATCAAGAGCCTAGGAACATCCGGGACTGGAGCAGCCCGGGTCACATCCCGGTAGACCACCGCCCGACCGCGGTCCACCCCATCCTCACCATACCAGTCAAGGTCCTCCCAGTCATAATGGTGAGGACTGCAACGGAGGACTCCCTGAGCGTCAGTAAAAGTAACCTCCTCCTGGTCACCCTCTAGTCGATCTGGCTGTGCGGGATCCATCTGTGTATATAGAGAGTAGTGAGAAAATCGGAAAATCAAAAAAATGGCAGGGCTTCCGCGCTTCAGAGTAGAGAGAAAGAGAGCTAGAGAGAGAAAGAGAAAGGAGGGAATGAGGTGGAATGAGCTCAGCAAGGGGCTTATATAATGATCCAGTTTGTCGCGCGACAAATGGGCTCATTGTCACGCGACAAAGAGCCCTGCCCCGAAGTGTCGCATGACATATTGTCCCCCTCCTCTGTTTTTTTGACCTTTGTCTCATTTTTTCTCCTGCAGGGTTACTTCAGAGAATCAGTTTTCGAAAAACTTGCTAAAAACCGCACACCCAGGATAAAAATTCGAGGAAAAACTTTCAAATCATCTATCCAAAAATGCGAGAACAAGATACACACAGTTAAAAGTAGTCTCTGATCTTCCAAGAAGGACCGAGACCATCAATGAGGAAAGTAAAATATCAAGATAAGACGGGAATAGAAAAAAATTAAAAAAGTAGAAAAGAGAAAGAACCCGCACAAGCGCCCAAAGCAAGCGAGAGAAACAGAAATGCGAGAGTGACAGGGAGAGCCACACCAAAAGTGACAGCTAGGCCAAAACCGGCGCAGGACTTCGTTTTGGGTGAGTAAGGCTCCTGATCACGACAAAGGGATAAAAAGACTCCCGGTCAAAAACAGAGAAGGCCAGGAAAAGTCTTTCCCAAAAGAGGGAGAAATAAGGGCGTCGAAAAACAGAATACGACGTGGGCCCACCAAAAGAAGATAACAGAGAACAGAGATCAGAGATTGAACTTTCAAACAAATTTTCTTTTCAGCACGATATAGGAGAAATGGTTTGGAAAACCTCGAATTATCACTCTGCGGAGAGCAAAAGAAATCCGAAAATTGCCTTCTGAGAGAAGTATCCTCACTCGAGGAAAACATGAGAATAAAATTCAGAAAGATACAGGAAAACGGACATCCAGATAAAGATTAGACCTCGAGAAGCTCTTTTCACACTCACCAAAATTTCTCTCTCTCACTCTAGCAGTCTAAAGAGAGAGACAACCATCATCACCAGAATACAACACAAGACCTCCTCGAGGCAAATCACAAACACAAGCCTTCGCCAGAGGCAAAAATACTCACAAAAGTCCCCCCCAGAGGCAATTTTCTTTCTTTTTTACAGAGCAAAGCCCTCCCAAAGAGGCACAATGGAGCTATGGTAGTCCTCCCACCTGAGGCGAGAAGAACAAAGCCCTCCCAAAAAGGCAAAATGGAGTAATGGTAGTCCTCCCACCTGAGGCGAGAAGAGCAAAGCCCTCACAGAGAGGCACAATGGAGCAATGGTAGTGCTCCCATCTGAGGCTAAATAGAGCAATGGTAGTCCTCCCACATAAGGCGAGAAGAGCAAAGCCCTCCCAGAGAGGCACAGTGTAACAATGGTAGTCCTCCCACCTGAGGCGAGAAGAACAAAGCCCTCCCAGAGAGGCACAGTGTAGCAATGGTAGTCCTCCCACCTGAGGCGAGAAGAACAAAAGCCCTCCCAGAGAGGCACAGTGTAGCAATGGTAGTCCTCCCATCTGAGGCTAGTGGAGCAATGGTAGTCCTCCCATCTGAGACAAGTGGAGCAAATGAAAGTCCTTGAAAGAGGCAAGGAGGTAACACAAGCCCTCTCCAGGCAAAACCAAACACAAAGCCCTCTCCGGAGGCACTCACGAACACTTTTTGCATACGCATACTTCCTTAGAGTTCTTGCGGGAGCCATGAATCATGGTCTCTTCCAGTCGCCTCAATTCCTTGCAAGCAAGAAACTTGAGTCGAGAGGGTCTGTAGACACACCGATCCATGACCCCCGCAAGAACCCTAACGACCTACGAGAACTACTGTTTTTGGAGTCCAGAACCCACCCGAGCACCCGAAACTACCTCGAAAGGGTTTGTTGGCCAACAAACCTGTTTTTAAGAAGGATTGCCGCACGACATATCAGTATGTCGCGCGACAATCACTGGTATGTCGCGCAACAATCATTCCTATGTCGCACGACAAACCCCTCTGACCCCGACCATCCACTCTCTGACAAATCAGTCTATCAGAGACATCACTTCAGCCGTTTGTCACGCGACATTGGACACATTGCCGCGCGACATATGCCCTTTTTGGAGAAATGTTGCGCGACATACTCTTCCCCGCACTATAAATAGGCCAACACCCCCAAGGGTTTGGGGACAGCAACTTGGAATTGGAGAATTATTGGCTTATATATGATTTTCTAGTCTTCATCAAGTATTTTCTGTTATAATCTTATTTCTGAGGAATTATCGGATCTATTCACGACACTCGACGTGTCCCGTCTCTGGAATCGAATTCTCAGAAATATCTGAAGAAGGAAAAGATCATTATCGCCGGAGATCTCTCTGCCGTATTATATCTTCTTTCTTATTGTTATTCTCGTCGGGAAGGTAAAGAAAATCTCTTCTAGTATTTAAATTATATATCTGTGTATTTGTTTTACTTTTGTTGTTCAGTCCACGTTTTATTTGATTAAACTTATTGCCAAATTACAAAATAATCTACTGTTTTCAAAACAAAAAGACCCTGATAAAATTGTTTGCAAAATCAGAATAATAAGTACATTATTATCCGAATAAAATCCTGTTTTCAAAACCCGGACTGATAAAACTTATCTAGGAATCAAAATCAACATATCCTGTCTTTTTAGATCGCGACGTGTCTGATAAAACTCCCCTCAAAGAGTTCTAATTCCATATTAAACTAATTCCGATACAAGATCCGAACTTTTACAAAAGTAATCACAATACGAGAAAACCGTCATTATCTGAGGAAATAATATACGGGAAACTCTCTCAAAATAAAAGGTTTTGTCATTTGTATTTACATCTTTCAAATAATAAAAACATCGGATCTCGAAACACGAAGATTTTTATCCCTTTCCCCTCTTTTTTCCAAAAATTAGGGTCGCATTTGCAGATTCTCACAGTAATATTACATTAAATTTATATTTTATATTAAACAGATAGATGAGATTTGACATGCATAAAATTATTTAAGTTAACCTCCCACGCCAGAAATAATTAGCAGAGTATATTTACTGACCATTTGACCAAATGTTGTTACAATAATTACTAAATGTTTTATTGTAGATATGTAGATTGTGCATCTGAGCTAGTATTTTATTAACAACATAAGACCATTGAGTGATATTTTTTTTGTCAAGTAGTAAATTGGTATTTTTAATTTATATTTAAAATCGTGAGTTTAAATCTGCGTTCAAGTTGTTGTTTTTCGTGTAAAGTTTGATAATTGGATATACGCACCAAATTCTCTTCACAGTAATAATAATAATAATAATAATAATAATAATAATAATAATAATAATAATAATAATAATAATAATAATAATAATAATAATAATAATAATAATAGATTTGAAAGACCACTTGCGGATTGTATTTTAGAGTTGAGCCATTATTGAAAAATGGGGATTCAACAATAATAAGGAATAATAGCTCCTTGTACAGTTGGTCAATTAAAGTGCATGTGTCACAAGTTTTAAAATGGATTTTTTTTTTCAAACTAAGCCACTTTTTGAAGTTATTAGTCAAACTAAATCACTTTTCAACATATTTACCAAACTAGCACATTTTTTAAAATAGTGATTTCAAATCACTATTTTTTCAGATTCGACTTAAAATAGTAATTCGTAATCACTATTTTTTCATTAAAATAGTGATTCGAAATCACTATTTTAAAAAGTGTGCTACTTTAGTAAATATGTTCAAAAATTGCTTAGTTTGGCTAATAACTTCAAAAAGTGGTCTATTTAGACAAAAAAACTCTTTAAAATGGTAGCGGAAAAAACAATTATGCACTTTAAACACACATGAACGAATATGATGCCAACCTCAGTTGTAGCATCGCAGTTTGTATGAGTTTGAAATTTTACTTATTTAGTTGACATTTAACTTTGTATAAATTTCATTTATATACATTTCAAAATTATATTTGAAAAAAATAAAATTGGACTTCCCTGAAATTTGTATAAAAAAATTAAAATCGCAATCCAAATGAATTTCAACTACACATGCATATACTTCAGCATGTGGTAGAGACAAAATTCATGAGTGATTAAATTATACGTTTGGGAAATTTTGTTTGGACTACGTCAAATTCATAATCTTAAAATTTGTGTCGAGTTGAAGTAGTTGAAAATATGTTAAAAAGTGTAATATATGGTATTTACGTTTTTTTAACTAATATATACTATCATATTTATGCAAGGAAAATGATAATATGTGGTTTTTAGAGTATGTGTTAACCATATTATTACTAGAAAGCATAACATTTTGCTTGAAAATCTTTGCTGAATTTAATGCATATTATAATTTAATTAATTCTACTTATATGTGTAATATATATTTTTAAAACACACATTAACATAATAATTTAGTTAATTTAGTTGTCTACCTTGGTGCTTGTCTTATTACTCGAAATCATTAATTGCAATAAGATGGTCGGTTGGATTGGTCCCCAATTTCATTACTTGCCAGGTTGTCAAATTACTGGTGGGGTTCTGACCAGTAAAATGTTAGTTAACTTTGTATTAATGAAATTTCAAAAAGCTACATTGACAAAAATTAAGATTATTTCCTTAACAATCTAAATACCTAGCACTTTAAAACTCATTGCAAATATAAAAATTGAGAGCTCGTTGCGTGGAATTCAATTAAAATTACAAATTGGACTTTAGAAAAAAATTACAATTTTTTTTTTAACTTTTTGAAATACTTCTTAAAAAAGTTTGTTTTATTTCTACTCTTATTAATACTAGTTCCATTCACACCCTTCATTTAGTTCTTGAAAATCGAGTAATCTGAATATTATTTGGTTCTTGAGGGTCAAGTATAACTCTACATTATTCGGTACATAGAAAACAATATTTATCAACAATGTCATATTCGATCTCTAAGTACTAAGTAATACGCTTATACTCAATTTTTAAAAATCGAATAACATGCACCTTATTCAGTGCTCAAAGACCGAATGAGGGGTGGAATTAGAACCAAACATTAATGGGGCTGGAAATAGAATCATCCTTAAAAGGGAGCCGTATTATTTAAACTCTTATGATGTGTCACAATCACAACCTCCACAATTTAAATAAAAACACATCTCAACACCCTCTTATTTATCACAAACACACTCAGCACTCTATTGCCAGATGTTAAGCACATGCTTAACAACACACTCTCACCATTTGAGCCGTATTTATGTGAGTGCATTTATCTCTCATTAAGCGGGTCTTATTTAAAAAAATACTCCAATATACTTCGCACTCCATTACTTAATGTTAGGCGAGTTCTTATCAAAACAAATATAAAAATTATCCAAGTAAATGCACTAAAAGCGTTATTAAAAATTATATTGCAGTTTTACACTACGCTTTTAAAGTGCTATAGGTAGATAATAGCTAGCTAGCCATACTATCTAAAAATAGATGTAAAAATAATAGGTAAGTTGTAATTCCTGCTAAAGTTATTATTATCCATTCAAAAAATATTACCCTTTATTACATAGATTTCAATCACTAATCATTCTTTCTTTACCAAATCATTTTTTATACATAAATATCAATTTTGAGCTTGTAAAATGTGGGAAATATACATCTAGATCGGTTTCTTCCCTTATGAAATATGAACCGCAAAAGTCATTGTCTCATTTATTACTTTGTACTATTTTCAGTTTAGAGTATCTCTACTAATTGTAAATATATTTTTTGTGTAAAAATGTTATTTATAAAGTAATTTTACACACAAATTATACATATTTGTATCTCGTGCTCTCAAGGTTCACTTTTAAACTTGCGTAAATTTGAATTAATCAATAATATAAAAAGCAAATATATATAATATTCAATAGTTTTTAATGAATTTTTTTTTATACATAATTCTATATTCAACTTTTAGATGTAAAGCTATATCATTTTAAATATTATTTTAAAGTTGATGGGATAGAAAGATGATGAGAATGTTATACAGTGGGTTGCTTAGAAAAAAAAAGTTGTTATAAAATGGGCGTACATGTGTTAAAAACATTCATTTTACACAATGGGGAGTTGGCAAGGTAATTTATCACACTGTCAACTCTAATCAATTTGAGTTTCATTAAGAAATAAATTCAAGATGCATATAAAATGAATGTCACATGTATATTTTATTCATAACATCTTACTTGCGCGTGAGAGAATTGAGATGACCAACAATATGAAAAATTAAGTAACTAATAAAATAACGACACATTGATTTAAGATAGACATTTCAAATTTATTTCAAGTTCAAAACGTGCATCATTTTTCATTGATACATGTTACTATCTATATCTCCTCATTATTGGCGTCATCAAAATTTCCAAACAGAGCCTTAAATATATGTGGGACTAAAAATGGGTGGTTGGGGGTAGGTGAATGAAAGAGATATGTCCTAGGACTATTCATAGATTATAATTTGTACTTGGATATCTTATGCTTATTGTCATTAATAAAGTTTATTTGATTTTACTTTATATTCTCTAATAAATAATATATATATTAATACTAGTTTATCAAGTACGTGACTTGATTGTGGGATGCTAGTAATGTTCTAATAATATTATTTAGATGTCCCTAATCATGTGTCAATAATCTAGGATCACATTGATATAATGATTAGAGTATGGGTCAGCTGATGACTATGTTCCACAAGTCATGGATATGGAGATATCAAGCTGAACACACTGATACTTGTTAGGGAACAAAGTATTGGACCGACCCGCTTTGGGGACACTACGAGGAGTGTTATATAATGTCATCAGTGATGTTCCCCATTAGTGATATCGTATTATCCTCAGACCTGAGATCGTCATGGTTACAACATAGGGATTAGCATGTCAGGCATCATCAAACATTGCTCTTGACCGAGTAATTATAAAGATGATGATCAAGCATACTATAAACTATGTAGAGGTATGTGATTGATCAAGATGGGATTTGTCACTCTCATATAATGAGAGAGATATCTTTGGGCCCCTTGATAAGTATAATTAATATTTTGCATGGCCATGCACAAATGAGGTGTCATTTGTATAAGATTAATTATACTTAGAGATCACGAAATAAAGATTGAACTATGCAAGAATGACACTTGCCTAGTCTTGTGTTCAATCTAGATATCGGTTGACAAAAGGAGTTAATATGTGGTATATCAATTTAAGGTTGTGTCGTTTTGACCTTTATACCCTTTTGGGTAATAGTAATGTTTTACTAGAAACCGCTTACTATTTGTATAATAAAACGGGCTTTTAATTATACTGCCAAAGAGTATAAACCTACAGGGTCGCACACCAAAACGAGTTGGATAAAAAACGAATTGAAAACGGGCCATGTTGGACTTGGGCCTAATTCGTTTGTTGCCTAGGGTTCTCACTAGGGTTCCCCTTTAAAAGGGAACCTTTGTTCTTCTTGACCGTTTACGGAACGTTATGGAGGCTTACGGAATTTTCTAGAATCTTACGGAACGTTATGGAGGCTTACGGATTTTTCCAAAACCTTACGGAACGTTATGGAGACTTACGGAATTTTCTAGTACCTTATGGAATTATGGAGAAGAGCCTCCAACCTTCTAGAGTATTCTAGAAGGACCTAGATGTAGAACTTTCTAGAATAGCCTAGTTGTAAATAATCTTGGTAGATTATTCTAGAGTATTCTAGTTAGAGATATTTGTATAGAAAGTTCTGGAATGTAAATCTAGACCATTGGATTGATTTGATCATGACCATCCATCAAGGGAGGTCTCCCCTATAAATAGGTGGAGGGTTCATTTGTGTAAGATGCACCCAAGAACCCAAAAACGGTGCTAGTACACCAAGCAAGGATCTGATCTCGTCCGTGTGTGCATACCGTAGAGGCGTCGTATTTTCTACGCTAGAACGACAACAATAGAAGGATCTGATCCATCGTGTTCGTTTCACAAACTCGAAATCTCCACAAGGTATGTCTTCTGTCGATTTTATTGGACTGTATAGATCCTAGGGTTTAATGATTAGTGCAGAAATTTTTGTATGTTATGCATGTTTGCTGCCCTAATTCCCTACAGTGAACATATCATAGAAGGCAATTTTAGTAAGGACCTCAACTCGTGTCATCTCATCTTAGCCTAAATGATTGAACAAAGGTATTCTCAATTTTCGCATTGTGGATAAAACTTTTGGGTTCATCCACTTGCTTGTCTATCACTAGTTTTATGTAGGGATACGTACATCCATTTAACAAAATATATCTTGTTTTTTTATTTTCTTCAGGTATAAATTATCTTGTGGCTAGCGACAAGATAACTTCTATAGCCGAGATTAATTCTAAATTCAAAGTAGTATGGGAATACATCCCGAGAGAAAAAAGGAAAAAGAAAAATCACATTGTAAATCAATCACATGACATTACACTTTTAAGGACCAACAAAAACCACAAACCCAATGCAAACCAACCACTTCTTATCTTTTCTTTATAGGTTTTTAGGAGGTACAATCAATATTTAAACTTGATAAAAGGAGAGGAAATTAACTTTTCAAAGTTCCGATCAAGATTTTGTGGCAGGGCACGAGGTCAACTCCAAAGAACTCTTTGTACACATTTTTCCTTTTTCTTTTGCAAGAAATTTAATTTCCAAATTAAAAGTTCTATTTCTATGATAGCATGTTTTTTAATTTATGTGCAACATCAATATCAGTTTTTACTATTATCAGTTAAAGCTGGTTAATATTGTGTATACATTTTACGTTGTTCTATGTTCAATTAATTAATGTAAATCTAGAGTCAATGGTTTATCTCTAGCCACGTGGATCCAATCAAGTATGTAGAAAGAGAAAGCCATGTGATAAGTTTAAATAAAAAAAATTTATTGGTTCAAACATACTACACAAAAATGTCTTGTGATATACAATAGCACTACCTAAAGAGGGGTTTTAGGCAACAGGCGTTTTCCGTCGCTTTAACTTAGGTAACGTAGCTTACGTTGCCTAAGATACGTCGTCTAATTTTCATCGCCCAAGGTCTTAGGCGACGTAGGATTAATGACTACATCGTCTAATTAACATCCCAAGGTCTTAGACGACGTATGTTTCTACGTCGGCTAAGTTGTACACCTAGGCCACGTAGGTGTTATCTTACGTCTCCTAAGGTATATATCTAGGCGACATGGATAACACCTACATAGCCTAGATGTAGCACTTAGGCGACGTAGGATAATACCTATGTGGCCTAGACATACCACTTAGGCCGTGTAGATATTATCTTATGTCACCTAAGTGCTACATCTAGGCCACCTAGGTATTATCCTACGTCACCTAAGTCCTTTCGTCAAAGGTTAGGCGACGTAGGTATAATTACTACGTCACCTAAGAGCTTGTCACACTAAGCCAATAAGGCCTGTTTCTGTGTGCAGCACACACCTGCACATCTATAGCAATACAACCTGCACGCAATAATATTCAATAGCAAATACAACATGCCCAATTACAAACATTCATGTATTCATTCTCATTCAATCGACAAACAACAAATAAACTATCAAAACTTATTCAATTCCATCCAACAATTAAAACAATTCAAATATTCAAATCACTTTACAATTAATGTTAAAAAAAAACTTTACAAGTAAAAGAAATTGTTCTAACACTAAATAAAACCTAGGGAGGAGGAGCAGGAAGAGCCATCCGAGGGAGGATTCGGCGGTTGAATCCCAACCACTTTGAACATATACTCGATTTGAGCTTGCATCTTGCGCTCAAATTAAAGTCTTTTAGCCCTCTCCCTCTGAAGCTGCTCTTCGATCCCAGCTTGATGTGCCTTAAGCTGGGCAACCTCAGCCTTGAGCTTCGTAGATCTGTCGATATCCGTCTGTGATGATGGGCCTCTCTTCTGCGGTAACTTTACAGAGCAGCTCCTTAAGCCTCTTACCCTCATCTCTCCTGAAGGACCCACCGTTGTCTCAAGGACAGAAACATGGATCTCGTAAGAGAGGACCGGGGGCGGGGTAGGGGCAATGGCCGGCGACGTACTATCTGAAGCTTCATTGATCGGAGGCAAATCGGCCATCAACTTCTCCACCTCAGCAGTCCTCGCGGGCTGAACGGCCGCCTGTAAATAATAATAAGTGTTATAAGTTATTAGAATTAAATACTAACTAAATAAAAAAAAATTGAAGTGTTGTATAAAAAAGATTTACCACGCGATTGACGTCGTACTTCTTGTATGCCTCGACATAAGTAGTGAGGTGAGGCGCCTGATCTTCCTACTTCTTCAGCTCATGGGCCCAGAGGACAAAGGCCTTGCCCTAACCCCCCCCCCCCCCCCCGCCCCCTGTTGTGGGCCTTCTTATTCTCGAGACCTGGATTTGGGCCATTTGCGTGCCAATTCTTACAAAATACAAATAGTTGTATTTCTAAACATATACATTAAATGAAACAACATCAAAAAATTTAATTAAGTAAAAACAAAGGAAAAATTACTTAAAAAGCCTCGGTCTTGAAGTGGTTGCATAAGCACTCCCACTGGTCCGGGCGATGTATGAACTCCATTAGAATAGGAGCATCAGCGGTAATGCCAGTGACTGAGGTGACTGGGCGAAGGGATGCGAGACGGGGGGCTGGGCTGTAAAGGGTTGCGAGGCGGGGGGCTGGGCAGCAGAGGGCTGGGAGGCCGCTCGCTGCACCTTATCGTACTACACCTCTGTCCGCGACTTCTTCCTAATCATAAACGATCTCAGAGGCATCTTGAAATTGGATCTTGAATTTCAATTTCGATTTAGTTAGGGTAAAGCTGAAATTAGAATTGAAATTGAAGTTTTGGATTGAAATTGAAGTTTTGGGTTGAAATTGAGATTCAATAGCTAAACTTGAATCTCAAATTGAACCTTAAACTTCAATGTCAATTTCAAATTTAATTTCAATTTCTATTTTGCCCTAATTGAAATTCAAGTTTAGGATTTCAATTGAGTTTCAATCGTGAACAACAATATCGCGACTTGGATCTTAATTGAAACCCTTTAACATGTATATAAATACACAACTTCAATTTGAATTGAGATTCAATCGCGAGCAACAATATCGCGACTTGAATCTCAATTAAAACCCTAATTTCAATTCAATTCAAGTTCAATGCCAATTTAATCTGATTTACACATAGATTAAAACTCATTTGATCTCTTTAGTAATGACTGTAAGAATCTGAAAAAAATTAGAACTACTTACTTGAATCTAATGGAGTAAAGAAAGAGGTAGAGAAAAACTCGTAGACCAGATGAAGGTTACCTGTTTATCAAGTAGAGCAAATTATGTTACTAAACTTTATAATGGTGCTTATTATATAGATATACATGTTTAAAAAACAAATAGGATGAATCTTTCAAATGCAATAACTGGTTCAGTTGACATGTTTGTAATTTTAAAAAAATTGATTAGACCGAACAATTAAATCAAATCTGAAACACAAGCACAACATAAAATAAGCTCATATCAGAACATAACCCTAAATTCAATCCATGCACAATAACAAAAGAGACTTGTTATCTCTGTAAAAAGCTAGGTCACTGGACCATAACTTGTAAATGCATGTGATACATCAAATTGAGATTAGCCCAATGCCCCAACTCTACCCAAAAATTCAAACTGATAGTACATGTAATTCAAGCAAGACCATCTAATTATATACCAGAAATCCAATTGATAGTTCAACATTATTTTGAACACATTGATATCTAAGATACAATGTTGCCCAGGTATCATTCAATTCAACCAATTAAACACAAACAAAAATTCACAATTTCTACACACACAAAGTAAATATGTATATGTACATATTTTAATTCCAAGAATAAAGATTAAAATACCTCATTGTTTGTTTCTTAAGAAGGAGGAAGTGGACGTCGGGGATGGTTGATGGCCTGTAAAAATTAGGGCTCGTGAAAAAAATGAAATTGGGGGTGAAGAATCTAATTTATACCATTAACATAGGTGACGTAGGTTAAATAACTACGTCGCCTAAGTTAATTTGAAAATTTCAAATCAATTTAAATTTTCGTGAATATTTGTGGGGGAAAAGACTTTTGGGCAACATACTTATAATTTGTACATCGCTTAAGAGTTTTTTTAAAAAATTTAAAATAAAATTCTTCATTTGAATTTTTATTTTAAGTTATAGCATTTTTAATGTAAACAAAATTCTTCAATTTTTTTACAAAATTCTATACCCAAATTATTGGATAATTATGATTTTGTTTTTTATTTAATTAATTTAGTTATTTTTGATTCATTTATAGTTTTTCCAATGTTGCCCTTTTTACTAATTTTTTGAAATTTAAATGATAACTTAAAATAATCTCAAATTAGATTGAGATAGTTACTAAGATTACAAGAATTTTGAAATTCAAATAAGGAAAATCCAAATAAATATCTTTTTTTTCGGAATAAATTTTTTACCTTTAATCATATTACAAATACTCATAATACAGTAACATTAATATACAAATAGTCATATTACAAATAAAAATATCACGTAGTCATAATTTGTGAAAAATATTACTATAATCATAATATGAATATTACGGGAATATCTAATGTTGAAGCAATCATATATACCACCCTCCTCCATCATCATCTCATCCCGTCATATCTCATATCATCTATCTTTGTATTATATAAGCCTTTCGTATTCCATTCAACTCCCACACAAAACAAAACAATCCAACCAATTACAATACAAAGTATATTCTTATGTTTTCATACAAGCCCTATTTTTCTATATCCCGTTAAAATTAACTTGAATAAATAAATATTTAAATAAATAATCTATTTAATAACAATTAGTTAATTAATAACGTTCACAACAATAACAACATATATAACATCAATCGGTGTCATCATCATCATCTTCATCTTCATCTTCATCCTCATCGTCGTTTAAGAGATTATTGTTATACCCTTTTGCATCGTCGGAGTCGTAATCCTCAACATAATCTTCATCCTCGTCGGAGTAGTCATCATCGGGAATATCTATCCGCTGTACTGAACTGAAATCAATATATAAAGTAGATATAGGAAAACATATCGCATCAGGTTCTTGATAGGGTTCCTGTACTTCATATAGTGGAGTGGCGGTGCATTATTTGCAAGTATGGTCTCACTGTACGTACCTCTATGTGACATCATGTTGACAACTTTCCAATCCTCACCAACCGATAGATCATCTATATAGAATACTTGGCTTGCCGTCTTAGCAAGAATAAATGGAAAGTCGTCATACCAACTGGTATTTGTGTTGACGGATAAAAACCCACGATCATACTTTGTGCTACCGGGAACATCAGGGTCGGTGTTGTACCACTTACACATGAACAACACAACCGGCATGCCTTCCTCATACCTTAATGTAGACAACCTAATCCGTGACCCCCCACAAGAATCCTAACGACTATAAAAAAAAGCACAGTTTTTTGAGTCTGGCCCCACCCGAACACCCGAAACTGCCCCAAAAAGGTTTGTTAGCAAAACAAACCTGTTTTTAAGGTGGATTATTTCGTGACAAATCAGTATGTCGTGCAACAATCTCTCTTATATAGCGTGACAAGTTCCCCAAATACAGACCAACAACTTTCTGACAAATCAGTCTATCAGAAGAGTTACTTCATCCATTTGCAACCCGACACTGTCCAAAATGTTGCGTGACACTTGCTTTTTCTAGAGAAATGTCGCGCGACAATCGTTGTCCAGCACTATAAATAAGCCAACACCCCAAGGGTTAAAGGGGGAGCGACTTGAGATCTAAGAATTCTAAGCTTTCTATCTGATTTTATGGTCTATTATCAAGTATACTCTACGATCGTTTTATTTTTGAAGAATTATTGAATCTATTCTCGACACTTGACGTGCATGTCTCACTTCTGGAATAGAATTCTTGGAAATATCTTAAGAGGGAAAAGCTTATTATCGTTGGAGATCTCTCTGCCATATTTTCTCTCTTATCATTATATTTCTCATCGGAAAGGTAAAGAAAGTCTCTTTTAGTAGTTAAAGTTAAATAACTGTGTACTTGTTTTATTTCCGTAATTCTGTCCATGTTTTATTTAAATAAACTTACTGTCAAGTTACAAACAGTCTACCATTTTTCAAACAAAACCCTAATAAAGTCATTTATAAAACCAGAAAAGTAAGAACATAGATATCGGGCCACAAAAAGGGCATTATAGCCCTCCTCAACAAAAGTCTGAAAGTCGAGCCCATCCACCAGAGCCTGCACCATCACCGGGTCAATCTCGCCCGTTCGCCTCATCAAAGCAGGTGGAAATAACGGAACCTGAGGCCACTGGGTTGGTGTGTGCTGGCAGATAACCTTCTCACCAAGATAGAAATAAAGACCATACTCATCCCTAATCAACCACCTGGTCCTCGAGGCAGTCAACGCGCAAGCATACTCGAAATGGAGACCCGGATCACCCAGGGGGGGCCACTCAATCTAAAAAGAAAAATAATTTCATTTCAAATATTTTTATTTTTATTTTTATTATTTATCAAAAGAGGAATAAGAGAAATACTAAAAAACTTACGTGCTCCTCTAACAGGTCGTGGATAGCAGTCTTTCCGGTCTCTCGTGTCCGATATACATAAGGAGCCCTGTAGTTTCCCATTATGAACCGGCGGAGAAAGGGGAATTGATCCTCGTTCTCAACAAGAAGATCTACTTGTGCACGAACCTAACAGGTGTAGGCCATAAACCAACTCTGAAAAAGAAGAAGAACATGGAGAGTATTAGCAACAATCGACAGATAATTATAAATGCAAAGTAAAGATAAAGGTTAGAGATATATACCTCCCACAACAAAGAAAAGCCCTTGAGGTTCAGAGCCAAATGGCGAGAAACCTGGTCTATAGCATCATAGAGGATATCCAAAATGAAGCCATCCCAGTCGTAATCAATCATAAGGCTAAAATCACGGATGTAAGGCAGCCACCAGAGATGGGCCGTGTCCCCGCCACGGGCCTCGAATAAATCATGGAGCTTCAGTCGTAGAAGGACACGAGCATACTGGCGCGCCTCCTGCCTAGTCAGCAGCCCTTCTATAGCGACCAACCTAGCTCTCTCCGTCACTAAGTGAGTAATCAAAACAGCCTGGGGGATCGTATCACCAGAACTCCATCGCTCCGAAAAACACCCTAAGGCACCAACAATACCCTCTGGAGTAAGACGTAGGGGAACATCGATCTTAATAGGGACCCCCCGAAGGTATCCTGGTCAAAGCAAACAAGTCTAGGAGGGTCATCTTCATCTCTCCCCAGCCCCAATGGAATGTGTGTGTGGTGTCCCACCAATGACTCGCAAGGACCGACACCAGAACTACTGCCCTAAAAACCCCCGCTCTGGCAGGGCATCAAGAAAAGCACCAAAGGGAGTCGTTGTGAGAATCCGCAAATGCGACCCCCAGGTTCTCAGCCTCTGGTTTGGGAGTTTGAAACATCGGAAAGGATTCCGTTGTTCCAATTGCTTCTATATGTTGATAATTCATATCGGGAGTCCCTCTATCCTATTTCTAGATGCAAGAGGGTTCGTTCAGAGTCGCCAGTACGTTTTACGAGAAAACGGACAAAATGATTGTGTAAGAGGGAAGGCTACATATAAGCCTTTCTTTACACGTTTGTCTACGAAACCAGGATTCTATAGGGTTCGGGAACTATATTACGGTTTGGGAAGGTGTTAAGCACCCATTCCGCCCTTTCGGTCTCTAGTGGTCTTATATGTTTATTCTATGTTGGAAAACTTAGATGCTTTTACTGATATTCTACTGCTTTCTGGAAATAACTAATAAAAACCTGATTTTTGAGCGCGTTAGGAATCTACCATAATACGGCAGAGAAGACCTCTGACGGATATCAGCTTTCCTCTTAGAAATATTTTCGGCGGTCTGACTCTAGAAGGTGGCACTCCGGGTGCCAAGATTAGATCCGAGACTCTTGCGAAAATAAATGTTATCACAGATGCTTCCGGAGAAGGCTTAAAGATTAGAAAATATCAGAGAGAATAAGGAATTTTAGTATAGAAATTGTGGCAAGAAGTTGCCGTCCAGAACCCTTGTGGGTGTTGGCCTATTTATACTGCTCGGAGAGGATTGTCGCGCGACATTTCCCAACTTTATCTGTTTGTCGCGCGACGTACCTGTTTGTCGCGCGACATATCTATTTCACTGTACCTGTTTGTCGCGCGACATATCTGTTTGTCGCGCGATAAACGGCTGAAGTGATGGGTTCTGACACTGTGATATGTCAGAAAGTGGATGGTCGGGTGCAGAGGGGTTTGTCGCACGACATAAGAGTGATTGTCGCGCGACATACCAGTATGTCGTGCGACACTCCCACTTAAAAACAGGTTTGTTGGCCAACAAACCCTTTCGGGGTAGTTTCGGGTGCTCGGATGGGTCCCGGACTCCAAAAATAGTAGTTCTCGAAGGTCGTTAGGGTTCTTGCGGGGGTCACGGATCGGGGTGTCTACAGTCGTGAAGAGCAACTCTTGAACAGGGGCTGGCGCCTGATGCCAGTCAAAAGAAATGGTGTTGGGAGAACCCCAACCTCGGCCAATCCACTGCAGACAACAACATATGTATATATCTATAAGTAAATAGGGTTTATGAGGGTAAATTATGTAATTTTCCAAACCTGAGGGTACTTTGGTGTAATTATGAGAGTAAATAGGATTTATGAGGATAAATTATGTAATTTTCCAAACCTGAGGGTACTTTGGTGTAATTATGAGAGTTAAAAGGTTTATGAGGGTATATTATGTAATTTTCCAAACTTGAGGGTATTTTGGTGTAATTATGAGAGTTATAGGGTTTATGAGGGTAAATTATATAATTTTCCAAAACTGAGGGTACTTTGGTCTAATTATGAGAGTTAAAGGGTTTATGAGGGTAAATTATGTAATTTTTCATACCTGAGGGTACTTTGGAGTAATTATGAGGGTTATAGAGTTATAAGGGTAAATTATGTAATTTTTTTAACTTGAGGGTATTTTCGTGTAATTATGAGGATTATATAGGGCTATAGGGGTAAATTATGTAATTTCCTAAAAATCTAAGGGTATCACAGTAAAGTATGAGTTTTCTTGATCGAATATATTATCAGGCAAGCATTTATACTAATATAAAGATTGTTTAAACAAGCAGAAAATGACAAAGATAATGAAATAAAAGATGAACATATATAAATACACAAAAAGGAAGGATCTCGAGAAAACATACCAGAGACCGACGACGGATCTCATGCGAGACAAGCTCCATCAAAAGCCAAGGGACATCCAGGACTGGAGCAGCTCGGGTAACGTCTTGGTAGACCACAGCATGACTGTGATCCACCCCATCCTCGCTATACCAGTCGAGGTCAGCCCAATCGTCATAGTGAGGGATGTAGTAGAGAACTCCTTGAGCATCGGTAAAGGTGACCTCCTCCTGGTCACCCTCTAATTGATCTAGCTGTGCAAGATCTATAGAGATATATGAAATGATATGGAGAGAGTCGAAAAAATCTGTAAAATAGCAGGGCTTCAGCGCTAGAGAGAAGAGAAAAAAGAAAGCTAAGAGAAAGAAAGAGAAAAAAGAGAATGAGGTGGAGTGAGCTCAGCAAAGGGGTTATATATTGGATGGGTTTGTCGCGCGACAAATGCCCATTTTGTCACGTGACAAATGGAAATCCACCGAAATGTTGCGCGACACTTCGCCCCTTTCCCTAATTTTTTGAACGTTGTCTCATTTTTTTCTCCTGCAGGAATACTCCAGAAAAATAGTTTTCGAGACTTTTCTATAAACCGCACATTCAAGATGAATGTCAAAAGAAAAAACTTCCAAGTCATTTCTCCAAAAGAATCGCGAGAGAAAAATCCATCTGTTAAGAAATCTCTGATCTCCCAAGAACCGAGACCATCAATGAGAAAAAGAAGATGTGAAAATGAGACGGGAATAGAAAAAATTGAAAGAGTAGAAAATAGAGGAATCCCGCATGAATGCCTAGGGCAAGTGAGAGAAACAAAAAAGAATTAGAGTGACAGGGAGAGCCACACCAAAAGTGACAGCTAAGCCAAACCGGCTCAGGGCTTCGTTTTAGGTGAGTAAGGCTCCTGATCACGCCAAACGGGATAAAAAGGCTCTTGGTCAAAAACAGAGAAGATCAGGAAAAGTCTTTCCAAAAGAGGGAGAAATAAGGACATCGAAAAACAGAAAATGATATGGGCCTACAAAATGAAAAAATGAGAACTAAAGAGATCAGAGATTTATCTCTCAAAGAAATTTTCTTTTCAGCACGATACAGGAGAGATGACTTGAAAATAAGTCTTCGAATCATCACCCTGCGAAAAACAGAAGAAATCCAAAACAAAAAAAACTTGTTTTCTTAAAAAGGGAAGTGTTCTTGCTCGAGAAAACAAATAAAAGTAAAATTTCAAAAAAATATAGGGAGATCGAGAATATCTTGATAAACCTAAGCTCACGATGAGTTCTATTCACCCACATAATTTCTCTCTCTCACTTTAACAGTCAAGAAAGATAACCAATTTTGCCACAAACAAAAAGAACACAAGCCTTCCTGAAGGCAAATCAGAAACACAAGCCCTCACAAGAGGTAAAAACACTCCCAAAAAGCCCTCCCCCGAGGCAATTTTCATTCTTTTACAGGAGCAAGCCTTCCCAGAGAGACAAGTGGAGCAATGGTAGTCCTCTCATATGAGGCGAGAAAATCAAGCCCTCCCAGAGAGGCAAGTGGTGCAATGGTAGTCCTCCCACATGAGGCGAGAAAATCAAGCCCTCCCAGAGAGGCAAGTGGAGCAATGGTAGTCCTCCCATCTGAGGCACGTGGAGCAGTGGTAGTCCTCCCATCTAAGACAAATGGAGCCAATAAAGCCCCCAAAAGAGGTACGAGGTAACAAAAGCCCTCTCCGGAGTCACTCACAATATTTCTGCATACACACATTCTCTTAGAGTTCTTACAGGAGCCATGGACCATGGTCTCTTCCAGTTGCCTCAATTTCTTGTAAGCAAGGAGCTTGAGTCGAGAGTGTCTGTAGACACCTCGATCCGTGACCCTCGCAAGAACCCTAACGACTAACAAAAAGTATAATTTTTGGAGTCTAAGACCCACCCGAGCCCCCGAAACTGCCCCTAGGGTTTTTTTTGCCAAACAAACATGTTTTCAAGGGGGATTATCACGCGAAAAACAAGTATGTCCTGCGGCAATCTCTCTTATATCGCGCGACAAGTTCTCCGAATACAGACCAATCACTTTCTGACAAATCAGTATGTCAGAAGGCTCACTTCAGCCGTTTGTCGCACGACACATGCCTTTTCTAGAGAAATGTCGCTCATCAATCCTATTCCAGCACTATAAATAGGCCAACACCCCTAAGGGTTCAAGGACAGATTTTTGGAATCTGAAAATTATATTATTCTATCTGATTTTCTGATCTTCTATCAAGTTTATTCTACGATCGTCTTATTTTCGAAGAATTATCGAATCTATTCTTGACACTTGGTTTGTCGCACTTCTAGAATCGAATTCTCGAAAATATCTAAAGAAGAAAAATATTATTATCGTCGGAGGTCTCTCTGTTGTATTATATTTTCTCTCTTATTATTCTCGTCGCGAAGGTAAAGAAAGTCTCTTCAAGCATTTAAATTAGATATTTGTGTACTTGTTTTATTTTCGTTTTTCTGTCCACATTTTATTTGAATAAACTTATTGCCAAGTTATAAAATAGTCTACTGGTTTTTTTAAAACAAGAACCCTGAGAAAAATTATTTGCAAAACCAGAAAAATAAGAACATTATCGCCCGGATAAAACTAGGTTTTTAAAACTCGGATCGATAAAACTTACTTAGGGATAAAACTCAGGCATGTCTCATCTTCCCTATAGACTTCGACATATTTGATAAAACTCTCCTCAAAGAGTTCTAATTCCATATTAAATTAGTTCCGATACAAAGATCCGAACATTTTTCAAAATAAATCAACACGAGGAGACCGACATTATTTTCTGAGGAAATAAAATAGGAAACTCTCTTTCAAAATAAAAAAGCTTTATCATTTTTATTTACATCTTTCAAAACAAACATCAGATCCCGGAACACAAAGGTTTTTATCCCTTTCCCCGTTTTTTCCCAAAATTAGGGTTTTTCATTTGAGAAGTAGTAGACTATCAGTAAACGCATCCAAGTTTTTCAACATAGAATAAACATGTAAAGACCACTGAGACCGAAAGGACGGAAGGGTGTTTAACACCTTCCCAATCTGTAACATAGTTTCCGAACCCTATAAAAACCTGGTTTCGTAGACAAATGTGTAAGGAAAGACTTGTCTATAGCATTTCCTCTTACACAACTATTTTGTTCGTTTTCTCGTAAAACGTACTAACGACTCTGAACGAACCCTCTTGCATCTAGAAATAGGATAGAAGGACACCCGATATAAATTATTAACACACGGAAGCAAATGGAATGACGAAATCATCTCCGTTGTTTCAGACCCCCACACAGGAGATCGAGACTCGGGGGCTAAATTTGCGGATTCTCACAATTAGTAGAGATTTATTATTTATTTGGGCTGAGCTATAGGTTACGGCTCGCTTTATTTTAATTTATTTTCAGATTTAGACCCCCATCAAACAGATACATTTAGGTCATATATATACTAACTGTAATTAGGGGTGCACACAATTCACGACAAATCAAAAATTATTACAAATATAGCGTCTTTTAATTTGTTAGGTTTGGTTTAGCATAAAAATATATAATAATTAGATCAGATTAGTATGAGATTTCCTAAATTTATTGAGTTGGTTTAATTTTAAATTATTCAACCTGATCCTATCTAAAATATTTATATTTATATTTATATTTATATCGAATATGTATTTTATATAGTTTCTCAATGTTATTGGTCCACTTACTTATCTACGGATATTCCACATTATAAAATAGTTTATAAGAACGTAGTACAAAGTTGAAGATTTACATATGCTAAATATTTTTGTCGCTGATTAAATATCTTTATAACTATTTGGATATGATTATATAGGTTTGACTTAGGTTTTAGTAATTGATCTATGAACTACATGCTTGTGAGAATCTGCTAATGCGACCCTCGGGTCTCCTTCCCGTTCTTCGGCGTTTGAAACGTCGGAACGGATTCCGTAGTTCCATTTGCTTCGTCGTGTTGATATTTCGCATCGGGTGTTCCTATATTTTATTTCTAGATGCAAGAGGGTTCGTTCAGAGTCTCCAGTACGTTTTACGAGAAAACGGACAAAACATTTGCGTAAGAGAAAAGGCTACAGATAAGCCTTTCTTTTACACGTTTGTCTACGAAATCAGGATTCTATAGGGTTCGGGAACTATATTACAGTTTGGAAAGGTGTTAAGCACCCATTCCTCCCTTTCGGTCTCTAGTGGTCTTTATATGTTTATTTTATGTTGAAAAACTTGGATGCTTTTACTGACAGTCTACTACTTTTCAAGTGAAAAACCCTAATTTCTCGTGTTTTGTTTTTGAAAGATGTAGATACAAATGACAAAGTTATTATATTTAGAGAGAGTTTCTCGTATTATTTCTCAGATAATGACGGTTTTCTCGGGTTTTAACTTCTTTTAGAAAAATTCGAATCTTTGTATCGGGACTAATTTAATATGGAATTAGAACTCTTGAGGGGAGTTCTACCAGACATATCATAATCTATGAAAGAGATAGGATATACCGGGTTTTTAATTCCTAAGCAAGTTTTATTGGTCCGGGTTTTAAAAACAGAATTTTATTCAGACAATAATGTACTTACTCTTCTGGTTTTGTAAATGATTTTATCAGGGCCTTTTGTTTTGAAAACAGTAGACTATTTATAACCCAGCAATAAGTTTCTTCAAATAAAATGTGGAAAGAACGACGGAAGTAAAACAAGTACACAAATATCTAATGTTAAATACTATAAGAGACTTTCTTTACCTTCCCGATGAGAATAATAATAAGAAAAAAAATATAATACGGCGGAGAGATCTCCGGCAATAATGATCTTTTTCTTCTTCAGATATTTTCGAGAATTCGATTCCAGAGACGGGACACGTTGAGTGTCGAGAATAGATTCGATAATTCTTCAAAAATAAGACGAGAATCGAGAATGCTTGATGAAAGACTAGAAAATCAGATATAAGCCAATAATTCTTCAATCCCAAGTTGCTGCCCGCAACCCTTGGGGGGTGTTGGCCTATTTATACTGCTCGCGGGAGATTGTCGCGCGACATTTCCCCATAAAGGGCAAGTGTCGCGTGACAAACAACTGAAGTGATGTTTTCGATAGACTGATGTGTCAGAGAGTGGATGGTCTGGTGTCAGAAGGGTTTGTCGCGCGACACAAGGGGGATTGTCGCGCGACATACCCATTTGTCGTGCGACAATTCCTCTTAAAAAAAGGTTTGTTTGTCCAACAAACCTTTTCGGAGCAATCTCAGGTGTTCAGGTGGGTTCCGGACTCCAAAAGCAGTACTTCTCGAAGGTCATTAGAGTTCTTGCGGGGGTCACGGGTCGGGGTGTCTACAGTGCCCCATAGGTGTTGGCCCTTTATTTTACCTTTCTTGGAGAATCGTCTTAATACTCCATGTATCCTAAATTACAGATAAACTACAGTTCCTTTCAGCGATTTTTTATATTAAGAGTAATTTCTTATTTATAATGTTATCAATTTATTATAGTTTAGAACAATAAATAATTTTTATAATTAATAGAAATATAAGAAATTGTCATTTAGGGACAAAGTATGTTTTTGTTTTTGTCTTTGTGTTGTGTGTGTGTGTGTTTTTTTTTGTGTCACTAATCGTATTTATGTGGCAATGAAAATTTTTACTTAGTCGCAAAATGTATTTGTTTAGTGGTGAAACTTATAAGTTGTCACAAAAGTAGGAAGCCTAGATCTAGTTCATTGGGGAAGGTGGTCCCATCACCCTAACATGAAGCCCACAAGGGGGTTTTGATAATCGTTCTATTGCATGCAATTTCAAAATATATTTAAATAAAATTATATCTCAATTAATTATTGTTTTAAGAGCATCATAACAGTGAATTATTATGAAGGTAAATTTGTACATTTAAATCTCATATTAGATTTACATCTTTGACTATTTGATTATATTTAAATTATCGTTAAAATCTATATATATATATATATTAAAACAAAACAACCCCCACAAAGTTTCCCGCCCATTTGGTCTTTCTCTTTTTGGATTATTTATTATGTATTTTTTTGGAGATTTCTATTTTTAGATGCATTAATAACCTATTTATTGCATTAATGTATTAATTACCTATTTATTGCATTAAATAACCACTCAATCCCCAATTATATTAAGTCTCTTTTAAGTCAATTTTCACACTTCTCTGACTTTTTAATTTGTATACGATAATTTGACAACTGATTTAGTCTACGTAAAGAAATTAAAAATCGAGAATCACATAGTCATGACGTTTATCTCTCCCCAACAAATTTTGCATACACGGGTTAGTGAAAAATAGAATCCAATTCTCTCAATTGTGTTTCTGAATGACTTTAATTTATAATATTCTTTACTATGTTTGATTCTATACGAAGTAATTTGTGTTTTGCAAGGCATTATCTCCAGCCATGTGTAAAAACAACTTAGTTAATTTAATTGTTTAATTGTTTGATGGATAATTGACTGGACATGTCAAAACTGTGATTTTTATTCTTCAAATTCTATCCAAGCATTTACAGTAGAACCAATTTACCCTATATGATGTTTCATAATCTAATGTTAGTGCTTGCAATTTATTTTTTTTTCATTTCAAATAAAAAGTTAATTTTATCTATGAAACAATTTCTGCAAAATATTGTTTTATTGTACTCTCTCTATACCCCCTTTAAAGAAATTTACATTGCCAATCATAAGTTTAAATCATTTAACAAGTAGCAATTTCTATTTAAATTTGACTTCGTCTCTTAATTGTATTAAGCAAGAATAAGCTGTTTTACCAAATTGTTATATGATTTTATGAGAGAAATATGTTGTTAGCACGAATCTAAAAGTGCATATTTTGGGGGAAATAAATTATGCCATATCTTGGTATGTTCACTCTTTCCATCTTTTCTTCTTAAAGATTGTAGTTGATAGAAAATATTTTTTTTTCAAACACATTATCATTATATCTTACAGTATTTGAAGCATCGGTGAAAATTGTTGCATGTAGTAGGTTCAGACAATTCAACATTTCTGTTCATAAATTAAGTGGCCGCTTAGAACCTTACGATCAAGCAAGAAAATTAGGAAAGAAATTGTGGGTGTAATGATTTTTAATAGACTAATTAAACTATATATGTGTCAAAAATAAAATCTTTAATCTTGGTAATCTATCAATTTTTTTGTTCCATACAAGAATATTTCATACTACAAATAGAATGAACAAGCACGCGGCATGGAACAAATTTCACAAACTGATTCAATTGTAAGTTGACTCTTTTCTTATATTAGATTGTCTTCAATAAAGAATTTTGGCTTAATTTGTTTATCTTCTCAGTATATTTTCTACTGTTTGTTGTACATGAGATTGATCATTATGTAGGCAAAATCTAACCATGCAAAAGAGAAAAAGGAAGGGCATGGAAATAAATTGTGTTTCTTATTTCTAAGTAGTCCCTCTATTTCAAATTTTTTTTTTGACTTCTCATATTTAATACAATTTCATGAAAACATTTATGTAACTAAAAAATTATTTTAAACCATAAATTTTATTTTCTTATTTTTTTTGATCATTTTTTTTATTAGAAAGAACTTTAACTTAATAATCTTTTTGATTGATTTTTTTTAGGTAGTATTTTTTTACTTCAAATTTTTTTTTTTTTCTTTTTTGTCTAATATACACTGTGACGCGCCCGAAAATACTTCCGCGCTTAGAAACCCAAGTGTAGGTCGTCAAATTATAATACTTGGTAAGTCCAAGTGTCGAACCACAAGGATAGTCGGAAAAACGATGTGGTGATTACGAGTCCAAGGCTTTGTTCAAGAGAATTTGATTGGTTGATTTTAGTTATTGATTTTAAAGTCTTGCAATAAAAATTAAAGTGATGTATCAATTGATAAGAAAATGCTAAGGCATTATAGAATTCGTTTGCTTTGCAATGTTATGTAAAATTAATCTCATTCAAAATTCTCAATGCAATTCCTAAGTGTTGAGTACCTTACACTTTTCTGAGCAAAAGGGTGTGAAGCAAGAGCAACCCATTCCCATATAAATGCCATATAAAGAAAGGGTGTAAGTAAAGCTCAACACAAATGTATCTCTCATTTTTATCTTGTAACAAAGGGTGTGAAGCAAGTGCAACCCATTCCCATATACTGTCCAACCAGATGCAAACTTGAGATACACCAAAAGAAAGGCATAAAATTAAACTAGGCATTGAGAATTCATTGTTAGTTTCCCCTAGGCAATTGACTTGATTATGAAAATGGCAACTAAAAAGTTTAGCACAATAAATCATAACATTTCATTTGTCTAAGATTGGGAGGTCTAGGTGGAGATTAAATCATCCGATTTAGACACATTTGATAAATACAAATTGAATCTTAAGGTGATTAGTGTAGTTGCTTATGGCATAAACTTAAGAGATCCTCCTTGCAACACTCTAACTAAGGAAATATTGAGTCTCAAAATCACATAAAGTGTAGAAAGCACTCAACATATCATTAAAGCATTCAAGGATTGGAATCTCAAATTTATGGTATTTCTATGAATATTCAAAGACTAAACATGCTTGGCAATGTAAAGTATCTCAATCATAGAAGGAATGGACATAGGCTAATAAGAAATACACAAATGTATCATCTCCTCATTAATGCTTGAGATATATGTATACAAGGCATACAAAGTCTAATCACCTTATGAGGATTATCTTACTAGCTTATGAATGGTTGATTGAATGGAGAAGATGAAGGATTCAACAAGTATTTAACAATAGTAACAATGGAATGAGAAACAAACTTTACATATTAATGCAATGCAAACTTCATCTTCTAGCTTAGCAATGAAACTACTCCAAGATAGTTGTATAAACAGAAAACCATTAAAGTGATCTCCATTTCTCTCAAGAGTTTCTCTAACTAGATTTCTTACAAAAGTGATAGATGACGCGCTTGAAATAGTGCAATCGTATACACCCAAGTGTAGGCGGTCAAGTTGTAATATAGACTTATGGAAGTCCGAGTGTCGAACCACAGGGAGGGGACTAAAGCTTTTGTAAATCACGTGTTTATAAAATAATTATTGATTGATTAAAATTGTTGTGAATTGCTTTGTGGAGAAATGTGTAAAACAAAACTTAAATTTATGAGAATATTCTTGTATTTAAGGAAAGCGAAGGCTTTGGGGGGGTTTATTTGTTATTTATTGGGAACCATGGTTTATGAATCCAATTCGGCTAATTCATTCTCCTTATTGTGTTGCATATTGTACTTTTCATTTAGAAGTCTAGATGTTGGCGGTAAAAGATTTCGAGGAAATACAACCAATCCAACTTTACTAGGCTACCTTATGAAGGAAGACAAACACCACATTTAAGGAGAAAAAATAGCAATTAGAGAGTTCTCAAATATAGGCACAAAGTATGTTTAAGTGTTGTAGGTGACAAGGGAAATAAAACCTTACTTTACACTTAACCACAAGATGTGACCATATTTGAAATAAAACTCTATATTTATATAAAAAAGCATAGCCATCCATTTATAATGGTGTGATTGTAAAATAAAATATGCTTACTTGAAGTACTTGTTTGTATATAAATGATTTAACTAGTACTAATCATACATGGCATGAATAGTATGTATCATTTATGTACTAAACATGTCCATTAATCACTAAAGAACTCCATATACATGGCATAAGGAGGCAAAAGAGATTAAAATGGAGGTTCCATAATATTTATGGTGTTTTAAGCCATTAAATATTATGGACTATTATTAATAGATGAGAAGCATAATTATTTAACAATACTAGGCACAAAGCTTTTAAAGAATTGAAAACTTGACCATGTTTACCTTTTAAAACAAACTCACCCCCTAGCCTTGGCTAGGTGATTCACCCTCCATAGATGAATACATAACAATAATGAAGGAGAATCAACAAAACACTTGTATTAATAGATATGAAATGAGTCTATTACAAGTGATTGAGAATATAGAAGAAGAAGAAGTATTTCACTATATTTTTCTCTCTTTATTACAAGAAAATTTCTCACTCTCCAATTCTTTTCATGTATCTATGCATGCATCTATCCCTCCAACACAAATGAACCCTCCATCTATTTATAGGGGAGGCCTTCCCTAATGGACGGTCGAGATCAAACCAATCCAATGGTCTAGATTTACATTCCAGAACTTTCTATACAAATATCTCTAACTAGAATACTCTAGAATACTCTAGAATAATCTACCAAGATTATTTACAACTAGGTTATTCTAGAAAGTTCTACATCTAGGTCCTTCTAGAATACTCTAGAAGGTTGGAGGCTCTTCTCCATAATTCCATAACGTTCTAGAAAATTCCGTAATCTTCCATAACGTTCCGTAAGGTTCTAGAAAATTCCGTAATCTTCCATAACGTTCCGGAATTTTCCGTTTTTCTTGGACAATATTGAGCGGGTCGTGACATTAGGGTTGTGTTGAGTTGTGGGCTGCAAGTTCTGAGATGAGATGGGCTGCAAGTGGGCTGGGCCAAAAAAATCACATATTTATTAAATTAACACATTCCGCTAGAATCAATATTTTAGCGCACTGATCTTATTTTGGCCATAACTTTCTTCTCCGAACTCCGATTGATGCAAGGTTTTCACCCACGCGTAGCTAACTCAAAGATCTCAAACTTTTATCTCTGGAGTTTTCTTCAAATTCTGTACGGATTAATGCCAGAAATATCTTGAATACAAGTGATGTGCGCAGCCAATCTCTTTTTGCTTTGTAATCTTCCAACTTAATTCTAAACACCTGAAAAACACTAAAAAACACAACAAATATAAACATATATGCTCTCCAAAGTATAAATTAGTGGGTTATAATGTACCAATTTCTTGGCACATCAAATTCCCCCAACTTATACTTTGCTAGTCCTCGAGCAAAGCTAATAAAAATCTAAGAAATTAAAATAACTAAACCTAACTCTGTTTCGCGGAGTCGCGATTGCACTTGGCACGTGCAACAAGCCTTTTAAACCCCATGGTTCCCCAAGAGGACGAGTGAAGTCTCGTGATGGTTTGCAGTGAATATACCAACAAAATTCGAATGCAACGGTTCTCATTAAAATTTATTCCCCTTTTTTTTACCAAATGTGAATAACTCAACAAAGATATCAAAATACTTGTATGCTAAGCAATGCAGCACACATGCAATATCAAAGTTCTCAAACTAGCAAGATTAATAAGAATATTTCTTTCTCTTCAATCTCATTGTGTGTGTGTGAATTAACAACATAACATCATTGATATCTAAGTAGGCAAAACTTTCAAATCTCATCCAATACTATGCTTTGACTCAACTCCTCACATGGTATACACTCCACAAATGAAACACTCAAGAATATGGTGTACATGCTCTCATTACATGTGGGCTATAAAGAGTAAATGTATTCAAATTCAAATGCCTCTCACATGCATATATATGAAAAACGCTATGAAAGAACAAGAGTCTCATGAAAGGATAAATCCCACTAGAAAGGTGAAATGCATAATTGGATTCTCTCTACCACTCTCACATCAAAACCATATTCCAAATGATCTTTAGGACTTTTTCGGGTTGTAATGTAAGGCTTAGGGTGATTGCAAATCAAATGAAGTGGTATAAAAGGATTCAAAGATCTAAGAAACATATTGAGATGTATAAAATTAAAATTTCAGGCTAAACTTGATTTTATTTGAGCTTCTTTTTTTTTTTTTTTTTTTTTTTTTTTTTTTTTTTTTTTTTGAAGGTCTCTTTTCACTAATGCCTGTATATAGAAATATCATCATAAACATTCTTAGATAAAGGGTTGGCTATATAAATATGGTTTATACTCCTATTTGGAGTAGGGTAAGGATATCGAGCTATGAAAAAAAAAGCTTATATATAAGGCTCAAAAGGGTTGACTAGTGGTATATATTTTAAGGTGGGATTAGGCTAAATATAGGCTGTCAAAGATGGCCTAAATCACTTCCTAAGGTTTATAGTTCTTCAGTTTAAATAATATCAAGAATCCTTAAGAGAAATTGCATTTCATAGACGTATCTTTCTAGTGTTCAATCAAAACAAAGAATAATGAGACTACTCAACGAGATACGCTTTTCAAAAATTAAGAGTTGGTATAAAAACTCTCAAATAAGAAGATTGGCTCAAATACTCACGGGTTATTTAGTCTCCACATTTATATTTTTCAAGAATTTTTAGTTATGCTCACTCTTCCATCTAATCATGCATAAGTTGTCATATGTGCTCAAATATAATGATGATTGAAAATCATGAAATTTCTCTTAATAACGATAGTAGGAGAACTAGGCATGCACATGTAAAGTATTAAGACAAATGCGTCATCGTTAGCACACTGGCTATACAAAGGGAAACTTCAAATCAATCCAAGAACCATTGCATTATTTTTTTTTTAATTTTTTTAATTTTTAATTTTTTTTTTTTAAAGAAAAGGAAAAATTGAAAAATTTTGTTCAAATTTTAACAAAGTGTAACATGTGAAGTGCATGGAATGATAAGGCAAATAAATCCCTCCCCCCAACTTAAATTTTACATTGTCCTCAATGTATAAAGACAAGTAAATAAGAAAAGGTAAGATATTACCTGGTGACAATGAAGCGTAATGAAAGATAAACCCCCCAACTTGAAGTGAGCATTGTCCCCAATGCTTTGAGTAATTGATCTTTGAGAGGCATCTTCCAATCCTTAAGACCTCAGGTTTTTTTTTTTTTTTTTTTTTTTTTTTTTTTTTTTAAAAAAATACTTAAACACAAATATATATATTATGTAGACATGACAACCTATATTTTTATACATAGGTTGGTTCCTTTAGAGGGATGGACTCCTCCAAAGTTGGAATTTTCAAAAATTGCTTTAATCGTTGGCCATTGATTTTAAATACAAAGCCATTTTTGGGATCTTCCACCATCACGGCTCCGTATGGATAAACATGTTTAACAATAAACGGGCCGGTCCATCTTGATTTCAATTTTCCCGGGAAGAGATGTAAACGAGAATCATAAACAAGGACTTTTTGACCAATTTGAAAATCTTTTCTCAATATATTTTTATCGTGAAAACTTTTTGCTCGGTCCTTGCTTATTTTTGCATTTTCATATGCATCTCTTCTCAACTCCTCAATCTCTTCGATTTGGAGTTTCCGATTATTACCCGCTTCATGGAAATCAAAATTTAATTTCTTAATTGCCCAAAAAGATTTATGTTCTAATTCCACAGGCAGGTGGCATGATTTTCCAAAGACCAATCGATAGGGAGACATATTAAGATTGGTTTTAAAAGCCGTCCGGTATGCCCAAAGCGCATCATTTAAGCGCAAAGACCAATCTTTGCGATTTGGATTTACCGTTTTTTCCAAAATTTGTTTTATCTCCCTATTTGCAAGTTCCGCTTGCCCGTTTGTTTGGGGATGATAGGCGAGAGATACTTTGTGTGTTACTCCATACTTACGCATGAGTTTTTCAAAAAATCGATTACAGAAATGAGTACCTCCGTCGCTTATTATTGCTTTCGGAATTCCAAACCTTGCAAGAATATTTTCTTTCAAAAATTGAATTACCACTTTATGGTCATTTGTCTTGCAAGCTTTGGCTTCCACCCATTTAGAAACATAATCTACAGCAACTAAAATATAAAGATTACCAAACGAGAGTGGGAAAGGTCCCATGAAATCAATGCCCCAACAATCGAAGATTTCAAGAATCAAAATTGGATTGAGTGGCATCATGCTTCGTCGTGTAATTCCTCCGAGCATTTGGCATCTCGGACATGCTTTGCAATAGTGATGCGTGTCTTTGAACAGGGTTGGCCAATAAAGGCCACATTGAAGAATCTTTGCCGCGGTCTTTTTGGAAGAGAAGTGGCCACCACAAGCTTCGGTGTGGCAAAAGGTGAGCACGCTTTCAATTTCTTCATCCGGAATGCATCGTCGGATGATTTGATCTGAGCAATATTTGAAAAGATATGGCTCATCCCAATAGAAGTGCTTAGCCTCGTTGATGAATCGCCTCTTGTCTTGTGAGCTCCAAGATTTTGGCATTTCTCCGGTGACAATGAAATTGACAATATCGGCGTACCATGGAGAAGATGTCATTGAGAACAAGTGCTCATCAGGAAATGAGTCTTTGATTGGGCTTTCATCGATGGAATCATTGAACATGAGCCTTGACAAATGGTCAGCCACCACATTTTCGACTCCTTTCTTGTCTTTGATCATAATGTTGAATTCTTGGAGTAGAAGAATCCAACGCAAGAGTCGCGGCTTAGCATCCTTCTTTGTGAACAAGTATTTAAGAGCCGCATGGTCTGTGAAGATTAGGATTGGTGAGCCGATGAGGTAGGACCGAAACTTGTCGAGAGCAAACACAATTGCGAGGAGCTCCTTCTCGGTAGTGGTGTAATTCATTTGAGCCTCATTGAGAGTTCGACTAGCATAATAAATCACACCCGGCTTCTTGTCCTTTCTTTGTCCAAGCACCGCACCAATTGCATAGTCGCTTGCGTCGCACATAAGCTCGAATGGAAGATTCCAATCTGGACTCTGCATAATGGGAGCGGTGGTGAGCAATTGTTTGAGTTTCTTGAAGGCTTCCTCACATTGATCGGTCCACTCGAACGGGGCATCTTTGAGGAGAAGATTACACATTGGTTTAGCTATTAGGCTAAAATTTTGTATAAATCTTCGATAGAATCCAGCATGGCCTAAAAATGAGCGGACATCTTTGACCGTTTTTGGAGTTGGCAATTTAGCAATGAGATCCACCTTAGCTTTGTCAACTTCGATTCCCTTTTTGGACACGATATGGCCCAAAACAATCCCTTTTGTCACCATAAAATGACATTTTTCCCAATTGAGAACAAGCCTCTTTTCCACACATCGTTCTAGAACCTGCTCAAGATTTAATAAACAATTATCGAATGACTCACCGTAAACGGTGAAGTCATCCATAAACACTTCTAGTGTTCTTTCCACAAGATCACTAAAAATGCTTAGCATGCATCTCTGAAAAGTTGCGGGTGCATTACATAATCCAAATGGCATCCTTCGGTATGCAAATGTACCAAATGGACATGTAAATGTCGTCTTCTCTTGATCATCCAAATCAATTTCAATTTGATTATACCCAGAAAATCCGTCTAAGAAACAATAAAATTCATGTCCCGCTACTCTTTCCAGCATTTGATCTAAGAAAGGTAGTGGAAAATGATCTTTACGTGTCACTGCATTTAACTTACGATAATCAATGCACATTCGCCACCCAGAAGTGACTCTTTGTGGAATTAATTCATTATTCTCATTTTTAACCACCGTAAGCCCGGATTTTTTCGGTACAACTTGGGTAGGGCTTACCCACTTACTATCCGAGATCGGATAAATAATCTTTGCATCAAGCAATTTCAACACCTCGTTTCTAACAACATCTTGCATGTGTGGATTCAAACGGCGTTGAAATTGTCTCGCTGGTTTAGCCTCATCTTCCAAATAAATTTTATGAGTACAAATTAAGGGACTAATCCCATGAAGATCAGCTAAACTCCAACCAAAGGCTTTTTTATACTTACCGAGCATATTTACCAACTTCTCCTCCTGTTCAGTTGAAAGTTCAGATGAAATTACCACCGGAAAAGTTTCTGAAGTACCTAAAAAAGCGTACTTCAAGTTGCTTGGTAATGGTTTCAACTCCATTCTTCCTTCGATTGATTTTGATGGTTCCGTTTCACCTTCCTTTTGTAGAACCTGTTTGTCACTCAAAGAACACACTTGCATACAATTATTGGATTCCTTGGGAGTGGTTAGAAGATCTCCCAATGATTCCGATTCAAAAATATACTCAAAGTGTTCATCAACCAATGACTCTATCATGTTAACGTGTTCATTTTCATCTTCAAAATCACTCGCTTGCTTACTTAATGAAAACACATTTAGCTCAAGAGTCATATTTCCAAATGTTAATTTAACAATACCATTTTTGCAATTGATTATAGCATTTGAAGTTGCAAGAAATGGTCTTCCTAAAATAACAGGAATTTGATTAGCGGGGTTCACAACAGGCTGTGTATCAATGACAATGAAATCAACTGGGAAGAAGAACTTGTCAACTTGCACAAGTACATCTTCCACAATACCCCTTGGAACCTTAACGGACCTATCCGCTAATTGAATTGTAACTTTGGTAGGCTTTAACTCTCCCAAACCCAATTGTTCATAAACTAAAAATGGAAGAACATTCACACTTGCTCCTAAATCAAGTAAAGCTCGTTTAATTCGACAGTTTCCTATCATACATGAAATTGTTGGACAACCGGGGTCCTTGTATTTAGGAATTCTTGTATTTTGCAAAATTGAGCTTACTTGTTCGGCCATAAAAGCTTTCTTTTTGACATTCAACCTTCTTTTTGTGGTACACATGTCTTTCAAAAATTTTCCATAAGAAGGAATTTGTTTGAGCGCATCGAGCAATGGAATGTTAATTTTTACTTGTTTAAAAACTTCCAAAATTTCAGCATTTTGATTTGGTTTTGAGGATTGTTGTAGCCTTTGAGGAAAAGGAATTTTCACACTCTCTTTGATTTTTTCAATATCCTCTTTTTCATCCACTTCCTCATCATTCTTTTCGACTTCTTCGTTTACCACCTCATCTTCTTTTGATTGAACTACTTCCTTTGGCTTTTGGGCCTTAGGATGAATAGTTTTATCAACCATTTTTCCACCTCGAAGAGTGGTGATAGACTTCACGTGCTCCAACATATCTTGTGAAGAAGTTCCTTCTTCAATCATCATTGTTTGCCCATGAGGATTTGCAAGAGGTTGGGCTGGAAACTTTCCCTTCTCTTGGTTTGAAAAATTAGGAGCCATTTTTGATAAAAAATTCCTCATATCATTCATGGAACGATCATTGCTTTGGAAGTATTGTTCACACCTTTGAACATGTTGATCAAATTTTTGAAAATTTGATCGGATTTTTGAATAAATTGTGTGAGCAAGTCTTCCACATTTCTTTTCGGTGGGGGAACATATGATGATTGAGATTTTTGAAAATTCGGAGGTTGATTGGTTTGAGTGTTTGAATTACCCCAACGAAAATTAGGGTGATTCCTCCACTCACTATTGTAAGTTTCCGAATAAGGGGAATTTTGCGGCCTTTTGTAATTATTCATCATGTTCACTTGGGCCGGGTCAAGCAAAACTTGCTTGACGGTTGGTATGGTAGGACATTTTTCCGTTGGGTGTCCTATCATATCACATATACTACACATAGTTTCTTCTTCCATCAAATTGACCTCTCTTGGTTTTGAAAATTCTAAAGCCTCAATTTTTTTGGTCAATTGTGTGACTCGTGCCGCCAAATCATCACTCTCCTTTAATTGATGGTAACCACCCCGATTAGGCATATTATTTCTTTCAGAAAAATTATAAGTATCCCATGTTTGGTTACTTTCAGCTATGTAATCAAAGAAATCAAATGCTTCGTCGGGATTTTTACTTAGAAATGTGCCATTACACATCATTTCTACAAATTTTCTCATTTCAGGAGTGAGTGATTGATAGAAGAAACTAACCAAGTTCCAATTTTCATATCCATGATGGGGGCAAGCGTTTACAAGCTCTTTGTACCTTTCCCAGCATTCATAGAATGTTTCTTGATTTTTGGGTGCAAAATTTGAGATTTGACGCCTTAAAGCGTTAGTTCTATGAACGGGGAAAAATTTCTTCAAAAATTCAGTTTGTAAAGCTTGCCACGTTGTAATGGAACGTGGTCTTTGTGCATTCAGCCAAGTTTTTGCTTTGTCTTTTAATGAGAATGGAAAAAGTTGGAGTCTTACCACCTCTTCAGTCACATTAGGATCATAAAAAGTGGAGCATACTTCTTCGAATTCCTTGAGGTGTAAGTATGGATTTTCTGACTCCATTCCATGAAATCTGGGCAAAAGTGGTATCATTCCTGGTTTGACAGCAAAACGGTTTGCTGTCGGCGGAAGAACGATGCATGATGGAGTGGCGCTCCTTGGTGGTTGAAGATAATCCCTCATGGTTGCGATTGGTGGTTCCTGAATAGGCTGAACTTGTACATCAAAATGATTTCCACCATTTCCTCCTTGTGCTTCCTCATGGTGATCCATTGTAACTTCTGTTTCTGTTTCAAAAAGATTATAGAAAAACGAATCGGGAAATGGATCTCTTTCTACACGTCCTTTGGTATTTCTTAACCAATGAATCATGTACCAAAGAAAGTGTACAAGAAAAGAAAGTCACTAGATTAAAATAATACAACCAAATATGAACTAAACCCGTGATCGACTTTTCGTTGCCCTCCCCGGCAACGGCGCCAAAAACTTGACGCGCTTGAAATAGTGCAATCGTATACACCCAAGTGTAGGCGGTCAAGTTGTAATATAGACTTATGGAAGTCCGAGTGTCGAACCACAGGGAGGGGACTAAAGCTTTTGTAAATCACGTGTTTATAAAATAATTATTGATTGATTAAAATTGTTGTGAATTGCTTTGTGGAGAAATGTGTAAAACAAAACTTAAATTTATGAGAATATTCTTGTATTTAAGGAAAGCGAAGGCTTTGGGGGTTTATTTGTTATTTATTGGGAACCATGGTTTATGAATCCAATTCGGCTAATTCATTCTCCTTATTGTGTTGCATATTGTACTTTTCATTTAGAAGTCTAGATGTTGGCGGTAAAAGATTTCGAGGAAATACAACCAATCCAACTTTACTAGGCTACCTTATGAAGGAAGACAAACACCACATTTAAGGAGAAAAATAAGCAATTAGAGAGTTCTCAAATATAGGCACAAAGTATGTTTAAGTGTTGTAGGTGACAAGGGAAAATAAAACCTTACTTTACACTTAACCACAAGATGTGACCATATTTGAAATAAAACTCTATAATTTTATATAAAAAGCATAGCCATCCATTTATAATGGTGATTGTAAAATAAAATATGCTTACTTGAAGTACCTTGTTTGTATATAAATGATTTAACTAGTACTAATCATACATGGCATGAATAGTCTATGTATCATTTATGTACTAAACATGTCCATTAATCACTAAAGAACTCCATATACATGGCATAAGGAGGCAAAAGAGATTAAAATGGAGGTTCCATAATATTTATGGTGTTTTAAGCCATTAAATATTATGGACTATTATTAATAGATGAGAAGCATAATTATTTAACAATACTAGGCACAAAGCTTTTAAAGAATTGAAAACTTGACCATGTTTACCTTTTAAAACAAACTCACCCCCTAGCCTTGGCTAGGTGATTCACCCCTCCATAGATGAATACATAACAATAATGAAGGAGAATCAACAAAACACTTGTATTAATAGATATGAAATGAGTCTATTACAAGTGATTGAGAATATAAGAAGAAGAAGAATATTTCACTATATTTTTCTCTCTTTATTACAAGAAAATTTCTCACTCTCCAATTCTTTTCATGTATCTATGCATGCATCTATCCCTCCAACACAAATGAACCCTCCATCTATTTATAGGGGAGGCCTTCCCTAATGGACGGTCGAGATCAAACCAATCCAATGGTCTAGATTTACATTCCAGAACTTTCTATACAAATATCTCTAACTAGAATACTCTAGAATACTCTAGAATAATCTACCAAGATTATTTACAACTAGGTTATTCTAGAAAGTTCTACATCTAGGTCCTTCTAGAATACTCTAGAAGGTTGGAGGCTCTTCTCCATAATTCCATAACGTTCTAGAAAATTCCGTAATCTTCCATAACGTTCCGTAAGGTTCTAGAAAATTCCGTAATCTTCCATAACGTTCCGGAATTTTCCGTTTTTCTTGGACAATATTGAGCGGGTCGTGACATTAGGGTTGTGTTGAGTTGTGGGCTGCAAGTTCTGAGATGAGATGGGCTGCAAGTGGGCTGGGCCAAAAAAATCACATATTTATTAAATTAACACATTCCCGCTAGAATCAATATTTTAGCGCACTGATCTTATTTTGGCCATAACTTTCTTCTCCGAACTCCGATTGATGCAAGGTTTTCACCCACGCGTAGCTAACTCAAAGATCTCAAACTTTTATCTCTGGAGTTTTCTTCAAATTCTGTACGGATTAATGCCAGAAATATCTTGAATACAAGTGATGTGCGCAGCCAATCTCTTTTTGCTTTGTAATCTTCCAACTTAATTCTAAACACCTGAAAAACACTAAAAACACAACAAATATAAACATATATGCTCTCCAAAGTATAAATTAGTGGGTTATAATGTACCAATTTCTTGGCACATCAATAGATAATGAGAAAGTGCAGGAAAATAGTGCTTATATTACTTGAATCTAGATCTAGAAAATTGCATCCTTTACATGAGGGACAAAGAGAAAATAAATAATGGGAGAGCAATGCCCAAAAATGGGTATTCTAGTACACTTTTCTAAAGAACCCAATGGGTAAGCACCTCATCCTATCTAGAAATGGAAAGTCCAGCACTTTTGGTGAGTTTCAATGCATAAAAAGGGGAGAAAAACTGCTTTTGGGTGCTGTCCTTTGAGATCTGGGAGGTCTCTGATCGATCAGAGGCTTCTCTGATCGATCAGAGGGAAGATTTTGGCTCAAAAGGTGGGCTCTGATCGATCAGAGCACCCTCTGATCGATCAGAGGGCATGTTCTGCACTAAAAGGTGGCCTCTGATCAATCAGAGGCTCCTCTGATTGATCAGAGGACACTTCGGGAGACTATTTTTCTTCTCTTTTGGCTTCTATCTCTCTTGTACGCTTCCCAAAGCTCTCCAACTTGCTTCCATAGCCTGAAGGTACACTCAAGACACTAGAAAAGGCTACTTTGAGCCATGTTAAAGCAATTCTTGATATTTGAGTGTGCGTGCAAAAGTGGGTAAATTTGATTAAACTAGGCTAAGATAAACGCGATAAACACAATCAAAAGAACGTTAGCGACTACAAAATTACGCGTTTATCACATTGACACACTTTTTTCCATTTTATTAGTAGAGGAACTTGACAATTAGTTGGAGAAAGGCATAAATTTAATAATTAAAGAGGAATGTTTACTGGATAAGACAACAGAGAGAGAGAGAGAGAGGAAATTAATCAATTGCATGCAGATCAACTCTTTTAAAGATAATAGTTTTCTTTTCTTTCATTTTGGGTGTGTCATCTGAAGTTCTAAATTTAATTGATTTGAAACAATTCTTAGTTGACTCTTTCCTTGCAATATATTAATTATGATTGGAGTTTCAGTTTCAATTTGAGTTAGTATACTGCATATCAACAATTTGAGTTAGTATACTGCATATCAACAATTTGAGTTAATGCTCACAAAATGTAAAAAGTAAAAACCATCTACAAGGTGTTTTGTCATTTGCTCTCAAATTTTATTTTTTTGGAATTTCTATTTTAATATGTTATGGAATTAAGATATAACATTCAAAACATATTCTAAACTATGTTATTTTTACATCAATTTTTTTTAATAATTTACAGATTATTAACAATAAAAATTATTAAACATCCGTGCATCGCACGGATTCCTAACTAGTTAATCTAAAATACACGTCTCAAATTCATTTCAAAATTAAATGTGTATATTATTTTGGTTCACACCCTCTCTCACCCGCATGAAAAGTACCAAGAAAGGGCCTATTTAATGATGTGGGGCTAATTGCAGGAAGAAAAATGTCATGGCATTTTTAATAAGAAAATAATTAAAGCACATTTTAACCATGCTATAAATTAAAAGAAAAATAACACTTTATATGTGGATTAATATTTAATTTAATATATATTATAATTTAGTTATTTTTATTTATAAATATATAACTTGTGCTTTTAGAAGATACTTTAACATGACATTTTTTAATAAAATAACAACCTCAAGTGTTAGTGCCAGCAAAAATAATCGGATAAAGATAGGAGACGATTTGCATATTCAGGACCACCTCCTTTTTTGTAGTTGAATAAAGAGATGTCAAATGCTTTTCACGTTAAGTTTAGGACCACCTCCTTTTTTCAATCATTCTTTCTTGTTTTTTGCATTTTTTTTTCTTTAAACAAAATTCTAAATTCCGTTAAAATTGTTCAAATAACGGTTACTATTAAACTTAAAGATGGTAGAGATCATGTGAAACATGAACCATTTGCAGAATAAAATGCAGTTTATTCTTTAATGTCAACTATTATTATTGCTTTTTTTTGCAACCATAATTTGATTTGAGGAAGAAGAAAAGAAACTGGAATTTCTAAAGTTTGAATGAGGTCAACCCCTATATATGGACTCCCTTCTCACGCACATTTTCCATCTCTCTTTTTGTAAAGTTATATATTTTTACAATTGAAAAAAATATATAATTTTGAAATTAAAGGAAGGTCTAAAGTCTTTCTCTTTGGAAATACTATAAATCATATAAGAAAAAGAATGGAACTTACAATCACTCAAGCGAGAAGTGAGAGCAATGTCACTTGAGCTAAAGCTCTTGGGAAATTAATGTTGTTTTGGAAATACTACAATTAGGTTTACATTCATTGGTAATACCAATATCAATTTCTTTAGTGCACTTAGTGTCACATAAGAGACAATGATGAACCTCCGTGTGGATTATATCATTCATCAAGAGAACGAATATCTTTTAAAATGTCTTTTGATTGTATGTATTAATAGATGCTACAGTTGATGGAAACGTATATGGGAAAAGTTTAGTTTTAAACAAATATAGTTTAAGCATATATATATAGTTGGAAATGCTTTCTTCAATTAGTAAAAAAGAATTTAATGAATTTCTTTAATTTATTATTTTATTATATTATAACTGTAACACCCCCACCTTAATTTACAGGACAACACCCGTAATTAAGACCTAAAGTGTCACTAATCCATCTTAGTAGGACTAAGATAGGTAGATAAGAAGAATATAAACCAACAAAGATACATATATTATACAAAGATAAGCATGGATTATATATTGATAATAGTTGTGAACATGCATAATAGATATACAAAAATTTACCATATGAACATTCAAAAGAAACATATACAAGTTCCCGGGCTATTTGAGAATCCGCAAATGCGACCCCCGGGTCTCGTCCCCGTTCGTTGGGAGTCTGAAGCGTCGGAAGGGATTCCGTCGTTCCATTTGCTGGAGTAATTCATATTGGGTGTCCCTACGTCTATTCTAGATGCAAAGGGGTTCGTTCAGAGTCGCCAGTACGTTTTACGAGAAAACGGACAAAAAGGGGTCGTGTAAGAGGAAAGGCTACAGATAAGCTTTTCTTTACACGTTTGTCTACGAAACCAGGATTCTATAGGGTTCGGGAACTATATTACGGTTTGGGAAGGTGTTAAGCACCCATTCCGCCCTTTCGGTCTCTAGTGGTCTTATATGTTTATTTTATGTTGAAAAACTTGAATGCTTTTACTGACAGTCTACTATGTTTCAAATGAAAAACCCTAATTTCTGTGGAAAAACGGGAAAGGGATAAGAGCCTTTGTGTTCCGAGATCTGATGTTTTTAATATTGAAAGATGTAAATACAAATGACAAAACCTTTTATTTTGAAAGAGTATCCCGTATTATTTCCTCAGATAATGACGGTTTTCTCGTGTTGTGATTACTTTTGTAAAAGTTCGGATTTTGTATTGGAACTAATTTAATGTGGAATCAGAACTCTTGAGGAGAGTTATCAGACACGTCGCAGTCTATAGAGAAGACATGATATGTTGATTTTAATTCCTAGATAAGTCTTATCAGTCCGGGTTTTGAAAACATAATTTTATCCGGACGATAGTCTACTTATTCTTCTGGTTTTGCAAATGGTTTTATCAGGGTCTTTTGTTTTAAAAACGGTAGACTGCTTTGTAACTTGGCAATAAGTTTATTCAAATAAAACATGGACAAAACAACATAAATAAAACAAGTACACAGATAAACCTTATTTTCGAGCACGTTAGGAATCTAGGACAACCATGTTGCCACTTCGCGGGGTGCGGGGCAGCGCCTCGTTAGAAAAATTGAATTTTAAACAAGTCTACAATAACACTAATATACAAATATCTTATTTAATTACCAGAAGAGACTTTATTTACCTTCCTGACGAGAATAATAATAAGAAAGAGAATATAATACGCCAGAGAGATCTCCGGCGATAATAATCTTCTCCTTCTTCAGATATTTTCGAGAATTCGATTCCAGAAACGGGACACGTCGAGGGTCGAGAATAGATTCGATAATTCTTCAGAAATAAGATGATAATCGAAAAATGCCTGTTGCTGTTTTCTGCTCTAAAACTGCTATTTTTTGCTCTGTTTTTGGTGTTTTGTTGCTATCCAACTTGCTGTCTAGAACCCATGGGGGTGCTGGCCTATTTATAGTGACGAAAAGGTGTATGTCGCGCGACAATCTTGACTGTCGCGCGACATTCTACTTTAATGATGATTCTGACTCACTGATGAGTCAGAAAGTGGAGTGGTGGGCCATTTGTCGCGCGACATGTCCCTATAAAGGAGTGATTGTCGCACGACATACTGCTTTTAATGATGATTCTGACTCACTGATGAGTCAAAAAGTGGAGTGGTGGGCCATTTGTCGCGCGACATGTCCCTGGAAAGGGGATTGTCGCGCGACATACTGAACTGTCGTGCGACATTTCACTTAAAAACAGGTTTGTTTGGCCAACAAACGCTTCTGGGGCAGTCTCGGGTGTTCGGGTGGGTCCCGGACTCCAGAAACAACAGTTCTCGAAGGTCGTTAGGGTTCTTGCGGGGGTCACGGATCGGGGTGTCTACAAGCTAGCCGTGGCTTCCCGGACCAACATAGCTATTACAAAATAAACCATAGTATCAAAGGCTCTACTTCGTTCCCGAACCCGTCATCTCTTTGTCCCCCTGGGACTTATGAGTACCTGTAATAGTTTTAGAAAACGGGGTGAGCTATATGCTCAATAGGGGTGAGTAACAACGAAAGCATCATGTATAGAACATAAACAAGTTTAGAACCATTTATTCAATAAGCAATGCATGCACATGCCAATGCAGGTTACCTCCCTTGTGTCAACCATGGAACCACTTTGCCAGAATATATCCGTACCGCCAGAATAGAACATGGGCCTGCCCGCCCGAGAGAATAATCCGATAATAGTCATAAGTTGGCCCATCGTCCCCAGAGAATATCAATAGACCATAATCAATTTGGACCTCAAGTCCGCCAATACTATCACCGCAATAGAATCATCAGTGCCTTACCGTGTCTAGATTTTTGGGCTATACACCACTGGTTCTAGACAGCCGATGCGTTGCTGCTCTCCGTAGGTTTAGGGATTTTTAACCCAGAGGCACCAGGCCCTACTTATTTTCCATACCGGTAGGCACCAACCAATACATCATTCCTTCACAATTGAAGGGCCACAGTAGAACCATATCAAGATCATATCACATCTAACATAATATAATGATCATAACGAGCTTTCATCATCATCATCATCATCATCAGCAATATGAGATATATGCCCCATATGTCGGGCCATAGGAATAATCCACATATGCTGAGAATCCTCCAAGCGTTCGGTTGACACAATGATAATGTGTATGGCATGCAAACATATAATTTCGTGCATATACCAAGCAATCTATGCCATATCCACTCAAATCAATCCCATTACGTATCCCTTGGTGAGTATAAACCATCAATAATTCAATTTTTCCAACCAACAACACCCACACCACCAAGAGATACCATATATGATTCTAATAGCAATTTACAACAAGTGTGTATGGCATAGTTTGCCTTAAATCATGCAAATATAACTCTAGAAATCATCAAACACCATAAATTTCATTGCTCATGAGTTCTTAAACCAACACAAGTCAAACACAACAATTATTAAGCTAGAAAAATATTTTTATCAAGTTTTGAAAGCAAGAGAACCCCTATCTCAAATTTACAAGCCGAAAGAAGAGAGAGAAGGTCGATATTCCAAAATCTGTCCGATTAAATCTTAAAATTCCTTGCTCACCTCGATCCCCTCGACGCGTAGAATAACTTTCCTTAAGGTCAAATCGGAATCTAAACTTGATTTTTGATGATTTCTAGAGAGAGAAATATAGAGAAAACAAGCTCTCAAAGATGGAACAAGAGAGCTGAGAAAATGACCAAGGAACCATCTAGAAAGGCTTTTAAACTTTTTTAACCGACATTGCAACAGGCGCCTGTTTGTCAAAAACAGGCACCTCTTTTACAAAAATAGGCGACCGTTTGCTCCAAAGAAAAAAAACTTAAAATTTTGCCTGGGGCTCGGATTCCAACAGCCGCCTGTTTTTCTACAACAGGCGACTATTGTGGATAAAAAATTTATATCGAAATTTAGCTCAAAATCTAACATATGGCTTTGGTTTCACTCAAAAAGGAGTTAAAATGAATTTTTGGTGAATTTCGCAAGTTTGGTCAACGAAATCGGTTTCTACGTGGGAACATTACAACTTTTTCATACATTACAACTATTTACCATGGGTTCTCATACAAAGCAAACAAAGTAACTTTCAGTATATTAATATAAACACATGGTGTTACAATAACAATTTTTTCAAAATCTTTTCACAAGCACTATATAACTGCTAATATTTTTATGAAAAACATTACAGGAGTAAAATTTGAAAACAAAAGTATAATACAACTTCAAAATCTTTTAAAATGGGGCTTGGCTTTGTATATGCTAGTTTTACAAATAGAAGAAAAATTAACTAATTTACAAATTGACTACTGGTTTAGTAGTAGCAAGAATATTCTAATTTGTCTGGTCCAAATCCTATTACATCAACTATAATTGGTAATCCCATGTATGGCTCGACTTCAAAAGTGTGTATATATATATATATGTAAAAGAAAATTAAAGCGTATAATCTATATTTTAAATTTTATTCAGCTAAAAAAATTTATTGTTCAATCAACTTCACAAGTGCATATACATGTGTATATATATATAATACAAATCAGGCATCTACTATTCACATATTTGACCGTTAATTATCTTTCACAATTCAAACCGCTAACTTTTACAATCAGGTTTACAATTGTCTCATAAAAATCTAAAGGTCCACTTTATTTGTAGATTTTTGTTTTATTTATAGTTGCTATTTTACTTGCTATTTCGTGTCTTCGGGCACAGACATACCGTAATATATGTATATGTAAAAAAAAGCAATGGCCATTAAAAAAACATTTCTTGAATAAAAGTTAAATTTGCTTACTATTGTGAGATTTGGTGCATATATTGCCCAAAAAATAATAAATAAAATGAAATAAAAATGACACTTAATTTAGTACATCTAAAAATGAATTGTGGAATTTACTGGACGAGGCTGAACCCCAAATCCAAATTAAGCATCGTATCATTTTCTCATCTTTTAAAATATTTTCTCAATAATCTATATAATTGTTACCAAAACATCTATTAAACATCGTATCAGTTTCACTCTTTTGCTTTGTGAGCTTTTGTTTGTCAAAAAAAATATTTCAACAAATTAATTAATTTTAGTCTCTCAAAAGAACCATTTTCATTCCAATTATAATATAATATTACAAATAAGAAACTACAAGTACATTTAAATTATAATATTTGAGCATTTTCTTTTTTAATTTTCTTAATTTAAATCGTATGTGTGTGTGTGGTGCACACATATATCATTTGTATACAAAAAGTTAGTATTAATAATATAGCTTATAGTTTAAATGGTAAGAAACTTCTTACTAGGGGAAAGGTTTGTCGTTCAATTCCGGTAGTTGAAAGGAAAAGGGGATGGGGATGGAAATGGAAATGGGGAAAGGGTGATAACAAATTAACCTCGGACCAGTCCTATGAGAGAGCACGTTCTTAATCAATCACTCTACTATATCCTTGTGGATTTGTCAAAAATGTATTTAGTTTAGGAATGGCAACAACATGTGTGGGTTCGGGTATCCATAGGTCTTTGACTCAATGGGAGCGAATATGGAAACAATTAATCTCGGGAGCGAAGGCGGGTTTAAATCAAGAATTTTTTTAATTAGTCAGATTCAGATATGAGAGTATCCATCCCGTACCCGTCCGATACACGTAATTTTGCAATTTTCTTACTTTATGCTTATATATATGTGCATATATATATATATATATATATATAATATAACATTATATTATTTCTATCCGTTATCCGACGAGGTCAGGGATAGGAATTACTCGATACCCCAAATCAGGGATGAGAATTTTTTGGGTAGCGGAAGCAGGGATGGAAGTCGTAAACCCGTCCCGAACCTGACCTATTTCCATCCTTAATTTAGTTCATCCTTAGCATAGAGTGCCTTAAAAGGAAAAAAAATTAAAAAAAAAAAAAAGAATTATTTAACTGATATATACTTGGTTCCTCTTTATTATTTTTAGGTTTAATTTCTTTCAATCGGGTCTAGTTCAAGTCCTAAACCGATGAAATTTTTCACAAAATTTAGCAGAGATGATATTTATGATCGATATGATAAGTAGATCATTTCCACAAATTTGTATAAGAAGATTCAATTTAGAAATATGTGAAATGATTATCTAAAATTTCAACAGTTGGAAATGAACATATGTGTCAAATCTTTATTAAACTTACTTCCGATTTGAATTGTTTGATGTAATTTTGCAGAGATGATGTACTCATTATTGAAATTATATCCAGCAAGCTTTTTGAAAAAATTCATTCATTTAGACCTCAAACGAGAGCCAATTTAACGAAACTGAACTGAAAATGAAAGTAATGTAGAGGAGTAAAGTCCGGCGCATAATAAACTAAGATTTATTGCAATATCAACTTATATATATATATATATATATATTTTAAGAGGCATACTAAAAAAAAAGGAAAAAAAAAGAAGGAAAATACAGAAAGCAGATACAATCAACCAACTAGGTTTGATGTGTCTTGCAAACCAACATTATTTAGTATGACACACCAACATTATTTAGAATAAACTAGGAATCCTCTGATTTCAAAGTTAAAAAATAATTAAAAATAATAATTAATTTTATGAGAACTTAGAAACATTGATAAGTAAATTAATTGGTGGGATACTTTTCATTTTTCCTCATGGAAAATTTCTTACCACCGACCACTCATCCTCATTTTCTAATTTCTCATGAAAATTGTTTATTTCTTCAATTATTTTTCAATTTTAGAATCACAAAGATTAGGCGTACTTAGCAGCAATGTCTTTGAGAAAATGAGTCAATTTTTTTGGTTGGGAGAACATAAGCATGTGATCAGAGCCCGATATCGTCTTAACTTCCTTGGGTGGAAATTTTGCTATAAAATCCTTTTGTGTTGAGATAGGTATTGCTTTATCTTCTTCACTTATTATGTAAACTCGATTAACCGATCCATAATTTGCTGAAGTGAGTGCAGTTTCGGAACGCGATTTTTCATCCCTATAAATAGGGTAGTATCTCTCCAACGATAAACAAAGTGTCAGATCCTGTTAAGAAATTGACTTCACCATGAGTAGTAATACAATATGACAATAAATCTGAATGTGACAAGCATCCACTGATTCATCTTTTACTATTTTCCCATACTCTAACTGGCCAACTCCTACTTAAACCATCCACAAGGGAAAGGGAATTGAAGTTTAATTTGCTCCATGAGGGTATGCAATGGTTACGGTAAGTATGGTAAAATATTGTACTGTAATATAAGAGTATAGTAAAATTAAGTTTTATTAGGTTTTTTACTATGCACCAAAGAGAAAGCTGTGGGAAGGGGGACGCCTAACTCTTAGGTGTGGGTGAGTGAAAACGTCAATTATTAGGCATGGACTCTCTCTATGTAATCTCTTTTCCCCGTTTTTCTCACTCTATATTAATTGTGTCTCTTAAAATCACATATAATAGATATTTTATTTCTGTTTTTCTATGAAGTCAATCACTACCATGCCTACTATTTCAACACTTAAGTAAGGTAAATATACCATACTTACCATACCACTAAGTTTACCATAGCAGTTTCATGGTTTGGTCATTGTGTTGGCCAGAGCGTGCCCGGGTCAGCCATCTTGTAAACTTATCTCACATTGGTTGACCAACAAAAATTGCGCAAAGTAATTGCACTCGTCCGATAAATTAATTAATTAAACAAAGTAAAATTAAACTTGATTTTTGAAGTGTCGTTTGATTTCATCGACTATCCTAACATTGAAATAAACCTTAGACTTTAGCTACTGATTTGCGACAAATTTAACCTTAATTATAAACAAACATACCTTATGAGGGGAAAGTTGGTACAAAGTGGTTGCTGAATATTTTGGACCAAATAGAACGGCTTTTGCAACCCCGTTTGAATCAAATATAAATTTGCTGTCCCCATAAAATGGAATATCAGAGAAGTACTGCATGCATGAAAACAAAGCAATCAGTATTCCCTCGACCAGTTTAAATATATCTAATTAGAATCATATTTTTTCTTTTAGAACGTCTCAAATTAAGAGACTTCTCTTCAATTTTAATTAGTGTGTCAAATCTTACAGTATTAAATAATCTTTCTTTTTCACCACGTCATGTGTCCTTTGTGTCTAGTTGGTAGGGAATGAAAACTGTAAAGTATGTTCAAATATGTAATTCTTCAAATTTACAAATAAAATTTCCCCAAAAGAGAGAGAGAGAGAGAGAGAGAGAGAGAGAGATTCTTAATTCTTCAAACTGATACTAAGTTGTAAGGTAAGAGGTAGAGTCTTAACAGTTTCATGTCATATTAATGGCGGTCACCCAATAAAACACAATAAGTCCTGCTTCATGTCAGTTAATATTGTTAACACAATAATATGTTAGAATCTTATATATACATACACTATACACATATTTGTATATTTGTATAATAGTATATATATGGTACATAGGTTTTTTAAATTCATGAATGCGTGTATAAATGTGTTTCCTGTATATAATATATGTATATATCATGAGCTTGTTAGTTGATTTAATTGAGTTTTTAATGGCTCAATGTGTTAAACTGTATTGAAATTGAAACTTTACTCAACGGGTAACAACGAGTTGTCTTGGTCATTTGTTAAGATAATGAATAGAGTTTCAATATAATATTTTCACCAGATCAAAAAGTCACCCGTTAGACTCCAGCTAATAACACTTAATGCACGATAAATTAGGACAAGAGCACGACAAGAACCGACGCATTCCATCGTCTAACTGTGTACAAACCTCTTTATTGAGTTGAAGAAGATCAAAATCATCAGGTGTGGGCATAACAGCAGTACAATAAATAGCAACAGCAATTTTTGAAGGGAATTTCTCCATAGCAACAGAAATGGAGACTCCACCCATGCTGTGACCCACTAGAACCACCTTCTCATCAGGCCGTAGAGATTCAAAGAAGACCGAGAGTGGCTTTAGATAGTCGGAGTATGTGGGAATATCCGATAACTGCTTTGGGCTAATCCCAGATGCGCCGAGATCCACCGGAGTTACGGTGTGGCCGGCCAACTCTAGTAGACTCGCCACCTTGTACCAGTTCCATCCTCCGTGGCAGGATCCATGGACGAGTACAAAATGAATTCTTTTAGTGGCAGCTGTTGACATGTTTTTTTTTTTTTCTTGAACGAGAAAGAGTTCAATTTTTCAATCTAATTTAATTGCTTGCGATTTGTTGTGTTGTCCTAACGTTGTAGCAGTGGACCTCTATTTATAGGATGCGTGGTCCGTCAGTACGATTGGACAAATAGCTGTCTAGGGCCTACCAACATGAAATACTTCATTCATTTAGGAACCTTGCTAATGTGAAATACCCGCAAGTTTTCAAACTTACATACAATCTTCAATCACAAATCTGAAAAGAAGACCTACTCTTATTCAAATTTTGCATTTAGTTTTGAAAAAAAATTAACTATCATTAAATTTATAATTACAAAATCAATACTATATTTTGTCTTTTACACAAATTCACCCATAACATATTTGCATCAATGTTAAATTGGGTACGTCTCTATTACCAATTAAAAATAGGATTTGCTCAAGTATATAATAATTTTTTAAAAAAAATTTATAAGGAGGCTTTAAAATTATTAAAACTATTAAAGTAGTAAAAGTTGCTAAGTGAAAGCTTTTATTTTGAAACTCCTAATATTTAAAACGAATAAATATTAGCGTTGATGAACGCTCCATTTAGAAGTTTTTTCCTTTATTTTTTTGGCATTATTTTATGTTTGGGGTTGTCTTATAGGGGATTTTGTTTGTTGTCTCCCGTTGGTATGTTTTTGGTTGTGTTTTTTGACGTTTGATACGTTTCAAGATGTGTCTTATATACATTTGTGAGAACCCGCATTTTTGCGCCGATCCCTGTGGGCGGAGATTCCCTCATTTTTCTGTTTATTTGAAAAACAGTTCCTTTTAACTTGGAGAAAAGGTGACAGTTTGTAAATAAAATCAAAGTCACTAGTTTCTTTTTTTACTAAACAAATAAAAGTGTGTGAGAAAGAGAAACATTTATGAATTAAACGACCTTCTAAACATAATTAATGTGAAACCAGTTGCTTCGGAGGTTCGGGGATTAAATTACGAATCGGGAAAGTATTAGGCACCCAATTTGCCATTTCCGTCTCTGATTAGGATATGTGCGTATTTATAATCGAAGATTTGCATGCTTATTTGTATTATTACACATCAATCCATAGTTTTAGGAAACTAGGATATATGGTGGGGATAGAAAGCATATGCTTCGTAATTCGCCCATTTGATTTCAAAAATCAATGTTTGTGATTTAAAAAAGTGATTTTTGTAATAACAGATAAACAAGTGTTTTTGGTGAAACTTAGGGCTTTTAGGAAACTAATTCAATTTGGAATCGGATAGCCGCTAGTCCTTGAGATTCGTTCGTCATTAGTATACCATAGTTTAAGGATTTAAATCGGCATTTACGAACCTAATACTCTCGTATTTGATATTTACATGAGCATCGCGATTTATTGGTTAAACTGGATACAAATGCTTAACGGTGCTTTCGTAAAACGAGACTAAAAAAACCAAAATTTTGTGAAATTAACATATTACCTTAATTAAACTGCCAGTTTTATCAATTTTCGAAGACTCGATCTGCTATCAAATCGAGTTGATTTTTTAGTATGATACTCCAGATGGCAATTTGTAAAAACCTTCGATTTTTGGTAGCTTCCGGTTATCCTCGTAACTTATTGTCGGGGAATCTTTTTTGCCTCCTTCTTCGACTTGTATCACATGTGCAGAGTATGTATGCTAGTTTTTAAAGAAATCAGATTCTTGCGAGGGTTGTAAAATGAGGTGTTCACAACAACAGAAATAAAGTATTAACAAATTCAAAAGCATGGTATTAGTTCATATCTCAAATATCAAAAATCAAAAATACATACAATTTTAGAATACGTTAATTGAATTGACCAAAACCACCCAAATAAAAAAAGTGATAACTAGAGCATACTTGATGCACTTTTAACTGTTGAAAACAATAAAAAAGAACAATTGCAAATAATTTTACATCGAAATTATTAAAAGCCGCATTATGTTACCTCAAATGTGTATCTATTTTTATAATGAATTTTTGTTTTTTATAGTCAGGTTACGGGTCGTACTTTACTATAAATTTGGATTGTTTGTGAAATAATTACAATGGATGACTGGTTCATAAATTAGAGAATAAAATAGGGGACTAATTCATAAACTAGTCCGAAGTTTCAGTTTTGTAGGTAATGTCTACTATAAAAAATATATGGGTGTAAATTGACTATAAATTTTCAAATTCTCAAAGCGCCTTTGAGTTCAACATTTTCCTTTATTTAGAGTTACATTAATATTAAAGGAGTTTTTATTAATGTCCAAATAATATAACATACGTAAAGCATAATGCACAACTATACAATACATTATTTACTTTGACACTATTGAAGACTATTTTGGTAATAGTATTACCACTATATATTAAACATATCAAGGAACTTTTGTATGTATACAAAATTATTAAGTTCCCCTTCTAGTACCGGAAATTATAAGAGTACATTTACTTACTATTAATAGGCCATATGAAGTGCATAGTGTAAAAGTGTAATGTAAAGGTGAGTATTTGGCCTACAAGTTTAGAAAAGTTGCACTACATTAAGGTAAAATTGCACTTGGACGACACATGGTGTGTCGCCAAAAAACTTGCCCCATGCCAAAAAAGTGCAAGCCCTTAGGATCATTTGTAGCCCCATGCCAATTTTCAATTTAAGACCACACATAATGTGTCGCTAGTCTAAAAAAAATCGAAAGGTAACTTTGCTTAATTTCAGCATTTACCTACACTTTTCCCATTTTTAACACACGTTGGGGCACAATAAAAAGCAAATTTACCTTTTACAATATGCACCGAAGATTGCAAATGATCTTAGACCAAATATCGTTGTTGTTTGTAATGTAAAAAATTATTAATTATCCTATTACATACATACATTGTTCTTCTAGACTAGTATTACGCACGTGAAATCAATGATCCAAAATTATTGATAGTAGCACAAAAGAATTTTGACCCTTGGATTAGTTTTAAAATATCAACTCACACTCCCACTACAATTTATTTTTTTCTTGATACATACTCCATTACCATTTAAACACATAAATATACTCACCAGTCACCCTCTTTTGCCTTTCTCAAAAAAGTTACAAATTTTAAAATTTCCAATTTTTCAACTTTCATTTTTTTCTTAAAAATATCTCTCTCTATCTATCTCCCTCACACACTTCATTTTTATTTTTTATATTAGCGATAATAGATCTGAGTAGCTCTTGGAGGGGAGGGAAGGGAGATTCAATTATGACGTCTTGTGCGAATTATCATACTTTTGACCGCTGGGGAAAAACTCGAATATTACTATTTCATTAAGTTAATTTCAAATTCATTTGATTGATTTACGTGGTTAGTAACATTTTCTTTTGTTTCTTCTCTCTTAATAGCCCAATTTTTACATCGATACATGTTATTTGAGATGACTAAGTGTTACGGATAACGAAAGAAATTAACTTAGCCCCGAACCACAATTATAACCCAAGAAACTCGTTTCGGTAGTTCCCACGAACAATAAGCGGGCGAAATTCTAACTTATAATAGGATCAATTAAAATAAACAACCCACATATATAAACTATGCACAGCTATTAATAATATATAAAGCAGACGATAATCATCCAGCAATAAAATAAAGAAAACACACTAGGATGTATTGTTGGTACCCGTATCAGGTTTTCCACGTGAAAGATGAGAACTTTATTGATGAAGAGAAATTTGGATCTTAACACTCAATTTACCACCTCACCGATCAATGGAACAAACTTCTAATTGATCTAACCATCTTAAACCCTAATCAAACCCTAGCTAGAATCCCTCACAAAAAATCTATCTTGTACAATCCCAACCCCTAATTTTCTCTCTCTACGCTATGTTTCATACACACTCCAAAAAATATAATAAAACCTATCTATTTATAATGAAAGTTAGTAAATTGCATTCGCACTCAACGTAAATCAATTATTCAAGTGTTATTTAAAACATTTCACATTTGCAATGGAAATAAAGTAAAAACCTAAATTACATTCATATCCAATTTTACTTTAAGAAAATGGTGTGTTGTGTGTACAAGCTATTACAGGTATCTATACAAGCAAAATCGGATATTCAAACAATAATAATAAAAATAAAGTATTCAAGCACACAAAACCAAGATCTAAAGAGATATCCCTACAATTGTAGACTAATCCTCTTGGTAATCACCGTAAACATCCATTAGATTCAAAGAGAGTTTTATAGACACAAACTCAAACTTACAGCATAAGATGTACGCTTACACATACCGATCTACTCTTCAAACTCATCTTGGACTTCTTCGTCATAACCTTTGACTGGTTTGGCAACGAATGTCGTCATATCGATAACACTCCGATGCTACGCTTTGTGCACGTCCTACTCCTAGCCCAAACACCTAATTGTTTTGCCTAGTCGGTGTATACAATGCCTGTTGCACCATGGACTTCTCCGTTCAATGATTATCACTCTCATTTCTTCGATATACGCGTGAAGAATGATAGATCGGGATCTAGAACATGTTTTTATAAGAAGAACAAACCAATTTAGGATTTGATTGAAACCGTATATAGTGAAGTTTTTCGATCTAAAAGCCAAATGTGATTTCTCTCTTTTAGATTTGTAAATGAGCTCTTAAAAACAATTAAAAAACTCACCACCTAAAACTGAGCTTAAGTTTCTTATTTGTACTACAAGGTACAAAAAAAAAGCTACACTCAATTCAGGTTAAGAGAATGCTACTAGTGGTGCTCTAGAGTACCAGTGTAAATTGATTACTTGTACCAGTATGCTTGGCTTTTCATTTTTGAGAAATTTTCTGCCATCAGGCGCACTAGTATACGCATTTAAGCTTCAGTACCAGAAACATAGGCTTGAATTCTTTAAGAAAATTCTCTAGCAGCTAACATACTGCAATACACATTTAAGCTTCAATACCAATATGCCTGGGAAATTTAGGAATGGTGGTTTACTACTAAGTACAAATATACACATTTAAGTTTAAATAATTGTACTCGAGTAAATACATTCAACGCCAAGCATTTTAAACAAAAACTTGATTTCAAAAACTGTTTTGGATAAATCCATTTAAAAATTTCCACGACTAATGAATTAAATAAAGTCCACCTAACCAAATACATACCTATTATCCTAATGAATGCAAATCCTAACTTCTTGGCTAACGGAGCTTGATTTCTATTAAAACTGTAAGTAGTGAAGTTTTTCAATCTAAAAATGAAATGTTTTCCCTCTTTTAGATTTATAAATGACCTCTCAAAAACACTTAGAAAAAATCATCATGTAAAACTAAGCTTAAGTTTCTTATATATACTACAAGGTACAAAAGAAACTACACTCAATTTAGGTTAAAAGGTTGTTAATGGCGTTCGATTCAGTCTTAAATCTATCATTGCTTAGAATATGTGCATATACAGGGCACCTGAACACTTTAAGTGTAAAGTAGTCCACTTATCATCCCAAGCATACTTATTCCAGGCACTTCAAACCAAGATTTGTATTCTAGTGACCTGTTAATTGAATAAACAGTATGATTAACACTTGCCACCAAAAAGGTTTTAGATAATCTGGTTTAAAGCCGTAAGCATCTTTCTCTCTCCATAATGGTGCGGTTTATCCTTTTCGCAATGCCATTTTATTATGGAGTTTTCTTCACATTAAAAGTCCTCTTGATCTTCACTTCTTTGTAAAATTTCAAGAATTCACCAATCTTATACTCACCCCGTTGTCACTTATCAAATACCATATTTTTCAACATGTTTGACTTTTGATCAAAGCCTCCCACTCCTTGAATTTTTCAAAAACCTCGGACTTTTCCTTTAAGTAGTAAATCCAAACTCAACGTGAAAAATCAACAAAAATAACAAAGTATTTGAAACCTCCTAATGAACATACCACAGAAAGACCCGAGATATATAATGAACATAATCAAGGATACACTTGCTTTTATGCTCAAAAGTATCAAACCGAACTCTAATTTACTTGCCCATCACACAATATCACATAAATTGAGCTTGCACCCATGGATCCCCTTCAATAATTTCAGCCGATGAAGTTCCTCCATACCTTATTAGCTTATATGACTAAACATAATGTCCTATAAGAACATCTCGTCACCTTCTGCTTCCGTGGAGACTATTGCTTCAGTAATTACTGTGTTCCCTTTCAATATGTAAAAACTGTTTGGTGAATTTATGCCTCACAAAATCACCATTGATCCCTTCTTCAGTTTCATAGCCCATTCTTCAATTTGAATCATACACCTATTTGCATCAAGTGTATCTAAAGAGATCAAATTTTTCATGAGAGATAAAACTTGTCTGGCATCACTTAGCGGACATGCCATCCCACGTTTTAATTTTCATAATGCGTATACCCATCACTTTGCATGCAGCATCATTGCGCATGAGGATTTTTTCTCCATTACATTCCTTGTTATTGGTCAACAATTTTGGTCCGGGCTCATGTGATAGGAGCATCCATAATCCAAAATCGACCCTTAAATACTATCAGCTAAAAAAACATATAAGAACCTCATTATTAACCTCCTGGATTGTAGCTCCCTCAATCTCCTTTGACGCGTCTACCTTTGTACCTTTTAGCTCTGAGCAAACTTTTCTATGACACCTAAAGCACTCCCAACTACTTCGATCTTGAGTCTAAGACCAATAGTGCTTTTATTCTTGGCACCTCGTGACCATGACTATCCTCTTCATTCACTACCACCTTTGGCAACTAAGCCTTTACTAGTTCAAGAACTTGGCATGTTTCCTTCTCTTATAGTACGACATCAATTCTCTTAAGATCATGCACCAGTGCCTTGAAAAGATTGATGTGCTTATTCAAATCATGCCCCTCCTTCATCTTCAATTTGAAAAGTTGCCTCTAGAGGTTTAATTTTTTAGACATAATGTGCCCTATGTACATCTTCTCAAGCTTATTCCACATATTCTTTGCATTCTTTTTTGATATCACATTTCTCAAAACTTTGTTGGTTAAATGCATCTCGATATGGACATAACATTTCAATCAATTTAATTTCATTGGTCATCGGGCATATCTTGCAGTTTCTTTTGCAATCTAATCTGGTGACATGCAAATTTTATTGCACAAGTAATCCTCGCATCTGCTCTGTCAAATAACGAAATTGATAACCCCGTCGCAAGCTTTATCTTAACCTCCATAGTGATTCTTACACTTACATGAGGTTCTTATTTTCTAGTTGAACTATGATATATAATTTATGTTAAACCCCATTATTTGGCCATTAGACAAACAATCAATGTAAAAATCCTAGCAACTGAAATAGCCGAAACTTGATACCGAACTAGTACTAAACAACTTAATCCCTCTGATACCACCTGTCATGGAAACGAAAACAAATAACCTAACCCCCAAACCACAATTATAACCCAAGAAACTCCATTCAGTAGTTCACGCGAACATTAGGTAAGCATAATTCTAACTAGCAATAGGATCAATAAAACCAAGAAATCCACACACACAAACTATATCCATCTATGAATAATTAATTATAAAGTAGATAATACTCAATTAGCAAAATAATTAAGAAAACACACTAGAACGTAATGTGGGTACACAAATCGGGTATTCCACATGAAATGGGATAAGTTTATTGATGAAGAGAAATTCAAAACTCAACACTCAATTTACCCTATCACCGATCAATGTAACAACCCTCCAATTAATACAACCCTCTCAAATCCTAGCTAGAAAGCCTCACAAGAAATCTCTCTTGTAAGATCTCAAAACCCTAGTTTTCTCTCTCTACTATCTATTTTGTACATTCCTACAAATAGAATAAAGCCTATAGATTTATAAAGTAATCCAATCAAGATAAATAAAATAATAGGTGCGGGCCATTTAGCCACCACATACCAAAATGACCCTAAACTGATCGATACAGGTACGCCAGTTGACAAAACTTGTTGAACCTCATGAGTACCAGTATTACTAAACCAGCCAATACCAGTTCACAATAAGCCAGCACCAACTAAAAGATCTGGCGCCATGTGTGCCGGTAGGCCTCCTTGAGTGCATTATTGGTACCCCCATCAACTAATATATAATGAGCCAAACATAACACTAAGTTTATATATTTTTTGTGGTAATACATTTTTGTCCTTCCTATCTATGCTTAATTTACTAATCTAAATTTCCCAAATTCCAAGGCTAGATATAGCACCAAGTTGATTAGAGCCGTAGCCCAACCCAAATTTTGTATTTAATGTTATAATAGATTAAGTTCTTAGTTATATTCTTGTTAATTAACCTAATTATACATATAGACATTAATCTATCTTTTCATAAAATCGTGGGTCCGTTCTAACCAAATGTCATAGTAATACACAATTTTTACTTTGATTAAGTATATTGTCTAAACAAATACCAACAAAACTAAATTATTCAACTTATCCTCTCTATATATTTTTATTTTTAAATTATAGCCCAAGACCTTAGAATGGGACTTGAGTGAAATATCATAAAAATAAGAGTAAATAACCTAGGTGCCCTTAAACTATTTAATTTAAGCCAATGTAGCCCTTAAACTATTAAATGGGTTAATCAAGCATAAACTATTTAACCTTATTCGAATAAGCCCTTGTGTCAACTTGTTGTCCAAATTTGGACAAAAACAAATGGCATTTTTGTTATTCAACCAATTATTCTCATCTTATCCCTATTTTATAAACAATCTAGTGCTTAACCATATTTCTTCCCTTCTTTTCATTCATTTTCACAAAACCCTAATTCACCAATTAATGGTGAAGTTCAAAATATATAGGTGCATTATATCAAATTTCAAGTAATAGAAGGAACATCACGAGTTTGTCAACGTACCACAGTGGAAAAGCAAAATGAACAACAATTGTATAGTAGAAACGTAGATGACAAAGGGGCTTATTCGGCTAATGTTAAATAGTTTAGGGGCTTAATCAGATAATTTAATAGTTTAAGGGCTAAATTGGATCCAATCGAATAGTTTAAGGCCTCATGGGGTTATTTACTCTAAAAAGAAATATGGGGTTTTGAAAAGCCCAACCTGAAGTGGCTAACAAATAAGTCTAAGAAAAAGGGGGGGGACGACTTGGAAGCTAAAATGGAGAAATTTAACCTCGAAACAAAACAAACATGTTGGTCAGATTTCAACCCTAGAGGGGGGTGAATAGGGTTTAAAAAAACTTAATGCGGAATTTAAAACTTTTTCAAAACGTTTAAGCAATTTAACTAGCTAAACAAGTATATTAATGAATGCAAGTAAATAAACAATAAAGCAATCAATCCCAAGAGCAATCAATAAATATAAATGCAATCAAATAAGGAGCTTAAGTTAGAAAGATTGAACCAATTGAAAGTCCAAGGCTTTTTGTCCTCACGGTTTTGGTTTACCAAACCATAGTCCGCACTCGGTTAGTGCCCCGAGAAATTCCAATAAACCATTTTTCTTCCAGGTGAAAAACAAACCTCTACAAGTGTATTATTCTCACACACTATACAAGTATTGATTTACCACAATACTCTCACAAGAATCCCTCTTGCTATCTTTGTGATATTTACCTCTCACAATTAGTAAACAAGAATTTTCCTTCTTGTTTTCCCATGAGATTTACCTCTCACAATTGAATACTAATTGTTTGGTGATTCACACCAATTAAAAAAAACTCTCAAGTGTTTAAAGAATACAATTGAAGCTCACACTATAGTTATTTGTTTGATCAAGATTTAGCTCAATAAGAATGATTTATCAAAAACAATTTCTTGAATCTTTTGATATTGAAGATAGATGAAAAACAGAGTATATGAATGATTCAAAGTAATCAAAATGTGTCTTAGATAATGTATATATAATCCCAAAAGTGATATAGCCGTTTGTGAGGTTTGGTTGAAGTTTGGTACAAAAAATGGTAAAAAATCAAAAATCCAACGACTATATTCTAGTCCATCAGTCGACTGAGCAAAGCTCCTTAGTCGACTGAGTGGGCCTTAGTCGACTGAGCATAAGCCATCAGTCGACTGATGGACCAGACTACCTATCAGGCTATAAGGCTAAAAATCCCAATTTATGCACTTTTGCATATAAGCAACAAAATCAATTCTAATGCTTTGAGCACCTTAAAAATAAGTTTCTAAGACACCTATTTTCGGAAAAACTCAAAATATAATCATTTGAATTTAATATGAATTTATTTCAAAAACCGGTTTTGTAAGAATGATGTTTTTGAAATGATTTTTGATTCAAACTGATTTTGATCAATCTAAGAAATATACATCAATATGTATGACCTATATAAATAATCAAATAAGAAAATTTACATATTACCTAAGCACTCACTCAAATATTGAATAATGAGTCTTTGAATGCTTCAATTTATTTCTTTAATTTGATCTTCACTTGAAGCTTTTGTCTTGAACCTCTTGCATGTGATCCTTGATCTTGATCTTCATGAATTGCATTGTGATGAGATTGATCCTCTTGCTAGTCCAATGCGTAGTTGACTTGATCGGATATTGATTGAATGATCCTTGTCATGCTTCCTTTGAGCAATCATGCTATTTTTGATATTCCATATAAATGAACTATAAACTTATATCAAGAAACATGCTAAATTACACATGATTGATTTATTGTTATTATCAAAATAAGATTAAGAACTTCTAGGTCAACAAAACAAGTAACTAAAAACTAAAGGAAAATCTAATGGGCGCTTCCTAGTAGACCACAAATGATGACCATTCACCAACTCTAGAAGTGGGCCAATCCAATTTCTAATTAGTACTCTTAGCGGTTTTAGCAACTTGAATAATTATTTGAATCTCGTTAAGTTTACACTGTTCAGTGACTTATATGTTTTTGAACTTTAAAAATTGATGTAGTAAAATTATCATTAGCTAAAAATGTAGCAATAATCTCCCTACTCGAAGAACTATCCAATAAAACGGAACACTAATGAGGGACAGAGTGTTTGTGGGAAGAAGTATCCTCTTTATTTAAGCTATAAATGATAGCCCCCAACCTCCTCGTTAATATTCAACGAAAATGGTGGCGGGCAACCACTACTTCAAAACTTATGTTTCGTTTATTTTCATTTTCAGAATATTAGCAATCATCTACACTTAGGATGTGTTTGGGTACATAGTTTTAGAATTCTATTAGAATTATAATTCTATGGCGTTGCAATTCCAAGAATTACAATGCCATAGAATCGCAATACCATTGTTTGGATTGTTCATAGCTTTCATTTTGAATTCTAATATAATTCAAAATTTGTTTGTTTGGCTAAATCATAAAATTCATTTGAAATTCTAAAAACACAATGCGTTTAGAGACAATATATTTACATACATATAAGTTTAATATTAATACACACACACATATATATATATATCATGTGTGTGTCTATAGAAATGTTACGGGGAAGACAAAACAGGGGCTTTGGAGTTAGGGGTGTGGTAAGTGTATATATGTATATGTTTTTGTGCTGAAACAGGGGATGGTGGCCTGTTTGTTGGCGCGGGTAGGGGGTTGAGGGTGATGTGGGGTGCCTGTTGGGGTTTGTTTTAATTGGGGTGGGGGGAGAGGGTTGGTGTGGGGGTGGGTGGGGTGGGAGTGATGGGGGTAGTGATTGAAAGTGATTTATTTTATGTTTTTTTTAAAGAATCCACACTAAAAAAATGAAGACTTTTAGTGGCGCGTCAACGCGCTGAGAAAAGTATTAAAAACGCGTCGGCAAAAGTCAATAAACTTTTAGCGACGCATTTTCGCACCGGCATAGAGCGCCGTCAAAAGTCCGCCGGTAAAACTACCTTGTAGACTTTTTGTGACGCAAAATTAAACGCGTCCGAAAAAATTAGCGCGCTATTGAAAGTGTATGACATTGTGTCTTGAAAGCATACTTTTGCCGATGCATTTAGAACCTTTAATGGCGCGTTTGATGCCCAAGGAAAGATTACTTTTGCTGGCGTGTTACAAACGCGCCAGGAAAGATCATTTTTTATGATGCGTTGAATGCGCCGGTAAAGATCTCTTTTGCTGATGCGTTTCAGACACGCCGGGGAAAATCATTTTTCCTGACGCGTTGGACGCGCCAGTAAAGATCTCTTTTTCTGACGCGTTCCAAACACGCCGGAAAGATCACTTTTCGTGACGCGTTGGACACGCCGGTAAAGGGCAAAATCGCGATTGTAAAAATGACCTTTGCCGACGCTTTGTGTAAAACGCGCCAGCATAGGTGAATTTTATATATATATATTTGCAAAAATTAAACATAAATACAAATGCACTAAATAATTACTTTTTTTTAATATTAATAGAAATGGTAGGCTGAACCAATATCTCAATAATCAAAATGATAGGTTACATATATTAGCAATACCATAGTAACATACATATTGTTATGTCTTAAACATTAATCAAAATAAAAAAGTATCAATAATAAAAAAGTTAATATTAAGAAAGTCAGTATCCTAATCACTCGAGAGATTGTTGGGAGTGGCACCTGAAGGAGTCGTTAGGGGCTGATACTGGAATCCAGGTATAAATTTTAATTTGCATTTAAGCAAGGACATTGTTCGTCTCGTTCAGCCTATCATTTTGAGCAGCCGGTTGCACTGATTGAGTAGCTAGTTGTTCTGCTTGAGTAGCCACTTGTTCTTTGAGAGTGGCGATGACTTTATCCTTCTCATGGTCTTGATATGTGCCTCTGCTGGTGGTTACACGACTACCTCCAACTGCTTTGAACCTAGGCATAGAACCATATCCCTTGTGATGACGTGATCGAGGGCTTAAGACTTGTGTCATAATGTTCAAGTCTTTTGGCCGAGCCACTCTTCGCCAGGCTCAACAGATCCAGCAGACTCAACTGGCTGAGAAGCTCGCATATGTATCATGGCATCCTGAATAGAAAAAGGGAATAAATATTTTTGTATGTATATCCCAAAAATAGTTCCCAAAACAATGCTATATATGGTATTAAATCTAAAAATTCATAAATAAATTGAGAATGATTCATTAAAAATTGATAATATAAGGCATTAATATTTTATCCCACTAATATAGAGGCCCACACTTACATACACGTATTTCATCAAAGCCTAATGACAGCATTTCATCAAAAAGGGCATGTATATATATATGTGTGTGTATTTTCACCAGAGCCAAGCAAAACATTTGACTTACTTAATTGGTTGCCCATATGCATGATATTAAGTGCAGTTGGCATCTACATGCAATTAATTTACTGTGTTAATCACAAATTCCGTATGCACGAGCAATTTCTTGTAAGTGAAAAGATAACTATTATTCAGCAAATACACAAGTTTAGTTAATAAATATCTTAAACTCTCATAAATTTACATTGCTAGAAGAAATACTCAAACAAAATTAACTTATTAATGTACACAAATTATAATTATCACGAAAGTTAATATGTTTTCACCATATGGCAATCACATTGAAATTATATATTTTATTATTGTGCATTATTCTGACAAAAGTAAAAATTAAAAGGGCAACAGTTGAAAAATAACGAGTTGCTTTTAAACCTCTCGTGAGAGCAAAATTTCATCCGTTTGCCTTTCTTTAGCAATAAATTAAAGCCATCAAACTTCAAAATTCTTATTTTTCCCTGCCTATTCATGCTAGCTTTAAGGATAATCTAATATATTCAGTCCTCTGAAAATTAGATAATCAAGTGAATATATTATATACAGTTACGATAAAAGGTTGTGCAAAGACAAAGAGCATAAATTTATATATAGATCGAGAAGGGGAGGGCCCTCATAAAATTAATTTCTTCTACTCTAAAAACTAAAAAGACACCCCCCCCATTGAATCTATCAGTGTAGACACCCCGATCCGTGACCCCCGCAAGAACCCTAAACGACCTACGAGACTACTGTTTTTGGAGCCCGGGACCCACCCGAGCATCCGAAACTACCCCGGGGGGGGGGTTTGTTGCGCGACAAACCTTTTTTATGAAGGATTGTTGCACGACATATCACATTGTCGCGCGACAATCATTGGAATGTCGCGCGACAATCCCACTATGTCGCGCGACAATCTCTCTATGCACCCGACCAACCACTTTCTGACACATCACAGTGTCAGGACCCATCACTTCAGCCGCTTGTCGCGCGACAATCCCACTATGTCGCGCGACAATCACTCTCTGCACCCGACCAACCACTTTCTGACACATCACAGTGTCAGGACCCATCACTTCAGCCGATTGTCGCGCGACAAACAGATATGTCGCGCGACACTTGCCTTTTTTGGGGAAATGTCGCGCGACAATCTTCCCCGAGCAGTATAAATAGGCCAACACCCCCAAGGGTTAGGGGCAGCAACTTGAATCTGGAAAATCTGGAGCTTTAGTCTGATTTTATCAAGCATTTTATATTATCATCTTATCTCTGAAGAATTATCGAATCTATTCCCGACACTCGACGTGTCCCGTCTCTGGAATCGAATTCTCGGAAATATCTGAAGAAGGAGAAGATTGTTATCGCCGGAGATCTCTCTGCCGTATTATATTCTCTTTCTTATTATTATTCTCGTCGGGAAGGTAAATAAAGTTTCTTCTCGTAATTAAATAAGATATTCGCATGTTAGTTTCTTCTCTTTCAGGTCGATCCCCGTCCTGGTAAGCGAAGTGGCAACGTGGTTGTGTTAGATTCCTAACGCGCTCGAAAAACAGGTCTATCTGTATACTTGTTTTATTTCTGTTATTTTGTCCACGTTTTATTTGAATAAACTTATTGCCAAGTTATAAATAGTCTACCGTTTTCAAAACAAAAGACCCTGATAAAACCATTTGCAAAACCAGAAGAGTAAGTATGTTATTGTCCGGATAAAATTCTGTTTCCAAAACCCGGACTGATACGACTTATCTAGGAATTGGAATCAACATATCCTGTCTTCTCTATAGACTGTGACGTGATTGATAACTCTCCCCAAAGAGTTCTAGTTCCATATTAAATCAGTCCCGACATAGATCCGAACTTTTACAAAAGTAATCACAAATCAAGAAAACCGTCATTATCTGAGGAAATAATACGGGATACGGGATCTTTCAAAATAAAAGGTTTTGTCATTTGTATTTACATCTTTCAATAAACAAAAAATCAGATCTCGGAACACAAAGGTTTTTATCCCTTTTCCCCGTTTTCCCCAAAAATTAGGGTTTTCATTTAAAAAGTAGTAGACTGTCAGTAAAAGCATCCAAGTTTTTCAACATAGAATAAACATATCAAGACCACTAGAGACCGAAAGGGCGGAATGGGTGCTTAACACCTTCCCAAACCGTAATATAGTTCCCGAACCCTATAGAATCCTGGTTTCGCAGACAAATGTGTAAAGAAAGGCTTATCTGTAGCCTTTCCCCTTACACAACCCTTTTTGTCCGTTTTCTCGTAAAACGTACTGGCGACTCTGAACGAATCCCCTTGCATCTAGAATAAACGTAGGGACACATGATAAGAATCATCAAACAACTCCAAGCAAATGGAGCGACGGAATCCGTTCCGACGCTTCAGACGCCCAAACGAACGGGGACGAGACCCGGGGGTCGCATTTGCGGATTCTCACAATCAGTCTGCCATGCAAGTGGAAGTACACATCCAGTCCTTGACTTATTCATTGAATTGAAGTGGTTGTTTTCTTTAACAAGCAAGAACACTTAATTGGAGACATATGACATATTCACTTTATCAAGTACGGTCTCAATTTTCTTTTTATACAGACAGAATCTAGCCTACTCTTCTTTTGTGTTTGGGGACTAGGTGGGTTAACCAGGGAGACTTAAATTAGCACATAAAAATCACTTTGGACAACTACCCACAAACAATTGACAGGCCTCCAATTACTTTTTATACATACAAGCATATATATATATATATATGAATTAGTTCAAACAAAACTCGTTCATAATATTAGTAACAACCAAGGCTCTTGGTCAAGTGATATAAGGCTGCCATTAGGATGATTTTAAGGTCGACTTGTGGAACTGCAGAGGTTGTTGATATGAAAGAACAGAGAAGTGAAATAACTTACCCAGTGATGGTGAAAAATAGAGCAGAAATTAGAAGCTTTCCTCTTGTTTCAACAGTGGAACCCAATTCAAATCACCCACAAAACCATTTCTTAAAACCCTAGTAATCCCCTTTTTAGTAAACCCAATTTAGAGTGAAATTCAAGTTGTCAATGGGTTCATATCTTCGGTACCTCCTTCCTATAATTATGCAAAAAATGGTCCAAAAAAAGCCCTGTAGAAGAAAAAAATACAGCTATAGGATGAGTATATACAATCAATCCTTCTATTTTTTTTCCACCTAATCACGAACCCAAATCTCCTTGGATTGATAAAGCAAAAAAAATAGGGGAAAAGTAAACAAAGCAGCAGCTAGAACTTTTTTAGCTTTAAAAGTGCCATTAATATCACAAATATCACTCAGTGATGCAAAGACTTCATAGAGAGAGAGAGAGAGACAAGAGTTTATTCTTCTAAAGTTTACAGTCTATGGTCACTGGACCATAGATTGCCCAAATACCGCATTCAGAGCCATCGACACCCCAACTGGTCATTTTAGGGCTTGGGGTTCACATTCACAATGCGACAATAATTGATTTTTTTCATAAAAAGTTAAAAAAAACATATATACCTAATATCTAACACCAAATCATTCATATAAAATAGATTGAAATATTACCTTCTCTGTTCATTGCGAGAAATTTCTGGATGGGGGACGATTGCGAGAGGTTCGACGGCGGCGGAGATGACAAGGAGGTGGAGAGATCAATAGGTGTTGTGAGAGAGGGAGAGATCGACGGGTGTTGTGTGAGAGAGAAAGAGATGGGTGTTGTGAGAGAGCGATGAGCGTCGACGAGATTTGTGAGTGAGAGAGAAAGCGATGACTGTTCTCTTAGTTTTTTATTTTTTTCTTTTTTTTAAGTAAATTAATTGTTTCCGCGAAAAAAATTAGGGCGCGGAGGTGGGCGCCAAATTTTTATAGTCTATAATGGCGCGTTGAGTAAAATGCGCCAAGAAAAGTTAATTAGACTTTTAACGACGTGTTTCAACGCGCCGATAAAAGCACTAAGACTAGCTATATTACAACATGTCTATACCGACGTGTGTGGTTATAACGCGTCGGTATAAAAGACTTTTACTGACGCATTTAAAGTAACGCGCCGGCAAAAGTCATGTTTCTTGTTATGTCAATAGGAATTGGAATTAAAAAACTCTACTCTCTTCATGGAATTCAATACTTTAGAAATCATGGTTTTGGAATTCTAGTGGAATTCCAAAACCATAACATTTTAACATATACAAACAATAAAATTCTAAAATCATACTCCAATTTCAATACCATAGCACGGAATTGGTGTTGCCAAACACACCTTTAGTCTTTCAATGTCATCTGCACTTATTAAGTGGTCAAAAATATGGATATTCACATAGAACACCAAAATTCAAGCCCCAGCTCCAATAACATATATTTAAGTTGTTTTAGTTAAAAAGCTTGTAGTTAGACTTTGGGTTGAGTCGGCCAATCCACCAATAGGTATGCACAGGTCTCATTCCTCTCCAACTACCCGAATATACCCATTAATTAAATCTTTTAGTACAAAGATAATAATAATTGAAATCAGTATAAAGTCCCTTATCATTGTTGTGTACGTTTGTTAGTTGAGCAAATGGCAGCTGGAAAAAACAATTGAGTTCTCACTTTAAATACGGAATCCGTTGGACCGACATGGTTTGTACGAGTTTGAAAAAGTTTATTTATTTCGTAGTTATTTCACTTGTATAAATTTTATTTATATACATTTCAAATTTGTATAAAATAAAAATCGAACCGCATAAATTTATAAAAAAAAATAAATTATTATTATCCAAATAAATTTAAATCACACGTCTATTTTAAAGGAAAATGTTAACATTTGCCCTTAAAACCATTTTAAAGCTACTTTGAATAATTCTTTTATGATAATATGTAGAATATTTAATATATATTTGGAGCTTATTTTTTAAAATATAAGTATTTAATATATACCTTAAAAGTACAAGTTAACTTGAATGATTAAATTATACTTTTGGAAAAAAAAATTGGGATTACGTCCCATTGATAATCTTGCAATTCTCGCCGAGTGGAAGTAGTTGAGAAATAATCAGTACGTGTGTGGCTGGCATGCTCCCCTCGTTCAGACTAGATATTGTTTAATTTCTACTTCCCTAAATTTTGTGAAAAAAAACAAAAATTTAACATTAACGTAATTTGCGAAAAATAAAGTTAAAGTATTCTTTTGAAAGTTTTAGTATATTGGTTATATTCTAAAAAGAAAATTGACTTTTACGTACTATAGACATCTACAAATAAAAAGTACATTTTTACTTTAAAACAGAATTGATGTAGTACGAAATAACACTAAAATAACCGGTTTAATTACATGGTAAATTTATTAATTAATCTATGGTGCCTACATATTTTTTTAACTAATACTATCATACTTATTTAACTTGGTCATCAAATTTGGTGCATGGCTTATTACTCGAAAGAGCAATACTATATGTAGTAGATATTTTTATCACTTATTATTACTGGTATACATTACATAAATTATACTTTCACAAGATATATCAAAGAGAACAACCCACTTAATACATCTAATAAAAATAAGTGATAACATTTATAGTTAAGAAAAATATTTTCCTATCCGAAATCACTAATTGCCATAAGATGGTTGGTTGGCTTGTCCCAATTTCACTACTAGTCAGGTTGTCAAATTATTGGTTAGGTTCTGACCAATGTTACCCAACTTGCATAAAAGAAATTTTAAAACGTTATTTATATTTTTAAAATAATTATTTCTTCAAAATTCATTGCAAATAAGAAAATTGAAAAATATTATGATTATTTCCTGTCTGGTCTAAGTACCTAGCACTTTAAGATTCATTGCAATTATAAAAATTGTCCAAGCAAAATGTATTAAAAGTGCTATTAGAAATAACATTATAGTGTTGCCGTACGCTTATAGAGTGATATAGCTAGACCATCTCCATTGGGTGAGCTAAATGGCTAAATTTAGCCATTTGCTTGCCCCATCCGGTAAGCTATCTGCGTAATAATGTATGTAAAAGTGTAAACCAAAGCTAAATTTAGAAGCCGACCAAATTTTAGCTTGAACGATCAACCAAATGTCGTGGCAAAGAATGAATATTCTCACGACACATGATGTGTCGTGAGAAACAATAATCCTTCGGCCGATACATGATGTATCGGGGGAAATGAAAATTTTAGCTCAGCCGATATTTCAAATATCGTGGGAAGGATTAATTTCGGAAATGGAAGAAGAAAAAAAAATGCCTGCCACGACACATGATGTGTCGTGGGAAGCAATAGCATTGGACGATATATCGTCTATCGTGGGAAGGATTAAAATGGTGTTCCGACAATTCATAAATCATGCAAGCTAAATTTAGCTTTCTCCCAATAAAACTCTAATTTATTGATAGTCTAAATATACCTTTTTAACTTACCTTTTTAGCTTATCCACTAAAGATGGCCTAACAGTTCTAAAAATAATTGTAGCGATAATCCAACCGTATTCATTTTTCTCCACCAAATTTTAGCAAAGATGTGTGATTCACATTCCTTTAGATAATAACTTTTAAAATAAAAGGTTAACTTCAATATTATTATGCTTCGTTTGAAACGTGGAAAATATACTTCTTTGGTTTCTTCCCTCATGAAATAAGGAACACAAAATTCAACGTCACAATTATTACTAACTTTTACTTTCTTTTTTGGTTACAAAAGGAAACAGAAAGCCAAAGGAAAGAGAGAAAAGAAAAAAAAACTAAAAGCCCCGAGGGAAAGAAACTCCCTCAACATCAGCAGCAAGTCGTCTACCAGTTCTAACGGGGGGACCAAAATTTTGACTAGCTTTTCGCTCTAAGAGCTTCTAATCTTCGCCATTTTATCCGCACACCTATTTACTTCATGTGAAACGTGTTGTATGGTTGGTTCAAATTCTCTACGAATATTCTTGCAATTTTCAATTAGAGCACGACATGGATGATTTTCCTTCTCTTCATCCCCATTAATCAATTTGATAGCTTTCTGGCAGTCGTTTTCAATGATGACTTTTCCCTATTATTACTAAATTTACACTTTTTGTTTTAGAGCATATCTCACAATTGTATATATTTTATACGTACGATCTAACTGGTTTTACATGTAAATTATACAAAATTTTATTTTAAATTTCAATGGTTCAAATTTTAATAGACCAAAATATAAAAACAAATGGAATAAAAAAAATGAGTTGTATGCAAGTCCCTCTTTCATAATTATATTCAAGTCAATAACACCTTACAATTTCATAAAGCATTTCCTCCGCAATTTATTTTAACCTTAAGGACAATTTTCATTTTTTGTCCATTAAAAGGTTAAAGGATACACTTCTCTTTTTCAATGGTCAATATTTATGCACTTACTACAATCTTTTATTTATTTATCAACTATTAGTGATCCCTCTCACTAGCTACTTCCGTCACCACTGCCCACTAAAACTCAAGTGAAAACTTCTATACAGTGCAAATTAAATATAAAGGTGCATTCAAATCTACATCTTTAATCACGTACAAATTTAGAGCCAAAAATAGCATTTTCAATGAATTTAATGCAAAAATAGATCAGCACTAAAAATTATATCTTAAGTTGTCTATACGTTTGAGTTCCTCTGAGTGAAATAAATTCAACATGTATATCGAATTAGTCTTAGCCATATAATTAATTTATTCATAAATCTACAAGCGATGGAATCTTGATAAACAATAATACAGAAAAATAGACCTGACACTGGGTCAATCTGTGCCAGTTTGATGTTGGATCCTAACAAAATGGGTCAGTTTTTATTTCACCCGAACCCAAACCAAGAAGGTATCAACTGATCTTTTTTGAATTCGTATACAACTCAATTTATTATTCGGTAACAAGTTACAACTGAATTTTATATATAAAAAATTTCACTATAAATAAGATGAATGAAGAATTAAAATTAGGAATAAAAATTAATATATCTTAAAATAGATAAAAGCCTTAATATTATATTAGAAGTTTACAAAAAAAAATATAACAAAATTAATAGGTCACTTGAATTCGTTAATGATAAATATATATCTAATTTGTTATAATTTTGTATTAAACGAGTCAACTTGATAACGGGACCACGTCATTATTGGCCGCACCAAATGCTCCAAACATGACCCGTGTTTTTTTCTGTTTTTTTTTTTTGCCATTACTCTAAACAGAGCCAATGTGGGGCTAAGTGCCCCAGTGGGGTGGCATATTCTCAAGTGTCATCTTCTTAGCCTAAAAGTATTGAATAAAAGAGACCTCAATTTTCACATTGTAAATCCAAAAAATAGTAAGGAAAAAAAAAATACATTGTGTGTGCCAATCGCGTGCCATTCTCGCTTTCACCTTAATTGAAGGACCACGCTGTCCCCTACCCATTAGTTTCTTCTTCACATTGAGGTATAAACAAGATAATCAACGAAAACACGTCAAATTTACCCGATGATCTTATAAAGTTCAAATCTTAGATAAGTTAGTTATATGATTTGATTTAAAATATAAATAATAGTTAAGCGTTAAAATTAAAATCATGTCTTAGGAGTCAAATTTTAATTTTAATTGTTTTTACTGAATTTTGCCGAAATTCAATAAATTTCATTGGCTTAAACCACTGAGAAAACATTATTTTATTTTTTTTTATGTATAACATACTCCAAAAATTACTTCTGAAATTTGGATTAAATCAAAATCCAAATGAATTTAACACCCCAACCACCAAAAAAAAAGAATTTTTTTTATAAAAAAGCAGAAGAATCGTTTAAAAAAATAAAATCACGGCCCACCTTCCGTTAATCTTGTCACATCATGTGGGCCAAGCCCATTAAAAGTTTGTACGAAAACTTTATGAAAGAAAAAGGTCGGACAGACAGACTTATCTCTAACGTGTATTGACTTGGCGCAAAATGTAATTTAAGAAATTATTTTTCGAGTTTTTGAACTGATACAATTTTTTTAATATGTACTAGTCTAGCGCATATTTTTGGGTATGTATTTTTTATTAAAAAAAACTCGTTTTTAAGTATTTTATATTTATTTTAAAAAAAAATTGACTTAATATTTCTTCTAATAAATGGAATTCATTAGTTTGGGACAAAAATACATAATTTTAGAAAGATTTTTAAGGCAAAAATATCTAAACGCTAGAATCGCTTTTTGAGTGTTTTGAAATACCACCTAGAATTTATTTATATACTATAAGAGTTCTTACTATTCTTCAAATTTAAGAACTATGGTTTTAAACGTTTGCGGTCATGCAGAAGTGTCTTCAGTTATGATTAGCTAGAGACGGAGTAAGCGAAATGGCTAATTTAAGATAAACAAAATCGCAGACTGGGGTCATGAAGAATTGTGATCAAGTGCGTAAAAGAAGTTGACGGGTGAGCTAGAAAGCAGGATGCACTATATCAAGCCAACTACAGTTGGATTCAATGTTCAAGGAATTGACGGAACTATTATATAAATTGTGGGAAAACAATTATTATAAGTCATTGAGTCTGTAATTCCGTTTTGATCATAGTGAAGTACTGTCGTTTAGTCATAAGGATTAGTCCTACGCAAGTATGAATACCTCATTACGTCCTAGTGAGCCATAGGCACTTAAGCTGACTTAAGTGTGTGATTGTTTGGACTGCCTGATTGATTGTTCAATATAACTATTAGACAACACAACACAGGATTTTGACAATAAAATTTAGTACATCTAAAGTTTTAATACCGCTTATAAAATTTTAAATTATTTTTGATAAAAATATTAAAATCAACCAAGGTAATACAATCCTAAAATTTTTAATTGGTACTAGAAGAGAATTTTTTTAAATTTGCTAGGATTTGCATCCAGGTTGATTAGGTCTAATTGCTGCGTTTGATTTATTTTGATTTTCTCTCGATTTCAACCATGAGTTTTGATAAGATCTAAGAAGTTTTATTTAACCCAACTGAAGAAGACCATCTTTCCAATCTTCGAACGGTCTATGATACTCTTTTAAGAAATGTCAAAAAAAAATATCATTAAAAACTCAAAACTTGCAACCAAAGCAATTTTTTTTGAAAAAGGGCTTAATTATTTAAAATTGGATCGAGCAAGTTCTCAAGAATCAAAGACTAGGAAGATTGAAGTTTCAAAGAAAACTATGCAACTTAATAAAGAAAAATCCGATTTACAACGGTTTGGTTGTTTACTAAGTTTCTTATCACACTGTCAACTCTTACCGGTTTGAGTTTCACTAAAAAATATATTATATTCAAGATTTGTATAAATTCAACGTCAATCGTATATTTTATTTATTACGTCCTACGTGTGAGAGAACTCAGATCTAGATGACCAACAATGTGAAAAGTTGAGAAACTAATAAGGTAACGTTACATGAAATTTGATAAAAATCTCAACATGTAAGGTTGAGATTGATTCAAGATACACATCTAAATTTCATTTCAAAGCAATTTTTTTTAAAAAAATAATTGACTTGAATATCATTTTTCTACATTTAAAATGTTGGAAGGGATATAGATTGGTTTTCCCCTTATGAAATGAGAACCATAAAAGTCAATGTCTCATTTACTATAAAATTTGTGCAATTTATTGACTATCCAACAGTTGAAGGAAAACCCCAGCAAAATAATTAAGTTCGTATAATCAGTCAACAAAATCAGAAGGCCTTAAATATATTTCTATTTTTGCATTTTTATCCTATGTGTCATATATGAACCTTGTAGCTAAAAAATTTCTATATCTAATCAGCAATATATTTACATGGATAAAAAATGATAGAAAAAATGGTCTCCAATTGTATATCATTTTTTTCTTACTTGTCATTTATTTAAGAAGATAGATAATTAGTGGGTTTAGTAATATCTAATAAGATTGTTTCATGTCATATAAAAAATTTCTATTACCATTTTTACATTTAAAAATGTTTATAGAAATTTCCTATATGACTCACCATCCACCTAATATAGAAATAGTTATAGAAATGACCATTAGAACACTTTTTTCCCTTTCTCTTTTTTAACATAGAAATTTACTTGGATAGAAATGACCATTGGGGATGGCCTAGATGCCCCAGCGGAATGGCATTTTCTCAAGTGTCATCATCTTAGCCTAAATTATTGAATAAAGGAGATCTTAATTTTCACATTGTAAATCCAAAAAATAGAAAGAAACAAAAAACATTGTGGACCAATCACATGCCATTCTCGCTTTCACCTTAATTTAAGGACCACCCTGCCCAATACTCATCCGTTTCCTCTTCACAATGAGGTACACGCGCGAATACAGTCAACAATAAATCTTGAACAAAAGTGAGGTAATTGATACAATAGACACTACTTAAATTTATGAAAAATTGGGTCAACTTTCAATCGTATTCCTGAAGTTTGAGAAATGACAAATTGAATTCTAAAATACATTAAATGGCATATTTTAATCCTTTTACATCACCTTCCAACGCTGCTTCTTCTCCTCCTCCCTAACAGCTCAAACTCCATCCTCGACACCCTCAGCTCTCTGTTGTCATCGGTCCATAAAGAATTGAAAAAAACTCTCGCTCTTTCTTTCCTCAATTTGGGGATGGCAATGGAAGCTTACACATTAACAAATACATACAAAGACCAAGCAGACGTTCTCTCTGAAGCTCGCCAATCTTGTTACCAGGTTACATATACAAGGGAGGATCCAGGATTCCTCTTTGGGTGGGCTAATATTCAATATAAGAGTTAGAAGATTTATCGAAGAAATCGTAGCAATTTTTTTGTTTTAGCAATTAAGGGGGTTGAATGCTGGGGGGAATTAATACTAGTAATATACAAAGTGTTAAGCCCTGTACGATGTATGGTGAGTTAAAAAATACATACTTAAATACTAAAAAGAGATTCAAATGAAAAAATAGCACAAATAAAAGAAATGGCATAGATAACTATTCATGGTTACTAACTAAATCATTAAAACAAAAGTTGGCTGAGAAAATAAAAAAGTTTTATCTAATCCTTAAGTTCTTAGTCTAATAAATCATCGGATTTTTCTATCCTATAACAATTTTAAAATAATTCAATAGGAAAACAGAGAATACATGGGGTTGCAACAAAATTGAAAGAATGAAATGGAGTAGAAAATATAAAAACACTACAAAAGCTTGTACGAATGCTCCAGAATTCTGCCGCTATAATGAATAATCATGAATAGAACATTTAGTAACTTGAAAGTCCTTATGTGCTTTGTAATGGCTACGCAGTATGAAAGGAAAGTAGGTTGTTTAGGTTGATGGAACATTAAACATCACGTTGCCATTAACATCTTTAAGCAATGTGAAAGGATCCTAAAATGAGAGGGGTGTGCTAGTATTATGAAAAAAATTATCAACCAATAATTTTAAAAAAAAAATTAAAATTCTTGTATTTAAGATTTCCACTTTCTTTTTGTGATGTGTTATATAAGTTATATTTTCTTGTAAAACAAAAGGCTTGTATATTAAATTCTTGTATTAAGTGAAAATGCCTATAACATAGGCTAGTCTAAAACGAGGACTTAAAAGTGGAATTGTTGTGCTGGGCTTAGAATGCTATAGCATGAGTAGGTAGTTGTAATTAATTAACATGAAATTTTTTGGGGTGGGCTACAGCTCAGGTGTGCCCATCACTGTATTTACTATTGTTTCTTTTTATTTTAATTAATTTTTTTTTTGTCAAGCTTAATTCACATGTGAGCCACATTAACATTCTGTCAAGAAACACTGATGGGTTAGTGCCAAGGTTGAAAACATATTGGTTAATGTAGTTCAGGGTTCAACTTACCACTACTAAAACTTCAAGAATACGATTAAAATTTGACACTAACTTTAAAGTTTATTGTATCAGTCACCAAAAAACGAGCGGAAATTAAGTTTTCAAAGTTTAAATCATGGTGTCGTGGTCAAGCATGCATGAGGCCAGCCATTAGCGGATGGAAGTGGGGACAGGAGTGTCAATTGACCTTTTTTAAAATATATATATATATATATATATTGTAATTTTCTGAGGTTGTATGTGAAGTTTTTAAAATATAGGGTATCATATTGTAATAAACAAAAGAAAGGACAAGGGGATATTATTAGGGCCGTAAATGAGCCGATTCACTGTATTTAGTGAAGCATTTATCCTATCCACAACCATTATAATTAAACGGCCAAGTTATATTTTTGACCAATGAAAACATCTTTGTTTTTTCTTCCCTAGAAAAACAAATCAACCATTGAAGCAAATATTACATCCAACAACTGAATTTATTAATTAACACTCAATTTCCATTGTACAGTTATCAATTTGATTATATATGTTTTGAAGTCTAACAAAATGCAGCATTATAGAATTGATAAAAAGAAACAAATCCTTGAGCTTAAAATGGCAGGGCTAAGTCAAAACCAATACAAAATGAAATACACAAGTATGCCAATGCCATTTTCCTTTACTTCCATTACATTTCGGAAGAACCAAACAAGTTTTATGTTGTGCATAAACCATCAATTAATCACCAAAATAAGACAAACATTCAACCCTGTGAATTGCAACCCGCTAAATTCATGTTAAGACAATTCAAATAATTGATAAACGCGTAATTTTGTAGTCGCTAACGCTCTTTTGATTGTGTTTATCGCGTTTATTTTAGCCTAGATTAATTAAATTAATCCACTTCTTGTGCACACACTCAAAATATCAAGAATTGCTTTAACATGGCTCAAAGTAGCCTTTTCTAGTGTGTTGAGTGTACCTTCAGGCTATGGAAGCAAGTTGGAAAGCTTTGGGAAGTGTACAAGAGAGATATAAGCCAAAAGAGAAGGAAAAAAGTCTCCCGAAGTGTCCTCTGATCGATCAGAGGAGCCTCTGATTGATCAGAGGCCACCTTTTAGTGCAAAATCTCCCCTCTGATCGATCAGAGGGTGCTCTGATCGATCAGAGCCCACCTTTTTAAGCCAAATCTCTCCTCTGATCGATCAGAGGAGCCTCTGATCGATCAGAGACCTCCCAGAATGCACTGCACAGCCCCCAAAAGCAGCTTTTCTCCCCTTTTGATGCATTGAAACTCACCAAAAAAGGCTGGACTTTCTATTTTTGTTCTAGCCTCAGGTGTTTACCCAGGGGTCTCTTAGAAAGTGTGATAGAATAGCCATTTTTGGCATTGTTTTGCCTCTTTATTTAACTATTTTCTTTGTCCTCATTTGGGGATATGTAATTTCTAGATCTAGATTAGTTATTTAAGTGGCTATTTTCCTGCACTTTCTCATTATCTATCACTTGTAAGAAATCTAGAGAGAGAAACTCTTGAAAGAAATGGAAATCCCTTTAATTTTGTTCATACAACTATCATGGAGTAGTTTCATTGCTAAGGCTAAAGGATGAAGTTTGCATTGCATTAATTATGTAAGTTTGTTTCTCATTCCATTGTTAGTATTGTTAAATACTTGTTGAATCCTTCATCTTCTCCATTCAATCAACCATTCATAAGCTAGTAAGATAATCCTCATAAGGTGATTAGACTTTGTATGCCTTGTATACATAGATCTCAAGCATTAATGAGGAGATGATACATTTGTGTATTTCTTATTAGCCTATGTCCATTCATTCTATGATTGAGATACTTTACATTGCCAAGCATGTTTAGTCTTTGAATATTCATGAAAATACCATAAATTTGAGATTCCAATCCTTGAATGCTTTAATGATATGTTGAGTGCTTTCTACACTTTATGTGATTTTGAGACTCAATATTTTCTTAGTTAGAGTGTTGCCAAGGAGGATCTCTTAAGTTTATGCCATAATCAACTACACTAATCACCTTAAGGATTCAATTTGTATTTATCAAATATGTCTAAATCGGATGATTTAATCTCCACCTAGACCTCCCAATCTTAGACAAATGAAATGTTATGATTTATTGTGCTAAACTTTTTAGTTGGCCATTTTCATAATCAAGTCAATTGCCTAGGAGAAACTAACAATGAATTCTCAATGCCTAGTTTAATTTTATGCCTTTTCTTTTGGTGTATCTCAAGTTTGCATCTTGGTTGGACATTATATGGGAATGGGTTGCACTTGCTTCACACCCTTTGTTACAAGATAAAAATGAGAGATACATTTGTGTTGAGTTTTACTTACACCCTTTCTTTATATGGCATTTATATGGGAATGGGTTGCTCTTGCTTCACACCCTTTTGCTTAGAAAAGTGTAAGGTACTCAACACTTAGGAATTGCATTGAGAATTTTGAATGAGATTTATTTTACATAACATTGCGAAGCAAATGAATTCTATAACGCCTTAGCCTTTTCTTATCAATTGATACATTACTTTAATTTTTATTGCAAGACTTAAAATCAACAACTAAAATCAACCAATCAAATTCTCTTGAATAAAGCCTTGGACTCGTAATCACCACATCGTCTTTCCGACTATCCTTGTGGTTCGACACTTGGACTTACCAAGTATTATAACTTGACGACCTACACTTGGGTTCCTAAGCGCGGAAGTATTTCGGGCGCGTCAAGTTTTTGGCGCCGTTGCCGGGGATACGGCGAAAGACGGATTACGGGTTTTGTACAAAAATCCGCTTTGTAAGTATATCTTCTCCTTTTGTGAATAAGTTTTTCTTGTTTATTATTTTCTTCTTTTATAGGTGGCAATTTTCTTTAAGATCACCTTCCCAGGCTTATGCTCGGGGACTTGTACATTGATCTTCGTATAAGTCCACCAAGAGGCCAACCACCTCCAAGGCATCCTTCTCCCTCACCCACTCCATCCGAGATGGATAACGAAGACATTGAGTCAAATGCCGGAGAGAACAATGATCACAATCGTCCGGTTCACACAATGTGAGATTACCTTCAACCTCCTCGAGGCACTTCAAACTCTTGCATTGTCATTCCCGCGGGACAAGCCGGAACATTTAATCTCAAACCAGGCATGTTGCAACATATACCATCATTTCATGGTATGAATTCCGAAAATCCTTACTTGCATTTAAAAGATTTTGAGGAAGTTTGCTCTACTTTTAGAGAAGCTAACACAAACGAAGAAGTAATGAGGTTAAAACTTTTTCCATTCTCTTTAAAGGACAAAGGAAAAATATGGCTCAATTCTCTACGTCCCAATTCCATTCGAACTTGGCAAGAATTGCAAACCGAATTTTTAAAGAAATTCTTTCCCGTTCATCGAACCAATGCTTTGAGAAGACAAATTTCAAATTTTTCTCCCAAAGAAAATGAGAGCTTTTACAAGTGTTGGGAAAGATACAAAGAACTTTTGAATTCTTGCCCCCATCATGGACATGAGACATGGAGTATTGTGAGCTATTTTTACGAATCACTCACTCCCGCCATGCGCACGTTTGTGGAAACGATGTGTAATGGAAATTTTTTGAGCAAAAGTCCGGAAGAAGCCTTGTTATACTTTGATGAAATAGCCGAAGGTGCCCAAAATTGGAACACCTACACGGATGAGGTTAAGGGTAAAGTTTCCGAGAGAGGGGGTTTGTACCAATTGTCAAAAAATGATGACATTGAGTTAAAATTTATTCAATTGGCAAAGAAAGTTGAAGCCATGGAGTCTAGTAAAATGAGAGAAGGTAGTGTAGGTACTAGCACCGTTTGTGTCATTTGTGAGAAGGTAGGACATTCCACGGAGGAATGTCACACAATTCCGGCCTTCAAAGAGGTCCTTCAAAGTCCCTCACAAGTTAATGCTATGAACTCATATTCTAGGCCACACAATGACCCATTTGCTCAAAGGTACAATGAAGGGTGGAGAAATCATCCTAACTTTAGTTGGGGGGGAAATCAAAATGCTCATCAAAATGTAAATCCAAACTCCTACCAACAAAGGCCACCTCCACCTCAAAACAACTCTTTTAGCCAAACCAACCCAAACCCAAATTCAAATTTGGAGTCTCTTTTGCGGCAATTTATAGATAAGACCAATAGAGAGGTTAGTGATTTGAAAACCCAAATGTCCAAACTCCCCACCGCATTGTCCATTCAAGAAAAAGGGAAATTTCCATCTCAACCCTTAGCTAACCCTCGAGGCCAAGCTTTATTGATCAATGAGGGTGAGTCAAGTGAACAAGTTGAGGAGTTGAAATCCATCACCGTCCTTAGGAGTGGGAAAGAGATTGACAAAACTATAGTTCCTAAGGCCAAAAAGCCGGCGGACATAGCCAAGTCAAGTTGAGGAGATCACCCTAGAAGAGAAAATCAGGGAAGAAGAGAGAATTGGAAAAGAGGATTTGGAGAAAATCAAGAATAGTGTCAAAATTCCTTTTCCGGAGAGGTTATCTCAACCTTTCAAGGAAACCCGAAATGCCGGAATTCTTGATGTGTTTAGGCAAGTCAAGATCAACATTCCTTTACTTGATGCGGTCAAGCAAATACCTTCATATGCTAAATTTCTCAAGGATTTGTGTACCACCAAAAGAAGGTTGAATGTTAAGAAAAAGGCGTTTATGACGGAGCAAGTGAGCTCAATCATGCAAGGCACTCATATTCCAAAATTTAAAGATCCCGGTTGCCCAACAATTTCATGTTTAATTGGCAATTGTCGTATAAAAAATGCCTTGCTTGATTTTGGAGCTAGTGTCAATGTACTTCCTTTTTCGGTGTACAAACAATTGGGGTTACGAGAGTTGAAACCCACCAAAGTGACAATTTAATTAGTGGATCGATCCGTTAAGATACCAAGAGGGATAGTAGAGGATGTTTTAGTGCAAATTGATAAATTCTACTTTCCCGTTGATTTCATTGTTCTTGATATGCAACCGGTAGCAAATCCCGCTAATGAAATTCCTGTCATTTTAGAAAGACCTTTTCTTGCCACATCTAATGCCATCATTAATTGCAAGAATGGAATTGTTAAATTGACTTTTGGAAACATGACTCTTGAGCTAAATGTGTTCTCTTTAAGCAAACAACAAAATAATTTTGATGAAGAAAGTGAACATGTGAACATGATAGAGTCATTAGTCCATAATCATTTCATTGATACTTACGATTCGAATTCAATGGAAGACAATCTAACAACTTCCAATGAATTCGATGAGTGTTCGAACGTATTTTCTTTGCTTGATGACAAAGTTAAAGATCCAAAGAAGCAAAAGAAGAGCACATCCGATCCAACGCCAAAGCTTGAGGGACAAATGGAGCTCAAGCCAATGCCAAGCAACCGGAAGTTGCAACTTGAGGAATTGAGGAGAGATGCATACCAAAATTCAAAATTAAGCAAGGAAAGGGCGAAAAAATTTCATGATAAATCGATTTTGAGAAAAGATTTCAAACTTGGTCAAAAAGTCCTTGTTTATAATACGCGTCTCCACCTTTTTTCCGGAAAATTAAAGTCTCGTTGGACCGGCCCCTACATTTTCAAGCATGTATTTCCATTTGGGGCCGTGACGGTGGTTGATCCAAAAACTAGTTTCGAATTCAAGGTTAACGGGCAAAGATTGAAATCGTTTTTGGAAATTCCAACGCTTGAGGAGTCCACCCCTCTAAGCGACCCGACCTACGCCTAACAAGCGTGGGTCATGTTTGTATATAATTTTTGTTTATTTTCTGGAGTTTTAGGAATATCGTCACACTTCGGGAAAGTTCAGGGACCATTTTGTAAAAGCAGCAAACTTGGAGGTACTAGAGTGAATGGACCAAAAGCCAAAAAATCAAAGTTTCAAAAAAATTTGGAGTCCACTGGTGCATGGCTGATCGATCAGAGGTGATGGCTGATCGATCAGAGGTGATTTTTCCATTAAAAAAAATAAAAATAAAAATAAAAAAATTTAGCCCCTTTCTTCCCCATTTCGAGCCTTTCTCCTTCCCAACCTCCATTACACCTCTCTTCACCTTCCCAAACACCAAAATTACTCTACCAAATCCTCCATTGAAGCCCATACACCCTCTAAACCCTTCTAATCTTTCACCACTTTCTTCATTTTTACCCAAAAATCATCAAACCCATCACTTTCTCTCACTAAAAATTCAAACCCTTCGCCCCACCTCCATTTTCGAAATCCTCACCAAAAATTCAGATTTGTACCTTCTATTCTACCCATTTATCATCTCAAGCACATAACCTTCACTCTCATCCATTAATTTCCACCCAAATCCACCCAAATCTTGAATTTTGACCCCATAGATCCCCAATTTCGAAACCCACTTGTCCCAAGCTCCAATGGCATCATCCTCTACCAACCCAAGTCCAAGAAGAAGAATGGTCACTACTCCTAACTTTGAAACTCCATTCTTATTTTTATTTATTTATTTTTTTATTTTGCTTTATTTTCTTTTTGGGTTGTTGGATTATCTAAACATAACTATTTGTGATAGTTTAAGCTTGAATTTTGCATGTTATGTTTGACTAATGCTAACCCACTTTTTTAGATTTTTGTATATATTGTAGCTTTGAAATTAATCCTAGCTTCTGTTTGGAGAAATTGGAAAGCAATTTTCCAAGAATTCACCCATTTTCGTCTTAAAAAGCATTGAGGACAATGCCAACTTTAAGTTGGGGGGTGAGCACTTTCAAATCTCAAATTCTCAAGCATGCTTTCTTTCAAGTTAATTTTCTCCATGCTAGGATCGATTTCACCATTTTATCGAAATTTGAAAAATGATGATCAATTTTTTTAGAATTGTCCATGAATTGATGGTTTTTGGCATGAAATTCTTGATTTAGATAGGTAGTTGAGTGATAATCTCTATGGCATTGCTTCATTTAGATTCTTGAGCCTTGTAGTTTCCTATGAATATGCATAATGTTGTGGCTTGATTTAGTCTTTGGTATCACATAGAGTGATTTTCATCTTGTGTAGAGAGAAGTAATGTTCAAATGCAATAAAAGCTCTTTCGAAAAGATCCTCTTTAGAGGGGACACATGCATGGCACTTTCAAAAAATTTGAAAACTTGGATGACTTTTAAACTTAATATTGACTTTAAGCTTCACTTGACTAAATTCATAAGTCATTTTGTCTAATATTAAGGATAGGCAAAGGTTACCATATGGAAAAAGGGTGAATAGCTTCCTTTGTGTGTTTAAAAAGAAAAGAAAATAAAATAAAATAAGAAGCTTTGAATGCAAAATCGCAAAGTGAGACCGCTGCCCTCCATAGAGATGCAAACCACCTTGAGCTAATTTAGCAAAAATTCCAAGTAAAAGATAAAGAAAAGTGCTTAAAATTGACAAAGTTCTTGAGCTTTTTTTTTGAAAGATTTCTCTCTTCCACTATTGATGAATAGAACTATTTGTGATTAAGAATGATTGTGTATTCAAATGGGAATGTGGAGCTAGTTTCTAAAGGAGATTGTAAGCAATGGAGATCGTTATTCAAATGCCAACATTCCAAAAATTGTAATAGTAATGCCAAACACTTGAATCAATTCATGGAAATGCTTCAATTCTACTACTTAGAGTTCAAACTTCGGATGTTTGTGGGTATCATCACTGTAAACCCTCACGAGACACAACTCGTCTTCTAGGGAAACTTAGGAGTTCAAAGGCTTAATGCATGTGCTAAATGCATTTTCGGATATTATACATAGCTATTTTTATTTTGCTTGCTAAGGGACTAGCAAGAGTTTAGTTGGGGGGTGTTGATAAACGCGTAATTTTGTAGTCGCTAACGCTCTTTTGATTGTGTTTATCGCGTTTATTTTAGCCTAGATTAATTAAATTAATCCACTTCTTGTGCACACACTCAAAATATCAAGAATTGCTTTAACATGGCTCAAAGTAGCCTTTTCTAGTGTGTTGAGTGTACCTTCAGGCTATGGAAGCAAGTTGGAAAGCTTTGGGAAGTGTACAAGAGAGATATAAGCCAAAAGAGAAGGAAAAAAGTCTCCCGAAGTGTCCTCTGATCGATCAGAGGAGCCTCTGATTGATCAGAGGCCACCTTTTAGTGCAAAATCTCCCCTCTGATCGATCAGAGGGTGCTCTGATCGATCAGAGCCCACCTTTTTAAGCCAAATCTCTCCTCTGATCGATCAGAGGAGCCTCTGATCGATCAGAGACCTCCCAGAATGCACTGCACAGCCCCCAAAAGCAGCTTTTCTCCCCTTTTGATGCATTGAAACTCACCAAAAAAGGCTGGACTTTCTATTTTTGTTCTAGCCTCAGGTGTTTACCCAGGGGTCTCTTAGAAAGTGTGATAGAATAGCCATTTTTGGCATTGTTTTGCCTCTTTATTTAACTATTTTCTTTGTCCTCATTTGGGGATATGTAATTTCTAGATCTAGATTAGTTATTTAAGTGGCTATTTTCCTGCACTTTCTCATTATCTATCACTTGTAAGAAATCTAGAGAGAGAAACTCTTGAAAGAAATGGAAATCCCTTTAATTTTGTTCATACAACTATCATGGAGTAGTTTCATTGCTAAGGCTAAAGGATGAAGTTTGCATTGCATTAATTATGTAAGTTTGTTTCTCATTCCATTGTTAGTATTGTTAAATACTTGTTGAATCCTTCATCTTCTCCATTCAATCAACCATTCATAAGCTAGTAAGATAATCCTCATAAGGTGATTAGACTTTGTATGCCTTGTATACATAGATCTCAAGCATTAATGAGGAGATGATACATTTGTGTATTTCTTATTAGCCTATGTCCATTCCTTCTATGATTGAGATACTTTACATTGCCAAGCATGTTTAGTCTTTGAATATTCATGAAAATACCATAAATTTGAGATTCCAATCCTTGAATGCTTTAATGATATGTTGAGTGCTTTCTACACTTTATGTGATTTTGAGACTCAATATTTTCTTAGTTAGAGTGTTGCCAAGGAGGATCTCTTAAGTTTATGCCATAATCAACTACACTAATCACCTTAAGGATTCAATTTGTATTTATCAAATATGTCTAAATCGGATGATTTAATCTCCACCTAGACCTCCCAATCTTAGACAAATGAAATGTTATGATTTATTGTGCTAAACTTTTTAGTTGGCCATTTTCATAATCAAGTCAATTGCCTAGGGGAAACTAACAATGAATTCTCAATGCCTAGTTTAATTTTATGCCTTTTCTTTTGGTGTATCTCAAGTTTGCATGTTGGTTGGACATTATATGGGAATGGGTTGCACTTGCTTCACACCCTTTGTTACAAGATAAAAATGAGAGATACATTTGTGTTGAGTTTTACTTACACCCTTTCTTTATATGGCATTTATATGGGAATGGGTTGCTCTTGCTTCACACCCTTTTGCTTAGAAAAGTGTAAGGTACTCAACACTTAGGAATTGCATTGAGAATTTTGAATGAGATTTATTTTACATAACATTGCGAAGCAAATGAATTCTATAACGCCTTAGCCTTTTCTTATCAATTGATACATTACTTTAATTTTTATTGCAAGACTTAAAATCAACAACTAAAATCAACCAATCAAATTCTCTTGAACAAAGCCTTGGACTCGTAATCACCACATCGTCTTTCCGACTATCCTTGTGGTTCGACACTTGGACTTACCAAGTATTATAACTTGACGACCTACACTTGGGTTCCTAAGCACGAAAGTATTTCGGGCGCGTCAATAATTGTAAAGTACCAATTTGGTTCTAGAGTCGATATAGTGCAAGAACGTAGTTATGGAGGAGATTATCTGGAAAATGGAACTGGAGAGAAGCAAGGATGGCCTAATGCAGTGAGATGGACTGATCAGTCTAGCTCATCGGAGGCGGACTTGGCCACCAATCCAGCAACAGAAGCCTGTAGAAAAACCCTTCATACTTCCATTCTTAGTAGAATGCATCACATTTCTCTTTAACTTAACGGGCCGGGGTTCATTTGGTCAGCTGATAGAAGCATTAAAAATGGTTATCAATGTAGTCAGAAAATCTAAAAATGGGTACCAAGATTTAAATTGGTGAAACTTCAGGTACCAAGGTCCAATTATGACAAAACTTTAGCTACCAAACATCATGTTTTGGGTACCAAAGCATAAGTCGCCAGTTATTTTTCAATTAAAAGTTGTATATATACAGTTTTTACTATATTCAAATAATCATAAAGTACTAGTTTTCACTAACATATATATTATTGCCATTCAATAATAACTTTTGAGAGACATATATATTTGACATAAAAAAGTGACATATGATGTGGCCACCATGTATTGATTAGAATGTGGGGTCTATATCAAATTCATATTTATCCAAATACATTAAAACTAATAAGTAATCGTCATATTACAATGTCAATGTTTTTTTGTGTCAAATAAATATATTCTTGTGTAGAATTACTCATATGTATTATGTTAACAAGAATATAACAAAAAGTTTTAGCATATAGTTGAATCCACTCTACTAGTAATTTTGCAGAGTACCAAGTGTTGGTAAAGCATTAAAAATACCAAAAGAAAATCACATAGGTGTTATAAAAAAATTTGAATTAAATTTGCTTTCACAACACAAATTGTGCGTCTTTGTTCATGTTGCTTTGACTACGTTAATCACTATTGTTTTATGTCCAAACAAGTTATTCGCTAGCCAATTTGCTTTGAGGATTCCTAAAATCTGATGTAGCTTAATGTTACCTTGAAGTCAAATTTATGCCCCTTCTAATATATGCTTTTATATTAATTAAAAATATCTCTTTTCCAAAAACAACGTAATTCAAATCTATTATTTACCTACATTATTTATAGTTATGAACACGAACCCAATCTCGTTTATGTTTATTTTGGCTTTTGTCCATTAATTCTAAAATTTTATGTTTTCATCCATCAACATTTCAAGTAATACAAAATTCTCAGATGTCGGGCCTAGACCTCGGCACTGTTAGGAATTAGGACAGTAATCATGCATCACATACACTAATTTATGCACTAATCGTTAAACCCTAGGATCTATACTGTTCAATAAAAATCGATAGAAAACATACCTTGTATAAGATTTCGAATTAAAGGTGATGAACACGGTGGATAGAACCTTCTGTTGTTGTCGTTCTAGCGTCGAAAATACAACGCCTCTACGGTATGCACACACGAACGAGATCAGGTCCTTGCTTGGTGTACTAGCGCCTTTAGGGTTCTTCTCACACCTATTTCATTCTCTGCCTCTATGACTCTCTCTTAGACGGCCAAGAAGAACAACGGTTCCCTTTTAAAGGAGAACCCTAGTGTGAAACCCTAAGCAACAAAACAAATTAGGCACAAGTCCAACTTGGCCCGTTTTAAATTCATTTTGATCCAACTCGTTTTGGTGTGCGACCCTGTAGGTTTATACTCTTTGGCAGTATAATTAAAAGCCCGTTTTATTATACGAATAGTAAGCGGTCTCTAGTAAAACATTACTACTACCCAAAGGGTATAAAGGTCAAAACGACACAACCTTAAATTGATATTCCACATATTAATTCCTTTTGTCAACCGATATCTAGATTGAACACAAGACTAGGCAAGTGTCATTCTTGTATAGTTCAATCTTTATTTCTTGATCTCAAAGTATAATTAATTTAATACAAATGACACCTCATTTGCGCATGGCCATGCAAATATTAATTATACTTATCAAGGGGCCCAAAGATATCTCTCTCATTATATGAGAGTGACAAATCCCATCTTGATCAACCACATACCTCTACATAGTTTATAGTATGCTTGTCATTCTTGTATAGTTCAATCTTTATTTCTTGATCTCTAAGTATAATTAATCTAATACAAATGGCACCTCATTTGCGCATGGCCATGCAAATATTAATTATACTTATCAAGGGGCCCAAAGATATCTCTTTCATTATATGAGAGTGACAAATTCCATCTTGATCAACCGCATACCTCTACATAGTTTATAGTATGCTTGATCATGATCTTTATAATTACTCGGTCAAAAGCAACGTTTGATGATGCCTGACATACTAATTCCTATGTTGGTAACCATGACGATCTCAGGTCTGAGGATAATACGATATCACAAATGGGGAACATCACTGATGACATTATATAACACTCCTCGCAGTGTTCTCAAAGTGGGTCGGTCCAATACTTTGTTCCCTAACAAGTATCAGTGTGTTCAGCTTGATATCTTCATATCCATGACTTGTGGAACATAGTCATCAACTGACCCATACTCTAATCATTATATCAATGTGATCTTAGGTTATTGACACATGATTAGGGACATTTAAATAATATTATTACAGTATTACTAGCATCCTACAATCAAGTCACGTACTTGATGAACTAGTATTAATATATATTATTTACAAGAGAATATAAAGTAAAATAAAATAAACTTTATTAATGAAAATAAGCATAAAATATCCAAGTACAAATCATAATCTATGAATAGTCCTAGGACATATCTCTTTCAGGCACCACTTCTACTATATTTCGCATATCTAAGCAAATTAGCAGTCAGTCCAAAATTTCATGGACTTCTTTACTGACCCAAAGTGTTTAGTAGATTACGGAAAGCCCAACATTTTGTCTTTAGCTCATTTGTTCTGGATTATTAGGTGTTTTGTTGGGTAAATGACTTTATTTACCCAATGTGTTGCGAAACATTATTTAATTTATTTGATTATTAGGTGTTTTGTTGGGTAAATGACTTTCATGCCCTTTGGAATCCTAATATATATATATATACTGTTACATAAAGCCAATACTAATTTCAACCACCATGAAACTATGTCAGTAATCAGTTCAATTCCTTAATCACTAGACCACTTAACATCTTTGTTTTATATTTTGATGTGAACTAGACATATTCAAGTAGTACCAGTATCGCGCGTGCATGTGATATATATATATATATATATATATGTGTGCGTTGTATGTAATGTCCCTGTTGTTAGGATTAGAAATCTCATAAATTAGGAATCCCATAACTTACCTCTTATCAATAAAACAAATGTCACAGACTTGGACATTACTACATCAACTATTTATCTTCACAAATTGTAAAACTCTTATCAATAAAACCGTTTAATATGATTGGGAGTTCTATAAACTAGGAAACGCTATATTACCTTTTATCAGTAAAACTTTGCAAAAACCTCTAAGTCCACCCTCTTTACCAATAATTGGTAATCTCCTAAAAACTAATTTAAAACAAAGCAAATATTTAGAGAATTGGCACTACTGCCCTATACCTATCAATGTTAGCCGCTTACATGGCCGCAGTGCTTGCAATGGGCTTGTTGGAAGTGAGGTCTACTTTATCATCTCTTTGATTGCATGAACAACACAATAGCCAGAAAGATCAAGAAAATGCTTAAATTGAATTTGCGTATTAGTCTCAACTCAGAACAACAAAGTACGAAATATATAAAGAATTATCGTTTTCAATGCCAATTGGAGATTATAAACATAATCAATAAGGATTTGTTTATAATTTTATCATGCCTTGCGAATCATATACTCATATTATTTGTTCTAAGTAACTACTCGTATGTCTATTCAAAATTTTACTCTTTTTGATGTGTTGGCTGCCTAATTGTATGCCGAGATATGTCTAAATATGTTTTTTACTCTTCTATGCATTTTTTATACGCTTATAAGTATCTTAGTATACCACAGACAATTACGCATATAATAATCCTACAACTCATGATAGTCATATTACTATTCTTTTTCACAAAATTAAGAGATTTAATATGTCTACATACCACACTTCATTTCCAATCGTCTAATATATCTACATATTTGGATATTCATCTTACTTAAATGGGTTAATATATGCAGGAATTTTGTATCTTTATTTCAAAAGTAAAATTTCATCATAATATGTCTCTCTTAACGCGCAATCGTACAAGCACCTCTACAAACCTAATATCCTCCTTCAACTTACAACATGTAATATGTATGTTTACACTATAATCTATTTGAATTTGCTAAGGATATAGTTTGTTTGTCAAGGATAATATATGGAAATCTTTGACTATGTTATCTCTAATTTGATTGACTTAAAGTCATAATTTAAATTTCAAATCTTGAAAAGATGATATAGTTTGTTTTTTAAGGATAATATATGGAAAGCCTTACTTCCTTTTATATATAGCATTTAGTTATTGAGTCTAATTCCACAGATTTAATAAGGACCCGTTTGGTTGTGTAAATTACTTAATTTTAGAATTAGTTCATTTTCGATTGAAGAATTGTGAATTTGCTCATTTATGAATAATTTAATTCTCATTCAAGTAGTGTTAGGAAATTAAACTTAAACGAGAAATTCCGATTGTTAAAATAAAAACATTTTCTCTATTGTTGTATGTTATTTAAAATTTTTTCTAGATGCATCAACATCACGGGTAGAAACTAGATCTTCTTGAAAAATAGAGTTGGAATGAATTATCTAATTCTAGAATTAAGCAATTTCAAGTTTTACTTGAAATGACTTAATTTGAGTTTTTGTGAATCAACTTGAATTATCATATTTACAATTGTTCAATTTACACAACCAAACACTAATAAATGAAAAATTTATAAATTATTTAATTGTAAATTATTTACTTCGCAATTTGAAAGACAACCAAACGGGCCCTAAAAGTTTGAATTTTAAAATCGAACAAATATTTAAAATCTTAAATTAGTCTTAAATATAGCAATGCAAAAATTTAGGAAAATAATAAATTTGAATTGAAAAGTCGGGCATAATTGTAAAATCTCCAATATTAATTTTAAACAGAACAGTAAAATCATTAATAATAATTCAAAATCATTAATTATCCAAAGGTTTGGACTACAACTTAATTATCCAAATGACTTCGGCTAAAAGTAAAACAGTTCAAAAATCATGGGATAAAAACAAAAATCCCTATACATAATATATGTATGTGTGCGCATATATATATATATATGGTAAAAGTGCCTCAACTAACAATAATTTATGGCTCCGTTAATAGAACGCTCGGCCATTACTTTAAATTGATGTTGAATGCTAATATATAGCAATAACAAGTGACTGACCTCTAGAATTGGAAGCCAAAAAATATTTGAAATTTTCTTTTATTACTTTGGAAAATTCATGCATTTTTTTAGAGAAAACATTTCTCGGAAAAAACTAAGGATTTTCCCTTCCTCGCATTAAAACTCAGGCTCACGAAAACTTAAAAACCACCTTCAAATGCTTCGAAAATGTATGATGCTTTGAGAAATATTCATGTCTCCAAAATGAGTCCATTTCCATTATGAAAAATTATTGTGGCTTTTGTCCTCTAATATCATCTCCTTCTCTTACACAATTACTGTTAACTAAGTCCAATATTCCACCATTTGTATGTGTTTGTAGTCAAAGTAGTTGAACCCAATTCACGTAGTAAAAAATTTACAAGAAGTTATCATTGCTCGGAGAGCTGAGACTTCTTGTTTTCAGATTATCTTGTAGACCTTGTGTCTCATAATTTCATTTGTTGAGTTTAGTCGTTTTCACGACGGCTTTCAAAATAATAATAATAATGATAATATACTATATATTACAACTATACGGTGTTCAACTATTTAAAAAAAATCGCAAAAGGACCATATAATTCATTGACCTTTCACTGCAACATTAGTTCATTTCGTGTGTTATATAATTTATTTATTTACTTTCGAACATTTGAAAAATCAACCATCAACAGTTAGTTGATCATGAAAAGTATGATCAAAGCCATGTTCATAATTAAAACAGTTAGTTTATAACAAAGTCCAGTATTATGACTTAAAACAAAATTGATCAATTGTTACAACTGCACAATGTTATAATACTCCCCTGAACTAATCAATCGATCAATTCATTGATTCTCTTGAGATGTAAATCTTTGCATTATCAATAAAAAAAACTGGGTCGGCTATTGCCTCCTGATTGATAGGAAATAAAATTCATTGACCCACTCGCTACTAAAATTCATTCTTCTACGATCAAACACGCACTCAAAATATCAACCATCAACAATTATATAATCAAGAAAGGGATTTTTGGACTTTATACCCCACATTTTGAGATTGCGCCTTATGTTTTAAATCTTTTGACTTTGCATCCCACTATTAACTAATTATGTTAAGTTCCATTAATTTACACCCCAAATGGGGTGCAATCTCAAATTAAGGGTCAAACTGTGGGGAGCAAAGTCCAAATATCCCATTTGTTTATTAACGAAACTTAATAGAATTAGTTAACAGTGGGGTGCAAAGTCAAAGGTGTTGGTCGGAAAATACCCTAGAGGGGGGGTGAAAAGGGTTTTAAAAACTTAATGCGGAATTAAAACATTTCTAAAATATTTAAGCAAAACAACTTAGTTAAATAAGTTTACCAAGAAAAACAATCAATTAAATAATCAATCCCAAGAATAAGTAATAATATAAGCAACTTCAATCAATTAATATAACAAATAAATAAAGAGATTGAGTAAGAAAGATTGAACCAATTTGAAGTCGAAGATTTTTTGTCCACACGGTTCGGCTTGTTCCCCCTACTCCGCGCTCGGTTAGTTCCCCGAGAATTTTCACTATAACCGATCTCCTTCCGGGTGAAGATCAAACCTCTACAAGTGTATTCTTATCACACTCTCTCAAGTATTGAAAACACCTTCAATACTTTCACAAGAAATCCCTCTTGGTAATCTATGAGATACACCTCTCACAATTATGATTTGAATAAGTTTTGGTGGCGAACACCAATGTACAATATCTCTCTTGTGTATAACAAAATACAAATGAAGCTCACACTAAGAGATATCAATATTGATCAATGAATATAGGCTCAAAGAATGAAGAGATTGATCAATGCTTTAGCTAGAATACTTGAATAATAAGAATATATGAAAAATGGTTTTGTCTGATCATTCAAGTTGTTAAAAATGAGTCTTAAAACTCATATATATAGCTTGAAAAAGTTTGTAGCCGTTTGTAGTGGATTAATTAATTAATGGGTCAAAATTGCACATTTGCCAAAGTTCTAACAGCTAGTTTTGACAAAAAAATTCAAATTTGTTTTGTTAATTTCTCCCATTTTGACCGTTGGATCATGCTCAAATTTTAGTCAAAATTGTCAGGAGATGTTGTCTAACTACTGTAAAAATTTCAAAATTATCGGAGTTCTCGAAGGCCTCCATCTTACCTTTAGATCAAAAATGGACAAAAATTGAGCGAATTTTAAATGTAAAATAAAAATATTTTTGCAATTTAACAATTTAGTTTCAAATAAAATTCTAATGATTTTTCTGAACCTCAAAGATATGTTTCTAAGATACCTATTTTTATTAGAGCTTAAAATATGATCATTTAAAATTAATATGAATTTATTTTGAAACTCAGTTTTTGTAAAATGATGTTTTTCAAATAAATTCAATTTCAAGCTAGTTTGAATCAATCTTTAAAAGATGTAAGAATATGTTTGAGCTATAGGGATTTGATCAATAAAGTATCTTCACATAAAATCTAAGCACTCACTCCATTTAATGATAATTCGAGTCTTCGTGATACTTGATTTTCTTGTGCGTATCTTCACTTGTTTGATGTTCTTGATCCTTTCTTGGTTTTGATAACTTGTAGAACATGTGGAGATCATTCTTGTGCATATCTTTACTTGTTTGATGTTCTTGATCCTTTCTTGGTTTTGATAACTTGTAGAACATGTGGAGATCATTCTTGTGCATATCTTCACTTGCTTGATGATCTAGATATTTTCTTGGCTTTGTATAGCACATGTATATCACTTGAGTTCATTTATTGTGAGTAGAGACGTTTGTAAAGCTTGTGTGAGATTTGCTTCGATTTGAAGTTACATTTGGTCGGAAGATATATCGGTTAAAATGGCTATCATCATTGGAACAACCGAGTTAAATAACACTTTATTAACTTATTATAATTATCAAAATAAGATTAATTGACTTTAAGGTCAACAAAAGGATTTAAAACATGAGGTGCAACCTCAAATTAGGGGTCAAAATGTGGGGTGCAAAATCCAAATATCCCATCAACAAAGTGTAAGATTAAACCCACATATATTTTTCCAAATATTTCACATCATTGGAATATTTATGAGCAACATTTGCTTAATCTGTATAATATACTAATTAATATTATTTTACAATAACAATGGATGGATCCAGGTGATTAAAAAAGAAGAGAGGGTGGGGCTGGAACATGAATACTCTATGCTATTTCTACACTTTCAGCCAACTTGGACTTGCGACTAAACCTACAAGAGTTGCCAACTTTAATCTATTAAAATAGGGGAAAAGAGGAGGAAACAACTTTAAATGATCATATTTTTAGGAAATGTTCGAGACAATATATTTTAATACAATAATGACACATTTTGTTATCGTAGCAAATAACAAGGACAAAAATATGAATTGCGGTGAAATTACAAGATTAATTGCAAAATATGAATATAAGGAAAATTTTGTATTCAATTGTTTCCTAATGTGGGGTACCAAAAATTCGGTAGAGCCTATAAGATGAAGTTCTTCGCATAAATGAATGCGCCGTTTGCAGTAAAGGAGAGATAACAAAAGTATATATTTTGGCTTTTAAGTAGGTTCCTTCACTGATTTTTACATCTACTGACAGTACATCCTGCTTTTATGTGTGTATGCGCTTTTATTGCTGTGTAAGTGGTGTTTAAAACAAGAACACAAGCTACTTGCTTTTTTGTTTCTCTCTCTCTCTCTCTCTCTCTCTCTCTCTACCTTTTTGTAGATTATTTTACTTGACCACTTTTTCTGAGTGATCCCTTTATATTTATATCTATAGAATTAGTGTTACAATGCTCCACTAGGGCCGCTAGCCAAAAAGACAACCCAAGGTAAAGCATGCGTTACCCTAATGTATTTACATGTAGATTGAGTCTCCTCCATGACTAGTTAACTTTTCACCATACAAATGTCATAATTTGAGGGTGTTTTACATGAGTTTGTAGTGTTCAGTGTGAGTTGGTAATGTTTAGTGTGAGTTAGTAGTGCTGCACGATCTGGTCAGGGCTCGCACGACTCTGTAATATCCTTTTACACGTTCTTCGCTCCTTCTTACATGCAGGTCACATGGCCTTCCCCTTGTTCAAGTCAGCTGAGTTGTCGTCGTGCTTAGCATGATGCTGACGTCAACCGTTCACTTTGTTTCCCTTGACTCTTCCATCACGAGGCCGACAGGTTATACTCAATGTATGGGCCTCCAAAGTGCTGGGCTAGACGAATATGCCTTAATAATATTTTATGCTCCCTCACCTAATTTGTCTTTCTATATATTTTCATTGTAAATATGAAATCATGATTCAATCTTGTAAGGGGCTGCAAATTTATTTTAAATTTTTTTACCAAACATGAAAACGTATATGGGGATTTTTTTTCACTAATCATTCTTGTTTACACTTTGTTGTCCTATATCATGTGGTAAATTAACAAAATTATAAAATTTGTACATGTTAAATTTATTTGAGCGGAGTATCTCGGTTATATCCCCTCTTGTTAAAACTTTAGTTAACTTAATTTAAGTAATATAAAAATTGGTAAATTATTTTTTATTTAGTCATACAAAAGGTTTTAATTAAATTTTGGAGGGGGTATTGCATAAAATTTAGTTAAATGAAAATAAATGTGCTATATATAAAAGTGAGTAAAAACAAAAAAAAAATTAGGTTGGGGAGGGGAGGGGAGGGTTTTCATGGTCCCTCCAATTAAAGGAGTGCTCTCCCTAAAATTTACAAAAAGATTTAAAGGTAGTATTCCAAGTAAGGTTTTTTATTAAATAAGGGCGTAATAAATGTGATCGTATTGAATTTTAAATTTTAAAAATTGAAAATAATGCTAAAAAAGCATTTTGTTCTTGACAATGTGGACTTGGCAAGAAAATATTTTTAGTTAAAATATTTATATCATATCCCTTTAGTCAAAATCCATACATACTAGTGATTTATCTCCGAACGACCCTTAAAATAAGTCTATAACATGAGTTTTTGTTGTGTTATGAGAATTCTCCCCAACTAATTTAGAGGCCCCATGTAAGGATGTAGCAATGGACGTGGCGCTTTCAATAGTGGGCCTGCTCACCATGTGATGCGTAATGAACTTTTTGGATCTTCTTTAATGGGCCTTAATTGATAGGTCCTCGCCCATGGTGTTGATTTTTATACATTCAACGATATTTCCGTCTACTCGAATTAAGAATTTTATTTTTATCATCAAAAAAAAATTAAGTTATATATGCTAAAGATTTTTACATGTGCATCCTAAAATAATTGATGATTGATGTATATATGCTAAAGATTTTTACAATAATATTATATATTGTCAAAATAATTATATTTATTATTAAAATAACATAAAAAAAAACTTTAAAAATTTAAAGTATAACTTCTTGAAACATTATTAACTAGTGTGCATTAATTGCTTTGGTAATATAGCTTCTCTGCTTTATTGCGCATGCTAACTATCTTCATAACTATTATATGATAATTTTTATTTATTTTTGTATGATATTGGTCTATTTTATTTTATTTTTCCTTTAGTTTAGACTTAAAAATGTGTATTCATTTTGTCAGTTTTCAGTAACTTTAAGTTTTGTTTTGATCAAAATTTGGCACCGACACCAGATTTTCCTCCTCGTATCATTTAAGGTTAGCTAGTTAGGGTAATCAATTGAGTTCTTTAATTTCACAAGAGCATCTCCAATCGTCTTATATAAATTTTGTATAAATCCTACGTGTCAAAGTAAAATTTACATAAAAATAATAAAGAATTTGTTTTGTTCTCAAACATTCTGTTTTAGACTTTTGTGTAAATATTAAACTAGTAATTAAATACGCACAAGTGGAACTTATCCTATATTTATTCCCTTACTTTTCAAATTCATTTAATTCTAGATACGGGATGAGAAAATAGATGCGAGATTATCTGATGTGGTTGTGTAAATTGGGTTTGTATTTTACACAACATTTTTACACAAATCCTAAGTGTCAAAATTTCTTAAAAGACTGCTGGAGACCTTTTTTTTTTACAAAACTTGTAAATTTTACACAAACCAAAATTATACACTATAATTGGAGATGTTCTAAGCTGGTATAAAACCAATTCTCACTTTTGTCAATCTGTATTTCAAATTTAATTTCATCAAAAACACTTTCAAAAATGTCATCGTGAATTTCATCTTTCTTTAGCTTGGATTGATTTACAACTAAAAAAAATTTGAAATGATGTTTGATTCAGGTTTTAGTAAATCGATCCAATACAAACTATATGCACTCTAGGTGTAAACTTTTTTTCCCTATCCATCTCAAAAAATTATACTTATACTCCCTATATCCCAAATTAAATAAATTCCTTTTGGTGATATTCTAAGTTAAGTGTTTAATTTTTATTTTAGGACATAATTGATTTATTATATTTCAATATTTTATTACAGTAAATAATTAAATTTTATTCTTGACCATTAACTAGTTTAAAAGTAGCATATCTTAAGAGTTAAGAATATGTGAATATCATGGTTCAAAGTCGCGGTTTCGGAGGTCAACTCGAGTACTCAATTTTTAACTCGGATATCGGTATCGGTTTCGGTTTCAGCGATATGGACCATTTTATTATTTAAAAGGCCCAAAAAACTATAAAAAAAAATATGGAAAAATTCTAAAGTACGAGATTAATAAGATAGATCAATTAGATAAGCATAATAACATTATCTAATACAAATTACATATCCTACATCAAAATACAATCATCTGTCGTACTTGGTAATAAAATATTACATCATAATTTAATAAATATATAATAATACAATCTTATAAAATATAAATATCTTAAATATAAGTTCAATTAAGCCTAGAATAATGATATATATTATAATTATCATCATTACTCAAGGATTCCAGTGATAGGATATAAAGGAGGTTGAAAATTGGCAATTGTGAGGTAAGGATGAGAAGAATGACTAGATGACTCATAATCAGGAAAATTTAGTTGGCCATGCTGATGATAGTACCAAATCCTCGATAATCGCTGCTACTTAAAGATCCATCATGATACGTTCCACGACCACTTTCATAATAACCACCACAAGCAACAATACTATTATTTGACCCCCCACTACTAGCATAATTTTGTACAGAACCTCCATAATCAGCGCCAAAATCATAACTAGATATTCTGCCTCCGAAAATACTATATCTATGACTATCATAATCATAGTCGTGTTCATGTTCACTGTAATAGTATTGGCCTAAGTTTAAGCTCTGCAATTGATCATCAATGCGCCGATAGATTTGTGAATGAGGATCATAGTCACTAGAATACTCATCATAACTAGAAAACCTAGTTAGATCTGTTAAATGCCTACGCTTCTTTTGCTTTATTTCTTTTCTTGCTTGTTTTCCGTTTCTTTTTCTTTTTTCTTTTCTTCCTTCTTCTAATATTCTCTTTTTTAGGATTAAATCAATTTAATTAACAAAGATTAAATAATTACTTTGGAATAATTGAACAAATTAATATTTTTTTAATAGTTACTAATTTAATTAAACAAAGATTAACAAATTATTTTGGAACAAATTAACATTTTTTTTAATAAATACCAATTTACAATTCAAGTCTCTAAAGTCCAACATGGAGTAACTTTTTTTTTTAACTTTAGTCACTTTATTTAATTATTCAATATGGAGTGAAATATCGGCTACTCGATGTGATTTCAGTAAAATATCAGTGATATTTCGATATACCGCGATTTTAATCATATCAGATCATAATAGCGGTTCGGCACCCCCTATTCTAACTCGGTATCGGCCATCTCAGATCGGTTTCGGCCGATACTTTGAACCATGGTGAATATCAAACCCAAGCCTTAATTTGGAAAATATATGAACAATGATGGTATATTACATTGTCGCTATTAATGGATGGTGAAACTTTTAGAGAGAGAAAGTTGAGGAAGAAAAATATTAAAGATGAGTATGAAACAAAAGACAAACAGTAGGAGTGAAAATAAAGTTACTTTCTATGTTTAATTTGAAAATACAAAAAATACCCTACACTTGTCTTGCACATGCTCATTCCGCCAAAACATTTAACAAGACATTCATTTTTGAACAGTTGTGGGACGCTGACCAATCTTTGAGGTTGCTTCACCTGAAAAAAAAAAGATCAAGAACGACCGTGGAAAAGTGGTAAACTTTAAGGGTTAAAAGTTCTAATTATCCTTTTTCACACAAGTATGAATTGAACTAACAAATTCACAATCACAATAATATGGGTGGACATATAATCACCAAACGATGTTAAATCAATAAAGGGTTTGACAACTACGTTCGTGTGGATTGAACCATAACCTTCCCATTATAAGGATAGAGTGTTGACCTTGAAGGTCTTAATCTTATTTTGATAATAACAATAAATTAATCATGTGTAATTTAACATGTTCTTGATATAAGATTATAGATTTCTTATTTGGAAAATCAAGAATAGCATGATTCCTCAAAGGAAGTTTGACAAGGATCATTCAATCAATATCCGATCAAGTCAACGAAGCATTCGACTAAAACCGATCTACCCGAATTCAGATCATTCTTCTACAAGCGTTGGACAAGACAAGAAGATCAATCTCATCACCCACAAGCTAGCAATGCAAATCTATGAAGCACAAAGATCAAGAATCATATGCAAAAGCTTCAAGAAAAAAGCTTCAAGTGAAGAATCAATTTGAAGAAACAAATCGAAGCATTCGAAGACTCGTCTATTCGGTAATTGAGTGTTTGCTTAGGATTAATGTAAAGTTTCTTAATTGATTGATTATATAGCTCAAACATATTCTTACATCTTTTAAAGATTGATTCAAACTAGCTTGAAATTGAATTTATTTGAAAAACATCATTTTACAAAAATCGAGTTTTAAAATAAATTCATATTAATTTTAAATGATCATATTTTAAGCTATAATAAAAATGGGTATCTTAGAAACATATATTTGAGGTTCATAAATCATTAGAATTTTATTTGGAACTAAATTATTAAATTGGAAAAATATTTTTATTTTACATTTAAAATTCGCTCTATTTTTGCCCAGTTTTGATCTAACGGTAAAATGGAGGCCTTCCCGAACTCCGATCATTTTGACATTTTTACAGTAGTTAGACAACATCTTCTGAAAATTTTGACTAAAATTTGAGCATGATCCAACGGTTAAATTGGGATAAATTAACAAAACAAATTTGAATTTTTTTGTCAAAACTAGCTGTTAGAAAGTTTGAAAATGTATACCTTGGAGCCAAAACCTCTCTTAATCATCCCCAACGGCCATATGATTTTGTAAGCTATAAATATGATGTCTTAGACATGTTTTAACACACTTGAATCATTCTACAAATTTATTTTACATATATACAAAGTTATTCAAGTATTCAATTCATTTTATTGATCATATGCTTCATTTTTGAGCTATATATTTTGATCAATTTTGATATCTCTAGTGTGAGCTTCAAATTGTATTCTTTACACACTTGAGAGAGTTATTGTAAATTGGTGTGAATCACCAAACAATTTTGTATTCAATTGTGAGAGGTAAATCTCATAGGAAAAACAAGAAGGTAAATTCTTATTTAGAAATTGTGAAAGGTAAATTTCACAAGGTTAGCAAGAGGGTATCTTGTGAGAGTATTGTGGTGTAGCAATACTTGTAGAGTGTGCGAGACAACACTTGTAGAGGTTTGATCTTCACCCGGAAGGAGATCGGTTATAGTGGAAATTCTCGGGGAACTAACCGAGCGCGGAGTAGGGGGAACAAGCCGAACCGTGTGGACAAAAAATCTTCGACTTCAAATTGGTTCAATCTTTCTTACTCAATCTCTTTATTTATTTGTTATATTAATTGATTGAAGTTACTTATATTATTGCTTATTCTTGAGATTGATTTTAATTCCGCATTAAGTTTTTAAAACCCTATTCACCCCCCTCTAGGGTATTTTCCGACCTACAATTGGTATTAGAGGTTGTACTCTTATTTTGATTTAACAATCTTAGAGTTTACGATCATGTCTATATATCAAGGAACCGGTCTTTCCGAAGGTCTCTCCACCCATAGACCACCTCTATTTGATGGTAAAAATTATAGCTATTGGAAAAGTAGAATGAGTGTATTTTTACAATCTAGTGATTTTGAACAATGAAGAGTTATTCTTGAAGGACCCCATGAAATTACCAAAATAGATGATAGTGGAAAAATTGTTCCTAAGAAAATGTCCGAGTATGATGAAAATGATATTAAGAAAATTCAATGTAATGCTAGAGCCTTAAATGCTTTAAATTGTGCATTAAGCATGGATGAATATAACAAAATTTCTAGTTGTAAAACGGCCAAAGAAATTTGGGATAAACTTGAGGTTACCTACGAAGGAACCACTCAAGTTAAAGACGATAACATAAATATGCTTGTTCATGATTATGAATTATTTAAAATGGAGCCTAATGAATCTCTTGCTTCTATGTATAGTAGATTTTCTATTATTACTAATGATTTGGATCTTCTTGGAAAAGTTTATTCTAATGAAGATAAGATAAGAAAAATTCTTAGGATTCTTCCAAAGAAGTGGCGTCCAAAAGTGACGGCGATTCAAAAAGCAAAGAATCTCAAAACACTCAGCATGGACGAGCTTTTGGGATCTCTAAAAACTCATGAGAAGGAACTTCAAAGAGAAGAAGAAGATGATACAAAATCAAAGAAAACTTTAGCTCTCAAAACTATCCAACATGAAGATAATGATGTATCAATGGATGGTGATGAAGACATGGCGCTTCTATCTAGAAAATTTATAAAATTTCTAGCTAAGAAGAAAAATTCTCAAGGAAAGGATAACAAATATCTATCATCCTCTAGAAGAAACAACGATCGATCAAATCAACAAAGAGGAGAAAATGAAGAAATCAAAAAGTGCTATCATTGTCATGAACCCGGTCATATCAAGCCAAATTGTCCAGCTAGAAAGAAGGAGAAAATGGATAAACGAGATAAAATATTGAAACAAGTGAAGCATGCACTAAAAGAAACTTGGAGTGATTCCGAAGAAGGCGAATCCGATGCCAACTCTAGCGACGAAAAAACGGCTAACCTTTGCCTTATGGCAAGAGACAATGAGGTATATTCTACTTATGATTCATTTAGTGATGATAATGTCTCTATTAATAATGATATACACGATGAGAATGACTATGATGAATTATATGACATGTTTGAGGAATTGCATAAAAAATTTAAAAATTTGTCTAAAATGTATGCAAGCCTCAAAAAGGAAAATTTGATTATTTCTAGCAAGTGTGAAAACTTTGAGAAAGAAAATGTATTTTTGAAAAATGAAAACAAAACCTTGAAGAAAGAAAAAGAGAAAGAAACTCCAAACTCACTTGTATTAGAAAATGTCAAATTGAAAGATCAAGTGGATGACTTAACTAATAGTCTAGCCAAGTTCACCAAAGGAAATGATAACTTGGATAAATTATTAGGAATGCAAAGGTGTGTTTTTGACAAAGCCGGTTTGGGCTATAACCAAATTGACCACCAAAAGGATTACAAAAACTTTTTTAAAACATGCACACCTCATGATCCCACTCATCTTTGCTCATTTTGTGGAAGAAATACTCATAGTGCACATTCTTGTTATTACAAAGAAAAGAATTTTGCTAAGATCAAACTTGCTTGGATTCCTAAAGGAACCACTATGTATGCTAACCCCAAAAGACCCAACTTATTTTGGGTACCAAAAGAGAATTTGCTTAAGATTTTGGTGTAGGTTTGCCTAAGAGCAAAAGCTAGCAAAATAAAATGGTTCTTGGATAGTGGTTGCTCAAAGCACATGACGGGAGACAAGAACAACTTCTTAAGTCTTATTCCCAAGAAAGGAGAAAATGTGACTTTCGGGGACAACGCCAAGGGCAAAATCATTGGTATAGGTAAGGTTGGTAATAAATCTTCTTATATTGATAATGTTTTACTTGTTGATGGTTTAAAACATAATTTACTTAGTATTAATTAATTGCGTGATAAAGGTTATAAAGTTATTTTTAAATCTGAATGTTGCATTGTTAAAAATATTAGTGATAATTCTATTTTGTTTGTTACTTATAGATCTAATAGCGTATATACTCTTGAACTTGATGATTTTTCTCAACAAGATGTTAAATATTTATCCATATTGAATGATGTTTCTTGGTTATGGCATAAAAATAAATAAATAAATTAGGTTATGCTAATATGGATTTAATTCACAAGTTATCTAAAAATGAATTAGTTAAATGATTGTCCAAAACTAAATTTGTTAAAAATAAAATTTGTGATGCTTGTCAACTTGGTAAACAACATAAGTCTTCATTTTGCATGTTATTATAAACTAACAATAATTTTGCAGTCTAAAAATTATTATTTATCATTCAAAGAAAAGAAGGGAACAGAATCTGAAGATCATCAGAATCAAAATTCAAAACAGCATCGAGACTAGAAGAAGTATAATCAACAAAATTATGCTCCATATCTAATAGAGTTGTCCAATCCGGACTCGATGGCTCGGCAACCTCCGCAACAGTACCACTTTGAGAAAATTGCGATGAATAGCCTTCCAAAGCAGCTTGGTAATCTGACATAGTCGGATATACTGGCAAACCCACATTAGTTAGAAAAGCACTATGGTCTAAAATATTTTTGGTAGTCGAAAGAATTTCAGGTGCAACATTTTCTGCTAACGATAGGAGCCCTGTAGAACTTATAAGAGGAGCAAAAGAAAAGCTTTGGTTAGCGCTAGAAGACTCTCCTAATCGAGCCTCTAATGTTGTCACTCGTGATTGCAAAGCCTCTAACGATGTCACTCGTGATTGTAACTCTTGTACTTTCTGTTCAAGAGAAACAATAAGTGCAGTACAGCCTTTATTGGGATTCTCGACTCTCGCTTTAGCTTCAAAAAGAAATGAATAGAGAGTCTCAAGATATTGATGTTGAGGAATTTCTTTTAAAATATTTGCAACACTATTTACCCCAAAAACGGTGAAAATTGTACGATAATCTTGACGACTAATCACATCCATAAAAATTTATGCATATTCACACCATGGCTGACATTTCTTGCGTTTATAAGTGCAAGCAGCACAAGATGAACCGGTACAACGGAAGGTATTTGGCATACTTTTGATTTGCTTTCCCTTACTCATGGGTACCTCCTATAAAAGTTATAAGAAGAAAATGGATCTCGAGAAAGACAACAAGAAAGAGGGGACAAGAGGCAGAGCAATTAAAAGAATCCCGAAAATGAAAAGTTGTCATCCTAAAAGGTCAAAAATACAGCGACGCCCGCGTGCATCTAAAGTCCACCGCCCTAGCAGGGTCTAGATCCCTCTTTGATGTTGACATAGGGGGAGAAAATGTGCGTAATGTTGATGCTGCGGTAAAAGGAAAGATTTTTTTGCTGCGGTAAGATTTTTTTTCTGCTGTGGTAAGATTTTTTATACCGACTTTAAATATTGTGGTAAGACTTTTAAATGCTTTATGTCTTTAATATTCATACTTGTTTTATTTTGCATGTTATATTTCGTGTTTTGACATTTTATTGAGCCATTAAAAAAAATGGCAAAAGATGGAGAGGCATACACACCTTGGCCTCATAGATGAAGCACTCTTGGAGTTACCATTTTCTCTCCGTGGCCTTAATCCCTTTTTGATGTTGCCATAGGGGGAGAAAATGTGTGTTGGTGACAATTAATGTTGGTAAGACCATTAATTGTTTTATGTCTTTAATATTGACAATTATTTTCTTTTGAAAACCTTATTTGAGATCAAAATTCTTTTATTAATTTTTAAAACTATCTCAAATATTTGTAATGCTTTTAATAATCTTTTATTTTATCTATGCATAAATTGAGGGGGAGCATATTTCAATTATTCATATGCTATTTATGCTTGTTATTGAAAACACACATTAATTTATTGTCATCATCAAAAAGGGGGAGATTGTTGACCTTGAAGGTCTTAATCTTATTTTGATAATAACAATAAATTAATCATGTGTAATTTAACATGTTCTTGATATAAGATTATAGATTTCTTATTTGGAAAATCAAGAATAGCATGATTCCTCAAAGAAAGTTTGACAAGGATCATTCAATCAATATCCGATCAAGTCAACGAAGCATTCGACTAAAACCGATCTACCCGAATTCAGATCATTCTTCTACAAGCGTTGGACAAGACAAGAAGATCAATCTCATCACCCACAAGCTAGCAATGCAAATCTATGAAGCACAAAGATCAAGAATCATATGCAAAAGCTTCAAGGGAAAAGCTTCAAGTGAATAATCAATTTGAAGAAACAAATCGAAGCATTCGAAGACTCATCTATTCGGTAATTGAGTGTTTGCTTAGGATTAATGTAAAGTTTCTTAATTGATTGATTATATAGCTCAAACATATTCTTACATCTTTTAAAGATTGATTCAAACTAGCTTGAAATTGAATTTATTTGAAAAACATCATTTTACAAAAATCGAGTTTTAAAATAAATTCATATTAATTTTAAATGATCATATTTTAAGCTATAATAAAAATGGGTATCTTAGAAACATATATTTGAGGTTCATAAATCATTAGAATTTTATTTGGAACTAAATTATTAAATTGGAAAAATATTTTTATTTTACATTTAAAATTCGCTCTATTTTTGCCCAGTTTTGATCTAACGGTAAAATGGAGGCCTTCCCGAACTCCGATCATTTTGACATTTTTACAGTAGTTAGACAACATCTTCTGAAAATTTTGACTAAAATTTGAGCATGATCCAACGGTTAAATTGGGATAAATTAACAAAACAAATTTGAATTTTTTTGTCAAAACTAGCTGTTAGAAAGTTTGAAAATGTATACCTTGGAGCCAAAACCTCTCTTAATTATCCCCAACGGCCATATGATTTTGTAAGCTATAAATATGATGTCTTAGACATGTTTTAACACACTTGAATCATTCTACAAATTTATTTTACATATATACAAAGTTATTCAAGTATTCAATTCATTTTATTGATCATATGCTTCATTTTTGAGCTATATATTTTGATCAATTTTGATATCTCTAGTGTGAGCTTCAAATTGTATTCTTTACACACTTGAGAGAGTTATTGTAAATTGGTGTGAATCACCAAACAATTTTGTATTCAATTGTGAGAGGTAAATCTCATAGGAAAAACAAGAAGGTAAATTCTTGTTTAGAAATTGTGAAAGGTAAATTTCACAAGGTTAGCAAGAGGGTATCTTGTGAGAGTATTGTGGTGTAGCAATACTTGTAGAGTGTGCGAGACAACACTTGTAGAGGTTTGATCTTCACCCGGAAGGAGATCGGTTATAGTGGAAATTCTCGGGGAACTAACCGAGCGCGGAGTAGGGGGAACAAGCCGAACCGTGTGGACAAAAAATCTTCGACTTCAAATTGGTTCAATCTTTCTTACTCAATCTCTTTATTTATTTGTTATATTAATTGATTGAAGTTACTTATATTATTGCTTATTCTTGAGATTGATTTTAATTCCGCATTAAGTTTTTAAAACCCTATTCACCCCCCCTCTAGGGTATTTTCCGACCTACATAGAGGATCGACGTTAATGAGTTAAAAAATCGTTGGCATTGTCTTGAACATTTAAGGAATCAAGCACCACTAAATTAGATTTTAGAACTAGAGATATTTGTGAATTCTAATGCGCTAAATATTCTCAAGTTCATCAGCTAAATTGGCACTCAGATCTATTCACGCGCCATAGTGTAAATATCTCATCCCCTTTATCACGTCAATTTGACTCATTATTGCCCTAAGAGCACCTACAAGGCTACAATAGTAGAAGATTATGAAGGCAAAAGAGTAATATCTAAGTTGGTCGGTTGTAAAATGTGGACAGTATTAACTCGAAATATTTATAACAATTGAAAAAGTAATTTTGCGGGAACTCAAATTTTGGTACCGAAAAAATGAGTCAAATTATGTGTCATGTTCCAAAATTTTATTTCTTGGTGGATACACTTTGATCACTAATTTACTGACTAGTATATTGATATCAGATCATCTCATATACTTTTTTCAATCGAAATCTTGAGTCTAATGATTTTCTATGCAATATTTTTGACTTTGTGATCCCGCTTTTATAAATGCATGTGAATCATACATATATATATATATATATTGGATATCAACAATCTTCTAATAGTATAAATTAAGCTTAAAACATCGTTAAATGTGTGTAGAAATCTGTACGAATTCAAACATAAAAAAAGAGAAGGTATTATTAAAGTTCTACAATATTTTGCTTTTGCTAAACAATGTAATATATTTGCATGAAAATATGTGCAAAAGTGTATTGAAAGTACATTAGCATGCAAGAAGCTAGGAGAGATGAAACAATTTGTCTAATTCCAACAAAAATGAGGAGAAAATGTAATCAATTAAAAAAAATCATCTTTACAAAGGAAACTTATAAATAGGTGGAAAATGAAGATGGGAGAGGAAATAAATAGAGCCGTTAAGAATGTGAGGAAACCAACAATTATCATTAGAGCATAAACCTTCAATAACATAATGGACATTGACATTAAAGAATATGCGTGCAATGGTTCCATAAATCAAGTAGATATTTGTTGAAAATACGCAAGTGTAATACTTATATGCCAAAATATATATCGGCAATTGTAAAATTAATCTTTATTTAAATATTCATTACGGGACACATGGCGCTTAAAGGGATCCTTTCTCATTCCTCCCATATTAGAATATTAGTATTAAACTAATTTACGGTATGCGTGATGTACAGGCAATTTATATATATATATCAACAAATATAATAAATAAAAGGAAAAAAACTAAAGAGCAAATTGTAAAAAAAATAGAAAGTGACAGTTTTGTGGTCGAATATTATGTTTAAGAATTAATAGTTTTTTTCTAATACACTAATTATATGTCAATAAAAAAATGTAATATACCTTAAAAAATATCTTACAATTTATGTTTTAAAAGTATAATATTCGAGTCCCCTAACCCATACCTCATTTCCTTCGAACCATCTGATTCTTATTCACTTCTTGTATGGAAAAAAAATCTCATAATTTAGATCATAGACAGATATATGCAATAAATGTTCTAGAAAGTAATGTACATATTTACTTTCAATATATAAAAACTTATTTTGAAACGGAATATTTTATTCATGATGGTTTGATGTAAATAGTAAGTATCTTTTTGCTTTCGTTGCTATATTGTTCTGTGAAAAAATAAATTGAAGAATCCAACCAATATTCATATATTTGATTGATCATTCAAATGGAACAAAAAAGTATATTATACCTGAACTCATTTTTCGTTAGATATTAATCTCTCGTTTAGGCCAATAATAATAAAGTTGTAAAAAAGAATTCTATTAAAAGGCAAAATTTTATATTCACAACTAACAGTTGTATGAACTTTCGGCAACCATTATACATTACAAACTTCTATGTGGACATTTTAAAGTGAATGGTACTTCATGCATGTAAGAATATTCAAAACTCGGAAATGAAAAAAATAATTTGGACCAAAATATCTCTATACACTGTCATCAAACCCGTAAGATGTAAGTATCAAAAATTGCAAGAAAATAAAATAAAAATATAAATCTAAGCTCTTAATTTCCTTTATATGCACATCTAGGACCATAATGGTGACCAATCGAATCACGTTGCCCAAAAAACTTCTAAAATAAACATAAAATTCATGATAATTATAAAAGAAAATAAAAAAACAAAAAATTCAAGAGAAGGAGAATTATTCGATATTTTTGCCTCTCACTAAGAAATTCTTTATATAGTAGAAATAAGTCTAAAGAATATTTAACCATCACAAAACATGTAATTAATTTCATAAGGGCCTCATAAAATTTTGCATTACAAAATAATCAATTTTCATAAATCTATTCATAAATATACATTAAGTTTGTTGACCTAAAGGTCTTAATATTATTTTGATAATCATAATAAATCAATCATGTATAATTTAACATATTTCTTGATATAAGTTTATAGTTTATTTACTTGAAAAATCAAAAATAGCCTGATTACTCAAAGGAAGTATTACAAGGATCATCGAAATATTATCCGATCAAGTCAACAATGCATTGGACAAGATAAGAAAGATCGGCCTCATCATAATGCAAATTCATGGAGAAGAAGGATCAAAAGCTTTAAGGCAAAAGTTTCAAGTGAAGATCAAATTGAAGAAACATATCGAACCATTCAAAGACTCGTCTATTCGACATTTGAGTGAATGCATAGGATTATTTGTAAAGTTTCTTATTTGATAATTATTATAGCTCATATACATTGTTACAACATTCGTACATTGATAAAAACCAAGTTTGAATCAAAATCGTTTGAAAACATATTCTTACAAAAATCGGTTTTGAAATAAATTTATATTAAATTCAAACAAGCATATCTTGAGCTCTCATGAAAATAGGTGTCTTCGATACTTGATTTTAACATCCCTAAAGCATCAAAATTGATTTTGTAGCTTAAATGCAAAAGTTCAAAAATTGAGAATTTGGCCTAATGACCTGATGGACAGCAGGGTCCATCAGTCGACTGATGGCTTGTGCTCAGTTGACTAAGGCCCACTCAGTCGACTGATGAGCCTTGCTTAGTCAACTGATGGCCCAGAATATAGCCGTTATATTTCTAATTTTTTTACCATTTTTTGGTATCAAACTTCTACCAAACCTTATAAACGGATATTTCACTTTTGGGACTATATATACACTATCTAAGACACATTTTGGCAAGCTTGAACACTTATACAAACTCATCTTTCATCTATTCAAACTCAAGCTTTTATTATTGATCATAATCATCCATCTTTGAGTTATCCATTTGATCAATCAAGATAACTCTAGTGTGAGCTTCAAATTGTATATATCTAACACTTAAGAGTTGTTATTCATTGGTGTGAATCACCAAACAATTTGTATTCATTTGTGAGGGGTAAATCTCATAGAATAACAAGAAGGTTAATTCTTGTTTGGTGATTGCGAGAGGTAAATCTCATAAGTTAACAAGAGAGATTCTTTTGAGAGTATTGTGGTAAAGCAATACTTGTAGAGTGTGTGAAAAGGATACACTTGTAATGATTTTTTTTTCACTCCAAAGAAAAATGGTTTTAGTAAAAATTCTCGGGGAACTAACTGAGCGCGGATGTATGGTTTAGAAAATCGAACCGTGTGGACAAAACGTTTTGGTCTTCAATTGATTTAATCTCTCTAACTCAAGCTATTTATTTTATTGCTATATTATTGCTTGCTCTTGAGATTGCTTGGTTGAATTGCTTGCATTCCTTGATATATTTGTTTAGCTTAATTATTTTGCTTAAACATTTTTTGAAATGTTTTTAATTCCGCATTAAGTTTTTTAAATCCTATCCCCCCCCTCTAGGATTGATTTTCGACCAACAAAGTTTATAATTCATAACTTACTATATTTAATACAATTTTGAAAAAAAAAATTATACTTTGAGAAAGAGATCCTAAAGTAATTATATAGAGACCGTCTGAATAGAGAGAGGGAGAAGGAGTAATTAGAATGAAATTATAGGAGAGGAATTTAGAATATACTATTATATAAAACTAAAAGATATTTCGGTGTAATTGAACATGTGTTAGGCTTTTTATCTTACAATTTTTCCTATACATTCTTTAATTTCACAAAAAATTATATTGTTAGCGTGAGCAGTGGGGTTTAAAACTTTGCAAAGGTAAGGATTATATAGGGCCTTCAACAGATGCGCCATTTGAATCAAAAGAAAGAAATCGTAGAGAGAGGGAGAGATATATATATAAAGAGAGAGTAGGCGGGGCTAATGATGAAGACACATTGATAGCTTGCCCCGTGGCACAATATGATTGCTATAGTTCACTTTACTGACTATATAATAAAAAACAAAATTGTATCTTGATAACCAAATTCATATATAATTATAACATAGTAAATGTAGCAATTAATGATAAGGAGAGAAATGGAAACAATTATGTCAATGAAGCAATTATAATGAGCAAATGAATTGTGGATGGAGGAATAATAAGGGACACGTGGCACATTTACATAGAAGGATAGCATTTTACTAAATATTATATTTAAAAAGCGCATAATATTGTCATTCGTTCACTCCTTTACGGAGTAACTTGACGCGTTTATTTGCATTAATTCTTCCTAATTACTCGCTTATCTCGAGACTATTGTCTTAGCGAGTTTGTTTTTAATATCGCCCCGCTAGGTGTGTTTTTGTGTGTTCATAGGCATAGGATTCAATGGCCATCAAAGAAGTGATCAAGCGTTAGTCAAAAGCTCGCAAAAATGCTAATGTGGAGAATTTCCAGAAGCATGATCGATCATGGTACAAATCTTTAGCAGGCAGAATGACCCATAATCGATCATGGGTTGGCCATGATCGATAATGGCCTGGCGGGGATAGCCACCAACTTCTACTTTTAGTCCCTTTTTTCGGGATTAATGTTCTTAGATATTTTTCCTTGCTTTGTTAATTAATTAAAGTACATCTTTAGCCATTGTTTTAGTCTAGGAGATGAAACGAAAAAGAATTATTATGAATTTTGGACCCAAGAGAGTTCTAGAGAGAAGGGAGAGCTAAAGTGTATCTTTTCTTCATTTTTCTCTTGTAACTTTTTGATTTGTAAGGATGATTTCTTCATATATAATATTTGTTCTTGCATTTATTATGGAGTAGTCTATTACTAAGGTTACGGAGGTTGATTGCAAGATTATTTTCGGTGATTATTAACTTAATCCATATTTAAATTGTTAAATATTAGTGAACCTTATTCTTCTTCTATATCATCATTCTATAAGCTTTCTAGGTATTTTCATATTAAGTCAAGACTTGATATGCCTTGTATACTTAGTTCTTGGTTGTTAATGAATATACTATATACTTGTATGGTTCTAGAAAGCTTGTAAATTCCCTCCCCGTCCATGGAGCTTTTACTTTTTGTAGAGATTATGAATAGTTCTTAAAACCCCATGGATGGGTTGTAAATTTGTTTGGCTTATCTTTGATTCACTTGTTGATATATTGAGTGCTTCTTACACCTTATGTGTTATTTAGACTCTCTATTTTTTTCTCAAATGATAAACGATGAGTTAACAAATTTAGTCCATAAACTTTGTTCCGTTTCATTATTAGGATTCACTTTTTAATTTTCATTCTTTAAATCGTGAGATTTCATACACTTGCTTTATGTTAAATCTTTTTACGATGAATGTGTCATTTCTATCTCGGATTAGCTCCATTGGGAATGAGTTGCCTTGCTTCGAACCCATAGCTAAGAGGAAGGAATGATGGTTTCGTTTTTAATGGAATGTTGTCTGTCTCTTTCTTGAAATAGCTTCGATCTGGGAATGATTCGCATAGCGTCGCACCCCTTGCTATTGAGAGATACACCAACATTTCCCGTATCTCAAGAAATCTTGTGTTGAAATCTTTGTATGAGTTAGTAGAAACCGTTCTGTGAGTCTCAACCAACTTCCTAATACCTCAGTGTTTTTCTTATTAATTTTCAAACCATTCTAATTTACGTTATTCGATTTCAAAAACCAACTTACAAAAACCAGAAAAATCATTTAATCTGTAATCCATTCCATTCCTTTTTAACTATCCCTGTGGTTCGACACTCGATTTTTCGAGACTATATTACTACTTGACGTGCCTGCACTTGGACTAACGCAACGCGAGATTCCTTCGGCATCAAGTTTTTGGCGCCGTTGCCGGGGATAAGACAAAAGGCTTATTCCAAATTTTGTATAAAACTATTCTTTGTAAGTATCTCTCCATTTAATTAATTTATTTTTCTCTCGTATTCTTGTTTGATTTTGTAGAGTTTTCGAGGAGCTATTCGAATAGTTTTCTAAGCCTATGCAAGGGCAATTGTTTGTGGACATTCGAATTAGGCCTCCCCCTTCACCAAGAATGGCAAATCAAGGTAAAGCGGCGGATCATGAGAGTGATAACGAAAGGGAAGGTGCCAACAATGTTCCTCTGGTTAGGACCATAAGGGACTATCTTCAACCGCCTCGGGCAACTTCCAACTCATGCATCGTACTTTCCACTGGTCAAGTGGGAGCTTTCTCTTTCAAACTGGGTATGCTTCAACATATCCCTTCTTTTCATGGTATAGAATCGAAAAACCCATACTTGCATTTGAAAGATTTTGAAGAAGTCTGCTCCACATTTCGTGAGGCAAATATTGATGAGGATGTCATGCGATTAAAACTCTTTCCTTTCTCCCTAAAAGATAAAGGAAAAATTTGGCTAAACGCTCAAAGACCGTAATCGATTCGGTTTTTACAAGAGCTTCAAGCGAAGTTTCTAAAAAAAAATTTTCCTGTTCATAGAACCAATGCTTTAAGAAGAACGATATCCAATTTTTCGCCAAAAGATAATTAAACTTTTTATAAGTGTTGGGAAAGGTACAAAGAGTTCTTAAATGCATGCCCTCACCATGGTCACGAAACTTGAAGCCTTGTTAGTTTTTTCTATTAATCCCTCACCCCTGATATGTGTACTTTTGTTGAGACCATGTGTAACGGTCAGTTCTTTAGCAAGAATTTCGATGAGGCTTTGTTATATTTTGATGAACTAGCGGAAGGTGCCCAAAATTGGAACACCTATACCGAAGAGCCAAAAGCCAAAACTCAAGGAAAGGGTGGGTTGTACCAAGTATCCAACGAGAATGACATGGGTGCAAGATTGTTCCAATTGTATAAGAAAGTAGAGGCAATGGAGGCAAGTAAGCTTAGAGAGGTCAATGTAGTATCCTCGAGTCAGTTATGTGTCATTTGTAAAAACTCGGGACACACTACCAAAGATTGCCCTACTATTCCCGCTTTTCAGGAAGTCCTCAAAAATCTCGTCCAAGTCAATGCTTTAAATCAGTACAACCAAAGTCGAAACCAAAACGAACCTTATTCTCAAAGGTACAACGAGGGATGGAAGAATCACCTCAATTTCAGTTAGGGAGGAAATCAAAGTTAGAATCACAACCAATGTTATCAAAACCAAAGGCAACAACAACCTCAAAACTCTTTTACTCCACCTTATAATCAAAATCCCAACCAAAACCTAGAAGCTTTGTTGAGATCATTTGTGGACAAGACGGATCGTGATGTAGGTGAGTTAAAAATTCAAATATCTAAACTCACCACCGCCCTAGCTACCCAAGAGAAGGGAAAATTCCCATCTCAACCTTTTGTTAATCCTAGAGTCCAAGTTCAAGTCATAGAGGGAGGAGAGTCTAGCACTAAGTTAGAAGAACTCAAATCCATCACAATCCTACGGAGTGGGAAGGAGGTAGATAAAACTATTGTTCCTAAAACCCCCAAGGTGGCGGACATAGTTAAGCCTACTGCTGTTGAGAAAACAAAAGTTGAGAAGGTTGTGAGTGAAGAGAAGAAGAGAGAGGAAGAGAAACAAAGAAAAGAGGATCTCGAAAAAATCAAAAACGGGATCAAAATCCCTTTTCCTGAGAGATTGAACCAACCATCCAAATCTAATACCGAGATTTTGGATGTCTTTAGGCAAGTAAAAATTAATATTTCATTGCTTGACATGGTCAAGCAAATACCCTCGTATGCTAAGTTCCTCAAGGACTTATGTACTACCAAACGAAGGTTGAATGTCAAGAAAAAGGCTTTTATGGCGGAGCAAGTGAGCTCCATCATGCAAGACACGAGAGCCCCTAAGTTCAAAGACCTCAGTTGTCCCACATTTTCGTGTGTCATCAGAAATTATAAGATAAAAAATACTTTGCTAGATTTGGGAGCAAGCGCGAATGTGCTCCCATATTCGGTTTATCAACAATTGGGGTTGGGTAAGTTGAAACCCACGAGGGTTACAATCCAATTAGCGGACCAATCCGTTAAGATCCCAAGAGGGACAGTTGAGGATGTACTTATCCAAATCGACAAGTTTTATTTTTCGGTTGATTTTATCATCCTCGACATGCAACCCGTGTCGAATCCCGCTAACGAGATTTCGGTTATCCTCGGACGACCATTTCTTACTACTTCTAATGCTATAATAAATTACAAGAACGGAATAATGAAGTTAGCTTTTGGAAACCTGACTCTGGAGCTAAATGTGTTCTTTTTGAGCAACCAAAGAGATGACGGTGATGAAAAGGAAAGTGAACACATGAACTGTTAGAGTGATATACTAAAAGCCATGATTTTATTATTATTGGTTTTGATATATAGATTCAATTTTGCTATTTTAATGAGTCTTTATGGGAAATGGTTGCATTATATTATTTATTTAAATATTGTGCATGTGTGTGTCTTTTATTTCATATAGTAAATGACTTGGTGTGTAGAGTATAGCTTACACACAGAGGATCATATCATCGGTTCTTGTGCAATATAAGTCCATTGGTTCACGGTCTTAAATGGAATTGGACATCCATCAGTAGGATTATAGCACAAGTTTTAGTAGTTTATCTTGACTACAGAAAACGGTACAGTTTTAACTCGTTGTGCTAATACACTTTGTGTGTATTGAACAGGAGCAATTTGGGTTAATTGTTTTTATACTGACTATATAAAACAATTTAAAATCCCATGGTTATTATGATTACTTATGCTCTTAATCTTAAAATAATTAATAGACATATATGTAGTGTTTGTTGTTTTGACTCATTAAAAGTGATATTCATTTATGGATCAATAATCTTCGTGAATTGGATAGCGACACTATATGTATGATGAATATTAATTATTGATAGAATCCACGTCCCGGTATAGGGATTGATGATGATCATAGCCTTACATATATGCCAGCCTTACCTCTTCTCTCGACACAATAATTCTCACGAATTTAAGGTTTGTGCCGTAGAGAGTAAAGAATGAGATCTTGGTGATACCGCAGCCCACACTCGGTACAGGATTGCACGGCAAAAGGAATACGATAGAAGATCTTGAGGTTCTATCAAGCCCGTGTTCTCGATTCGTCTCCACCAACCCCTATTTATGCTGAGACGAGATCAAACCAGAGAGATCTCGAAGGTAAAATCCGATTCCGCACTAGGGTTTTACATAAAAATTTTGTTCGGTCTATACGCGATATTAAACGATTCTGAAACTAAGTTTTCATCAACATGATAGAGTCATGTATCCAATACCACTTTGTGACAAATTTTGAATCGGAGTCAACAGAAGGTTATCTAACCACTTTCGATGAACCCGAGGATTGTATGCAAGTGTTTTCTTTGTCTGACAAACAGGTTAAAATCTCGAAGAAAGAGGAAAACATACCATCTTCCACCAAAAAGCTTAAAGGGCAAATGAAACTCAAGACACTGCCTAGCAACTTGAAGTATGCCTTTTTTGGAGCTTCAGAACTTACCCCGTCATCATCTCGTCCAAACTTTCGGATGACCAAGAGGTAAGGTTGGTCCATTTGCTTGGTAAATACAAAAAAGATTTTGGTTGGACTCTTGCCGACCTCCAAAGAATAAGCCCATTAATTTGTACACATAAAATTCACTTGGAGGACAGGGCAAAAACATCAAGGCAATTTCAACACCAGTTGAATCCTAACGTGCAAGAAGTGATCAGGAACGAGGTGTTGAAATTGTTAGATGCAAAGATCATTTATCCAATCTCGGATAGTAAATGGGTTAGTCCAACTCAAGTGGTACCGAAAAAATTGGGTCTTACGGTAGTCAAGAACGAATCAAACGAGTTGATTCCACAAAGAGTCACCACCGGGTGGCGAATGTGTATTGACTACCGTAAACTCAAAGAGGCAACTCGTAAAGATCATTTCTCACTCCTCTTTTTGGATCAAACGCTAGAGAAGGTAGCATGCCATGAATATTACTCGTTCCTCGATCGTTTTTTTGGGTACAATCAAATTGAGATTGACCTAGATGATCAAGAAAATACCACCTTTACATGTCCCTTTGGCACCTTCGCTTATCGAAGAATGTCCTTTGGTCTATGTAATGCACCGGCCACTTTTTAAAGGTGTATGCTAAGTATTTTTAACGATATGGTGGAAAAAACTTTGGAAGTTTTTATGGATGACTTTACCGTCTATGGTAAGTCATTCGACAATTGCTTAACTAACCTGAAACAGGTCTTGGAAAGATGCATGAAAAAATAATTGGTTTTAAATTGGGAGAAGTGCTATTTCATTGTTACCAAGGGTATCGTATTGGGGCACATCATTTCATCTGAAGGAATTGAAGTCGACAAAGCAAAGATTGAATTGATTGCCAAGTTTCCTACGCCCAAGAATGTAAAAGATATCTAGTCTTTTCTGGGACATGCCGGCTTCTATCGGAGGTTTATCAAGAACTTCAGTTCCATTTCCAAGCCAATGTGCAATTTGCTCCTTAAAGACGCGCCATTTAAATGGGATGCCAAGTGTGAAAAAGCATTTATCTCTCTGAAGCATATGCTCACCACCGCACCAATTATGCAAACACCGGACTGGAGTTTGCCATTTGAGCTCAGGTGTGACGCAAGTGACTATACGGTTGGAGCGGTTCTTGGTCAACGAAAAGACAAGAAACCGGGTGTAATACATTATGCAAGTAGGACTTTGAACGATGCACAAATGAATTACACCATGACAGAGAAAGAGCTTCTGGCAATTGTTTTCGCCTTAAACAAGTTTCGATCCTATTTGATAAGATCGCCCATTGTTATTTTCACGGATCACGCGGCTTTAAAGTACCTGTTCACAAAGAAGGATGCCAAGCCGCGACTTCTTAGGTGAATACTTCTGTTGCAAGAGTTCCATTTAAGCATCAAGGATAAAAAGGGAGTCGAGAACGTGGTGGCCGATCATCTGTCTCGACTCACTTTTACGAACAACATCGAAGAAAGCCCGATCCAAGATTCATTTCCAGATGAGCAATTGTTAGCAATCTCAACACTCCCATGGTATGCAGATATTGTAAATTATCTTGTAATCGACAAAATACCAAAGTCATGGGGCGCACAAGACAGAAAAAGATTGTTGAGCGAAGTGAGTCTATTCTACTAGGATGAACTGTATCTGTTTAAATATTGTGCGGATCATATTATCAGTCAGTGCATTCCAGATGAAAAAGTGGAGAGAGTTTTGTCCTCCTGCCATTCTGAAGCTTGCAGATGACACTTCTCGGCAAAGAAGACTAATGCTAAAATTTTGCAAAACGGGCTGGACTGGCCGTTGCTCTTTAAGGACACGCAACGTTTTTGCAAGGCATGTCAAAGATGCCAAATGCTTGGAGGGATCTCCAAGAGGAATATGATGCCACTCAACCCAATTCTGATGATTGAAATCTTTGATTGCTGGGGCATCGACTTTATAGGACCATTCCCATCCTCTTACGGTAATCTTTACATTCTAGTTGTCGTAGACTATATTTCTAAATGGGTGAAAGCCCAAGCATGCAAGAAAAACGATCACAAAGTGGTGATTGGATTTTTGAAAGAACACATTCTTGCACGTTTTGGCACCCCCAAGGCAATAATAAACGATGGCGGTACTCACTTTTGTAATAGACCATTTTAATCAATGATGTAAAAGTATAGTGTAAATCACAAAGTGTCGCTCACTTATCACCCTCAAACTAACGGTCAAGCCAAGTTGGTAAATAGGGAGATCAAACAGATTCTAGAAAAAACGGTAAACCCAAACCGCAAGGATTGGTCGTTAAGACTGACCGACGCACTTTGTGCTTACCGTACTGCGTATAAAATAACTCTAGATATGTCTCCCTATCGCATTGTGTATGAAAAATCATGTCATTTGCCAGTAAAGTTGGAACACAAATCATACTAGGCAACTAAGATGGTTAACTGTGATTTAGAAAAAATCAGGCTTGACCGTAAGTTACAAGTTGATGAAATTGAGGAATTGAGAAGAGATGCATATGATAACGCGAAGATAAGTAAGGAACGTGCCAAAAATTTTCATGATAAATCCATTTTGAGAAAAGAATTCAAACTTGGGCACAAAGTTCTTGTTTATGACACTCGTCTGCATCTTTTCCCGGGAAAGTTGAAGTCTCGTTGGACCGGCCCATACATTGTCCAACATATATTTTCTTTTGGGGCTGTGAAAGTTAAGGATCCCAAAACCGGCTTCGTGTTTAAAGTGAACGGACAACGCCTTAAGCCGTTTTTGGAATTCCAACCTCGAGAGGAGTCCACCACTCTCGAAGACCCAACTTATGCCTAACAAGCATGGGTCAATTTTTGTAAATAATGTTTTTTGTTAAGTATTTTTGAGTTTTAGGAATTTTTATCGGAAATTCGGGTGTAATTGGGAATGAACGGACCAAGTTGGGGGGGAGCCATAAGGTGTTATAGAGCAAAGCATGAAAGCAAATTTTTTATGGCAGATTGGTCCATGATCGATCATGGTCATTGTGGAAAAATTTTCAGGTTTAAGGCATGATCGATCATGGGAATTCCATGATCAATCGTGGAAGTTATAGAGCTGGGCAGTGGGTAGCATGATCAATCATGGTCCAACCATGATCGATCATTGTACAAAATTTGGCTGGGCAGTTTAACCCATGATCGATCATGATCCCGTTTTAAAACAGGGGAACCGTAGACATAGCCTACATTTCTTATTTCCCCCTTTCATAAACCTCTCCAAACCCTAGCCCTTTCTCCCCCATTCCTCCCAAATTCTCCCCAAACACCATTTACATCCTTCCTCACCTAAATCACCCATCAAATCTCTCAATTTCAAACCCCCATTGCCAAACCCATCTCAAACTCCATTTTTCCCTCTCTTCTCACCAATTTCGAGCCATAGCAACTCAAATCTCGAAATTTCTCATCCTTTCCTCCTCTAAAGCATCACAATACTCTTCTATGGCTTCCTTTAACCTTCCCACCAAGTCGATTGTCATTCAAGCCGCAAGGGGCGGCTATCGCGAATTCCGGAGTCGCCAAGAGTTTGAATGGTGGAACTATGCCTTCAAGACTAGGACGACAGTGATAGAGAGGCCGGTCTACATCGGTATCCTGGACGATTTCCCCCAACGAGCAACGTTCGAGCGAAATTCGGGATGGATTAACTATTTGCGAGAACAAGGTAATCAATGCAATATCACTATTTGTCGCAAATTTGTTGCAAGTTTAATTCAAGTTCCAAATACATTGTACACATATATTGCTCATATTCGTGGAAAAACAGTCCATTTTAATCTTGAGGTGTTGAGTGAGATCACGGGAATCCCGACTTTGCCATCCAATGCTTATGACCTCCCCTATTCATATGGTACCACCTATGTAGAGCCATCGGCTAACGATTTAGCCTCATTTCTAGCCGGTAGACCCATGGAATGGATTGGGACCCAATTTGATAGTGACAACCTACACGATAGCCTTAGGACACCGTGGCTAGTAATTGCCAATGCTTTGGACCCGACCTCTCATATCTAGCACATTTACCCATCTCAAGCGTACGTATTATACGCTATAGCAACTAACAAGCGTTGTTGCTTGTTACGACACATCATTGGGCAAATCACGAGAATCATGGATTTGGTCGCCTACAATGAGACAATCAAGTTTGGGTCTTTGATTACTCGTATATGTCTGCGAGCGGGTGTAAATGAGAGAGATGAAGATGAGAAGAAAATGCCTCGAGCGCCACTTAACAGGTCTACCCAAACTCAAGCTGCTGGTCAATTGAGGAACCGGCCAAGTTCTTCCACAGTTGCACCACCTCCGGGTGATGATGAAGAAGAGGGGGCAAAAGAAGCAGGAGCGGATGTTCCGGGTCCTTCGAGGCGTAGAAGAAGAGCAAGCTCTGGGCTGGTAGATGACAATAGGGAGTTCATGAGAAAGCAGTTTGAGTAAATGAATGCTTTGATGCAAACCGAGTTCGCTAGCATAAATGAGAGGGTTGATATTATGGTGTTGCGTCCGGATCGTTTGGAGGCAAAGATAGCAGCTCAAGTTGAGGCTCGAGTTGAAGCGAGGATGGCTACACAAATGGCGGCTCAACAAGAGTTCATTTGCCAGCAGTTCGAGGCGTTGTATGGTCGTTTGCCCCCACCCCCACCACCCGACATGTGATGAATTTGCTGAACCTGAGAACTCTTTAATTAGTTATATTTATGCTTAGTTTTATTTTATTTCTTTTGGGTTGTATTAGAATCCAGACATGATGTTAACTTTAGAACGTTGTTTTAACGGTTGAATGTTATGGTTTTTGCTAAAAGATTCTAATTTTAACCCGTGTATTGTATAGTTGTTGTTTATCTCTTATTTTTGTCTCATGAAAAGCAAAGCCAAAGTAGTCCGTCCATACATTTTCTTGTTCTCTTTCCATCGAGGACAATGTTTCTTTCATGTTGAGGGGGGTACGTTATTATATTTTGGCTTGCTTTTGTCTATTTCCTTGAGTTGAAGATATGTGTTTTATTTTTTTGTGAAGTTTAAAAATTGATCACTACAAGAAAAAAGCCTTTCTATGACACACTTTTGACGACAATTAGTCTAAAAATGTCGTTAAAAATGCACAATGATGACATTTCGAAAATAAATGTCGTGAAAAAATCCTTCCCCCTGAAACCCACGACAATTTTTTTTAAGTGTTGTGAAAGATGGTATTCCACGATAAATTGTAGATGTCGTTAAATTATTTAAGACAATTTCGTAATAGGTGTCGTCTAATTTAATATCACGATAGACTATAATGCGTGGTTAAATTTATATCTATTAGACAACACCTAGGCAGGTGTCGTGAAACTAAAATTATATTTTGCTCCCAAATCGTTCCCGGTTTCATTCCCGTTACTAATTAATTTTGGCGCTCAGGCCACTTTTTGTGGGATTTTTTTTAATTAAAATTGATATTACCACTATCAATCAAAAGTGGCCAGACTCTATCCTTCTTTCTCTCTTAATTGATGTTTGCTCTGTCTTTCTCTCTCTTTCTCAGTGTCTCTCTCTCAATCGATATTTCCGACTAGCGATTTCCTCTCTCCAGGTACTAATTTCATCTCTCACACACTCACTGTTTCTCTCTCTATATCTCCGTCTCCCTCTCTCTTTCCTCTCTTTCTATATGTATATATATATATCTACATCTATATTTCCAAATCTTAGTGTGTATTTGTTGCAATCTTTGGGGTTTATTTCAATTTTCTTTTACGTTAATTCGATCTAGGGCTTATGTATTGTTTTATGTTTTTGGGGTGTTCTAATTGCAGCTTTGGGGTTTTTTCAATTTCGGGCTTTTTTGTTTTGGCTTTAGTAGATTAACTCAATCTTATTTTAATTTATACTAGATTATGTTGTATTGTAACATATATATAACTAATATACATTTAATTTGAAAAGTAATAATTAAAGTGATAGGTACGTACAATGATTAACCTTATTCTCAACTCTCTTTTAATAGATAAGATTCAAATGAAGCAGAATTTTTTTCATCTTCTATGTTTGACAGTTTAGGAAGTCTTTTCATTGGATGTACTCTCACATTTCTTAATGAATTCTGCTTTTATGTTGCCTTGATAAAACGTTTGACAATTAGTCGAGACATGCATTTGATTTTCAACATTCAATTTGGACCTGGTTTTGTTCATAACGTCAGTTGGCTCTTCCAATATTTGTTCATAGATCTTTTATGAAACTCGGTTTGAGCAAGTGAAAACATATAAATTTTTAATCCTTCCATCCCAAATTAGGAGTCCATGTTTGACTTTCCCATTTTTTAAAGATACATTAATTTCAACATAATTAATGCTTAAGAACAAGATTGTCTGCTATTGAGATTTGGCACATTGATTATATCCTAAAAGAACTGTACTCTTAATTTGGGGTAGTGGAGTATTGTTTTAGGTTTGCATATATAAACGCCTCCGATTTCATGTATTCGGATGTTAGGATGAGTTGAGAAGTAAAACTTGTTGAGTTTCTGTTATCTCTGTTTTTGTTTTTTCTTTCTTTTCATTTATCCCTATCGAAAAATTTAGATCACATATACCAAATTAATAACTCTCTTTAGTTGAAAACTCTTGATGAGTTAATCATATGTTCTCTTGAAGAGTTAAACTGAGTACTCTAAATATAACTACACGGATTCTTGCCCAAAATGGCTAGCTCAAGTTATTATTTAGGTTCAACGCATTACATTAACGATGTGGAATGTGGGTTGTACACTAAAACAAATTTTTCATATGGTTTAGTAATGTTTGAGGAAAGTTTTAATATAAAACTTCCATTTGTGGATTTAGTATCATCTTCGGACTTGGTTGAAAACTGGTGTTACTGGCTGACTACCATTTCATCAACTCTCTGATTGGTCAACTAATCGTATATGCGTATTTTTTTTTCTTATTATAACTATTATGCTCTTGTTATAGTTGATGATTCTGGTTGATGATGCAGGAGGAGAATGGCCTATGATTGGGCACGCCCCGTGGAATGGCTGCAACCTTGCTGATTTTGTGATGCCGTTCTTTCTATTTATTGTGGGGATGTCCATTGCACTTGCTCTGAAGATTGGTTCTTAATCAACGTACCAAAACTCATGACTCGGAACAAGTTTTGTTCTACCATTGTTTGTGACGTAATTAGTGCATTCTTACAAAATTTTGAAAGTCAAATATGGACTCTTAATTAGTGACTGGGAGTAATTTTTTATTTTTTTGGTGGTGGGGTTGGTGGGGGAGTATTTTATATTTTATATTTTTTTTGATAAGAGGGAGGGGAGTATTGACAAGCTGCATAATATAAACATTCAGGAAGAAGCTAGATTTTACATTTAAATTTCATTTACAGCTCATTACAAAGATAAAGTGAATTCTAAACTTTTGATGTTAATTCATTTGTTATGACGGAGGTTTGTCACATGCTCCCGACAAACTCATATATGATGTCGACATAAATCATACAAGATGGTGTGGCATTCTCCAGGTAATTATGTTGTATATATTACCCTTGTTGTTTCTAGAAAGACTTAACAAGGTTTAGCTTTGGTAAATGGGTTTTTATGCAGTAAATTTTCTTACCATTTCTAGAGAATCGCACTTGCATATCTAGTGGTGGCATTGATAGAAATCACGACAAAAGATGCGCAAGCCAAGGATCTATCACCTGGCCATCTATCGATATTTAAGTTATATTGTTGGCAATGGTAAAATATTTGATTTTTTTTATTTCCTCAAGGTTGATTATATCAAATATATATATATATATATATATTATTAAATGTATAAAACAAATGTTGATTATCAATGGGGTTCCAATTGCAGGGTGCTAGGAGCATGTGTTCTTATTGTGTACTTGGCTATTATTTATGGAGCTTATGTTCCGGATTGGCAATTTACCGTTCACAATCCAGATAGTGCTGATTTTGGGAAAACTCAAACTATAAATTCTTTGTTCCCATATTTCATATTACTTACCCTTACCTGTGAATTATGATAAGATGGTGTTGGTATGCTGATTATAATATGGACATACTTTTTGTCTTAATCCAATGTTATACTGTCACATATGTTGTTTAAGTGGTATTCACTACTTGCAACAAATTATAAGAAGGCTTAGTAAAATACATGTGCTACTAGCCGATACCTGTACTAATGGCATGATCTCAAATTTATTGTGACGTATTGACATGGTATCAAAGGCTAGTAGGTCAAAGATTCAAGCCTTTGTACCTCCATGCCCCTATTAATCTTGTTTTTGTCTTTCTCTATCTAATCCAGTATTTGTTTGCTCTCCACATGTGAATATGGGGCCGCACATGACGGAGGGTGTTAAGCATGATATCCGCTATGGTACCTCTTCCCAACTGCGTAGGCTTTTGGGAGAGATGGCATCTAAAAATGGAAACCAAATATAAGGATTTTGCATCACTTCTAAGTGTTAAACAGACAACTAATGTGTATTGTAGGTAGCTTGTAATGTATGAGGAAAATTGAATCCTTTTTGTAATGCTCTAGGCTATGTTGACAGAGAAGTAATGGGAATCAATCACATGTATGAACATCCAGCTTGGAAGAGATCTAAGGTGAGTATTGAGTAGTTTTATTAAATACTCCATCATCCTTTGTCTCAAATTAGGAATTTCATTTCAAAAGTCAATTATTAAGAAATATTGATTTTTATGCATCAATAACTAAAAGCCTAAAATTAGATCTTTTTTAACTATTTTCATATATGATATATTGATTTTAGAAACATGAATCTTAATTTTTTAGGCCGCCACAAAGACGAAAATGGGAGTCTTAATTTGAGATGGAGGGAATATGAATCAATCTCATCATACTCATCAAGTTCTTTGGTTTTTAGATTGCTCGGTTACTGTTGGTGACAATTGTGACTTTCATGTATTCACTGAAATTCTGTAGGCTTGCACTACAAGTTCTCCATCGTGGTGTTGGGCTCCTTTTGAACCCGAAGGAATTATATACATTGCTTTGCACCAATGTAAAACTCTGATTGAAAATCATATGTCGACAACTATTTAAATACTCCCTCCACCTTAGATTAAGAGTCTCAATGTCCTTTCTGGGATATCTAGAATTATGAATCCCATTTGTAAAATTAGGCTATAAATTAAATTAATATACAAAAAATAAGTACTCATTACAAGGGCTAAAAAAAGTAAGAACTTTCAATCTCTCTAGTCCAAAAATCAGGGGTAGTCATGAAAGTTCACTATGTATTAGTACATTACTTTCAAACTAGGACCATTAGTTGAGATGCGGGAGTTATATATTTTTGCACTTCGTTCTTTAAGAAGCGTGAAAAAGGTGTTTGGTGATTGTCTCTGCAAGTTTAGAATTGTTGATATTGGGAATATGTTTACAACTTATGATGCTTCATTTTGCAACTGCAGTTCAATATCTGTTATCTTGTCTACAGTAATAGTACATTTTGGGCATGTCCTTATACATATGAAGGTTAGATTTGTTACTTCCTATAAATAGTAAATTGTACTAAATTACTCTGGAGGAGAGTTAAAGAAATCTGTACCAGTCTTTTAAAAATGGACGGCTCGGATTTTGACAATAGCTACTATTTAAATGAGTCCTTTCTAGAGGCAAAAACTACTTGATAGATCAGAGCCATCTATTTTTTAAACCAGTTGCCCAAATCACCACTTACTCTATATTATTTTTTTCGTTGGACATGGTCATTTTCAGGATCATTCTTCTAAACCGAGGTATTGGGTTTCGATGGGTCTTCCTCTTCTTGTTTTTGGGGTTACTTTTCATTTAACAAATGGTGAGAACCGCGTGAGAAAATTGTGTTGTTTTATATTTACATTTACTCTTCCTCTTTTTTCTTATCTAGCGTTTTTCCTATCTTGTTGTTTTATCAATGCAGCGACACCTTTAAATAAACAGCTGTACACTTTGAGCTATGTTTGTGTAACCTCGGGGGCAGCAGCATTGGTTTTCTCAGCCTTCCTACATTCTGGTAATGCTGTCTTCAAATTTTACTGATCCTCCTTCATTATTTCTACTACTACTGCTATAACTCTCTCCGCCCCAAATTAAGATTTTCAGTTTCCTTTTTAAAATGTGATCAATGTACCACGTCTCACGATAGTAGCCAAGGCCTAACCATTTGGTTACGTTGAAATTGTACTCTTTAAAAACATGCTAAAGTCAAACTATTACTACATGCCTTTAACGAGTATAAAACTGTAGATAGAGAATAATGAATTAGTTCTTAATTAAGTTCAATAACCAAATGGATGCCTTTAATGAAGAGAGCATATATCAATATATACACGATTTTTTCACATTGATTATTGTACTAGTTTGATTATGGACTATAGTTTTAGCCAGTGATAACCTCATACATGTTTATATATTGGGGCTGCCAATTAAATGTGTAAATTTTTTTATTTTTATTTTTAGCACAATTAAGTGTTATATGATCTATTCATGCAGTTAACTAGTTTAATTTTTGTTGTTTTGAATGAATTTTGATTGCTATTTCACATATTACTGGGTTGATTTAGTAGCATATTTGTAATGGGTATCTACGTCAGACTGTGGATCTTGGATTTTGTTATTAATTTATGTTGTGAAGTAAAGTTAACTTCAACATAACATTATCTACCTGCTTAGTAACTTATATATACATATATCCTATTATCCTTCAGGAAATCGTTAAAATGTGAAGGATGAAACTTTTACTGGATTGCAAATGAAGACTTTTTTGGATTGCAGCAAATGATGACTTTTTTTTGGATTGCCGCAAATGACAATTTCTTTTGCATTGCTGCAAATGAAGACTTTTTTAGGATTTCTTTGAATGAAAGGAACATTTCTTCTGAATCTTCTTTTTTAAGACTGCAGTAAATGTTAGTTTTACAAGTTAGGTCTTTTTATTTCATTGTCCTTTAGTGTAAGACAACTAGTTTGCCAAATGTTAATATAAAGTTTGAATATTTTTTCAATCCAATGCCTTGCTTTTATTATGTTATATTCTTCTTACAGGATTATGTATTCTTTTTGAATGATTGAATTATTTGTTAAATAGGTAATAATTAACTATTTGACCAGACTTGTCGTGCAAAGGTTTTGATGACACTTAGTAATTGTCATGGCAATGTGTTCCACGACACTTGGTACTTGTCATTACAATTTGTTCCACGACACTGGGTACTTGTCATGATAATTTGTTCTATGACATGTTACATTTGTCGTAAAGGTCATTTTTTCACGACACCATCTAACTGTCTTAGAAAATTCTTTCAATGACACATATTCATTGTCGTCAATGGGTACCCACGACACCTCGTATATGTTGTCGAATGTGGCAAACTTTTTACGACACCCCCTCTAGACGACCCCACAAATGTGTCGTTGAAACCTTTTCACGACGTATTTTCTTTGTCGTCGAAGTGCTTTTTTCTTGTAGTGGATGAATAATTGAGTTTTTGTTCAAATGAAGACTATTGTTTCATTAGCTTTTGGCATGAATTCTGTGATTCAGATAGGAATTTGAATGATAATCTAAATTGCCTTGCTTCACTTAGTCTCATATCCCGTTATATTTTCCTGTTTCACATGCCAAATTGCTTCGATTGTTTCCAATTCGGTAATAACACTTAGATTTATTTTCATTGAGAGAAGAGAAATTTTTGTCCAAAAATGATGGAAGCTCTTTCGAAAAGATCCTCCAATGAGAGGACAAATGCATAGCACTTTGATAACTTGGATGACTTTTATCCTAATATTGACTTAAGGCTTCACTTGACTAAAATTTAAGTCTCTTTGTCTAATATTATGGATGGGTAAAGGTTACCATATGGGAAAGGGTGAATAGCTTCCTTTGAGCTCCAATGAATGAGCAGTATTTTGAGAAAATTTCATAAGTGAGACCGTTGCCCCCATAGAGATGAAAACTGTCCTGATCTAATTTAGCAGAATTTCCAAGTAAAAGATAAAGAAAGTGCTTAGAATCGACAAATCTTAGAGCTTTTGTTTTTGAAAAAGTTATATCTTCCTTCTCGAATGATTATGACTCTTTGTGTTTATATTGAATTATTTGAATCGAAGTCTAGTATGTGAGCATTGAAGAATATGAGATTGTGTTCTAAAGGAAATAGGCGAATTAGATGATCATTCAAAAGTCCGTCATTCTGGAAAATTGATAATGATGCTTCTTGCTTTGCAAATTGAAACTTGAATATTCATTCTTATCATCCATCATGATCAAACTTCTGATGTTTGTAGGTATCATTTCTAAAAACCTTCACGAGATGCAACTCGTCTTCTTTGGGAACTTAGAAGTTAACAACTTTTTGTATAGCGTATTATTTTTGTAATTATATAATTTTTGTCTTGCTAAGGGACTAGCAAGAGGTAAGTTGAGGGGAGTTGATAAGCGCATAATATTGTCATTTGTTCACTCTTTTATGGAGTAACTTGACGCGTTTATTTGCATTAATTCTTCCTAATTACCCGCTTATCTCGAGACTAGTGTCTTAGCGAGTTTGTTTTAATATCGCCCCGCTAGGTGTGTTTTTGTGTGTTCATAGGCATAGGATTCAATGGCCATCAAAGAAGTGATCAAGCGCTAGTCAAAAGCTCGCAAAAATGCTGATGTGGAGAATTTCCAGAAGCATGATCGATCATGGAATTCCAAGACCGATCATGGTACAAATCTTCAGTAGGCAGAATGACTCATGACCAATCATGGGTTGGCCATGATCGATCATGGCCTGGCATGGACAGCCACCAACTTCTACTTTTAGTCCCTTTTTTTAGGATTAATGTTCCTAGATATTTTCCCTTGCTTTGTTAATTAATTCAAGTACATCTTTAGCCATTGTTTTAGTCTAGGAGATGAAAGGAAAAAGAATTATTATGAATTTTGGACCCAAGAGAGTTCTAGAGAGAAAGGAGAGCTAAAGTGTATTTTTTCTTCATTTTTCTCTTGTAAGTTCTTGATTTGTAAGGATGATTTCTTCATATATAATATTTGTTCTTGCATTTATTATGGAGTAGTCTATTACTAAGGTTACGGAGGTTGATTGCAAGATTATTTTCGGTGATTATTAACTCAATCCATATTTAATGTTGTTAAATATTAGTGAATCTTATTCTTCTTCTATATCATCATTCTATAAGCTTTCTAGGTATTTTCATATTAAGTCAAGACTTGATATGCCTTGTATACGTAGTTCTTGGTTGTTAATGAATATACTACATACTTGTATGGTTCTAGAAAGCTTGTAAATTCCCTCCCCCATCCATGGAGATTTTACTTTTTGTAGAGATTATGAATAGTTCTTAAAACCCCATTGATGGATTGTAAATTTGTTTGGCTTATCTTTGATTCACTTGTTGATATATTGAGTGCTTCTTACACCTTATGTGTTATCTAGACTCTATTTTATTTCTCAAATGATAAATGATGAGTTAACAAATTTAGTCCATAAACTTTGTTCCGTTTCATTGTTAAGATTCACTTTCTAATTTTCATTCTTTAAATTATGAGATTTCATACACTTACTTTATGTTAAATCTTTTTACAATGAATGTGTCATTTCTATCTCGGATTAGCTCCGTTGAAAATGAGTTGCCTTGCTTCGCACCCATAGCTAAGAGGAAGGAATGATGGTTTCGTCTTTGGTGGAATGTTGTCTGTCTCTTTCTTGAAATAGCTTCAATCCGGGAATGATTCGCCTAGCATCGCACCTCTTGCTATTGAGAGTTACACCAACATTTCCCGTATCTCGAGAAATCTTGTGTTGAAATCTTTGTAAGAATTAGTAGAAACCGATCTATGAGTCGCAACCAACTTCCTATTACCTTGGTGTTTTTCTTATTAATTTTCAAACCATTCTAATTTACATTGTTTGATTTCAAAAACCAACTTACAAAAACCAGAAAAATCATTTAATCTGTAATCCATTCCATTCCTTTTCAACTATCCATGTAGTTCGACACTCGGACTTCCGAGACTGTATTACTACTTGACGTACCTGCACTTGGGCTAACACAACGCGAGATTCCTTTGGCGTCAATATTAGATTAGATAACCTCTTGGCTTGACAAACACTTTTATCATTGCAAATGCTCTAAAAAAATAAAAAGAAATATTAAAAAAAGAAAAAAATATATCATTCAAAATGAGAAACCGTATGTTATATATAATTAATTGGTATTTTTAAATGGACCCATAATATCATTATTTTCATCCTTACAAAATTCAAAACCCAAAAGAAATGACTCCAAAAATAGGGTAGCGCCCTTTCTTTTTACCCCAATTTCTACTTTAACTAAAAAAACGTCGTCTATTCTTTTTAGAAAGTTTTAAAGTCACCAACCAAAACATTCTTCTCACCCTACTTGTAAACTCACTCCACCAATTTTTTATTTTTTTTATTCTTTATTCTCTTCCCATCTAATTTTCTCAGCCAAACAAATACTAAAAACAAATTAAAGTCACATACCAAAAGTTATTTTTTCACATTTGTAAACTCACCCGCTATTTTCTTAGCAATAATGAATTAAGAAAACCACAATAAATATGTTGAGAATAGTTGGTTCAAACTATTGTCCCACATTTAAAAGGTGGGGTGGGTTAACACATAATCATGAGTCATTTTAAGAGAAAACCCACACATATGGCCATGCAAAAGTGTTTTAAGTTGTGAACAAAATCGTTACTATGTGCACGAACCAGTGTGCCCAACCCGTTGCCTACCTTGCGAGAAAGGGCCCAACCGAGTGCAATGAGCAAAACAATTAGTATCAATGCCGTTGGTAAATCCACATGCTAGGAGTAATACATATAGCTGCACTCGGGTGGAAGCCTATGGTGAATTCATTATAGAGCAACAATACACCATACAATGGAGTATTACTGTCATGGTGGTTCTGCAAGGACCTCGAGATATGCATTGACCGAGGTGGACAATCGTGCAGACGGTATGATTGTGCAAGGAACATCGACGAAGATGAAATATGGTGTGTATTTCAAGATGTTTTGAGAATGGTTGGCTCACACCATTATCCATATTGAAAAAATGTAAAACTCAATACGGGTTTATCCTACACTGGAAAAATGTAAAACTCAAAATGGGTTTATAAAGTGGGGAGTTAACACCACATAATAATAAGGCCTTTTAAGAAGAAAAACCTTACATGTGGCCAAAGGTGTTTAAGTTAGGGAGAATATCATTACTACATACATGGAGTGGTGGGACTAGCCCATTCTCTAGCTCACGGGAAAAGACCCAACCCTACGACAGGCACCCCGCAGCCCCAACAAAACAAACATCAAATAATCAAGAATCATCTAGTGGATTGATACCATCACTTGACATTGTAGATTGATTGAAGTAATGAATTATCAGCCTTGGTAATTCTGACATAATATATATATATATATATATGTGTGTGTGTGTGTACATGTACGTGTGTGTGGAAATGATCTATAGAGGACCAATTTTTTTTAGTCCATAAATGTGGACCAATTGTTTTAAGGGGGTAAATAGATGAATTTTTTGATGAGACATGGTAAAGATGATCTACTAAAATTTTAACCTAAATATCTAAAATTTTAACGGTCATAAATGCACATGTATATCAATTTTTTAGTTAACCTACTTCTTGATTGAATTTTTCAATGAAATTTGGTGATGATCTACTAATTATGGATATCATCTTTACAAAATTCATCCATTCACCCCCTCTAAATTGTTGGTCTGCATTTAAGGACTAAAAAATTTATCCTCTTTAGATCAAATTCTATGTATATATTGTAAGTAAATTAACATTTAAGTGTAAAACTGATTTTATCTCTGGAAAACAAATTTAATATAAAATTACATGGCTCTCATGTCCAGGAAATAATTCATTTTATGTGAGTTTATGTAGCCTTTTTTTTCTCAATGTGATGATATTCTTTTACTAAATATGAATGAATGATCCATTTGAAGGTTTAGGGAGATATTTTAATTGTCAATGAATAATGAGTTTAGAAGCTCTATTAAGACGACAATGAGTTTCATGGATGTGTAATGGAAAAAAATATTTCATTAATTATTTGGCATATAAAAGAGGTGTTGTGTGTTTAGGGTGTAGAAAAGAGACGAGGTGATTAGTTGAATGTTTTTGATAAAAAATGATGGGTTGAAATGTAAGTTTTCCCATACTAGGGTGAGAGGAATATTTCGTGGGTTTATTTTAAATTTGCCTTTATTTTTGATGTTTTGTTTTAGCAATGGTAGAAGTTAACGTCCTTATATTTATTTTTATGCTTTCTGTAAACTTACCCTCATCATTGGGGTGAATTAAAAGATTTTCCTAAAAAGCAGTGGTGCGAGTTGAAAATATTCTCACAATGGAGTGAAAAGAATAATATTGTAAATCTGTTTAAGAACACCCACAAATAATACACACGTCATGGCACGATTGCAATAAAATATTTCTCTTAATGGATCAACCATGCCAAAACATTGTAATACATAACGTACAATTAGCTACTTTCTCTTTCTGAAATTGATAGCTTTACTATTGTTTTCAAAAAAAATTAAATTGATACTCTTGTTTCTTTTTTAGAACATGATTAAAGTATCAAATCTTGCATTATAATTAAAGTTGACCATAAGTTAAAATTATTGTTTTGAAAAAAACAAAAACTAAAATCAAAGTAGTACTACCAATCTGAAACTGCTTAAGTATTATGCAATATTGGAAATAGGGCAAAAAAAAAATTGTGACAACGTTTTTTGCCAAAAAACTAAAGAATAATATTTTTTTTTGAAATAAGGGCAGGTGTTTTAAAAAAATTCTAAAATAAAGGCTTGTTTATTAATTGAGTTTTAAAAAAGGGCTTTGACCAAAATTGTATTTTGTGTAAACTTAACTTTGTAATTCAAAAAAAATTAATGCAAATTTGGTTTGCATGATATGTTTATATTTTTTTAACTAGTATATTTTTATGTGTCACTTGGATAACTCTAAAGCAACGTCAAATAAACCCCAATACATAGTAATGTATTAAAAAACAAGGAGGGCAAACTTAACTTTGCATAAACCAAAAAACCTATAATGTGTATTTTATTAATTAAGGGGTTTAAATTTGTAACTTGATAAAATAACTCTAAAACTAAGTCAATTAAACACTTAAACATAATAATCTACTAAAAAAACAAATAATGCAAATTTAATTTTACATGATACTATAAAATATTATAATTCAAAAATCTACCTCAAAGTTAATGTTACACTCGTTTTAGAGCTTAGTAAAAAATAAACCCTTAACTTACAAAAATATAATTTTTTCATTCTTTTGCCTAAAACTTTTTCAAAAAAACACTATTTCTAATATCCCAAACATCTTGTTGGTGGATGCTTAAAAGTGATAGTGACCATTATTTATTATGAATTGTAATAGTACAAGAAATTTAATTATAAGCATTTAGAAGTGTCCTAAAATATAGGGCATCTAACTTTGAATAATCTCTCTTCATTTTTTGCATTTATGGCGTTGATCTACTCTTTCTGAAAATTATGTAGCACAAGCTTTAGTAATTTAATGCATATGTCTATTCCTATAAATTAAATCTAGCTTATTGGTGAGATTTTATTCTATGTTTGACAATCTCTCTCTCTCTCTCTAGCTCTCTTCTTACACACGCACTCACTATGAAGCATAAATTACCTACACTACAGTACTACTTGACTAGAGCCATCTTCATCATAGTAATAAGGTGAGAGCTTGCCATCTTTCTTTGGAACCTTGGGCTTATTATCTGCCCCTACATCTTGCAGCATTTTGACCACCCTTTTCATCGAAGGACGGTTAATAGGCAGTGGTCTAATGCAACGTAAACCAATGTCGAGAACCTTGGAGATTTGGTCCTTGTAAGTTGAATCGAGGGTAGGGTCGAGCACGCGGTCAAAACCTTCCCGGTCCAAGGTGGTGCACACCCATGTAGCCAAGTCTTTCTCCCCAAAAAATTGGTCCACCGGTGGCCTGCCAGTCACTAGCTCAAGAAGCACGACTCCAAAGCTGTAAATGTCGCTCTTTTCGTTTACTCGAAGTGTATATGCATATTCTGCAACAAGATCAAGATCAAGTATTTAGAACATATAGATGGAAAGAAGTAATGAATCTTTTTCTGCGTTAGGCAGCATTAAAAGCAACATTGATTCACAATAATAATTTGTTTATGGTACATGCATATCAACAGACTGATTTATGTGTTCCGTGTGAAGTATTTGAAATACGCAGCATGAGATTTTAGGGAACTCAAGTGAACTTTTGAGCATACAAATTAAGGGGGAATAACAAATAGGACGCCGAAGAAAACGCAAAAGATATCTCAATTTTGTTCTTTCATCTTAAATTAAGATTCCAGTAATCGCTTTTGGTATGTCCCAGGTTAAAATTCTAGCCTCCATTTTGGCACATAAACAATGCACCAAATCATTGCTTCATATATACAAGTATCTGTGTGAACCAATCATAGAGTGACATGTGTCCAATAGTTAGGCCATTATATGGTTATCATTACATATCATGATACTATACTGCTATTCAAAACCAGGATTACCTTCCTAAAGGACTTACTTTCTCGAACCCTTTGACAAGGATTATGCTTATCACTAGTTCACAACAATGAATTTATATATCACAAGAATGAAACAAATTCAACAGAATTAAGTCATGTAATTGTCTCATTACATAGAAAAACAATGGTAGTTAAATCCATACCTGGCGCAATGTAACCACAAGAACCAGCAATAGCAGACATGGATTCCGGACCATTACTAACCGCTCGAATCATTTTAGCAACCCCAAAATCAGAAATTCTGGCTCCAAATTCCGCATCCAACAATATATTGCTTGACTTAACATCCCTATGAATGATTGAAGGAACACAATCGTGATGCAAATATGCGATCCCCTCAGCCGCATCTGATGCTATCTTAAGCCTCATTGGCCAGTACTCCAACAAACCACTGCTCCTCTTGCTACCATGCAACAAGTCCGCTAAACTCCCATTTTGCATGTACTCATACACCAAAAGCTTATAATCCCCATTGTTGCAACAACACCATAATCTCATTATATTCTTGTGCCTAATCTTTCCAAGTGTATCGACTTCAGTTTCGAATGAATCAATAACACGGGTTTCGTCTTTCATCTTCTTTACTGCTACTACCTCGCCATTACTAAGAACAACTTTATAGACTTTACCAGAACCACCACTTCCGATGAAATTATCTTCGCTTAGAGAGTCTAGAATTTCGAATTCGCCAAAACCTAACTTGTGAAATGATCTCCATTTCCACGTGGCTGGTCCTTTCTCTGTGTTCTTGAATTTTTGATACTTTAACAAGAACCAAACCACGCCAACAACGAAAATTAGGGCAGCAATTATATAAATTGATCGAAGTATCCACAAATAAACATGATGCTTAAGTCTGCCCTTTTCGGGGCAAAGATCAGAAGGATCACCACACAAGCCTGGATTACCGACAAAGCTATTCTTGTAAGAAGACTTAGCATAGAGAGGGGGAATTTCCCCCGTAAGATGGTTACTCGACAGATTTAGCTTATTAAGCTTCAAATTCTGCAACCCAATTGGGATATTCCCAGACAAATGATTCTGAGAAAGATCAAGGTAATTAAGCACAAGCAAATCCCCAATTTCATCTGGGATTTTCCCGGATAGCATATTGTTTGCTAAATTAAGCTCATTGAGCTGGTTCATAGATTGTATTCCCACAGGAATTTCCCCGGAAATTTGATTGTTACTTAAATCAAGCTTCACTAACTGGTCCAAATGCACCACTGTCCCTGGAATTTGCCCAGTAAGTTTATTATCACTTACAGAAAATTCAATCAAGTTTCCTAAAGACCCAATTTCATTTGGCAGTGACCCAGAAAACTGATTCTGAGAAATCAATAGTGTTGAGAGGTTAAATGCACCAGAAATCCTATCCGAGATTTTCCCGGAAAATGAATTCTCACGCAGATCAAGAAGATTAATATTCGGCAAACCCCAAAGCCCTGCCGGAACTTCCCCCCAGAGCCTATTACTCCTCATCCGGACTCGGGTCAAGCTCCAGCAAGCACCAAGTGTGGCCGGAATATCGCCGGAAAATGAAGAGTAGATGAGAATCAGTTCTTCCAGCACACCTTTTTTGCACAAATTTGCGGGAATCCTACCGGACAGAGGATTTCCCGACACATCAATCGTTTTTAACGGCGAATTCATCCCTAAATCACTCGGTAAAGATCCGATAAGCCGATTATTGAACAATTTGAGTTCGTATAAATTCGGGGATTTAGCTATACTCTCTGGTATAACACCCTCCAGCTGGTTTTCAAACAAATTCAGCGACCCGAATTTCAACTCGCATAATTCGGTTGGAATTGTCCCTGTCAACATGTTCATTGAAGCATCGAAGTTAATCAACGCCGTCAGATTCGTCCACCCATTTACCGGTAACTCGCTAGTGAATGAGTTGTTGTACAGTAGAATCTGTACGGCATTGGAGAACTGAAAGATTAAATTTGGTATTGAACCGGTGAGTTTATTCTGCGATACGTCCAGGTTAGTGAGTTGACTCATTCGGGCAAAACTCGCCGGAAATTCGCCGACCAGGTTACAATCACTCAACCAGAAGTCCTCCAAATTGGACAAGTTACCTGTCGAAAACGTAATTCACAATTAATAATGGCATTCGATATTTTGAACTTAGAAATTTAAGTCTAGATTAGTCTAGGAATTATGTCGCTTAGAAACCTAATTCAGTAATTTTAAAATGCAGATCTATAGTACGTTGTTTTGTATGAGTTTAGAAAGTTATTATAGTCCTATAATTAGAACGTCACGTATCCATAAAGAATCTAAGAAAAAAAATAAAAAAGCAAGAAACAAGAAAAAAAATATTCCTTGTATTATAATCTTGTTTAAGAATTTTAGAGGAACTTGGGACAATTAACAGCTATGCATTTTAGTACACACTATGTATGACAAAGTAGTTTAAAGCATGCTGCCATTATGCCTACTCAAATTCAAAAAGGAAATTATATACTTGCTTAATTCTTCTACAAAGTTTTTGTAAAAACTGATGTACATCGCACCATTTAAACAAACAGATGATCCACACATTAATGTGTATTTGTCTTTCTTTTTATTTAATTGGTACTAAAAGTGTTTTGTATTAAAACTTTGTAAATTTAACCCAACTTAAATTTAAAAATCTTTACATTACCAAGCTCCGGCGGGATCCGCCCATGTGAAAAAGGGTTATAAGCGAGGTCCAGCGACTTCAATGTAGTTATATTGCCTAGAGCTGAAGGAATACTCCCACCAAGAAGATTACCCGTGAGAATGAGCACTTCAAGTTGCCGGAAGTGCCCGAAGCTCACAGGGATCTCGCCTGATAGGTAATTTCCGTCAAGGTTTAGGTACCTGATACAGAATGGAAGCGGTTAGAAGGAAAAGAACACCACCTTAAAAATCTAAATCTTACTAAATTTTGTAAAACTAAAAGAAAAATATGTATTTCTCAGCGTTATTCGCGTACAACTCATATAATGTATGCAATATAAGTATAACAGTATTTTCTGCTCAAACCAAAATAAAAATAATATAAGTAATACTGCATAATGATCTTCACTACCGGAGGTTAGGGATCTCGGCAAGGGTGGGAGGAATGGGGCCCTCGACGTTGTTCTGAGAGAGGTCGAGGTATGTGAGATTACGACATGTGGAGATGGTGGAGGGGAGGGAAGAGTTGAGGGAGTTGTTGGGGAGAGAAAGAGAGGAGAGGGAAGGAAGGTTGCAGAGGGAGATGGGGAAGGGGCCCGAGAGGGAGGCGGAGGGAAGGTTGAGGGAGGTGACGGAGTTTACAGAGTTGCAAGTGACGCCCGTCCATTTGCAGGGGGTGGCGGAGGTGGTGGGGTTCCAGTTGGAGAGGAGGCCGGTGGGGTCGGAGAGGGAGAGCTTGGCGGTTTGGAGGGAGACGGATTCTTGGTTTAGAGAGAGAGATGGAGGGAGGTGGAGATAGAGAAAGAGGAGTATGAGTAGCATGGTGTATGGGGAGAGAGAGGGGAAGGGAGGGAGGGGGAATGTGTGAGATTTTGCTTTCTGTTGTTGCAGAGAGGAGGGAAAATGTGTTGGATCCTACTTGTTTGTAGAAGTGAAGGAGGGCAGTTATTTTGGTGGGTCCTACAGTGAGTTTTCAAAGTTGGAAAAAGATTAGGGCTTGACACTAGTGGTTAAGCATATGCTAATTCATATGGAGGTTGCGCGCGGTTCAATCTTTCTCTCTTCATTCCGTTAAAAATCACATAAATTTATTGTCGTTTGTATTATAAAAAAAAATTTGGATAAAAAAAATCATAAAAACTTTTTTTTAAAATCTACCAAATAACTTTTTAATCTGTTGCCCTTAGTACTAAGTAGGTTTTGAGTTCGGTTGTTATTGTGGTGAGTTGATTTAATGAATTGGATAAGAAAAATGCCATTGTTAGTTTATTTTGGTACCACTTTTTTTTTTGCAGAAGCATACATCATTGGAGTTGCTTCACCTAATTCTTTAATTTATGAAACAGTTATTAGTAGGGTTGGTTTCGATATGGTTATCGTATCAAAACTCTCATTACGGAGCACTATATCGAAATTTCGGTAAGCCAAAATTTATTATTATTAGTGTACTAAAATTTTTGATATACCAAAAAATCAGTTCGATACAATGTGGTAATGGTATATTAGCAAAACATTTTCCACCTATTTATATTTTCAAAAAGGCCATAAAGGCCACACTTAGAGGTGTTAAGGCCAATCCGAAAACCGACCAAACAAACCAAACCGATCCAAAACAATTCATGAAACTCCGAATTGAAAAAAAATCGAAACTGAAAATGAGAAAACCGAACTGAAACCGAAAAGTTTGATTCGAGTTTGGAGCATGCTAGTCCAAAACTGAATTAAACTGAAACGAACAGAATTATGTATAAGAAAAGAAATGTTATATACTCTAAGGGCCCACATTAATTATACTATAACACAAAAAAGATGGCATTTTATAAAAATATATTCTTTATTAATTGCATATTGTGATAATATATTAAATAAAAAGTCATTAACACGTGTCCTTATTATTGAATTAACTACACAATACTAATAATTTTTTATCACATACATAATGGCAAGATAATTCATCATTTTATTTAATATATTTAATTCTTGTAAATGTATAAATAAAATAGTAACTAAATAAAAAATATGGTATATATATGTTTGCTCCTTGTTTCTAAAAAACCTTGACTTAAATTTGAATATGAACTATTATTACATTACTATTAGTATTATATTATTATGTTAAATTGATTTATAAAAAAAAAATATGTCAAAACCGAATAAAACCGAAACCGAACTGAAAAGTTTGGTTCGAGTTTCACTTTCGAAAATTTAGAAACCGAATCGAAACCGAAACCGAATTTTACATATGATTTGGGTTTGGAGTACTTTAATTTATACCCCGACCGAAACTAAAAACACCCCCAGCCACACTTGATAGTATAAAGGCCATAAACTAACGTTGGTATTGCAAATGCAGGATGCCAAAAGAAATAGAGAAGATATGGCTAAACTTTTTATATTATTATGTATAAATTGATTGGCTTACATTACATGAATGCATTGCCACACTTGATAGCCCTAGCTTAAGCAAATACAAAATTTTCAACCTAAAGTATAAGTTAATTTTAAGTAAAAACAATTTCACAAACCAAATTGCAAAAACCAAAGAAAAATATAGTTAAAATAAATAAATAAATAAATAAACCAATAGTAATTAAAAAATATATATACAATACATATATATATATAATTTTTTTGGTACAATATATTATACCATTGGTGATAAAAATTATTACCGATACCATGCCATACGCCACCGGTACAGTACAATTACCAATTTTTACCGTACTATTACCAAAATTATGCACAAATCGATAATTGTACAATATTGTAGGGAAATTTTGGTATAAAATTCCACCCCTTATTAACACTCCAAATGAGTCTTTTAACACTCCATTATAATATTTAGTAACATTTTTATTGCATTTTTAAGAAACACTTCTTTTGAATTTGTGATAGATTCTAGAAAGTTAGAAATTCATGTATAGTGTCAATAGTCATACCCTTACTTTATTTTAATTGTTATATCTGAGTCTAAGCTCTGTTTGACGGAGTTTTAAATGTTTAATTTAAAATTTAGTCTTAAGTTGAGTTTTTTAAAACTTTTTTTCAATTCAATTTGTGTTTGGTCCCTGTGGGAGCATAGAATTTGGTTATAATAAAATCGGGCAGGCCTTGCCTTTTAGAGGCCTGCGCACTGGATACAACCCAGTAACCAGTAATAAAGGAGCCGAGAAAAGCGACTTGGAACGATGACGTCAGCATCGCACCAAGGACGATGGAATTCGGCCAACATCATCTAAAGATATACACGTGACCAACACGAGAAAAGGCACAAGGAATATGTGGGGAGAATATTACCGAATCATATAGACCATTACTAGAATCGTTTTGGTCCCCACCAAATCAGAACAATCATGTAATGCCAAAATTCGTTAGTTGTGGATAAGAAAAAAGTATTGGAATGTTATACAAGTCTTACCCTCTTTAGTCATTTTACTGTTTACCCTAATTACATTTGTAACCCTAAGTATATTCGTATAAATAGAAGGGGGATGCTTCAAAAAAAGGGATTCGAATTTCATCTTTTGGTTCTGAGAAGCTAAGCGTAGGAGGAAATTAAAGAGCTGGTAGCCAGTCTCCTTCATTACAAATTGGCTTGAGAGCTAAATAACAAACACACACACAGGGTGAAGGTACTCTAGGCCTATTATCCATTGTCTAGGGGAGCCATCTTTAAACAAAAATCTCTTATCCATCTTTATACACTTCACCACAACATTAAACAGGCTAACAATTGCTCCTCATTATGGGTTAGGCCTAAATTTTTGGTAACCTACAGTACCCTATTTTTAAAATTTTAAAAAATATATATAATCTTTTTTTTTTCATTTATTAAATTTTTCTAACATACAAAGAAAAAAATAAACAAAAAAAATTACTTTATACTTAAATGAAGTTTTTAAAATTGGTGAAACAAACTCGATTTTTTTAAAAAAAAACAAAAATAATTTTTAAAATCCCCACCAAACAACACCTAAGGCTTCCAAAAAGTTATCTAAGAAGAGTTATATTTTTGCATAGAACTAAGAAAAACACATCAACTATTAATTTAATATGTTTTAAAAAATTAACACTATTAATTTACAATGGGGAACAAATATTTCTTTTGGTCTCTTTTTTGTTCGTCAGACACCTCTACAACAGATAGCGGATATTGTTGTTGATATCAAGTGCTCCGTGGTAGGTTTGGACCGGGTTTTTTTCGTGTATTTTCAAGGAAATGTTTTATTAATTTTGTTTATCTCAGTGCTCTTTGACTCATGATTGGTGTTTACGTTTTTTTACATTCTATTTATGAAAAGAATAAAACTTGATATATAATAAATAAGACACAAATTCTCAATATATATATATGAAAAATTTCAAGTAAAGACCTTATTTACGGACCGAGTTATTTGGCACGTTTTTTAATGAAATTTTTTGATGACATTTGGTGGAAATGTTCTTCATCATGTGTAGAACATCTCCACCAAATTTCATCAAAAACTTCAACCGGAAAGTAGGTTAATTACAGGATTGAAAAATATTGAACATATATATATATATATATTTCTTGACCAATATTTTTCAATCCTATAGTTGAGCCACTTCCTGATTGAATTTTTTGATGAAATTTGGTGGAAATGTTCTACACATGATGAAGAACATTCTCACCAAATTTTATCAAAAAATTTCATCGGAAAAAGTGTCAAATAGCTCAGTCCGTAAATAAGGTCCTTACTTAAAATGCACCTTATATATATATATTCTAGTTAATATGTTCCTTTAAAAACACATTTCTTTTCTTTTTCTAATTCTTAGTTTTTTTGTTGGACCTTTTGGCCCTTCTGTAGTATATAGAAAATTGAAAACTATAAAATTCCATATTAGATGTGCTCCCATATTTATTAGGCCTACATATTTAACTGTCATCCACAAATTGAAACGGCAAAACAATAATTGAACCAAATTAAGGAACTCCTTTGTCATTATACTAGTTATATATCAATGGTTTGAAATAAGGAAAAAATAAAAAAATTATTCCTACCGTGTGATACTGGAAAATATTCTTAAAATTAAGTATTGTTTGGTCAGAGGTCTTAATTAATATGAAAGCAAATTAATTGCAATGAATGGAGGGACCCAAACTCACCGCCCTTAAAGATTAATGTTCGTGATGACCTCCAACCACCAAGTGTTATGTGACATGTGGAAATGACTATTTGTTTAGTGCTTTAAAAATAATTGTAACAATTAATGATAAATTTTACAAATAAATGAACGAAAACAAAAGACATTCATTATTACAGCAATGATGGGTATTAACCAAGTTAACGTAGAATAAAGTAATATGTAACGAAGACCCACATTCCACACGTCAGTAGTATAATAGAAGAGATCTTTTGAACTTCGGTCATTTTTAATGGTATTTTTTATAATTAAATTTATTTTTATTTTATATGTCATGATACTTTTAATATATTTTTATATCTATTTGGTAATATAGTTGTGTAAATAGAAAAGTTTCAAATAATGTTTTTTCAATAGTGCGTGCTATTTTTATCTTGTTTTTCTATCTTACTTGGTATTTATTTAAGAATGAAAGAGAATTAGTGGGTTTCTTATATCCAATGAAAATATGCTATGTCACATTGAAAATTTCTATCACCATTTCTACATGTAGCAATGGTGATAGAAATTCTCCATATAACTCAACTTCCACATCACATAGAAATGGTTATAAAAAACCCCATTAAAACATTTTTTTTTTTATTTTTCTTTTATATCATAGAAATTTGTATATATAAAAATGACTATTGGAGATGGCCTTATATGTCGGTTCAAGAAATACATCTCACAATTAGGACTAATTATTTTGGGTGAGAAATCGGGTAGTCACACATGGTATTAAAGAAGACCAAATTCAGTACCATGTAAATGTGTGGTAATTGTGTGTTCTGAAGTTGACAATGAGACAGGATTGTTGATGTTTGAACTCAGTAACGACGAACATACCACAATTAATGGTAGCATAATTGGGGGGGTATCTTTGGCATTCAAAGAACCTAAATTATAACTTGGACTAGCCATTTTAAGCGGAACCCAGAGGGTTACAATTGAAGCAAAAATGTAGGTTCGAGCATTATCAAAAGTATGTTCAAATCGATTTTGTGAAAAGTTATAAGTGATAAAGGAGTATTAACATAAAAATGTGCTCAAAATAAGCTAATTGATGAAAACCGCAATTATCACATGTTATTTTCTCTGCATTTTTACAATAGTAAATCTCATTGTATGCAAGATTAGAATTTGTATTTATATATTTAAATCCAAATTGTTATAAATTTTAACTATAAGGAAAGAGTTAAATGGGCCAATAGAAGGATATATATTACTTAAATTTTCAAAAACCTTGGGAGGGCGGACCTCCCTTGCATCCGCCACTATATCCATCGCTTATATCAAAAATAAATAAAATAACCCTCCATCTTTTTTCATTTGTCTTAAATTGACTATCCATCAATTATTATTTTTAAGAAATCTCAAACTAAGAACACACTTTCTTTTGGGTCCCAAATCGTAAATACCAAACCAGCTCTTTTCTTTTCTTTTTTTTCGACCAATGATTAAGTTGTAGTTAGTAATATCCATTTAAACAAATTGAAGATCATTTTGAACAGCAACAAAGATAACATTACACAACAAATAAATTCATTTGCTCAAATTAAAACAGTAAGACCACCTCCAATGCATTGGCTAAAATGGCAAATTTCCCATTTTCACACCTCCAGCGCACTAGGTAAAGTGGGAAATTGTAGGCTAAAATGGGAGAGAAAAGGTAAAGATGCAAGCCGACAAGCTATTGCCCCCCACGATGGACAGTCTATCGTGTGGGCATAACAGCCACGGCGCGATGTACATTCCATCGCGTGGAGATGAGTCACCATGGGGACAATGGCACGTGGCAAGTGGCGTGATAGACAGAGTGTCGTGCGGGTGGTGATGTGGCACTGCCTCATGTGTGGCGCGATGGACAGTTCATCGTGTGTGTATATTTACCCTACCCGTTGCAACACATCAAGAAATGCGTATGCTAAATTTACCCATATACATTACCATAATACCCACACCATTGGAGATGGCCTAATGTGCCGTTGACAACAACCATTTATTTTTATTTTTATTTTTTTCCATATGGCTCGTGGGATTAAAATTGGAAACACGTATATAAACAACAACAATAAATAATTGGTTGGCCCGGCCCAGCCCAGATGTTATCTAATCCAAATCTGGCAATAGAATAAACTAAAACCTAATGGAGCAGCCCAATTCTACCAATTTTTAGCTCTAAGTTGTAGGGAGTATTGATATTGGAAACTCAAATGGATATTTTAATTTGATTTTGGTACCTTATATGGAAATATTAATTTCAACATAATTAGTAGTCAAAAATACATTTATTTATTTAACGAGAGTTGGTATAGCAACTGTATTTCGAAAAGAGAATAAGACTATTTTTTAATCGGCCAAAAAAGTAAATGGGATAACCAATATGATAATATGAGTAATGATATTCCAATTTACATGACCACATAATAAACCAAGTGGGGCAGTGAAATTGATCAATAACATTTTCAAGACGTCACTTGATTTATTAGTTTGTGATTTAAATTGATCTATAGATCTTATCTTTTATAGGTGGAACATGTATTTTACTTTAAAAATACTTTCATAGAAATTATTTTTAACCTATAAAAAGGTCTCATTTTAATTTGTATTGTGATCGGTCGATTGTTACAATACACAATTCCTATCGCATATTTTAAAATACACAGTTAAAAAACAACTATAATAGAGTGGCCCAATGGCTGGTTATTCTGTATTTAGAAAAGTTGGCTCAACTGCGTGATCTCCATACTGAGTTCTGGCAACCGCAAAATCTCTAATTGAAGTCTGCAAGAGTTGACCCGGACACTCCTAGCATATAAAAAAGAAAAAAGGCGAATGTATTTATTGATCATCTCTCACTGCTACAATTAACTAACTGTTGTTAAAGTTAATTCATCACAATGTAACATCCAAATCATTGTAATATTGCAATTAGTACGTTCATAAATGATCGAACACTTAAAAATATTCATAATCAGATAATTATATAGCAAATATGTACGCTTAGACACATTTTTTAAAAAAAATACAATAACTCAACACTGTAATAACCATTTCGTATGTTCTAATCATGCTTTGTTATAGTAATATGTTGTAACTATTATATTAGTTATCCTTCATGTTATAAATATGAAAAAAAAATAGATAAATACCATTTAATATCATATTTTATTTTAAAAAATTTAATAAAATATAGTAAAAATTTAATAAATTAATATGGTCAGGACTGACCAATTTTATTAAATAAACAAGGTTATAATTTATCGATTAATTAATAATTTATAATTTATCGATAAGTTAATAATTTATTAATTTGCAAAAAAAATTGTGTTTTTAATATTTTTTTCTTGATCTTCCTTAGATTTTATTTTTTATGAACTCAATTAAGTAAATTATATTATCCTTTGATAAATAATTTAAAAGATTTATATTTTTAATATTGTGATATTAGTCTTTCCTGAATTTTTATTTTCTAGAAACTTAATTAAGCAATGCACACCTAATGCTTAAGGTATTACAAAAAGTTTGGGATAAAATTCAGGCAAATATAAATTTCAACAAAAAGTAAACAACATTATACGTATATTTTGATAATGCATGATAGAAAGTTTAAAAATGTAAATTATTAATTTATATATCCGATGGGTTTAAAATGACCTTATAAAAAATAGTATCTTATAAATTTAATCAACATATTAATTTATCTCCTATGCTTAAATTATAACTAGTAAAATTTATTAATTTAAAGAAATTATTATTTTATCAAATTTCGAATAATTAAGTATCAACCATCAACTGTTGCGGTTTATTGACAAAAAGAGGTCATTCTTTGAATTAGAGCCCTACTTGGCCTAGTGGTAATGTTGCAGTAAAATGGGCCCACAGCAAAAAGAATAGTTATTATATTGCGTACATATACTATTAAAAGAAGGTATTTTTAGGAAATTATTATTGATACACTCTAAAATATTTTTTAATATTTTAAATTGGTTTGGCCCTTATATGTGCACATTAGTTCGGTCTTTAAAGATCGATTATTTGTGCACATAGTCAGTTATTAGGGACTGAGCTAATTTAAATTTTTTTACCCAAAAATAATTCGGTCTCTAGGTACTGAGTATGTGCACACATACTCGATCCTTAAGAGTCAAGTAAAGATAATACAGTATTAGTGAGTGTTTTGGTGTATGTCAATAGCACCCACCTATTTTTAAACCACAAAATACTTGGTTTTACTCCCATTTGCATTCGGTCTCAATGATCAAATGACCGTCACTTTACTCGATTTTAATTAATCGAATAAAAAATAAAAATAAAAATATTTATGTCTAAAATAATTTATATATATATATATAGGTTACTACTGACACACATCCAAATACTCTAACAGTTCAATATTGACTCGGCCCTTAAAGATCAAGTATGTGTACATTGGCTCAGCTCTTAAGGACCAAGTATATGTTTACACACTCGATTCTTAAAGGCCGAGTATGAGTTACTATTTACACACAGCAAAACACTTTCTAAAACTTCAACATTGACTCGACCCTTAAAGACCGAGTATGTGTGTATTGGCTTAGCCTTTAAAAACCAATTATATGTTCATATACTCGATTCTTAAAGACCAAATAAATAAAACAAAGTGATAGTGAGTATTTTGATGTGCGTCAATAGTATCCACATATATATATATATATACACTAGGATATACCCATGCTATTCGGCACGATAAATTAAATAAGAACTGATAATAAAATAAAAAGAAGTAACGTGTGATGAATCTATATCGACTAACTTAGGTTTAGTATATCTTCATGCTAGAAAAACTAAAAGTATACTCGATTGGACCTACTTGTTTTTAATTTTTAAAGAATTTTTTAATCATATTTTTTAATCTTATTTTGATCTCGACAAAATAAGTTTTTAATAAATTAAACTCAATGCTATATGTGAAAATAATCTAATCACGTTTGTTAGTATGATTTGAAAATAGTTTAAAATTTTGACTGATATATTGTGAACACTCCTAAAAATGACATACTAAGATGATCAATAATGTACGAACACATAAAGTACGTCCTTAAATGTTATTAAATAATTTATTTATTTTTACATAATTCTATAATCATGATGGATCTCCTTTAATTGATCTTGATTAGTAGATTTTAAACATTATATTTGAAATTTTTTATTTTAAGTTGTGACATTTTTAATGTAGAAAAAATGATTGATATTGAAGAGTTTATTGTGTGTATATTATTGGTGTTAAATGTTACTCAATAATTTTTATTTTTTTACATAATTCTATAGTCATGATGAATCTTATTTAATTAGTCATGATTAGTAAATTTAAATATTAAATTCATAATTATGTTGTCATGATGGATCTTATTTAATTGATGTTGATTATTATATTTAAATATTAAATTTTGAATTTTATTTATTGGTGTGTGAGAGTTTACTTTTGTGTATATTATTGATGTTGAATGTTACTTAATAATTTGTTTTATTTGTTTTACATAATTCTATAGTTATGATTGGTCTTGTTTAATTGACCTTGATTAGTATATTTTAAATATTAAATTTTGAATTTTTTATTTTAAGTTGTGACATTTTTAATATAGAAAAAATTATTGGTGTGTGAGAATTTATTGTGTGTATATTATTAGTGTGAGTGTTTTAACTTTAATGTGACATCTTAATGTGTGTATAAAACTCATTCAAAAGTGTAGAGTAAATGCACACCATAATATGTATATTTTTAACCATTATGGTGTGTTTGATTGGCAACATTTTTCATGAAAGATGAGCATTTTTCACTTGATTTGATAACTTAAGATGTTTGGTTGGCTTTTTTTTCTAGGCAATTTAATTCCCACTTTTGCTTCACACGTGTGCATTTTCAAGGCAATTGAGGAAAATGTTTTCTTTGGGGGAGGTGATTTTTTGTTTTTCATACTTGGGCACAGTTCACGAGACAAGATTTTTACCATTTTCTACATTAAAAATGCCATAACTTAAAATATAAAATTCAAAATAATGTAAAAATTTAATTTTTAAAATCTACTAATCAAGATCAATTAAACAAGATTCATCATGACTATATAATTATGTAAAAAAAATACCAATAATTTTTTCTACATTAAAAATACCATAATACAACCAATATTTTTCGGGTAGAAAATTAAGGCAATCAAATACACTACACTACATTTTTCATGCAACTCAATTTTAGACAATTTTAATTGCCTATAATTTATTTATTTTTCATGCAAATTACATACTTGCAATTAAACGCACCCTTAAATTTTTATATTTTTTAAAAATAAATTTAATCAAATTTAATGTTTTATAATATAGATATATATATATATATATAAAAGGGTGTGACGTACTTCAAAATTTCTTATTTAAAAAATATCAAAAATTGATAGTGGGTTCTGGAATGTTCGATAGATTTCTCGACCTCTAGTCCTTCCAGAGAAGTCTCTTTTCTTCGCGTCTCTCTCCCTAAAAGAAAAATCATGTCAACAACCAAACAAATCCAAAGAGATTTTTTCTTCTCAGAACGCATACAAAACATTACACTTTGAATACCCAAAGCCACCCAAATAAAACCTTGCAAAAAAAATTCAATTCAATTCATCAAAAACAAGAGGAAGATAAGAAAAAAATGGGAGTGGATTACTACAAAATATTGGGGGTAGATAAAGGAGCAAGCGAGGATGATTTGAAGAAAGCATATAGAAAACTGGCTATGAAGTGGCACCCTGATAAGAACCCTAATAACAAGAAAGATGCTGAAGCCATGTTCAAACAGATCTCTGAAGCCTATGATGTATGTATCATACTTTTTGTTTTTTCCCCTTTTGAATTCCTGTGAGTTTTAATTGAATATGATCATGTGGGTTGATTGAATTTTTACTTAAATGTTGCTAATTAAGGCTGTAGTTTGATTAATATTGGTTAATTGCTGCTGGGTTTTTCTTAGTTCATTTTAAATATATACACAAATTTGCAAAATTGAGAACACGATCCAGTCTTTTTTTTTTCATCTGGGTTTATGTAATTCAGTCTCACTTTTGTTTTTGAGTTTACTGTTCTTTAGGAGTGAGTTGGTTTGTGCTGAAAATTGCAATTATATGATATCTTTTTTCTGTTTGGGTTTAGTTTTAATATAGTAATTGTACTTTTATATTCATTTTGAGTTTGTACAAAATAATCACTCAAATTGGTACGAACTCCATCAGAAAGTACTTTTGTCTATTGAGGATCATTCTATATATATATAATTGCTTCTTTCATTCGTTTTAGTTAATATATATGGTCCTTTGTACATCTTGTGGGCACCTCAGAGATTATACATTTGGACCCCATATTGAATAAGATATTGAGAATAATTGTATAATATTAATTTGATTTTAAAATCAATACGATCATTGCATATTTAGTGAACTCTGAATACAAGTTTAATTATCAAATTACAGGTACAATCATAGCATTTCAATACTTACATGCATTTGTTTTTTGCATTTTCAGGTTCTAAGTGATCCCCAGAAGAGAGCAGTGTATGATCAATATGGTGAGGATGGCCTGAAGGGGCAGGTGCCACCACCGGGTGCCGGTGGTCCCGGCGGAGCCACCTACTTCTCCACTGGAGATGGGCCCACCACATTCCGATTCAACCCCAGAAGCGCGGACGATATATTTGCAGAGTTTTTCGGCCACTCAAGCCCGTTTGGAGGGATGGGAGGTGGAGGGATGGGAGGTGGTGGGATGAGAGGTGGAGGATTCTCAAGTAGCATATTTGGTGATGATTTGTTTAGTTCATTTGGGGGTGGTGGTGGTGGGTCAATGAACCAACACGCGACTCGAAAAGCGCCTCCAATTGAGAACACTTTGCCTTGTAGTCTTGAGGAGCTCTATAAAGGGACTACCAAGAAAATGAAAATCTCAAGAGAAATTGTTGATATTAGCGGGTAAGTACTAGTATACTTTGTTCTCGTGTTTAATTGGTTGCTTTCATTTTGCAAGAATTTATTCTTCTTTATATAATGTTAATGGTACAGTATCATAAGTAGGTCATAATTATTTTCAAGATGCGTATCATGAACACTGGCGGAACTGGGACTGGCAAAGCATGCTCCAGCCTAGTCTAGCAAGGGAAAAGTACATTATTAGTCATACATTATAAAGAACAAAATATCCTATCCTTGCCCGCTACGGCCCACCCCTGTATCTAATTCCAGGTCAGACCTTAATCATGAATGCCTGGGGGTCGATCACTCACTTGTTACTTTCCATATATAGTTAAAGATTCTCTGTGTGCTAGGGGTATTGAATGAATAAACGGCTTATATTGATTCAAAATACAGATCTCCAAACCAATTCGAGATGTGTGTTGTTTTTGTAATCTTTGTGAGAGACCAAACTTCTAAAAATACACAGAAGTGCAAAAAACCTAAAGTTTAGTTCTAAGTTTACCAAATTTGGAATTTTGAGGGAGCTAGGGCAGCGCACTGTCGTACATGTGATAAATTTAAATGGTAAACTCGGTGAGGCATAAATTTAAGTTTGTTCCAACTTTAGTTTACATTATAGTGCTGCTTGCAGCTGTTGATGTAAAATAGCACTAGCAAAGTCGTTTGAGATATTTTAAAATAACACACAAATTGGCGTCCCAATGGTGATCATTAAAGTAGCAACTTCTGTTAATTGACATGAAAGTCCTGATTAACGAATGATAAACAAGAATGAAGTCGGACGAACAAACGGCAATTGTGGAGGTTTGGTGTGTTTAACATGAAAATTTTACATTTACTTATAGCAGATACTCTTACGAAAACTAGCCGATTGGGTGGTGTACTTTTCTCCCATTTGGTCCCTGATATTAATCATTTTGCTAACTCTGTTTTCTCTCCATTTAACAGCAAGTCAATGAAAGTAGAGGAGATCTTGACAATCAACATCAAGCCCGGGTGGAAAAAGGGCACGAAGATCACATTCCCTGAGAAAGGCAACGAGCAGCCGAATGTTATTCCAGCGGACCTCATCTTCATCATTGATGAGAAACCTCACAGTGTGTTCACGCGTGATGGAAATGACTTGGTCGTCACACAAAGGATATCTTTGGCTGAGGCATTGACCGGCTACACAGTCCACCTCACCACCCTTGATGGTCGGAATTTGACTATTCCGGTCACCAATGTGATCCACCCGGATTACGAGGAGGTTGTTCCAAGGGAAGGGATGCCAATCCCAAAAGATCCGACGAAGCGAGGGAACCTGAGGATAAAGTTCAACATCAGGTTTCCGACAAGGCTGACCACGGATCAAAAGGCTGGGATTAAGAGATTATTGGGTGCTTGAGTGGGAATTAGTGGATTTGTGTAAAAATAGTTTTGTTAAATATGTACTTTTCTACAGTATTTGATGGAAAAATTTTAGGTGTTTCTATTTTTGTTATGGGTGATTGTGTCCACAAGTAAGAATTTTGGTGTTTAATTTGGTAATGGTGATGAGTTGGATGTTGATGATATGTTGTGAAGCTTAGTTTGTACTTTACAGTGAATATTACCCAAATAATTTGTATCCATTTGATGTTAGTTAGCACATTGCCTTGCTTGTCATGATCAATTTGTGTTTTGAATTATTTTCTTGGAGCGGAAGTTTGTAATGGATTTTGTTACAGAAATTATTTCGTTGATCGAAGTTACCCTGTATATTATTTCATAATTTCAAATTTTGAATGAGAGTTTGAAACAAAAGTTATTTAGTATTTTAATTTAAGCACAAATTAGATTTTGTAGTGAGAGTTTGAATTTTGTTGCACCGCAAATTTTTTGTGCAAGGCTACGTGACTTCATGGTGATCAAAACCTGTAGCTATTTTATTCTGAAGGCGATTATTATTCTGTTTATTATCTTTTTATCAAGCTACACCATTGCAATAGGAGGTTGGGATAATACTGTAATGAGGTTCAGGTTGGAGTATTTAACCAGCGTCTAATTGTGCACCATTTTTCTTTATTTTGTGCAAGGTATAAACGTAGTGGTTTTACCGACTTTATGGAAATATTTTACTCAAAAGTTAAACAAGTAGCTTTGTAACATTTGACACACAGTAGCCAGAGGCAGCTCAACAACAAATCAAACTTCAGTCTCTTTATTGTTGCATGCCATCGGGGCGGCTTACAATTTCATGACTCGAGCCATTTCAAATCTGGGCCGTTCATTTCCAACGAGTCGCAGTACAGGAGTGAATCTGCTTTTCGAAATAAACTAAACTATTCATCCCCCTCTACAACTACACAACAAAGTTTTAAATTACATATCCTTCTAAGGGATTCATTCAACCTACAAGTAATACATATCTTCTTGTACATTACTACAACTTGTTCTGCATTTGAGGTTTCACAAACCCATTTTATGGGCCGCTAAGATTTGAAGAAGATGCCGGTACCTTCATCCAGTTCGTGGTACATCCAGGCCAATGGTGAAGCTCCACATGGCACTGTTGGGGTATAGTGTATATTCTTGTATCCAAATCTATATTAATCACTATATTCTGATGATGAAGATTCCGTAACTTCATCCGGGTTCCCGATTTGCACTCCTCCGCTTATATCCCTCATCTCCTCCTCGTCCGAGTCGCCGTTGAAATATCCTTCAACGTCTACATTTCCCTGTTCATCTTCCTCAAAATCTTCGCCCTCAACATCATCCTCCTCGTCATCATTGACATAATCATCATCCTCGTCGCCATAGTCAACACCACCCTCCATTAGGTACTCAGGCTTATTGCTGCCGAATACACCAGAGTAGCTGCCGCCTGCCGCCATTAGATCATCGTACTCGTCACCAATTGGCGGGCCAATGGTATCATCATCATCGTATTCTGATCTATCAGAACTGCTAACATTCTCAGCGCTCTCAGCTCGTACCGGCGTAGTAGTTTCTTCCATGTTCCAGTCTGGCTGCACTGAACTTGTGTCAAAGGCGGTGGTGACTCTAGCGTTCTCTCTCTCACCGGCGATCTCCGTCACTCTTTTGACAGGCTTTTGCCTGCTTCTAGTGGTGCGGCGGCCCCTCTTACGTCCACCCCGCCCACGGGCCCGCCCTTTCCACCCCACTAATTGCCCAAGCCTCTCGTTGTTTGTTGTGGTACTTTGTGGGCCTGATTCAGATCTGGATCCGATGACCTGTTTTTGAGGTCTTCCACCTCTGGGACGACCACCACGGCCTCGCCCACGCCCTCGGCCTCGTCCAGAGCTGGTGGGTCCGCTTCCTGGGTCGGTCCACGGATCTTGATGCTGATATCCAGGTTCGCGTGGGGCTTCAGCTAGTTGATAGTCGGGGACGTTCTTCACAACGGTGTGTTTTGTTGGAATTGCCTGTGTAACAAAAAGATTCAAAAAGAAACATAAAACATAAAACTCTATTTGTCACAAATTAGAAGTCTCGTTTCAGGTCCCAAATTTAGAGTTGTACATCCTTTTTGGAACATAGTACCAAATATCAAAAATAGTAAAAAGGTTATCTTCCTTCTATTATGTTAAAATTAGAGTTCTCTTGGATTGTGTGAAAGTCAAATACTGGGTCTTAATATGCGAAAGTGGGAGCGTTTGCAGCTGGGCCATTGCAAGTGTGAACATGCTGGAATTGCATTGAATTTATAGAAATACCCAAATAACTCGACCTGTACCTACTAACCTCAAATCCACTTATATTGTTTCAATTTTAACTAAAGATATCTGGAGCCCCAATAAAAACTCGAAGATTGAAGTAAAAGGAAAATACGCATCAAGTAAAAGTTAGTTCTTAAAATTTATTTTAAGCAACGATACGATTTTAAGTATAAGAAACTAACCATTAAATCCAAGCCTCCTTTGTCCTTTTGAGATTCCTCTTTCAGCTCAAGCGTGTAAAAAATAGAGGAATCAAGTTCCATGAGCCTTAGTGCCACAGAAGATGTTGTTTGAGGTAACCAAGGAAGTACGGAAACCGTTTCAGCAATGGAGGATCTATTAGCGATCTTAGGGTTACTGGAACCCAACAATTCAGTGGTTGTCTCAAAATTCAAGGACAAAAAGTCCCTCTTTACGGCACTCTCCAACATTGTCAGAATCTGAGAAAAATAAAACATGAAAAACACTGAGAAATCAACTCCACCCCAAAACAGGAGGGAAGTTAAGGAAAATAAAGAAACCTGGAGAAGGTCTTCAGCTGATGACGCATTATGCAGCTTCACAGCCCAAGTTTCTCGGAAGTCATCTGACCAAGCAGGTTGAAGAGCCCCCACTAAAACAGAGACCTGCCAAGTGCCAAACCAGCACACATATAATATACATAAATATTCTCACCAAAAAGTGTTGTTAGGAACCATCTCTCCCATAAGATTAAGCTGTTGGGTAGTGGGCCAACAATGTACATCATGCTCTTCAACACTCCCCCTCACCTGCGACCCCCACTCGCACGTGGAGAGACAAACCTAACCAAATGTGCACTTTGTGCACAAACAACCAACATGCATATTGCACAAACACGAAGGGGGAAACAAATGCAAGCAGGAGAATTTGAACTCGAAACCTCAGAACCTGAACCCCTGATACCATATTAGAAACCATCTCTCCTGTAAGCTTAAGCTGTTTAGGTAGTGGGCCAATAATGTATATCATGCCCTTCAACATGTGCAAATAACAAACAAACGCTGTTGAATTTAATAAAATATATTGAACTTAAGTTCAAAGCATGATAGTGATTGCAACTACCTAAATACAAACTTCATTACAAATTCTAGGTACCTTTTTGGGATATGATATTTCAAGACACGTGTATTTTATTTTTATTTTGGGAAGAGAGGGGGTAGGCTTAGTTGGAACATTATTTCGGATGCGATTCAGTTTAGAACATATACTCAGTAACTCAGGTCAATTTCAATACAGATACATAAATATCACAATGGAATTTGTATGTTTGTGCAAGTCAAAATAGGGGGTCGCTTTGGGTTGTGAAAGCACACCCGCTTGGGATTGGCGCACCAAACACACAGTACATAGGCTGGTCCACGACTCAAGCAACACCGATATAGAATCTGAGATTAACATGTTAAATTGGGACAAGGAGAATTTAAGTACAATGTTCTAAAGTTGTTACCTCTATCATTGCTAATTGCGCTTTGAGCAATCTGATCCTCGGGGGAAGGGATGACCCAACATTGTGAGAAGTCCAGTCAGCCTCCCCATTTTTCTCTTTGCATTCAGCTGCATGTTCATCAAAATTAAAGTACAAATCATGGCAAAAGTCACAAACACCCAATAATTGTTTACATCTTGTCTTCCCATATTTCAAGGCACATAATATCGAAGCATTAAAACATTCGTCCCATATCCACTTTTCAAATTCTTGATATCTCTTTGACGCCTCATTTTTCTCTTTTTCATTCCTCCCCAGCCCAATTGCAAAAGATGATGAGGATTCTGTCATATCACAAACAGTGCTGTTAGGGCTATCTATTATGCTGGCGGCACTGCAATTAGAATTAGGAGGAGCCATTTCTGAAATTTCTGTTTTCACAGTACGGTTCTTCCTCACGGTTTCCTTGAAAGACACTTCAATCCTTTGCAACATTGAAAGCAGATTAGACTCCCTAACCCCTCTTACATCCAATGACGCCAACATAGCATCGAAACTCTGCATTAAGATTAAAAAAAATCATGAAATAATAAACAATTCCATTATAACATACATATGTATACTAGAACTAGTAGCAAACTCGATGCGTGTGCAATATTATACTTGATAATTTGAATATTATGAAGATTTTGAAAACACTTAAAGAACATTTCAATATATTTGGTGAAGTGGTTATTTCATGTGTTATCCATGCTCAAGGTCATGGGTTCAAATAACATTGCAAAGTAGTATTTATTGTCCCAAATCAATGACGGACAATTTAGTAATTGTAAGTGCATAGCAAAATGTAACCACCATATCTTACTCATGCTTAATATTATATATATGCGTGTGTGTGTGCATGTGCATGTGCATGTGCATGAAAAAAACGAGTCCAACAAATAAATCTAGCTGCCAGTTAAATATAAATCAGGTTTATCAGGTACAAGAAGACAGGAAAAACAGAATTTCACATTCATGAGAAGCGTCATGTTCTGTGGAAGCCTGTTTACAAAGATATCTAATGAGGTAGCTTAATGTTCCAGCACAAAGGGAAAACAATCTCCATTTAGTCTCGCTGTTTTTCTTCTGATGAGGAATGTGATAATAGAAGACACCATGTTTAGCTGTTATCTACACCTGACATTTATGATTTAGTCATTTGTTTAGGCGTATCTAGATTATTACTTTATTTAATTTAGGGAAAAAGGGATTACTTTGGCTGTTACGTTTATTTTAGTCAAGTTGTAAAATGAGGGTTCTTACAGGTAGCTTAATAGTAGTAGAATTAGGGTTTTGAATTTCTCTAGGCCTTGGGGTGTGTTATTTTCAGTTTTCACGTGATTCCAAGTGTGATTTTAAAATTCCTGTGATTTTTATATTTAAAGTGTTCATTTAAAAAATAAATATACATTACAAGATTTCCAATTTCTGTGAGATTCTAAAATCTTCCAAACTGCGGTATTTGAAATCCCATAAAATTGGTGTGATTTAAAGAAAATCCTGATTAGAAGTAAAGAGTTCAAATTTAATAAAACTCTTTATATTTCTCTTTCCTTCCTCATCATTCATCAACACACACACTCCCTCCAAATCAAATATACGAAACACAAACTTAACTTGCACTACTCAAATTTTGATATTTGAAAACAAATTTAGTTCTCAAAACTCTAAAAGAACGTATAAATTAAAATCCATAAGATTTTAAACTCACAAATTTTAAAATCTTCTGATTTATCAATACACAGTAATTATAATTTTTGTGAAAAGAACACAACCTTATAAATGTGATATAATCCTCCTACATCGGATTCTTAATTTAAGAATAAAAGCCCCCATAAACAGAAGATATGCAACTGAACAAGATCCAACTACTGTAGGATATTAAACCTCATAGAAATCAATTGATTTTTTACTTTGCGCCCTGTCTTTTTATGCAAAATTGGACTTACCCTCTGTTTTCATAATCGTTAAGACTTTGCCCAAAGCATGTGGGGGAATTTCAGAGATACACATAAAACTGGGGAATGTCTAGTTTTTTTCTTTTTTTTAACACAATCCTTTGACTTAACCCCCCGTTTCATGTGATTCTTTGAGATTCCCATGCATATAAAATCGGGCCAAATCATAAAATCCCAAATTAATTTAATTAGCATGATGAATACCTCTTCAGAATCAATAAGCCGCCAATGACCATCACGTAGCTCAACAAAGATCCTGCCAGAGCCAGGGTCATTTCGGGAAGAAGATGTAATAAACTGCCAGTAGCGATTCCGCCTGCGGTCTTGTCCGAGAGGCAAAGACCTATATACATACATCTCCTCTGCTTTGTGACCAATGAAAGCTTTTAACTGAGACCTTGACTTCTCTGCAGCAGCATATCCAGCTTGCTGAAGTGAAAGATTATTATCTGGGGCCCACAGAAATATCTTGCATTGGCAGATTCCTTTCGATGGACATATAATTAGGATTATTTATACTATCATTCTGTGGATCGCCAAAGGGTAAATCATTTTTGTCATCACCAGCAAAAGGACTTTTTCTGCCCTCTACAGCAGAAATAGAAAGATTATGTTCTGGCTTCACAAAAGATGAAGAATATTGCATCTTCATAACATACTCCTCTTTCATACGACGTTTATCCACTTGTGCCTCTGCCCATATCTGCTTCTTCAAAGCATTCGCTGCTTCCAAGCGTTCCTGAAAGTAGGCTCCTCCCATTACACATCAGACATTAAGGAAAAACGCAACTGGTCAGGTCGGGTCAAACCCGAACCCGATCTGCCACGCATGACCCAAAACCGACTCTGTGCAGGTTTTATTTTGAAAATCTGAGCCTACCTCGTTTACTATATGCATAAGCCCGTGCCCCTGCCTGTGCCATTGTAATTATAATATATTATAAGGGTATTTAAAGAGAAAAATATATATTATGTTTGGGCAAGTCAGGTCAAATGGGTTGAATTTTACGAAAACCTGAACCCAAGCCCTGTTTTTTATTTAAAACCCATACCCGCCGCCCATTTTTTGATTAAAAAAGAAAGGAAGCCCAAACCCACCCCCATTATGGTTAGGTTGGACTATATTGCCATCCCTAAAAATGGGATAAGTTTAAAAAGAAGATTCATCAAATGTACACAGAAAGAAAACTGAGAGGGATACCTCAAGAACAACGCGGATAGAGTTTCCTTCATTTGCAACACCAATTAAGGCAACAAGGGCACTAAGGCGCTCTTCAACACTCAGGTCAGAGTATTCCCCTTCCGTAAGCGCATGAACCCACGGTTCGCCACAGTTGCTTTCATCGATCACACTACTTTCTTGATCAGCGTTAGTCACCTCATTGTGAACCCCAACAAAATCGATCGATCTACCGCCACTAGCACCAGTAACTTTGACCTCTTTCAAGCCTTCAGAATCCATAGAAGTTAAACCACTACTCATATTATCAATCCCATCTTGTAATGTTTCCTTTCCATTTCCCAAGCCTATTTTTCCTTGAAATGTATTCCCTTCACAAGAAAGGGCTTCTTTGTCCGGTTTCAATTCGGTACCCAAATCATCAACCTCCAAATCCTCAGCAACATCACTTTCAGAATCTTCATCTCTTTCAACATCCTCTCTTTCAACATCATCTCCCTCAAAATATCCGTTTTTAAACACCTGAATTTTTTCCCTGGCTTCAGAAAGTATAGCCTCAGCATCAGCAGGATCCTTCCTATAAGGGGCCCGCACACAATATGTTGAAGGGGCTGTTCTTTCAAACAGCTTTGTATCTCTCGATAAAGCAGCGGCAATAGACGCTTCTGGTGTCTTGCTTGTAGTGAGGTCTCGAAGACCAGATTTCTGGAAAAGGAAAACAGTATATTGGATGAGTACAAAATACAAGTCTTTTTGTGGTGACATATTTATCTGGTTTAAAACAGTGACATTCCACGATTACTGATTGGTTAGAATGAATTGTGATAACAATGAATTTAATATGGACACCTCATCCTAACCAATACATGATGGCCACGCTAGATATATGTCAGTGTTTTATGTCAGATGTACATGTCCCTCTAGAATTACTGAAAAACAACGAAACAAGTTTTTAAGTGATCACCAATCTATAGTTTACCTGAATCCTTTCTGCAACATCTAATATCGTAAGACCTTTGCTTCCCTCTAGTGAAAGAACATGAAATGCAGCAAATTTTACAGTGCCGGGTGTCAAGCGATGCCTCGATCGACGTGGATTAGAGAAACCCCTTTCTTGCATAATGGCGAGAGCATTTTCAGCTGCAACTCCATTACGTAGATTAGAGATGACATCTTCACCATCAGTACCCTGCATGTCAACCCATATAGCCATATCTATCTCGTAAAAAATATCTAATGTATTTGTTTATTTTTTCCTGGTGTGTGTGGTAGGTGGGTGGGTGGGGAGGGGGAGAAGAAAATGAGAAACTACAGTAGATTTAAGTATTGCTACAGCCAGGTTTATTCCAAGTAAGTCGATTGGTTCTAAAGAAACACGAACAGCAAGGATTTGTTTAAAGTAAGGAGAGCGCTCTTTATCCTGTACAATCTTTTTAAATGTGGGTTACACTCAAGCACTCTATAGAGGGAACCCATGGCCATATAGACATATCAGTACCCCCACCTCAGTACACCCTATGGAGAAATAGGGTGGTATCCTGGCTTCTTTGTAGTCCTACGTTGCAGGAGCCTTTAGGTCACCCATTGTCTATTATTCAAAACGATAGGAGGGCTCTCTTGTATTCATCCTTTTAATATTATTACATTTATTTTATTGGCCACTGTGTATTTAATTCTATTTTTTTGCCCACTATCTAATATTGAATTATTTATATTTAATTATTGATAGGACAACTCACTGCTTCAAGAAGCCCCCCTCCCTTCCCTTTTCAAACCCCCCCCCCCCCAAAAAAAAAAAAAACCCACCCTCAAATGGAACACAAAGTGTTATATGAGAGAGATCACCTCATTTTCATCACGAAGATATGATTGTTCAACATTCCTTTTCTTCAATTTAGGCCCAAACCCTGCAGAGAGAGCAAATTGCCGCAATATCTCAGGCCATGTCAATGGATGTAAGTGATACTGCCAACTGCGTATGTCAAAACCCCAAGCATATGCCTGGAACAAAAAATTACATCAAAATTCTTCAGAATTTGGAACAAAGAAGCTAACAAATGAAATTAAAAAAAGAAATATTCAAATGGCCAACAAAAACCAAAAACGGCCAGCAGTGTTTACCCCTTCAACAATCTGTGGATGCCCTCCTCCAGGATTAGCAGCACTATGTTGATTTGCCCCCAACACAGTAGAGGGCGTCCTTGCTACATCTTCAATATCTTTAATAATGGATCTCAAAAGAGCTACATGTATCTCACCCAACAACCTTGAATCCTGAATATTTAAGGAACCAGATAGTGCAGTGCAGCGTTAATAACAAGAAAGAACAAGTACCGGGATGCAGAATGATTTTCATCACTCTAGAGAAGACTTGAAGGAATCTTGAACGTTATTAAAATTGATGGTTCAGATTTTGACAGGTAGTTTCTACCTATACAAGTCCTCACTAAAGGCAAACATTGTCCGTCAAAATTTAAGCTATCCAATTTTAAACAAAGGTCCAGATTTGCTACTCTAATTAGAGATCCAAAGAACGAACAAAATTTTTTAACAGAATTCACAAGGGTATAACGAGCTTACATAATCGTGAAGGGCTTGAACAAATTCATCCAGAGTAAACGGCCAAAGCCCAAGAACATCAGCAAAAGTAATTAAAAATCTCCAAACCTGTACATTTTGATTCACAAGTAAATATGATTAGAAATTACCATGCATATCAATATAAATCAAATGTAGAGCTTGCCTGAGGTTGCACCAAATATATATACACAACATATACATAAACTTATAAACGTAGTTGATAGAATTTTTCTTTACATGAGTTCTGACATAGTTTTAATCAAGATTAAGCTTGCAACCAGTCATTAAGGAGAAGCAAACATCCCATTTACACTAGGCAATTGATTCTAACTATGTTCGGGAGCAAGAAGAGAAAGGAAGAGAAATCATAATTATTTTCTATCTTCTGTTCAGGAATTTAGGAGGGAAGAGAAAGTTCCTTTCGATCCTCCTTGTTTGTGAATTGAGAAGAAAATGAGAGAAAAGGCGATTTTTTAAAAAAATACATAAATAAACAAACAAACCAAAACATGTAGTTTATGGGCAAAAAGTCAATAAACAAGTGCTTCATTAAAACAAAAAAAAACTCTCCTCTCCGTTTCTTTCCCATTTGGAGAGAACGATAGGAGAAAAAGTTTTCATCAAAACCAAATTTCTCCTCTCCCTTTAAAACTCCCAAATGAGAGAAAGTATATACTTTCTTTTCTCTCAAAAGTAGAACTCACACAGCACAAATGGATAAAGAACCACTTCCTAATTCTCTTTTTCTTCCCAATAAATAGCCTCATACTTGGGGGGTGTTAAGAGAGAGAGAGAGAGAGAGAGGGAATTAAGTTAATCTCACCATAAGAAGATTGCCTGTATTCTCCTCGGAATAAATCCAGGGCTGAACTGCAAATGGCATTTTCAATCGAACAGACTTGGGTGGGAACTCAGTGAGCATATCTGAATAACAACTCATCAGTTGCTTAGAAGTTTAATTACATAAAAACAAAAGATTATGAAAGACCACGCATGCATTTGTAGAACTAGAGAATGCAAGGCTAGTGCTAAAACAAGGGTGTGTTTGATTACACTTCCTAAATCAAGAAAAAGCATACACAAAAATAGTATTCTCACATCTTTGGTGGTGTTTGAATGACTTAATTTTCCAAGGAATCAATTTCCAAGCTACAATTTGTTTTACCCTAATTTTTCCCTCCTCCATTGAATCCTGAACCCCCAACCATGCCACCCCCCCCCCCCTCCAAAGGTTTGTTTCCCAAGGATCATTGTTGCATGTAAAACAATTCCAAAGAATGCCATGGAAATCGATCAAATGGAACCTAAATAATTTCACATGCAAACATTTACCGAGGGATGGGACATTTAGCAGCAATTGTGAAAAAAATTGCATAAAGAGGCAAAAAACAAATTCTAGGCACAAGCAACATTACACATCACAAATCCAATTTAAAGCTCCCTCTCCTTCCCAGGGGAAAATGAAAAGGGTGAAACAAATTCATCTTCCAATTTCAAAATGAACCAAAGTACATTACTGCATTAAATGATGCAAAAGAAATTACAGTTAGATTGCATTTAATTTAAAAAAAAACCCACATTTCAGTCCCTAAACATGTCTACGAGTTTCGAGTTACAGAAGGAGGTCTAGAAATGTTGGTGTAGCAGCAGGTGAGTGTCGGTGATTCATAGTAAACAACAGAAATTTATAATTAGCAATTATGCATGTAAAGAGTCCTACACAGACATGTTTATCTAATATAAAATGGTGACATTTCCAATCTGTTAAGTACTCATTGGTTATAACGGATTTGGATCAGGATGAATTTGATATGGACCCCACATTCTAACCATACATGATGGCCACACTAAATATGTCAAATATATATCTGTCCCTCTAGAATTATTGTGTATGTAAAATATAACCACCTCTGAATGACTCGAGATTTTGCAAGGTTTCACTGTCAAGAGACAACAACGAGGGCAACCCCAGCCTCGCTGTTGCTAAATCCATGAGCTCCACACGTTCATCGTCAATAAGTTCTGTTGCTTCTTTAGCAATTCTTCGAGCAGTAGCCCTTTCATTAGCTGCTTTAAGCCTAGCAGCCTCTTTTTCTTTGCGCATTTCTTCTTTTAGTCTCAGTTTCTCAGCCTAAGAAAATAAAGGGGTGATTTTGCTTGGTTATACAAAGAATGTGTCAAACAAAAGCACATAACTTACAACTATATTACACTGCACCTGCGATACTTGCGCGACTTGTATAAATTTAAATTTGAAGAATATGGTTAACATAATTCATAATTGGCCCCGTGGTATGTATGTTTGACTTCCTTCATAGCAAGGATTCAAATCATGTTGCAAACATATCTTTTATGAAAAAGGAGATTGCAAAGGTAAAATTGGAAATCAAAAGTATGACTCAGAGTAAGCAACCAGACTTACTCTAATAGATTCTTTCTGTAAAAACTTCTCCCTTCGTTCCATTTCACGCCTTTGCTCTCTCTGGTATCTCTCCTCCTCTCGCTGCTTTTCACGCAACAGCCTTTCTTCTTCCTTCCGTCTTTCACGGTCCTGCCTCTCCATCTCTTTCCTCATTTGTTCTTCTCTCTTAAGATGCAAAAATCAATAATAAATTAGTTTACAATTTATAGTCTCCACAGATAGAAAAATTAAAAATCAAATAAGAACAAGACCTTTCGTCTCAAAATATCTTGCTTTTCAAGCTCCTTCCGAATCCTTTTCTCATGGGCTTCGACTTCCCTTGCAATTCTAGCCTCTTCGCTCTGCAAGAGCTAAATGAGCATAACACTCGGTGAAGCTTGTTTTCAAAAGACATAATCTTGTAAGAGCATCCACAGCAGTGTATGTAGGTATGATAAGTCCTATACGTGCACGTAGCAGTTCATTCTCATAGGTTGAAACATTGTTCCGTAGGATAGTTGTAGGATAAAGTTAGTTTCAACAGAGTTTCGTAACATACAGATACCAAATGTCTGGTTTAGTGCCAGCCTAAAAATTGGCGTTCCAAGAACTAGCCGAAGTGCCAGTAGTCCACTCTCTCTCAGTTTCTCTCTTCTTTTTTTATAACTTGCCTGATTTTTATATCCGATTGTGTATTGGCCGTACACTGGACGTCCGTTTACGCCATTTTCTCAACATACTACCATTCACAGTAGTTGTCATATCATGAATTGTATCATGTGATTCGTTTCCAGAGTCCAGACAGTAAAAAATAAACTTATATAATTAATAAATTTATATAGAAGTCATTAAAACAGGTAAAATAGCAAATAACAATGTGAAAACCAATCTTAGGAGTTAGGACATGAGATTGCAGAGTAGTAGTATCAATATATAGTATCAAGTAGTACCGATACAAAGAGGAAAGTTACCACAAGAGTCAATACTCCTATGTATAGAGCTCGAAGAGAATACCAGTAAAATTCAACAATCAGTGAAAACAATGAAACAGAGTCAATAAATACAGCACACTGAGTATAAAATAATGAAAAACCAACAACAGCATACATCACATGAGGGCAATCGACAAACATAGCAAACTGTGAAGAACCCCATAAGGGGTTTCTCTTCTTTGAGTGTCACATTTGGACAGTGAAGTGCCAAAGAGAAAAGGACGTACAAAACATACGAGAAAAGCACAAATCTTATGGGCGAAAGCTTTAAGTATTACTTGGGGTAAAAAACAGGGGGTGGAAGGCCTTTTTTGTCAATCAACCGAAATCTGGATTTTATGTATCTGATACGCAATTGTGTCGATTCTAACAACTATAATTCACAAACAAAGTAGGTAGGTTATATTTAACCTATAATACCATATACACTATCATTCACTACTGTGGATCCACTAACAACATAAGTCCATATAGTGTATAAACAAACCTTGCGTTTCTTCTCCATCCGCAAAATTTCCTCATCATGGGTGGGCTGTCTATCAGGTGGCATAAACGGATTGTCCAGTCCAGCAATTGGGTGAGCACCAACTTGCACATCCACACCAGTGTTTGCAAAAGAATTTTTCCGAGGAACCATGTCATAGTCTCCTGAAGTCGAAGGCAATACATGGCCTTGCCTTCCTTGCTGAGGTAAAAGATTTAAACTTGGCAACTGCTGCCCTTGGAAACCATAACCAGATGGCACTTGCTCATTGGCATGGGCTACTGACCTCCCCGTAGATAATGGAGTTCGTGCACTTGGAACATCAGTTGGTGAACCATAGTAGTGAGATGATGAAACAGCTCGCTCATATGAATCGTTTCTCACAGATGGCTGCTCTGGAAGAAACTGGTATTCATGGAGAGCCCTCGACGCACCCTGTGGATTAACCATAAGAAATTTGGTAGGCATCAATAACAAAATTGTTCCTGAATGGGGTCCAGTATTTAGTCAAAGCAAAAAAAAAATCACTGCTAGGGAATTTTACAGAAATATAAAATTCAGGTACTCAACAGACGATAGCACTAGAAAAATTGTGGTTCACATACAGTCTTTTCCTTTTTGAGGTGTGGAGGAACATGAATTAAATAAGAAGGTAAAAAATCAACAGAAATTAACCACAGCTTTAAGGGTTATGAGTTAAATAAGAAAGTAAAAAATTCAATCTAAAAGTGGGCATAGTAAATGAATAAAAGATTGATATGTCAGAACATTTTCGGCCATTTGAAATTTTTGATGGCCATCTCACCAACTTCTAGATTGAACTTTTTGATGAAATTTGGTGGAGGTTATCTACTCATCATATAGATCATCCCTATAAATTTTCATCAAAAATTCATCCATTGATCCCTACATATGGACAACACTTCTTTTTGTTAAAGAGAGGGATTCCCTCTTTAGAGCCTAGATCACATTTTTTAACATATCTAAATATATATAAATATACCATATTAAAACAGAAATATATGTAATTATAAATTTATACACCCATTTGACAAGACAAATTACAAAGCAACATACTATAAGTTTACGAAATTGTAACTTCATTAATTTCTATGATCTGTTATATTGTTTATGGTGTATTATCCAAGCCCACTAGATGCTTGTATTACAATGTAGACAATCCAATTTTACTAGTCTAATAGGTCCATTTTATTGATCTCGGTTTTTTTTTTTTTTAAAAAAAAAAAATTGTATTATTTTCATAAATTTCCAGCGAGTGATTGCGCTTTGCCCAAAACCCAGTTGAAAATTGGGTGGTTGAGTCCGCACTCGAAACCGATACTTTGAACTGTGGTCATTCCAATAGTTTAAACTTGGACTAAATCATAAAAAAAACCTCTTTCTAATGAAATAAGAAAAGGGAGGCTTGAATTTTGATTTTCAATGTTGTGCAACAGCTTAACCTTTTCCGTGTTAAATGCTTACAAGACCTTGACTACCTGTCTTGAGGTCTATACAAAAGCACATCACATATTTCAACATCAGTGTCGTTAAAAAAAATGTGTTAATTCTCTTTTACATCGTGTCATTCAATAAAAGTCGAAAATGATAACATGCCATCTTTAAGCAAGCCCACCTCCAAACATATTGGAAATAGAGGATGCCAGATCAGCAAATGCATGTCCAATCAGATAAATTATATGTTGTTGATACCAACAATATTTACAGGCTTATAAATGCAGCTACACAGCATGTCAAAAGTTTTATGTAAGATAATGATCAATTACATCTATGGCCACGCCAGTTTATAGAGGGCTATGTTTAATTTGCCCCCATTTAATATGCAAAATTAGACCTACCCGCCTATTTTTCATAATCGTTAGACTCCGTCCCCCCCTACACGCAGGGGAACCTCAAAAAATTATGTAAAAACAAGGGGTCAAGTCAAAGGATTACACTAAAAGAATTAGACATTGTCCCCCATTTTTACGTAATCCTTTGAGATTCCCTTGTACACAACGCAGGGGGATGAGTCTAATTTTGCATTAAGAGCAGTGGGCAACTTCTATATATATATATTAGTTTTTACTGCATGAGAAAATGCCTAAAGGATATTAAAATATGGACCAACCTTAGTCAATTTGGAATCAGGCCTCTCATATAGTTTGGCCTCATAAGGCCTTCCAGCTGATTTCTGCTGCCCTGTTGTCACTGTTTCAAAAGAAAAGCATTATCAGGCTCGTCCAATTCAAAATAGATGGAAAAATGTAATGCAATGTTGAGAATTCTTGTCAGGGGTAATGTTCATGGAGAAACACATAATGCATTGTTGGTCTGGGCAAAATGCAAACCCCTACGAGAGTTGCTAATAGCATGGTACTTAATAGGGAGTGTCCCACCCACCAAAATATTTTTTCTAAATGATAATTGTCCTTTAGAAAGAAGAATAACGTTATAGATTATGAAACCATAAGTTCCCCAAAAATAAAAACAAAAACAAAAAAACAGCACAGCTAATAAAAGAACCCTCCAACCTCTGTATTTTAGAATCCCATAAGATAAGACTAAATTCCGACAACTCAGTCATTTGAGAGGCCAAAACTTCAAAGTTCCTCAATTGAAATTGGATATCAACTGTGCTTCAAAAAGGCACAAAAAAAGGAGAATTTAACTAATTTAATTCAATTCCAAAGGCTATATAGACAATTTGTTATACATGGTTTTGAAAACACAAAAAAGTTGGTAACAATTTCTCTCTTAAAAAACACTAAAAATTGATTTTGACTAGCATGCTTTAAGCCTTTAATAACAGAAAGAAGTAGACAAGCTACTCCAATCCAAACGAAAGCTTTAAATATGAACGTTTCCTGGCTTTATAATCTTATAAATATGTGTAAAGATTATGTTTTACACTAGTACTATTACACAATAATAAAAATATTATGATAATTACTTTTACTGAAAAAGGTCTGCTCCGAAGATTTTGCCTAGGCCCCCAAGTACCTTTGGGCCACTTCTGAAAAGCCATGAAAACAATTCTATCTATCCATTTCCCTCCCTCTCTCCCTCAACAAACTGAATGACAGACATTGGTCCTGCAAATTTCTCACATTAAATCCAATCCAAGTACCCTATGTAAATCCAAAAATAACTGCAAATCGAAAGCGTCTTTCCTTTTTTTCCCCCCTAATATATAAGAACGGGAGTTTTACTAATAAGAGCCATTTCCCCCTCTATCAAAGATTCAAAAGCAAAAACCAAGAACAACCCCTAGATAGTAATAGGATGATACTCCTCACCACATACCATGTTCCATACAATGTCTAATGGTCGTGGACCTTGTAAGCCTATAAAGCATTCACACCTGTAATCTATTACTATAGATAGAGTGAAAGGACTTTGGTTCGCACTTGAAATTACGAAATCACCCTTCATGCTTATAAATAAAAATGGTGCTTTAACTTGGACTTAAAACCCATGACCTCCAATATGAAGAGCGCGTGTTATGTTATCACCGCTAGACCAAATGACATCCCATAATCTTGACACGTTCTAAAAATGTAACTAATGTGACGAATTACTAGATATAATATTGGACAAGCATCGAGTGTGCCACAAGTTCCAGTAAATAACGATAACCCAATACGATGAGAATATCTTCACTTTGAAAGGAACTTGATATTTTCCAGATGAAATTAGCCAAACTGCAGCGCCTTTAAGAACAATTCACTATGGGCAAGTGGTTATGTGTCCTAATTCTTTTAGTCACAAAGTTCGTAGGAGCAATGTCTTTACTCTTTAGTGGCACTCATTCAAGTCCTTGGAAGTACATTTCACATATATTTTCTATTCACTCCTTTGGTGGGATAAATTACAAGGTTGAGGATGTTCATTTCTGTTGCTTTTCCTCTATTTTCAGCCTTTAGAATCTACATGATGCTCCCATCTTTAGACTTCTTTTAATAAATCATCTATGGTGTGAAATATTTCTCTGCCCCAAAAAATCGAAAGATAGAGAATGGGTGATCTTCTGGGATTTACTACTATCTTCATTTCCTGACAATAGATTTCGGACTCAACGTTCTACAAGTATTTACACCAATACGGTCCTGTGGTCATCTTGTTAAAACCATCAGGTCCCAAAGACTACAATGTAATGCCTACAACATAGCCCTCGTAAACTTCCCTAAAAAGTAATAACCTCATCATTTGTCAAGGGCCTGCTCCTTAACACCACTGTAATGTCAGTGCCAAGTCCTTATCAGTATTCCTCTTCTCTTACCCTTTAGCCACTTTTATAAAACAATTTGGCATTAGAATCAGAGAATCACCTTCCTTCACCCATTCAATCCTCCCTTTTTTCTCTCCAACTTACCTCCTTGCCTTTTCAACTCATCACTTAAGAGGGCTCTCCTAGCTGACAGAACACTAGATAAAGAAATTCTTCCTTGTACTTGTCCAAATTATCCAAGTTGTTGCAAATTGAGTTTGTTCTAAGCATAATATCTCCTTAAACCTCCTCATTCCAAGATTTTAGACTCCCCTTAACATAAACACGTTTTATTCGAAACAAAACTAGCCCAAAAACTTTGGCCTTTGTACCACTCCTTCCTCCCTCGCAAATCTGCAATAATCACATCAAAATTGGCAAGGTCGCCACTTAGGACGATTATGGCCAGCCTAGACACTAGGCAGTGTTTGCCACTAACTAGCTAGCGGCAGCTTAGTCCGGCAGGATGGCAATATGGCAGGACTAATGAAGTTTTTACTCCTTTTTCTTTTAAAAATTATTTTTTCACGTTTGAATCATGAGAAATATAAGTTTAGCAAACACTTAATGTCTTTTGTAAAAGTAAAGTTCAATTTTTGTAATATTATATTTTTAAAATATAAATAAACAAAAGTCAGCCGCCTAGCTTAGACCCCTAGGCCCCCTCGTAAAATTGGTTATGTTTGACAATTTCTTCATCAAGTGTGCAAGCAGAAAAACATATCTAACAATGATCCAATAAAAGTTAAATCAACTGAAGCACACATTTCTCCTTCGAACCAAAATCTAGCCATATTATCAAGACAGTGCTAGTGATCACTATGTATCAAAATGACAATGGAATGAAATTTACCAATGGGTGCCCCAAATGCACCAGGTGGCAAGGGATCAAACTCCATTCCAAGAATAGGCCCATCTTCTCTCAATGGCTCCCCTAGCTGTGCCTCCACAAAAGCAATTGCGCGAAGCTCAGATATGGCTTGGGGCGGCTCATAGTACCTCTTCATTGCCGGCATATCACCTCCAATCCTAGCAACAGCAGCAGAGCCACTGCCACCAACTCGAGGAACAACCAGTCTACGCTGAGAGTCACCAGCGTGGCCAAATGGACTTGACCCCGAACCTGAACCCGAAACATGCTCATTTCCGACCTCACCAGCCACCATCTCATCCCCAATCCCTCCGGAGGACCCCATAACTGCAGCCGGTGAAACATCCTTTCTCGGCCTCTTCACCGGTGGAGCCTTCCTATCCTTCAACCTCCTGTGGCAAAACCACATCTGCAACTGCCGATCCGAAAGCCCTAACTGCACGGAAAGCTCTGATCTCAAAGCATCTGAAGGATATGTCTCCACTGAAACCAAATCCAAACTCAATTCAAGCTAAAAACAATGAAAACCAATAGCAGAAAGAGCTCAAAACAACAGCAAATGAGCTATACGTCTCCACTGAACCAAATCCCAAACTCAAATCAATCAAAATCATAGCCAAAAAAAGTGAAAATCAATAGCACACAACTACTAAAATTAGGTGTTATGGTATAAGAATAGTTGAGCCGGATAAAATCTCACAGAAAATGAACTAACCGGCATAGGTTTTCTCCAGAACCTCCAACTGTTTAGCAGTCTTCATCTTCCGCTTCACCTTAACCTCCCCCTCAGGTGGCTTCTTCTTCTTCTCTCCCTCCGAACCACCACCGCCGCCACTACTACCACCACCATCCATCGCTCAATACCAATCAAATCAACTCCCAAAAAATTAGGGCTCAATATCAACTTACCCAAAATTAGGGCTACAAGTTACAACTTACAAGTACATACACATACAAATATACAATCCAGATCAACCTCCACGAACGCAGCCAGCAGATCAATCAAATTAGGGTTAGAAATCGTACTCTCTCTCTAAAACTAGGGTTTGTGGAAAAAAAATGAGTATAGATAGATTTCGATTTTGGGTATTGACGAAAAGTGGTAAACAAAGGTGAGATTTGAGATAATTATAATTAACATAAACACCACAACAACAACAAAAACAAAAACAATAAACTTAATATTATTTTCTCTCTCTAAAAGAGTGAAGAGGAGTTTCTCTCTCTACACAATCTACATCTACTACTTCTACTACTCCTAGTTGTTGTTGTTGTTGTTCTACTATATGAATAAGAATAATATCATGATTATGATCATAGACAAGTTTGATTGAGATGTGCGGTGAGATTTGAAGAATAGCGATAATAATAAATAATAAATGTAGTTGAATTATAAGAATTATTAGTTGTAGTTGTTGTTGTTGTTCGAAATTGAAAAAAATACAACAAGATTGTTGATTTAAAGAGAAACTACGAACACACGAACCAACAGTCCTTCTCTTTCTAATTCTACTTCCCATCTCTCTCTCTCTCTCTCTAGAATTCTTTTCTTTTTTTTTTCCTTTTCTTTTATCGAAAAGGTAACGCGTAGTGAAAAAGGATATATATATATATATAAATTTATATATCAGAATAAACTATTGGGGAATTTTAATTTTTTTTTTCGAAGGGTTTTTTTGATTCACGAATTCGGTTTTTGTGTGTGTGTGGTGTGTGATTATCTAAAGAACTCTTTCTCTCTCTACTTCCTCCCCCCCTCTCTCTCTCTCTACTTTCTCTCTCTATATTTGTGTAAATAAACTATTTCGATGTTTGTGTTCATTTGGTACGACGATCCGGTTGACGATAAAAGGGGATTTTAACGCTCGGTGTGGAGCGTGGACGACACGCTCCATCTACGTATGAAAATGGGAAAATATGATGCAACACGTTTTAGTTTTTTAGTCAAGAGGATTTCGTAGAAACTGTTAAATCGGTTACGTTGTGAAACCTCATATTTGATCAAACCAATATAAATTAATTTAATTTAAAAGTTAGGTATTCTTGTAATTACAAGGTGGGGTTTCGATTGCTTTGAACTTTTATTTTTAAAACAATTTTAAGAGTTTTTAAATTTTTAATATATGCTTATATCATATATAATTAATTCAAAATTTATAAAAGTTTTAATCCATTAATGTCCCGATTCATTTAAAAAATGGTAATAACATTATCTTTATGCATCGTTGTTGAATGCGTTCTATGTTATTATTGCAAAAAAAAAAAAAGGCATGTAATACATTTTATAATTAATAATTAAATTTTGTCACCAATACTAGAAATGGCAATTCCTGTTTTACATTTGAGGTTTTTTTAGTGACACGACCCAATATGATAAAAGGAACTCAACGTGTGGAAAAACAAAAAAATAGCACAAATTAAGTTTTTTTTATGTAAAACATATTTAAATATAAAGAGACTTTAACGAGTTATTATATTTAAACACAAGTAATACTATGATGTTACAATTTCTTATAAAAATTTAAGATGAAAACAACGTAAATCATAGTGAAATCATGCTAACATATCGTGTTAATATTACTCAAATCTTATTTCATGCTAAGAAAGTCCCATGTTATAAATGCACCTTTTAACCTTCTAAATATAATGAAGCGGCCTTGGCTATTGGGATATATAGCTCTTTTAGAATATGGGTATTGATGAAAAAAAAAATTACAACAAACTATAACTAACATTTTCTCTTATTCCATAGAAGGATCCGTCGAGGAGGGGGATATAAGTCACCAAAGGCTAAAGTTACGCAAATTCAAACCTATTAACGATATGCTGAATTGAGAGGCTTGGCCACTTGTTCCAACCTCACATCCCACCTTTGAAATAACATTGATGTAATGAGATAGAATTTTGTTTAATAATGGGTCTAGTTTCGTGTTTGGTGAAAAAGGATTTCATGTATACACGATTCATTTAGTAAATGAGTTAAAAAAATAAATTCCAAAAAGATCCGTTAGTTAACGAATGACACGATATGATTCATTTTAATTCATTAACTTAAAATCATAAAATTGAAATTGAAAAATTAGAATTTGTTTGAAATAAATCAACACAACCAAACGCAAATGGACACAAAAACAGAAAAAATTGAGTAATAAGTTTTGAGTTTTATATGTAGGTTTTATTTTGGAATGAAAAAACATAAATGCTCACTGCTTAACTATATAAAGTAATCACAATTTTTGTAGTAGGTTTACGAGTGGTTGTTGTGTTTACCCATATGCCCAAAACATATTAAATAAAACAAGTATAATAAATTCATCTATTATTAATCGATACCATTAAAAATTCAACCATACTTAATAATATTGTGTAGATATTGATGAGAATTGATTGAGTTAGTAAAAATTCAAATATTTAACTCATAAGGTTTAAATTTGAATTTCATTACTAACAATCTCTCTTATTGAATGATTTATATTTACCAAAAAATTAATATCATGTGGATTTGAAAAATCTTGCAAAAAATATATATAAATATGTTATGGGAACTTATTTGTCGGGCCTAGATACAGCCGTTAAGTCCAAGTCACACGTTGACTTTTTTTTCCATACGTTCAAGGTTGACTTACTGCATGTCAGTTGGGTATTGTTTGACACGTGCTTTGGGCGCGTGCGAGTGGATAATGTGTTTAGTGGTAATACGGTCCCTTGCTTCGTATGTTAATGATTATTTGTGTAGTGGGCCCAGGGTGTTTTTAGTTTTTACTACCTGAAATCTTTTCTTCCGGATTTTGTAGAAGTGCTCGAAAAAGTTCCTAAATACTGTTTTGATCCACGATGAAAACCTATTTTGGGAAAATTACGGTTGTTTATGTTTGAGGCCTTTGGGTAAATAATTTGGATAGCCCTAGGCAATAAATATTTTAAATTAAATTAAAAAAAATAATAATATGTGTCTTTAGAGTACATTTTAAAATTATTATAAATAAAAATAATAAAATTTTGTATGATAATATATATCATATTTAATAAATGTTAAAAGTTAATTATTTTCAAAAATTAATACTTAACTGTGCCTTAAGGCATATGTTAACATGTATATCAAATATAATTGTTATATATTGGTTAAAAAACTTTACCATTATATATATTATAAGAGAAAGAAAATTAAATAAATCTATCTCTTAAAAGCTTACTAGATCAATAGCTCAAAAAATTTATCATCTCTTCGCATACGATCTACGTCTTTAGATATACTTTTATATATAGTCACATACATTAAAGTGTCAAATCAAATATAAAATACACGCTTTAAACATATACAATCAAATAAAACTCTATAGTCTCTACTCATTCAAATTACTCTCTCTCTTGTCAATTCTTTTTATAAAATTTAAAATGTCATAACATTAAATCCAAAAGTTAAATTTAAATAAAATGTATACATTTGTAACCTATTAATCAAAATTAAGAAAACAAGACCCGTTATGACTATAAATTTATATATAAGGATATAGTTTGTGTATATGTATCATTACTTATTTTAAATGGTATGGAATAGTTAATGTACAAAAAAATGGAATGAAATAGTTCATAAATGATCTATTACAAAGTAAAAAAAAAAACTCACTATGTTGTATTTGGGTGTCCGATAAATCAATTTGAGGACCATTTTCATATCATACTGACATGGTCAATTTTGAAATACTAATTTTTCTATCTGCTACATTGGTCATTTACTTTCACATTTGGCACACGAACTTTTAAATTTAATTTAGCATCCAACTATTTTAGATTAAAAAACAAGACACAATTATACTTAAGATTATTATATTTGCTAAACAAAGTAAGTTATATATTTGAAAAAAAAATGTAATATGAAAAAAGGAACGTATATAAATATTTTAATCACATATTATTATTTTTCAGCTAATTGTTCCACATAGTTATTTTAGTTAAATACATTTGTAGATTTCTCATTGTCTGTAATATTCTTCGATCACCCTTTTGGCTTAAATTTTTTTGTGAGCAACTATTGATAATGAGTTGAGTATGAATCATTTTCTTCGTTAAATTAACTAGCTAACATGCACTGTTAATTTTTTGAAAAAAAAAAATTACTTAAAACTTAATTGTACAGTTTTGACATTTTATTGGTGATCTAACTTTTGGTATCTACAACCTGAAAATCATACCTAAATTTTGAGAATTCAAAATACGTGGCTTAGAAAAAAGACCAACATGTGCTAGTTCGGGTTGGTTCAGTCAATTTTGTTCGTCATTTCACTATGACTAAGTATAAAGTTTCAAACTCCACATAATTTTTATTCATCATTTCTCACACTTTTCTTTTTTTCAATTATTAGTTTTATTTTTATTTTTTTGTTTCACTTTGCCGTCCGGCACAGGTATACCCTAGTATATTATAATTAAGAGTAAACAACTCAAATGCCCATTAAACTTTCAATCTAATACTATTTTGGTCAACAAATTTTAAAATAAATCACTTTGGTCATCTAACTTCATAATGAGTATCACTTTGACCATTATGTTCAATTTAGCTATTAAATTTGAAACATTTGCGTGGTACGTGATTTCGTGTAAAAGCATTTTGGTCATATTGCAGCAAAACAGCCTTTGCCTCCAATAATTTTTGCCAAAATAAAACACACACAATATATAAAACATATCAATATTTTTAACAAACAGCACAACTTATACTATTTTATAACCAAAATGATCAAAAATCTCTTAAATGTTGTCATGTACCTTACACATGGTTTCATTTCATTCAATTTAACTAACAAATTTGAAGGAATGACTACAGTGGCACTCACTCCAAAGTTTAATAGCCAAAATGATTCGTTTTAAAGTTTGATGGTCAAAATGATAACTGGATAAAAAATTTAATGGCCATTTGAGCTGCTTACTCTATAATTAACATATGAGTTATGTTAACATGTGTGACACATGTTAGCAACTCATTTATAACAAGAAAAATGTTTAAATAGACAACTACTAGAGTACAGATTATCACATATATTATTATTCTTTCTATTTATAGTATAGTATGTTTAACATGTGCTTTTAAGATATATGTTATCATTTTTCTCGATGTACTGATATGTCAATTTTTTATATCAGATATTTATATCCCTATAGAAGTACTCAAATAATTTATAAGAAATTCTTAATAAAAATCATTCAAAAAAATATAAGCATAATTAAAGTAATTGGTCAAACTCTAGAAATGACTTTATCCTTTTAGCTAAAGAACAAACTATTCCTTTTGAAGGGATAAACGATTGAATTTTTTAATAAAATTTAATGGCAACAATTAGAATGTTGAAAAGAACAATTTCACTAAATTTTATCTAAAAGTTCGACCAAGAAGTAGTTGAACTAAATATTGACATATTTATGAGCATTTTTTGCTGTTAAGATTTTACATTTTTGGATCACTCCCTTTTTGGTAATTTTTTTTACCTCTTTAAAAGGGAAAGTGTGTGATCTACTATAATATAAAGTCGAAAAATATGCCGTAACGTAAGCAAAGGGACTTAAACCCTTGTATTTGCAAAGGCTATATAGGTCCTTCAACCGCTAGGTCATTTATTACTTTTTGTTTCTTTAAATTATTTAAATCTGTCACATATGCATCATGTGTATAAAAAAATATAATCTAATTAAAAGAAAAAGCCATTTTTAAAACTTGGTGCATGTTAAAGTAATATGCCTATGCTCAATGCCCAACTCCTTTATATAAAATCTCACTACTTGCATTAACATTCGCACTAAATATTCTAACTCGTGCTCTAATAAAAAGTTTAATGAATAAATTTTACTGTCATTGCTTCTACTTTTTTCTGTCTACACTTGCACCTGTATAACTGTATTGGCTACTTAGACTATATGAACACTTTTTTCTCATCCTATTTTTAGTCACTCATTTTTCATATATTTCTTGAAGGTGTAATAATATTTTTTTTTTCAATGCTTTCGTTCAATGCAATAAAACTTTAATGACTTAATAATCCTTTTATATAAAATTACACATGCTACTGCGTACATATTTTCGATTGTATTTTAGTGGGGGTTTTAATTTTAAATAATTTCAAAACCATTATTCAATTATTCACTTTTCTCCGGATGACATTGTATCTATTAGATGAACTGGCCACTTAAAATAAAATGTTATTATTGATTCATTGTTAATGTTTAGACAATTTTCAAACCCTATCCCAATTCTTCAAATTCAATATATTAAAAAATATACACTAGAACCTTGCTTGCTTTTATATAGTCAGTAGATTCAGCTCCACTAAAGTGATGTATATCACTTTTATATGTAATGTTATGTAAGAGACCATTCATATTAAATTGAACGGTTCATATTAGTGTTTATTTTGTGAGTTTCCGCCAAATGGACTAAAAATCTGAACTGTTTGAAACTAAAATTATAAAATTAAATTATTAATTTTATAATTTTATCTTTAACGAGCGGGTGACTTGGATTTGGACTTACTGAGATTGTTGTCACCAATCATTTATTATCCCAAGCATTCATATGCCCACCAACCCAAACTATGTGTTTTAATGATTTATACAAAACTTAACACTTTTTTTCACAAATAAAAATTAAAAGACTGTTTGGTGGGTGTGTTTTTTTTTTTTTTAAAATTTTAAAAACTCAACTTAAAATCAACTTTTACTTTTACACTTTCTAAAATTTATTTCACTTTACTTTCTCTCTCTAAATTTCTTTTTAAAATACCATAACTTTAAATCCAAAAATCAAAATTAGATAAAAAATATATATTTGAAACCTACTCGTTGAGATCTATAAAATAAGATCTATTGTGACTATTTTTTGAATTTTTTTATGAGATTTTTTAATTGGTTGAAAAAGACTCAAACAAAAATCAAATTCACTTTTCAATGTACTTCCAAGTTCTACCAAATATCAAATTTTAAAAATTCAACTTAAAAACTCAACTCAAAAAATCAACCAAACATCACCTAAGGCTCCATCTAATAATAAAATAAAAAAAATATTACTTTGTGTAATAAGTTATAAATAAGTCGAGGAATATGGTGAAATATTCTCTTACTTTTTAACTTTTTCATAAAAAAAATTCATTTGAATAATAAGGAAGAAATTTTTTCACAAAAAATAGAGAATAAACGATATCTACTTATAAAAATGTGTACGAGATATAAAGCATCTTATAACATCGCTCAACTTATTTTTTTAATTTTTCACATAAATCAATTATTTTTATCATTATTATTTTTCATCATATATTAAACAGGGCCTAAAAAACTTTAGATATCTCTCATGTCCATTGAACTTTCTAATGGTATCTTCTGCACCTATCAGCCAAACAGCTGTAGACAATGGAACTACATACTATATAATACGGAAAAAGATTGTGACATTTCGAATTTTACTTTAATTTATGCAAACTTTTTTGCTTTTGTTTTCTTTCTAGGACTGAAATTAAATTATTTAGAAAACGTTAGTTATGACTTGACTGCATCACTTAAAAACTTCTTTGGATCTTGAATCTTAGAAGGTGGGACCTTTGAGAGTTGGTTGACGGATAACTTTAAGTCATGATAAATGTTATATGTTATGAGTTCAAATTATACGAAATATAATTAGAAGGCGAGAATACATTAATATTTTATGAATCCCATAATTCTCGTGCGAATAACCTTTCTTTCAAGATCATGCAATCTTTGAGTGCTTGACCATTAGTAATATCTTTTAAATTATCTAATTTTAACGTGAATAGCTTAATTTTGACCGAACAAAAGAAGAATTAGTAGATCTATGCATAAATTGAAAGTAACATTTACAACTTTACAATGGGAAAGAAAAATAAAAAAAATTGACAAGTAGGACGTGGGGCTGGGGGAGCTAGAGTATCAAAGCCACGTCAACTTTGGGCCAAGTCCATTTAAACAATTCATAAAGTGTTGCCCGCAAGAAAGCCCAATCTAGAATTATGGCCCAAAAGACAACTAAAGGAGGCTCATATTATTATTATTGGTTCAATCAAAGTACAAAAAGTTGAAAAATAACCCTTTTCTTTTTTTCCTAATTTGAGTGTCCATTTAATAACAACATAAAAAAAAAGAGTTGATTTTTGTGATAAATTGAAAAATAAGTTAAGACATGTGTCGAGATGTCTTTCTTACTTACTTTGTTATTTTTTTCATAGAGAAATTTTATTTGATAATTGAGGAAAAAAAATTTCACAAAAACTTATGAAAGATTGATGACGTCTACCGATAAAATGAAGAATGAGATAGGAGAGTATCACATGACTGAACTTATTTTTCAATTTCTTATTCAAATTCTAGTGTTTTTATTTTATATGTTGGCATCAAACAAAGTCTAAGAATTTGCATGTGACATGCACATATTTTTTTTTTTTTGAATAGTCTCATAATCAGAGTCACACGATGATGGTCGAATCCTTAGAAATCCTCTCTCTCCCCCAACTCAAATGCTGCATCGATCTATCTGCATGTTGCATGTACTCAAAAAATGAAGTACTCAAGAACTACTTCAACTACCTCGAAATCTCATAATCCTTTTTTTTTTCTCACTATTCCGAACTTTTATTTCTAACCTTTATATATATATATATATATTATAATTTAACATAAATAACATGATTTCAACCCCTTAGAATTACTTTTAATTGACCATCGTCATCTTTTCAATGACCTATATATTTAAGTCATACATGCATGCATGAATACTCTGTATGACTTAAGGGTGTGTTTATCGCGCGGGTTTAAAAACAGGATATAATTAATTAATCCTATCCGGTGTTTGTTGTCGGAAAAGATAGGATAAATAAATTATGTCATGTGTTTGGCGCGAGAGTGTATAAGATATTTTAATCCTATCCCACATTTGGCGCAATACGGGACTAGATTATATTCGAGATTAATTATCATTTTATCCCTTTAAAATCGGATAAATATATACCACCCCTATAGGTAGTATTATTTTATCCCATGATTGCCTGATAACAAAATGAATATAAAAATTAATTTTGAATTAATTTTTTTTAATCTTTTTCTTTATACCTTTTAAATAATTAAATTTATTAATAAAAAATTTCAATCACCCAAAATCACAGTAACTCAACTAAAATTCATTTCTTTTATAATATTGCATTTTTATTTATTTTTTTATTAAATGTAGATATTTATAAGAAACTTTAATTTTAGAAAAAAAGGGTAACATTAAAATTTGAAATTGTACTTGATGCCTAGTTCCTAAATATTGTACATGATATAAAACTTTTCTACTGAAAGAGTTTTTTACGAAATTTATTTATAAATAGAAGAATTGCATTAGTTAAAAAAAATTGTGCACAACAATTAAAATTGCATATATATTTTAAAAGAAAAGCAAATTGATTAATAAATCTTGATTAATTCGAAACTCTAAATGCAAAGTTTATTAAATCTTTATCCGACTAAGGCCTTGTTCATTGCCATAATTTGCCACTTAAATCAAAACTTAAAATTTTCAGATAAGTGGTTGTCAAAGTTGTTCACTAACTAAAAAAATTAAGTGGTCACTTAATTTTTACCACTTAAAACTGAAAATTTTCTCCAAAATAATGGTAAAATTGTCATTAAATCTGACAATTTTAAAAGTAAAAAGTCTACTTTGCCCTCTCTATTTTCTTAAAATTACACATAACTCTACCCTCACTCCTTCATCAAAATTACACAGATCTCTCTCTCTCTCTCTCTCTCTCTCTCTCTCTCTCTCTCTCTCTCACACACACACACACACACACACATACACGCACACACATGCACTCTCTTGTTGTTGTTTATATATATATAGATTATTAGAAGCCTTTCCAGATTGAGACATAAGCCTTTGTTAGATGAGTATGCTATATGGTTGTTGGGTTTCCAGATTGATTGATTGCTGCAAATTGATTGATATATTATTATGTCTTTATGGTTTAAGATTTTCTTCTTATACTTTAAAGTTGCATATTTTATCTTCTCAGTCATCGTTGTTTTCATTTTCTTCTTCTTATTACTACGTGGATTATTAAAAAGGAGTTGCTCTATACTTGGTTCAAGGATTGAAAGATAGATTATCAGTGTTTAAGTAATTTTAACTTAATATAATATTATGTCTTTCTTATTTTCATTTAAAATTATGTGTTCAAAATAAAATAATAAGGGAAAAATGGTCATAATAAAAAAATTTCAGTTTTCAGATGTATTATATTCAAACAAACAACATTTTTTCAAATACAATTTTCAGAAGTAAACAAACAGCTTTTTCAGTTTTCAGTTTTTTTACTAAACGCCACCTAATCCTTATCCTGTCCGATCCCACTTAATCCTTATCCGACTGATTCCTTTGCTATCCTATTTCACATAATTCTTATCCGACTAATTCCGACTCTTATCCTATCCTATTCTACCTCTTTATCCGGTGCGCCAAACGCACCCTAAATGTTAGATACTGTAGAAATATAAATTTGGTGAATGAGACTTTTATATTAAATTAAATTTAAAATAACTGAGATACAAGAGAAGCCCTAGAAATATAGGGTTGAATAAAAGATAAAGAAGGAAAGAAATAAAATTATAATCTAACTTAAAGATTTGATACAAGTCAACTATATATAGAAGGAAACTTCATATGACAATTGTATGCATATATATTCTAACAAGGAAACAAATCTCATGTCATCCCGTACTGCTAACCCAAGAAGGTCATAAGTGTACCGATATGGGCAATAATGGTCAATACTGGTACACAATTCATTATGTAGATAGATCCAGAAGCACATGTTGTACATGCACTCCTTTTTCTTATGCATCCCCAAATCTAATTTACAATGGTTTAGACTTCCGTTTGATAGCAATATGGAAAATGAAAATAAAAAAAAATTAATTTAGGTGAGAAAATGAAAAATAAGTAGAGGAATGTGGTGAAATTAACTCTTGCTTTTTGCTTTTTTCCATGACAAAATTTTCTTTGCATGGGTGATAGTGGAGAAAATTTTTCTACAAAATATTAAAGGAGGATTTAAGACATATACTTTACAAATATGAGTATGAGATGGAGATGATCTCACTATATGACTAAACTTATTTTCCATCTTTTCATCCAAATTAGTTGTTTTTATTTTCATTTTCCATGTTATTATCAAACGGAGCCTTAATGGTTAAAAATGAATCTTCTTATTAACTTTAAGGTTGTTGATTCAAAACCTATTAAGTTGTTTATTTTTTAGAAAATATTGAAAACATGATATGAGCCTTGCTGGTTAAGAAAAAAATTCACCCTTATCAAGGGTTCAAATTGCATATTAAATTATTTGATAAATATGAAGTTCCAAAGTAAAATTCTCACAGGGAAGAAAAATATATAATGGTAGGGACAAAATAAGAAAATTAAAATTCGGTGTAATTACAACGTACGTCTCATGATTTTACATCTATATATGTATATAGATGTGATTTAAGAGGGAAATATTGAAAATATGCTAATTGGTTTGGTGATTAAGCATAATTTCATCTTAGCGTTTAATCTGATCATTAGTAATACTTTTGATCTTGTATTTTTAAAGACACTATATTTATATTTATGATGAATTTTAGACTTGAATAGCCATATCTAGATACGATTTAATTTGCTTTCGTAATTAATATTTCTAAGGCACAAAATACATATTTGTTCAATGGGTAATGCTTACCTGAACAAAAAACAAAAGAGTAAGGACCCATTTGGTTGAGTAAATTATCTAATTTTAAAATTAGTTAATTTTCGATTGAAGAATTGTGAATTTGCTCATTTATGAAAAATTCAATTCTAATTCAAGTAGTGTTTGAAAAACTTAAATGAGAAATTCCGATTGTTAAAATAAAAACATGTTCTCTATTATTCTATGTTATTTAAAATTTTGTTTAAATGCATCAACATCACGAGTAGAAACTAGATCTTCTCGAAAAATAGAGTTGGAATAAATTATCTAATTCTAGAATTAGGCAATTTCAAGTTTTACTTGAAATGACTTAATTTGAATTTTTGTGAATCAACTTGAATTACTATATTTACAATTGTTCAATTTAAACAACCAAACACTAATAAATGAAAATTTTATAAATTACTTAATTCGCAATTTGAAGGACAACCAAACGGGTCCTAAGTGAACATATCGCATTGGCTCAATAATAAAAAGAGAAGAAGCAGAACGGCGTAATTCTTATTACAAACACTTAGTTGTAATTCAATTTATAAATTAGATAATTTAAAATTAGTTAATTTATGAATTATATAATTTGAGTGTTTGGTTATAAAAAATGAATTAATATATAAAGTGATAAACTTATGTTAATACCTAAGACATTAAATAAGAAAACATAAAGACATATTTGAAATTAAATATCTTATAGCTATCATACAAGTTCATACATAAAATATCACACCAATTTTTTTTTTTTTTTTTTTTGTTAAAATGAAAGAATTTACAATTTGTTAATTTATAATGAAACAATTATAAATGAGATAATTTACGCAACCAAATGAGCTCCTATTATAAAAAAAAAACATAACAATATTACAAACGATTCACTCTTATGCTAAGTACTATTTATATTATAAAGAGAGTTGTTATCTACGCACTAAGTTTTACTTGATTCTACTCTTTTACTTAGGTCACTAATTTTTTTTTATTTATATACCTATGCTTTACAATGAGCACCCATATTTAATAACATTATATTCGCCTTATATGAAGTGAGTGTATATTTACTCATTTGCTACATATACACTGAATGTTTTTTTTTTGTCCAACACTAACTCGGCAGATATGCAAACGAATATATAGTAACTCATTCGATACATATATATGCGCCGAAAGTGTTTTTTCTTCCAACACTTGCTTGGTTCATATTTAACAATCATATATGCATTGAAACATTTGAGTCGCTGCATATGCGTCATGTAAAATATGTGTTTGTGGGGTGTCAGTCTTAAAACATGGTGGGTTCTTTTTTTTCTTTTTTCTTTTTTCTTTTTTTTTCTTTTTTGAGAAATGAAGCTAAATAAAACTTGATGCATAAATAACAACCCCCATTATAATTTACGACATAAAGTATTGCTCGGCATCTATCACTGTCTTACGTACGTTATATAAAAAATTCTTATTCGAGTACTCACGTAGAATCATACTACAAATGCATTCAACATTATACTTGGACAAAAGCCACGCTTATGGTCCATTTTTAGCTGAAATTATACGTCCAATTTTTTGCTGTTTGTTTTATTTTTAGGGATTTTTAACCTGTGTACCACACTTGGCAATGAATTGGGTTCCTTTTAATTTTAACGTCTGATTAAATTTGTGGCAAGTAAAAGGGAACTTCATCCATACATATTTTGTTTAATAGATACGTGGAAAAGTAAAATCAAATATGACCCGTTCAGTTAAGAAATGACACGATCCAATTAATTTTAACCTGTTAGCTTAAAATGATAAATTTGAAACTCTAAAAGTGGAATACCATTTGAAATAAATCAAAACAATTAAACATACAAAAAGGAGGAAAACTTGGATAACTACTTTTAAGTTTTATATTTATGGTTACTTTTGGGTTAAAATCACATAAGTGACCTTAATTGTACAAATTATTCAAAAAACTTTGATGGGTGATTTTCGGGTTGGCGGACAAATTATTTGAAAACAATTCGTTATAAAAACGGGCCTAACGAGACAACGGGTTCACCAAATAGTGACTTGTACGGCCATACTCCTTAAGAATTTACCCATACTTATAAATTTATGTCAATTTCATGTTGTGTTATCGAGTTGTGTCTCAAATTGTTTGTGCGCCTATTAATATTAGTCAAAGTTAGACTAAAGCATTTCCATAATTTTGATCGCTAATGGAGAAAGTAATGATCCATGTTCCAAATTAAGGTGTTGTTTGATAATACTACTTAAATTTGAAAACTAGTTTTCAAAGTTTTTATATTTAAGTGGTTTTAAAGTTGTTTGTTAACAAAAAAAATTTAAGTGATCACTTAATTTTCTCTACTTAAAACTGAAAATTTTTATCTAAAGTTTTAAGTTGTAAATTCCACAGTTAAAACTGAAAACTTAATTTTAAGGAGTGTAATATACCTATTTTACCCTAAAATAGTGTAAAATCATGTGATCCGAATAAACCAATAAGGGCAAACTTGGCATACTAACAAAATTCAGTTTTCAGATGTGTTATACTCAAACAAACAATATTTTCCATATACAATTTTCAGAATTAAATAAATAATTTTTTTAATTTTAGTTTTCAAATTTTTTTATCAAATGTCACCTAAGGTGATGTTTTGGTTGATGTTTTGAGTTTTTAAAATTTTGGTGTTTGGTAGAATTTGAAAGTACGTTGAAAAGTGAATTTGGTTTTTGTTTGAATTTTTTTCAATCAACTAAAAAATTTTATAAAAAAGTTTCCAAAAATAGTCACAATGAATCTTATTTTATAGATCTCGACGAGTAGGTTTTAAATATATATTTTTTTTTTATCTAATTTTAATTTTTGGATTTAAAGTTATAGTCTTTTAAAAAAAAATTTAGAGAAGAAAAAGTAAAGTGAAATAAAATTTAAAAAGTAAAAAAGTAAAGTTGATTTTAAGTTGAGTTTTTAAAATTTTAAGAAAAAAAAAACCCACCAAACAAGGACATAAGTATTTAAATTACTAGTTAAATGATGCGTCAAAAAGGAAAACATCTTTTTTATTAGCATGGAATAGATGAATTATAGGTAATGCTTACCGGCAAAAAGATGCATTAATGTACCTTTAAGTACACTAGTAGCCCTGGTCTGAAAGTTTATTGCCCCATTGTATAAATATGATGATCAACACAACGTACCAATGCAATTTCTAACATATATATTGTTTTGACGGATAATTTAATTATTTTAAATTTGTACATAAATTATTATTCTTATTAAAATATATCAAAATTTAAAACTATCAATTTCACCTTTATAATATTGTAAATAAATAATGTAAGAAACATATTTATATATATATTAACACACCCCCAATGAGCTAACCTTTTTAACTAAAAAAGGCATATTTATTACAACTTGTATATAACTTGCAACTTCAAAATAGCTTCTTCTCAACCTTTCCCTTCCTTCAAAACCCGAGTTGTCAATCCACCATAGCCACCCTAAACTCCATTTCTAATTTAAATTTCCATTTCCCAATTTCTCCCTTTCCCCCCTCTATATAAACATTCAATCAAATCAAAATCCCCACATCTCAACTCAAAAACAGAGACCCAAAAAAAAACAGAGCATCCAAGAAACAGAGCATTCCAATTTTTTTCACCCATGGGTAAAAAACTCGGAAGCGGCCTCGCTGATCAACACCCACTCTTAGAGCCATTTCCTAAAACCGAAAAACCCACAAAAACCCCATCACAAAAAGCCATCCGAAAAACCTTCAAAGGAACCGCACACCTCGCAAACCTCCTCCCCACGGGTTCCGTTCTCGCCTTCCAAATTCTTTCGCCGGCTTTCACCCACCAAGGAAACTGCAAATCTTTCTTCAGCCAAACCCTAACCCTAACTCTCCTATCTCTCTGCTCCCTCTCCTGTTTCCTCCTCTGTTTCACCGACAGTTTTCGGGACCAGAGGGGGAAGGTCCGGTACGGTGTCGCCACCGTCAACGGGTTGTGGGTCATCGACGGTGGGGCTCCTCCGGAGGGAGTGGAGGTTATAGGGTGAAAGGGGTGGATTTCTTTCATGGGTTTTTGTCAATGGTGGTGTTTGGGGCGGTGGCGCTTTTTGATCAGAATGTGGTCAAGTGCTTTTATCCGGTGCCGAGTAAGATGGCTAAGGAGTTATTAGAGACGGTTCCGGTCGCCGTCGGGGTTGTTTGTAGTCTTTTGTTTCTTTGTTTTCCGACGAGAAGGCATGGGATTGGGTTTCCTCTTTCGCGCCAATAATGTGCTTTTTGGGTTTATTGTTCTTTTGTTCTTGATTAATTTGTTGTTGGAATTAGCCACTAATAAAATCTTTGGTGACATTTTTATTATATATTTTTTGGCATACTTTGTTTAAATTTTTGATGGATTTTGAAGGGCAAGATGATTTATTTGAAGTGCCAATAAGTTATATCCTTTGCATTTCGGTAATTGGGTGTTTGAGAAATTGGAAATGTTGGTGGTATGGCTATTTGAATTTCAAATAATTCATTTAGCATTTTAAAATAGATATGACACTATGACTAGTGTGGGCGGCCAAAAATTAGGGCAAACCCACAAGATGAAGTTCTTAGTTAAATCAATGGAGTAATAGATGGAGATGGTGAAGGAGACAAGATATTTTTTGGTATGGTAGGTTCCCCCCGGTAGCGCTTATGCTATTCCGGGAGTACATCCTCCATTTGTGTGTGTGTTTTATTATATTAGCTCAAAGGCCATTGAAATGAGAATACAAGTTGATATTTTCTCTCTCTAGGATCTAGGAGGCAGCCCCTTTTTCTGGCTATCCCTCATTCTATTTATATTCATAGAATTAGGGTTACATATGTTACATTAGGGTTAAGGGTAAAAGACTAAAAAGGACTTCATCTTTCCCTTTACAAATTCTCTCATAGAGTTTGGGATGGCTCATGTCCAGGCCCATTATTATCTTCATAATTTTATGCTCCCACAACTAGTGATCCTTCAAATAAGGTTCCGGCACTCCAAAATCAATAACAAATATAAATAAATTATCTTGATTAATAATGGACTAGTGCAAAAAAAGCGTGGTTGAAGACCATATTAGAATATTAAAGAACTCATTTAGAGCGTAAAAAACTATATATACTATAATACTCCGTAATATAATTAATATAAATTAGACACATATTAACCTCGATTCAATAATTTTTTTGAAGAGTTTAAGAATCTTGATTAATCATGAACTAAATTGTAAAACTTCATAAGTTTAGTATGGACTAAAATATAAAGTTGCAAAAGTTTAAGATTAAAATAATAAAGTTATGAAATTTCACAGTGAAATGTTGTAATTAAGCAAAGTTAGATTTTTTTGGTTAACCTCAGTGACTCCCACCACCTAAATATTGCTCCATTTTCTCCATTCCTCTTATTTCATTTTCATTCCCACCACCTAAATATTGCTCCACTTTCTTCATTCCTCTTATTTCATTTTCATTTGAGCCGATAGATACTGAAAGAAAATAAAAATTGGTATGAAAGTTTACTCCTTATAAATTGGTATTCCAAACTCCGCTGAATCGAGTCGAGCCTTAAGAGAAGTTATTCTATACGTCGAGGGTTATGGAAGGGTATAAAATTTTTAGAGTTGTGATAGTCGGGTTTTGGGTTATCATCTCAAATTTCACTTTTTTGGGTTAAATATATATTTTGAGATAGGAGTTTAATTATTTTTAAAACTCAATAATATAGTTTTATTCTATATCAATCATCATATTTTAATTGTTTTTGTTTTAAGAATTATTACATAATGAGGATGATGATGTTTTATGATTTATAAAGCCAGAAATATGTGATTTGAAGTAAGATATACCATTATACTTGATATATATATATATATGTGTGTTATTTGATATACATGAGATATTTTTTGGATGTATAGATATTGTATATTGATAAAATTGATGAATTATATACATCAAGGGGCATGTATAAAGATTTGTTATAATTATATGGCATAAGTTGTTTCAAATATTCATTTGTTAGCATGTTGTGCATATTGTACATTGTTATTGTGTCAATCAGATTCTTAGAGATCTTTCAACATGTTCGGACTATTCTTATAGCCTATCACGTGGGCATATATTTCGTATCTATGATGTCGAAAACTTCTTATGATTGTTGTATCATTCTAGAACGTGATATGATCTCATGACAGATTCGATTATGATTTTTATTGTGACCATTCGATGATGAAGGGAATATGTATTGATTGGTTCTTGCCGGTATGAAAATAAGTGGGGCTCGGTGTCTTTGGGTTGAAAATTCCTTAACCACCGGGGGACAGTAATGAGGTTGGCTGTCTAGAGCCAGCGGTGAGTAGCCCGAAAATCTAGACTTTGGCAAAGCACTTGTGATTCTATGATATGATATGGATGGACATGTGGTCTAATTATATTATGATATGATAATAATTTGTTTTCTGGGCTGGATGATGTTATGTATCGTGATTATGTTCGATTTATAATCTGGGGGCGATTAGGCCCGTTCTTATTCTTATGATTATGGTTCGACCCAGCTTCGATATCTCTTGGGGGCGGTTAGGCCCATTGTTATTATTGTTATCCTTCAGTTCGGATTTAATATTCTTTCGGTATAATAGTTAACACAAGGAAGGTAACCTGCATATGCACATGAATGCATTGTTTTAACGGTTGGGCCAAGATTTATGATTAAACAAATAATTACGGTTGTACGTAATATTGCTTGTTATTTTTCCCTTATTGGGCTGTGAGCTCACCCCGTTTTATGTAAAAAATTTGGTATCCAGGAGACGGATAAGGTTAAAGAATTGACTGGGTCAGGAACGAAGCAAAAGCCTCTGATATCCGACTCATTTTTATTGAACATATCTGTATAAGGCAAGTCACGGCTAGCCTGAGTTGTTGTTTACTTTGCAATACATGTTGACATGGTTTATATGTCTTTTGGATCACATGAATGTGTATAGATGTATATTACACTCATGTTTTATATTATCGCCCACAACATAAGTATCAGGATTGTTTATTCCATGTTATGTGATTTTTTTTGATTTATTATTTCGTTATTTATTTTAGACATACTTTAACTCATCTAAGGTGGGTTAGTAATGTTCTAAATCTTAATTACGGGTGTTATCCTATTAATTAAGACGGGGTGCTACAAATACTCTAAAATTCATTATAATTATAAATAGGTGGCACTGAACACAGAAAATATTTTATTGCAAATGAATAAGATATTAAGGAAAATTGTCACTATAGATTATACCGGAATGCTAGAGATGATTCGTTTAGAGTGTTAATGATTATACATATGGTATGTTCATTTGTTGTTACTTTGGGGTTATAAGTTAAGATTCATGCAGTAAAATTATTGCAATGGGGTTATGTAAATTAAGAGTCTTGCAATACAATGTATTTTTTTTCCTTAATTGCATAAATCGGAATTGAACTCGTAATTTCTCCCTATCATGTGCTATAAGATTATTGACCTGCAACATAATATTATGAATTAAGAAAATGGATTTATTGATTGCATCATTATATTACAGTTTCAAATAATTGCATTATTTTTTTCCTGATTATGTAGGTCGTTTTTATCCATACTAATTTTTCATATGCACAAGTAATGAAAATCCAACGGGCATTGAAATAATACCATTAAAGAAATGATAATTTGCCTAGCATAAAAGAGATGGAAAAATAAAATTAAAAATTAAAAATCTACCACAAATTCATTGGTGGTTAAAATTAAATTCAAATACGTTGATGTCCTCATCTGAGGGTTATTGAGGTTCTATTTGTTGGCCATCCTTATATGAGTGTTAATATGAGTCTCTAGTTGATTGGCTAATATATTAAATTAATGTCCGAGTAATCAGTACGCGGCTAAATGACCAATAAGCACAATGTATTTTATCCCGTTTTTTCAGTTATGCCAACGAATTCTATTTTTCATCAAAAGTACCATTAAACCTTTTTTGTTAATTCAATTAGGTCCAAATTGTAACTTCTGTCAAATTCTTTTTAACAGAATGTTGAGTTGGCACAAAAAATCTGACGTGGCACATTTTTTTTTAAAAAATAAAATCACGTGGCATTTAATCTCATCTTCCCAACTCATTTTCTCTTGTCAAACAACTCAATGGCATCTCTCTTTAGCCAGAATCTTCAAATCCCCACTCTATCTCCTCCGAATACTTAATCGAAATCTTCAATTCTCTACCCTATCTCTGCGGTATACTCGCTGGAATGTTAATCTCAATTTTTGACAACTTTCTCTCTTCAATTTTTCCATTCAAGCCATTCCATTGATTTTGACAATTACCACCATTTTCTCTGGCCACCTCCATTTTTTCTTAAAAATAAAATAAAAAATAACCCACACAACTCCTTTCGCCCCCCTCTCTCTCTATATATGGATGGGTTTTCAATGGTTAATGCACATTGGTGACGTGTCAAATCATTTAACCTGTTAAACAAGTTAAGGTGACTTATTTTATTTTTATTTTTTAATTAAACTTTTGGTGGTATTTGGTTGAAATTTTAAAATCAAGTTTTTTAAATTTTTACCAAAAAGTCAACTTTACTTCATAATTCCCAAATCACTTTACTTTATCTCTCATAAAAATTTTAAAACATCATAACTTTAAATTCAAAAATCGAAATTAAATAAAAAAAATATTTGAAACCTAATCATCGAGATCTATAAAACAAGATCCATTGTGACTATTTTTTTAATATTTTTACGAGTTTTTTTTGAATTGGTTGAAAAAAATTTCAACAAAAATTAAATTCACTTTTCAAAACATGTTTTAAAATTTCAATCAAATAAGATTCCTTAAAGATTTTATTTACCAAATAGACTTAGGATAACTGAATTTCAAATTAGGGTAAGTGTTTATGGGTGTTTTCATCATTTCAGTTTTATAGTTAAATTAATAACATAAGTTTATGAAAAAAAATACTTTCAAAATATATTTGACTTTGAATTTTCATCTCCATATAATAGGTTTACAAATTACATACAATTCAACTATTTCAATAACACTTTCAATTTAATCATTTTATTATCATTCGTGACAAATCATATCAAAATCAAAATAAAAAAATTAATTTAAAGCATCTCATATAGCATGTACTACTGGTTTTATTAGTCATTATTTAACTAAATAATAATTTTAACACAATAACTTAAAATAATATTAAAAGAAACTTGTTTTCTTAATTTAAAGTATTTCAAACAAACTCAACTTTTAATAATTTGATCAGATAAGGAAATATGCGCACGACTTCCTAAATAGCACTTAAAATATATCTTATTTAGTATTAAATAATTAATTATTTAGTTCAATAATCAATGTGTTGTGTTTGACAAACAAATTTTGTGCCATTTTCAAAATTGAGAAGTATATCCACTAATTAAAATTAATTGTACTAATTTAGATTACATTTTAATTTAGATTCCTAATCAAAATCTATTTCCATTTTAATTTATTTTTTATTTTCTTTTAAGGTGCGTTTAAATTATATAATTGAATTTAGCTTTAAAATTCATAAATCTAAGATTCAAAAATTACATATTTGAAATACAAGAGTTTAAAATTTTGTGTTTACTTAACAAATACAAGAAAATTGATTTCTAAATCCAAATATTATTCCGCTAAAATTTATATTTAGTTGATTAGTAAGCTATTTTTATTTTTTGACACCATGGCAGAACACAAGCTTACACAAAATTAATCCGTTTAACTTGACCCAACCCTATTATAGTATTTTATTTCTTATAATATAGTGTAATTACCACGGGGCGGGAGTGAGTTTATGCGTACACTATTCGCAACGGATTTAGATTTAAAAAAATAAAACCTACACCGAGTTGGGATGTGTTTATAAGTTTGTTGGGTTTAGATTTTGACAACACACGACCTTTTGTCATCCCTCGTATTATTATTATAATTAATATTACAAGTATATTTATAATAATAAAAAATAATAATTTGTTTAAAAATTAATTAATATATTTTGTTTCTAATTCGCAAGTTTGAGATCTATAAGGAACAACCCTATCTCTAAAATTTGAAAGTTATAACTTTAAGATAAGTATCAAATCTCATTATTTGAATATATTTATAAATCTCAAATTATAATTTCACACCAAACAAAAATATTTAGATTTGAGATTCCAAATCCAAATCTCATGTTAAATTTTTCTCTCAAATCCACATTCCAAACACACCTTTAAAGAATTTTAAAGGGTTTTATTAAAAATATTTTCAATTAACTATGTTATTAATACTTCCAGCCCTTTCTTTCACATATGCAGCATAATAATAATAATAATAATAATAATAATAATAATAATAATAATAATAAAGATTTAAGAATCAAGTATACATATTCTTTTATATTGACAATCAAAGTAGACTTATTTCATGTTTATCAAATTTTTAATATATAATCATATAAAGTATTTATGATAATATAATTAATTAGCTAGCACAACATTTGGTACTGTAATTTATAATACGAATAGTATTTTCTTTCATTAGAATGGTATGTGAGAGGATAATTATGCAAATAACATACCATAAACCTTTGAGATTTATTTTATGTTTCAAAAAAAAATTTATTTTTTATGAAATTATGTGAAATAAATGAGCCTACAAACAATTCTAAAAAAATCACCAAAATTTTAATTTTTTTTTGAAAGGATCACCATTCTCAAGTGTTTTTTTTTGCTGTACATAAACTTTTTTTTCTTTTTAAAATTGTAGCATCTTTCATTTGATAATTAATTTGAAATTTAGAATTTTCGGAATTAATAATATATATATATATATATATTTAATACTTATGTTCTTGGTTGACCTTTGTGATAAGATTTTGATTACATGTTCAAATTTGAAATCTTTGTTTGAGATGTTTAGTTTGAATTTGAGATTTTGTTATTTATATTTTTTAATAGTTGTTATCTTTAATAAGGAGTAGTTTTGAAAATGACTAACTTTTATTTTTAATAAATTAAAATTTATTTTGTCATCGATTAAAAAGTTATTCTTGAAACTAATCCTAAAAATAGAATGTCTTTTTTTAGAATGAGAGTAATTGATTTGTACTTTAAAAAAAACCGCATATTTTTATTTAGTTAATTAAAGTAGATGTAACTATTAATCTAATTTATTTTTTAATATTAAATCATTAATAAAATAATATTTATAAATTAAATCAATAATATTTTTTTGTTAGTTTATCCACACTTACGGATTAATTTAGCAGGCAATATTAATTAACTTAATAATGTAGATTAATTGCAAAATATCAATATAAATAAAATTACCCATATTATAGGGGAAATGAATATGGATATCCTGTATTGGAATTACAAAATCATGTAATGAATATCTAATTTATGATTCCTTAAAATTAAATAGAAAAAAAATGCCATGTCATCAGGTAACAACAAGTTACCCGCTTAACCTTGCATTTAATACTTTATATTTCTCCAATGTGCATTAATTATGTTAATCAACTACACATTTGATCTTAACCATTGATTTTTCATCAAATAATTAATATTACAATAACTATTCATGGGTAAAAAGAGAAGTAACCATTGAAACTACACCCATATATATATATATATATATATCCATTTCTTTTCTCTTTGAAGAAAAGTAAATCCAAGGAAAAAAAGAAAATGCTGTCAAAATTAGAGGAGGAATTGTTTCCCCGAACCCCGGGAAAATGCCGAGAATTGCCATCACCACCATTTTTTCTTGCCATCTCTATTTTTTTCATCTTCTTCCTTCATGAACCCTCCGCCCATCTCCTCAATTGCTGTCAACTTGCTGAAAATGGGTTTATAATATTAGAAGAGCAGAGTAGCAACTAGCCACCTCCATGAAGTAATGATGGTGAAGAAGATGATGATTTCAGCCACCTCCAAGATTCCAATCATGGAAATGGGAAATTTTTTTAGAGAGATAAAGATATAATATAAAGAGGAGAGAGAGATGCCATGTCATTTGATCAAAAATCAAAAGAGAGGGAGAGAGAGAGAGAGTTGCCACATCATTCTTTTATAAAAAAAGAGTTGTCACATCAGATTTTTTGTGTCATATCAAGAGTCACATCACAATTCCATTAAGAAGATTGGACGGAAGTTACAATTTAGATTTAAGTGAAATAATGGAAAAAGTTTAATGATACTTTTGATGGAACATGGAATTCGTTGATATAATTGAAAAACAGGGTAAAGTACGACGCTTATTGGTTATTTAGCCTTATTACGTATTCCTATATTGTAATGCATTTGTCAATTAAATGGTAGCATTATGTGTTAACCCTCAGATAAGGATGATCAATAAATAAATCCGAACTCATAATTGTTCTATTATTAATATAATGTACTAATCAATCAAGTGAAATATTGTTCATACGTTATTCTCAAAAGGAGGCAATAAATTAATTTGAACACTTTTAAATTTCTCATTTAATTTGTTGTGTGCAAGCATCTTTCTTCCTGAACACTAAATACTCAAGCACACATAGCCTATGTAATTTTTGTGTGTGTGAACATGCATCATGTGTTTTAAAATGAAAATATTTAAAAAATATAAATATTAGCTTAGTTGTGCTTAATCACGTACTCTTTCTATCCCGTAGGTTATAAGGATTTTTTGTTAGCCTATGTTACTTAATTCTTCATTTAGCTTTTGAACAAATACGATGTTAGGAGCAAATATAAAAATTTCCCTTTGTGAGCTATTTGTTTTCATATAACATAGCTACAGGTAGCTAGATGCATACAACTGTAGTCGCATATAAATACAAACGTGAGATAAATAGAAATAGACACAAATATATATGTGTCTACAAGTAAAAATCTATATTTGGAGTGGGCAACCCGTTTCTTCACACATTAGGAGTTCAATTTATGCTACAACCATTTGTCACCAAGGATTGTTAGTTTTCCGAACGAAAATCAGTCCCATCCCAATAAGAATGTGAAAATACCTCTTGACAAAGACCCAAAAAATATACATATATATATATATATATATATTAAGTTTTTGGTACAGAACGGTCTGTAACCGTCACAAAAAAGCCCGGTTTGTACGGACCTGTCCGCACTAGAATTTTTTTGTATATATACCCCCACACAACCAATTGTTGCGTAATTAATATGGCCGAATTATGGAGTCGCTAATGTCTGGCCGAGTTAGTAACTGTTTCGGTGACTTGTCACCCAGTTGGGCAGGAAAAGAAGATTGCAAACCCCAGGCAACATATATATATATATATATATATTCTGGATGCGGCCATGACAAGTGCACTGCTCTCGTAGCTGAAAGATTATGTATTTAAATTTGAAAAGGTGAGTTTCACCACGTAAATTAAAAAATGGAGTATTTTATATATACGTGTTGGTAGACCTAAAGTAAAATCAAATTTTCAGAAAAAGACTCACAAAAACAGCGGACATATAGGTTCGAGCCCCTTTAAAGGTTTCAATTAACCCCCATTTGCGATAGTTTGTCATCAAATTTTTACGAAAAAAGCATTTAACAATAGATAGGTACCCTCATTCATGTAGAACCCAGTCGCTGAATGGTGCAAGTAAAAACACTGATCATATTGTAAAGGTCATACGTCAAATTTGGGGTTTCTTGGGGAGAATGTCTTATGTAATCCAATCAGCAAAACTAGCTATTTTAATGTTATCATGATAGTGACATTATAAGAAAATTAATATTGTTATTTAATGGAACAAAGAACTAGTAAAAGTAACACCAAGAAAAATCCATATTTTATTGACAACAGGATGTATTGGAGATCAATTTCAACTTGAACATATATATGCATGTCTTACTTGAAAAACAAATGCTTAAACAAACTGGATCAAATATGTATGCATGCATGCCCATTGTTACTTTTTTTAGTACAAGAAAATTTAGGTAAGAGAAGGTTATTCCAATTGAAGGCTTGCCACAAGATTCATTAAATGTTTACTGTAATTTTTACTGATTGTCCATCAAGAAGAATCGATGGCAACAATATTCAAACCTAAGCCTTACAACCAATTTATTTGAATACTTACTATATCAACCAACCTTTGGTCCATAATCTTAACTTTCGTACTCAATACATGTTTTTGAATGTATTTACTATTACATAAAATGAAAAGGTATTTTGGTAGTTATGAAGTAGTGCTAGATTTTTGGTTTTCCTATTGTACCCTTGCGATCTTATATTTCATTAAAAAAGATTTGTATTAAGCAAAAACAAAAAGGATCGAACCCCCACTACCAGCGGGGGATGCTTGGACTTTCAACCATTACGCTACACATCAGTTTTTCAACAAATTTTCTTTAAACTAATTATAACTGAACCACACACGTCTTACGTGTGTACAAAAATCTAATATATATAATTATTTTATCGAGTGATATAAATTCAAGTGATTTGAGAATTAATAAATATACTTTTGGGTATTGCTATAAATTAAATATGTTAACATTAATCTTTTTTCTGTTACGAAAATATAAAATTCAAAGCACAATCCTTAATTTTGAACGGAGAACTATTTTAAGACAAAATTTAAATGGCATTTTTCAAATTGCAGATTTTATAATTTTATGTCTTTGTTTGCTAAAAATACACAACTGCAGCATACAAAACGTGATTTTTTCCATAAATATATGGATATGGTTAGATTTCTTCGTGGTCAAGTGACGTGTATACGTTCATATATATATATATATATGTATATGTACATATACATATAATATGTATAGAAATGTAATTAGGTCTCACAATGAGCTTAGACTCAGTCACCCGAAATAGACCATATATAGGAGCTTAAGAATTCTTTTTAGAAACATTTATTAATGAAAATTTGTAAGAAGAGATGTATAATGAGTAAAGAAATCGATAAGATAATTATATATAAAAAAAATTTAACGATTGAAGTTGCACATGTACTCACGTCTACAATAATTTTTTTAATAAAATTTGATAGAGATGATATACTTACTATAAACCATCTGCACAAATTTTAATAAATATTTTTACCCTTCTAAATGGATTGACTCTCTCCCTCTCTCTCTATATACACACTATATATTAAGTGCGAAGAAGAGTTTTTGTATAAGAAAGTTAAACAAAAGTATATGATTCAGTAGTTAAGCCCAAGTTTAACTAGTCAGAAAATTAGTGGTAGCTACTGTCCCACACCTATTTTTAGTCCATACTACAAGTAAGAATACAAGTTAGGTAAAGCTCCTTCATTAATGTTGGAGAGATGGTTGTTGTTTGTTGTGCTTAGGTGGAATGAGGACAATAAAATAAAATCTCTATTTCACCCTTGAGTGGTCATCTAAGGTAAATCCCGACCGTGGCTGACTTCCTGGCACTAAATGGATGTAAAATAGGGCCGTTTTTAGTCTCAATATTAGTTCCTTATATCAAGCAATCCACAGAAAAAGATTATGTGGAATTAACTCATTTGTTCGGACCTTCCTTTTTATGCATATATACCAAGTGAGCACATAAATGGTTAGTTTCAGTTTTGTAAAGGCATCAATTGTGGAGGTCTCATAACACAATAGTTACTCAGACAATGTTACTTAGACAAGTAACATTACATTAGTTCTTGTGGATCAGAATCCAAAAAAGCATTGATGATACGTATCACGCTCGAAATGGGATTTAATTGATAGAGATTCGTCTGTTACATATATATCAAGGCATTTAAATGAGTATCTGAATCCGTCAAGGTGTGGTGGCAATGATTATAACTTTAACTACCATATTATAACATAACTACGGCATTTGATTTTAAGAAAATCGTCTTCCATTACAATATATGAGGTAATATCTTAGCTAGTATGATGATAGTCTAGTCTTATTTTTGTTCAAGATGTCTCTAGTTCAAACTAGGTAGACAACATTTGATTTTTTTAACTTTTTAAATGATGTTTAAAACTGAGAAATTCAACTTTATAATAATATATATATTTACTGCCTGCCACAAGAATAAATTTGGTGAATTACAAGGTAAGTATGGACCAATTTTACACATTTTAACAACAGGCATAAGGTCAAACTCTCTACTAACTATACACATATACTAATTTTATTTTTTAAAAATAATGGTTAATAGTTTAAAACGTAACACATTATTTTTTTCTAATTTATTAGAAATTTTTATATTTAACCTACGCATCTCTATATTTACGCAAACACTAAACAAATAGAACAAAAACATACACCTATTACAATTTTCAAAATATGATTTAACACCTGAAATTGTGCAAGAGCCGTGGTATTGCTAATCATCATTAATATAAAGGCAAAAATTTTGTTTCTCATAATGTTCACACCGTGTATACCACAAAAAGGTATATATTATTTTAAGGAATGATTACGTCAATTCATCAAATGCGAACACATGGCATATATTAAAATATAAAACTCCATTGAACTATTTCATAGATTATATTATGTATTAATCTCATTGCAATAGTATACTATATAAAACTAAACACATTTATTATAATATAGTCAAATTCGGAAGGGTGAAAACACGAAGTAATTGCATAAATAATGAAACTTGTATCTTTTTACACGGCACCACAGTGCAAAGAACACTTCTTTGTGTATGGGGTCGTTGCTACGAATCTTTCGCTTAGTATGAGTATGACGCTATGATGCACCCTTATAGATCTTCCACCTTTCTTATTGTTCTCCCCCTTTGGTTCAACATTTTATGTGGGGATTCTAGGAAAGTTCATGAGCTTCCTTATAGAGATCTATTGGGTGTTTACCCTTATTTTGGTCTACCATATCTGTTACGGTGAGAAGTTACTTGATGTGTTTGGGTTTCTACACACATATATGAAGCAAATGCCCTAAATTTATAGGGCATAGAGGAGTCCTTTAAGAATCCTCTCCATACAGCAGTTTATCATTACTCAAGGCGGTGTTTGGGTTCTCAATAGTTGCACACTTGAAACAGGTAAGTCCAATTGATTCAAATTATTGTGCCGGTTTCCATTCCTATGGTCTAAAGTTCCTTCACTGTCAATTTACGAATGTGATGGTTATTTAACACTGTGAAAATAACATTGATATGATATTGTAACATTGGGATTTTAATTATCTAGGAATACGGTTTTATATCAAAAAAAATCATTACATCAACATTTTAGTAACTAAATAATTTACAAAATATAAGTTAGATATATATTTTATATAAAATTGTCATAATTATTAAGGTTTTAAACATGATTCGAACATAATTATAGCTAATTTAATGTTATATTAAACAACTTATATATTGTCTTTTCAAATTATGAGCTGATTTTAGGGATGTTGAAAACTAATAATTAATGTAATAAATAGGGGCAACAATGTCATCGTGAAATTTTACATTTCTGACTTGGCATGTTAATTAATTTGTGATGTATCTCTCACTAATTTGCAAAAGTGCTTGGAGTTTAAACAACAAAATCATAAGTTAGTGGAGTTAGAACTAAAGGTCCCTTAACTAATTAAGTTGCATTGAAGTAATCAAGGGTTAGAACTTAGCTAGTTGAGTGCATCAGCATTTTATTTTGTGAAAGAGAAAAATTGCATGGGTTAAATTGACGTTTAAAAAACGTGATACAATTTTGTGGTAGTAAAAAATCATCTTAACTTTATAATAAATGAATATATTTATAAACGATTAGTATAATAGCATGCATATTTTATTATGAAAAAGAAAAATTATAGACGGGCAGACATATTTGGTAGAAAGGTGGGAGCACATAAAAGCGAAAATCCTCTTCCCTTGTAGGTGATACTAGATTAATTAGCACATGAATAGTCAGATATATCTAATTCAAATTAAAATTTAAAGAATGTTGTTAAGTGGTTTGATGGATGAGAAACATATTATTTTGTCAAATGTCTAAAGTTTGAACATTCTTGCAAGCATATTTTTTAATGAAAAAAAAAAAACGTAGGGATAAAATAAGTAATTATGTTGAAGGAAAATACATTATGTGCCACCCATTATGAGCCATATTGGGATTGTAAATTATTTTTTCTACCCTATTTAAAGGATATTTTCTAATGAGAATTTGAAATTGGAATATCATTCTACTTCAAAACTTAAAACTTTTACTCAACTTCATGGCGGTTGAATTAGTCCTAGCTAGATTTATATAATAGTATAAATCTATTTTTGTATTGCAATCTAATGTTAATTAAAGGAGGTAATAGAAGAAGTGCCCCACTCAATTTTAAAGTGCTTAGTAAAATAGTGTCGCACTTAATCCTAAATGCTTAATAGAAGAATTCCTCAGTCAAACGGTAATTTTTAATTAACCTTGCCAACCTACTACTCATTTACTAATCAATAACTACATTTTGTTATTATATTGAAAGTCAGTTATTCCCAAAGTTCAAATTAAGGGTCGCATTTGAACTTTCATATTTTTTTGTAAAAACATTAAATTAATAATAAAAAGTTCAATATTAAAAAATGAAATGAGACTATTAATTTAAGATAAAAAAAAAGACTTTTATTTACTTAATTAGAAGGATGGACTATTATTCCTTTTACCAAAAATTGTAGTTTAGTATGAAGGTACCTATATATATTCTATAAATAATTCAAAAGTTAATCTTCTTTCTCTTACTCTTCTTCTTTTTAAAAAAATAAGAGTTGATATTTAGAGGAATAATTTTTCAACGAAATAAAAATAAAAAACCTAATTTTTTTTTTTTGGCATTACCTAAAAAATGTTTTCTACCTCCGCTCTGACTGTGGAGGTGAAACTGAGAGTTCTTTTTAAGACTAGGGTAATTCTAAAACTTATTTGTATACATAAGATACTTTTCAACTTAATTCAGAAAATAGGTATTTTAGACTTTTTGTCTTTATTAGGCAACTTTATAAATTAAACTTTAACCCATAGAATTGGTTATAAATTAAGATTTAACCATTCACATATTGAGAAAAAGACGAGAAAACCCCATTTGGTATCAGAGGGTCGAGTTATCCCAAACTCCTATCCTCACAGACTTCAAACAAGAGATGTTGTTTACATAGATGCCCTTGAGAATATTCTCTCGCATCTACGCCTCTATTTTTGGAACAAATCCAGATTACCAACTAATTTCGATTCATAATATCAGAACATAAGGGTGTTTAACAACTCAGATTGAAGGTTGTTCGCATATAGAACATATACCTTTAAAACACTCAGAAAGCAAGCAGGTTATTGCAGGAGCGATAAATTACGTATTAGACCAAAATCAATATTTATTATTAGTTTTACAACATACCCATACAGATCTCCAAAAGATCATATCAGACATTTAACTTCTGGATTTATAAACCAAAAATAATACCAGACAGATTAAAATCTTAGACCAACAAATTCCTTCAGGTTTTGTTGCAACATTGAGAGAAATTCTCAATACAACTAGAGCAACAAAAAGTATTTGCAAAGAGAAAAATTCCTCTATAGAGATAAGAAATTGACGAATTAACAAAACGTATTCGACAATTAGACATTGAGCTCACAAGATTATCCACCGAGCAATCTAAGATTATACCCAAACTACATAACTATATTCCAGATATATAAAATATGGAAATAGTTAACTTAGACCGGAAGGGAGTACCAGGAGGAATCATTCCTCAAGATATATCAGACTTTTATTGAAAGATAATAGACAAAATGAACGATGAAAGATTCTCTCGTAGATTTATAAAATCAGAAATCAATAATACTAATAAGGCAACAATCTGTATTATAGACAGACTAAATTTCATTTTTACATTTATAGCAGCTACACAAGATTGTGAGTATAACTTTGCTCAAGGTCTAAGAAATGATTTGCAAGTTAAGACTGAAGGATTAAGAACCTTCTATAATGACTTTGTTAAGTTTCAACAAAACTTAGCATACTATCTAGACCAAAAATAGGAGAACCATTTTAAGACTCAAGAAGTTACCGTAAAAGAATTTCGAGAAAATTTGGCTAAGTAGAAAGACAATTAAGGGAAATCATGAATGGAGTACATGCCATTTATGAGAAACCTAGCCAGACTAGTCAAGCAGATTTAGACATACCTCATATTTTGATATATGTCGACAAATTAGACAAGAATTTTAAGACATTAGAAGCTAAACTCATGGAAGAAAATGCTTATAAAAAAACTTAGAAAATGAGAATGTACAAGAGTTAAAGAGATACATTTCCCCAGTACACTCTAATAGAAAATGCTAGAACTATAAGTGAAGAACTATACACTAAATTGTATAAAGACCAGTTGGCCTTTAAGAAAACCCTTATCAGCCAAATTAAAAAACAAAAAAATTATTCAGAATGTTTAGATAGAATTGGGAAAAAGATTGAACAGAAACAAGTTACCACATATAAGTTCAAAGAAACCCCCGTTTGTCATAATAAAGGAATAATCTTCAACAGGAAGAATTAGAGACGATAGGTTAGATAAGACCAAAAGAGTAGCTAGCCTTATCCCTAACATTGGACATCAAAATATGATGATCCAAAGAGTTAGAGATTCCTCTTCCAACATTAGAACATGGTGGAGAGAAAGAAATATTTCACACCCACTTCAATGGAAAGAATGGGGATAAATGGACTGAAAATATGCGAAAGAATCCATAAATAATGGATAACTCCCTTCAGTCAGATACATAGACCTCTTCCGAGAAGGTGCTATCCCAAAGACCCCTAACTACAATATGACTTATTGTAGTAGGAATCATATTCTCGAAAAGAATTATACAGAAATTCAAATCTTTGAACCAGAATGGTTGAGATTAAGAAGAATAGACAAAAAGTTTCAGTTCTTAACATTTGGACTCTTCCAAAAAAGAAATTCAAGAATTTCATAGACCTCAGAATGGAATTAACATCATTTGTTGCCTAGTTGACAAAAGGTGGAAAGATTTCCAAAGAAGCCTACTTGGAATAGCTCAAGTAAAAATTTTAGACAATATAAGATACTTCAATGTCACACCGTCATTTACAGTAACTATACCAACAACTAAATACTTTAAACTAATCTTATATGCCATAGGCTACGAAGATTATTTTATATCAGACGCAAATATTAACATAAAATTTCAAAGCTATGTTAAGTTTCTCCAGAATGCATTCGAATGAATGCAACCAGGTTTTTCACAAGGAAGAGTGAATGAACAAATCCTTGTTAGAATGAATACATCAGACTTTAATAATACGTACAATATAAGGAATATTGGACCTATGAAAGAACAAGCTAAAACTCTCTGGCAATTACTAGAATTTCAAGAAACAAAGGTTGTATAGAACGAGCTTTTATATATTGCACAAGATAATATCACAGGCAATATTAATATACAGTTTGCTCCTCCAAAGTTTAAAGCAAAGAGCCTTAGAACAGAGGAATCAAGATTTAGAAATATGGGAGATTCAACAATTGATGATCCTTCAGAAGGAGAATGTAGTTCAGCAAGCACTGCTAGAATATTACAACATGCTCCAAACTTTAGACCAAACAAATCTATAAACAATTATGATATTTTGTATGAAAAAGCTAGAATCCAGAAATTTTGGACAAGACCTAACAGAACTGGAAAAAGACACATACAAAACTAATCTTGAGAGAAGTAAATCTATTAGATACAACAAGATGATATCTAGCGAATTTATAAAAGACCTAAGAAATTCTCAGGACACTAAGGAACTTCTAAAAAATTTAAGACTCCAAGAAAAAGAAGAAGAATAATTATTTCCTGTTTCTACTGCAATCCTAGGAGGAGGCAATACTAAGACAAAAGAAACTTCTAGAAGTAGGTTCAACTTATTTGAAACTCATGCAGCTATAAATATACATATTTATAGCGAAACTATCATTAAGACTAAACCATACTTTATCACAAGATTACATACGACAGTTATAGACTTTCAAAGTACAAAGAATATGGCATTAGTAGCCATTAACCCAGTAGGTATCTACCTAAACTTAGACAATGTACAAGATATAAAGAATGCCTTAAAAGAATGGCAAGATCAGATGCACATGTACTTTATGTTTAACGAAAGTTGGGATGTAAAATCATGTAAAAGATATGCTGAGCAATCACTAAAAGGAATTGGAAAAAAACTATTTAGATAATTTAAGAACAACAACAAACGAAGCTAGTATAGCTAAACTAGCAAGATTTAATGAGACAGAAAATCAAAGATCTATAAACGGATATGTGCAACGCTTTACAGCTGGATTCATTGAAGCAAGCCATCTTGCCCAAGAATCAAAAGTAGATGTAACAAAAACTAAGTTATCATTACTTAGTATATACATTTTAGACAAAATCAATGAATATAGTAATAACTATGAAACATTGTACTACCAGATAAAAGAGTTTACTACAATTCTTAAAGACGGGTATTTTAGAAAACTCTCAGCTATTGGACACCTTTTTATCAATAAATATAGAAAGTGGCTTAAAGTTAATAACATTAAAGAAGATACTCGTGGAGAAAGAATAAATTTCGCAAAAGACTACATAATAGCAAAAAGACTTGAAAAAGCACAAGACGCTTTGATTAAGAAAACATTTAAAAATATGCCTTCAATCAAAAATGATATAGACATAGCACCTATCTAATGGGGATGCAGAAGAAACATTTCCAAAGTCCATAAAAAGAAACATTGAAAACAGACTTTCAAAGTTATGATTAATACATACCCTAATAATAAAAAAATATAAATTTAGAATCGACTAGCTTTAGAAATTTGAAGAAAATAAAGAAATTATTTTCTAGAAGGAGATATTTTAAGAAGAATTCAGACATCAGGAAGAAAATTCCTAATTATAGGAAGGGTGAAGATAAGAAACCAACATCATACAATTCAAAAGATGAATGTTGGGTGTGTGGAAAGACATGACATTTCGCCAAAAACTGTTCTCAAAGAGAGAATAAAGAGATAAAACCTAGCGTTAGACTTATAGAATTTATGCTTACTCAAGCTGACACACAAGACTTAGACCTTATATACAATATTGAGTTATCAAACTTTGAAGTAGATGACAATGCTAGTGTGTATAGTGCATACACAACTGAGTCAGATACTGAATCATCTTCTGATGAAGAAGAAGAAGATTTTCAAGAATGTTTTGTCATCACAACAATTGATGACGATGAACAAATAGAAGAAGAGATTTATCTGGACTACGAAGAAGCCATTTACTGCTATAAAAACACATTTTTAAAACAACAAATTTCACGAAACCATTTTCACATGGCCATATTTCACTTGATTCACATCCAAATGATGCGATCCACATATGGTTAGAAAGCTCATCCAACATAGATTATAAATACATTAATAATATTCAATAATAAGTACATTATATACCATTAAATCGCTTCCAAATTTGTAAAAAATCACATTTTAAAAATGATATGGCTTCGTGAAACTTGTTTTAAAAATGTGATTTTTTTTTCAATTTTGGCAACGATTTAGAGGCATATAATATGCTTATTATTAAATATTATTAGTGTATTTATAATCTATCTTGTATGAGCTTTCTAACCATATGTGGATCGCATCATTTGGATGATAATCGAGTGAGATATGGCCTTGTGAAAATGGTTTTGTAAAACTTGTTGTTTTAAAAATGTAATTTTTAATCATTTTTGGCAACGATTTAGAGGCATATAAAATACTTATTATTGAATATTATTTGTGTATTTATAATCTATGTTGCAAGGACTCTCTAACCATAAATGGATCGCATCATTTGGATGTGAATCGAGTAAGATATGACATTGTGAAAATGGCTTTGTGAAACTAGTTTTAAAAATGTTATTTTTTACCATATGCGGCAATGATTTAGAGGCATATAAAGTACTTATTATTAAATTTTATTAGTATATTCATAATCTATGTTATATGAGCTTTCCAACCATATGTGGATCGTATCATTTTGATATGAATCAAGTAAGATATGGCTTTGTGAAAATGGCTTCACGAAACTTGTTTTAAAATGTGATTTTTTTAATCGTTTTTGGCAGTGATCTAGAGGCATATAAAATACTTATTATTGAATATTATTAGTGTATTTATAATCTATGTTATATGTGCTTTTCACCCATATGTGAATCGCATTATTTGAATGTAAATCGAGTGAAATATGGCCTTGTGAAAATGATTTCGTAATTTATTTTTTTTAAAAATGTTATTTTTTACCAACCTTTTTAGCGATTTAGAGGTATATAAAGTGTTTATTATTGAATATTATCGTATTTATAATCTATGTTGGAAGAGCTTTTCGACCATATGTGGATCGTATCATTTGGATATGAATCGAGTGAGATATGGTCTTGTGAAAATAACTTCGTGAAACCTTTTTTTTTTTTAAATGTGATTTTTTATCAACTTTGGCAGTGATTTAAAGGCATTTAAAGTTCTTATTAATTGTAAGTGTATTTATAATATATGTTGCAAGAGCTTTCCAATCATATATAGATCGCATCATTTTGATGTGAATCGAGTAAGATATGGCATTGTGAAAATGTCTTCGTTTCATTTAAATCTAGCTACATGGGTATTTTTGGTATTAAAAAATGCACTTAACTGTTTGACTTTTTGACTGGATGAAATCTATCCAAAAAGCTGTTAAAAGGGAATTAATACAAACTTTAAGTGCTAAAGTGGAATAGAAGTAAATAAATGAGAATTAGAAGGTAAATCACCCTAATTAAATCTAAATTTGTAATAAAAGATAAAATAACATAAGAATTTGGTTGCACGTGGATTTGACCAAGACCCATCTAAGTTCAAATAGATGATCACCGTTGGTTAGAAATTGAAAATGGGCATTTTTTAATTTGACTGGCAGTTCAAAGCATATCATTTATGCGCAAAGTGTGTTTTTATGTATATTCTTTTCTTATTCACTTTGTAATTCAATGAATCTTTTGCAAACTTTTTTGTAAAACTTAAAAGAACCAATGAAATACAATCACATGAAATTCAATAATTTTCTTAAATTTTTTACACATAATTTGTAGTTACAGTGATTCTTATTTTATAAATTTTGATAAGTAAATTTCAAATACATAAAACGTTATCAAATTCTAATTTTTGGATCTAAAGTTATATTATTTTAATTTTTTTGAAAGTTAATGAGTGAGCAAGTAGAGTATAATAGTTTATGTGCATAAAATGTATTGGAGTATGATTTGATATTTTTATGTGAGTCGAAAAACACATTTAAGGGTAAAAAAAGTTCCAAAAGCCTGATTATATACCCTTTAAACACTTTATGAATTGAACCATAGATTTAGTGGAAAAATACTGAAAAAAAATGAAATTTTTATTCTTATAATATGGATTTGTGTTCACAAGAGTTTTTTTTAGTTAGTATAACCTTATAAATTTTTTTTATAAAATCATGAGGATTTCGTCTAAAACAAACAGTATATTAGTTTTCGAATTGAGAGTACTTCTTGTACTGGGCCACCCTTGAGTAAAATTAACAGCAAGCCCAGAAAATTATTCAAATTGGGCTAGAGTCTCATGGACCATAACATTCTTGTGAGCCCATCACCATTTATAGATTTGTTAAGGGGAAAATGATTTTTGTAGTGGGTATTTTTGCTAACATAATTTTATCGGCATGCATTGTACAATATATTTAATATATACCAATAAAAGTATGCTGTAAAAAACCTGGTATATAAGTGTAGCGCTAGCATTGCTCTTTTTCTTCCATCTAATAAATTACGCGCGAGGAAGAGATGACAGTTTTTCTTGGTGTGCACCTAAAATTACTAAATTACCTTTTGTTCGCTCTGACTAATACAAACTACTTGAAACAATGGTTGGTCGGACCCATAACCTCTATATGAAGAATTACGAGCTTCTTGACCACTTTAACACACACTATCACACGGACAATTAGGTGTGTTAAATATTTACGTAATTTCAAGAATTATTAAATGTAATAATACATACCTATTGAATGTAAGTTCTAATATTCGTTTACATAAAAGAGTTGCTTGATTGGACTCATGATTCAAGTTCAAAGAAATGGAGCTAAAAGGGAAGGAGGAGACTCAGGCTTGAACCCAACTATTTGTTCGACACCCTCGATCTTGTTAAAGGGGCGACACATTGTTAATTTTTTTGTTGCGTTTCGTTTGTAGTTCACTTTCGGGAGGTCGATCTCTTTTAGCGTGGGTTTGATTCGTATTCACTCTGTCTCAAATCGAAAATTTCATTTTGGCTTTGGTATTTTTTTATTCCAATTTTAAAATTATCAATGATTAATGATACAACTTAATTTGTATTGTGAGAATTGATATGTTGATTATGTTATAAAAAAGTGATGAGACTATGACATTTGAAAAAATTGTGTATTAAATTGATATATACTCGGGAATGTGTACTATCTATGGTAATAATGCTCAAATTTTCATTAATATATTTTAGCACAATACTACAATGTAAAATGACCTAGATATATCAACTTGACTTGGGTCTACAACCGTATAAATTTCCATACTATTACAACGAACAGTTTATATCAAGTCTATTAATATTATATGAAAAACTGACCCACTAAAGTCAACAGTCTACATCAAGTCTACTGTAACCCCAAAGTCACTTATACTACACAAACAACCCATATTGTGGGCTCACTCTCAAACAAGTCCACGACCATATTCATTACATCAAAAGGATAACTAAATAATCTTTCATCATGCAAGACAACCACACAAAATAAGGCAGAAGGAATCACTTTCTAAATATGAGACTAGTTACTAAATTCTAATTTTTACGTACTACCATATTAGAATTACTTTCCATGACTAACTCTTGTAATGAGTTCTTATATAAAAGTTCATAGTGACTTGTGAAATAGGTATCTTTTTAAGTTAATTCACATTAATTAATTGTTGGCATTGTGAGTTTTTTTGTCTTTACTTTATTCACACACAAGTTCTAGTTCGATCCGGACAATCTAACCGAAACCGGGTATAAGCAAATAATCTTTATAACATAAAATATTCATCATATTCATACATTAGATATAATGTACAACACTACTTAACAAAGAAAGTAAAGAGTCGATTCATATTTACAACATATATAATCCATGTACAAATGATCATTGCTTACGATACCATGTATATTGTTTTCCAAGTTGAGCAAAATACCATGATAATTTTACAACATACTTTCATAGTTAATACCATATTTTTACGAAAAATAAACATGTGTTTAGTATCCCACTTATTTTTTTCTTCTTTTTTTTTTTAAATTTATGTCTAATTAGCAAACCTTTTTTATTTTTCCATCAACTAAAGTATTTTTAATTTGATATATATGACACATATGTTAATATATTAATCACTTCACTAAAGTCATTTCATTGAGCATATATCGAGTATCAAATAAAATGACAGACCTGAAAAATTACCAAATAGATATTTAACTAGTGCAATATATAAACCACCCAATCCCTCTGCTGGAGCCAACTCACCTAACAGGTGATGTCCACTTTAACTTTTTTAGGCAATAATTTTATAAAAATAAAAAATTTTAGTGTATAATAATTTTAATTTGCCTACCTTATTTAAAGAAAAATTTACACTTTGAATGCTTTAAATTACTTCATCGCAATTTATATTGAAGGGTATACCCTACGAATGTTTTAGTATATATATGGACATATTATAATACTTAAATACGGATATTTTGACATTGTTGTGATATGTTAATTTTTTGCCCCCTAACCTTAATGATAAATCATGACTCTGCCACTACCCCCCCCCCCCCCCCCCCCCCCCCCCAACCCACACTCCTACCACACAGAGAGTGATGGATTTAAGGGGCTAGATTTTTGAAAGTTTGAGTAATAATGGTATTACGTATTATGTATAATTAAACAAACTATATCTTATTGAACCTCTTCACGTTTTTGGTTTTTTTTAAGATAAAATTTATTATGTTTTGGGCTTTTGTGGCCTTTCTCGTTAAAAAGAAAAACATATAAATAAAAATTTTAATCTTACAAATAATGACATTTACCACTACAAAGACACAGAGAACAAAATGGAACAACAATGTTCTAGCATTTTCAAACAAGGAATTCGTTGACAAGTAGGAGTTGGAAATTAAATTTTTGGTCAGATTTTTGGGTAGGCAATGGCCCGCTTGGATTTCAATTCCCAATTCCTAATCATTTGGAGAATCACAAAGTAAAAGATGTCAATAAGAATTATCAATGGAATACAACCTTACTTCGTAATATAAGATTCTTCTTCTTCACAAAGTACTTGAAATAATTAGTACCCCACTTTCACTATTTAACACCACGGATACACCAATTTGGAGCCCAAACCCTCCTGGAAAATATTCTGTAAAATCTGCTTACATTTGGCTCCAAATGAAAAACTGTATTTCGAATTCCCCTCCTTTTCCATGGAAACATCTCTGGAAATTAAATTGTCCTTCAAAAAATAAAACTTTTTTTATTGGCTACTTATACAACAGGGTAATCTGTGTAGCCTTACTCTTTACAACCACCATCAATGGATATCAACTTCTTGTAGTTTATGCGGGCATATTGATGATTCATTCCATTTCATAAATTCTTGTACTGCTTTAAACCATTCTTAACGGCTGTGAAGACTCCAATTTTTGATCCCATTACTTTTCTTCTAAACCCTAATTAATGCTCCAATAGAAAATCTTTTTATTCTTTGGCATGCTTGCAATGCCCAACGAAATCGTGCCATTTTTAAAAACGAAACGATCTGCTTCCAAAAATTAATTCATGAAGCAAGTATGCAATATACTACGTACTTATAAAGAAAATAAATTTGTAGCAAAATATTTACAACCTATTTGGTAGGTGAAAATTGAATGTGGGCCTTTTGTCATGGCCCATCTTGAAAACCCAGAGTCTTGGTCGGCCCATAATCAAAGTCGAGAGGCCAAACTCTATTACAGATGAGCAACCATCTAGCCGGCCAAGACGTGTTTCTATTCGGGCCAACTACCAATCAATTATTGTAATCTGCTGACCACAATGAACCAGCTGGAAGATGACCAATCAACTTTGGTCAGCAACAAAGATGAGATAACTAAGCTGGAAGATAACTGACTACTTGTACAAATTAATGTAAGTAGGCTTCCAAGTTTATAGAATTAACACACACATACAAGGGAAGATGTAATTATCGAATGGAGAATTAAAGCCACCAGAAGAACCTATCCCAAAAGCAAATCTGCTCTTCATTCTGTTTATTAGTCTCTTCTCTAATTGGTGTTTGTAGCCATCCATCACCGTCATTCATGATTTCTAGTTGCCAAGCAAAGTTCATTAGGTCGATTCTCTTCAAAATGGGTGCGTTTGGTTAAATTTAAGTCACCTACACCTATGAATGCATTCCATGTTGCGTGGAAACCATCAGCATATACAAAATTCACATAAAACACAGACGGATCAAATGATCCATGCACCAAGGTGGCAGGAATAGGCGCGGTTCTTAGAGTTGAAGCAGGAACATTTCAAGTGGCTGTTGCTGCTAATATTGGCTATAATGACTCACAAACGGCCGAATTATGGGCGATTAAAGAAGCATTAGAACTTCTTCAATTGCAGAATATAAAGGAGGTTCACATTCAAACTGATTCAATGATTGTTCTTAACATATTTCACAGGAAACACGCGGCTCATCCCCATCATCAAGTCATCCTCCATGACTCCATAACATATTCAGGAGGGTTGAAGATCTACATCATGTTAATTTGGATCTCTTTTGTCTATAGGGAAGCTAATTATCAAGTGGCGGACTCTCTAGCTTCTTTTGCTGGGAGAAATGATCTTATTCATTCTCTGTTTTGTATCCTCCTCCTTTCCTAAAGGAGGTTTTATATGTAGATGTATCGAGTTCATCTAAGGCCCGAAATGCTAGAACATTTTGTAACCAAACTGTCCATCTTAAATAAAATAGCTTCATTTATTTTGTTAAAAAATGAAAAAGATAAGGGAATAACTATGGGTCTTCCTCGGTTAGTTGATTTCGACTTTGTTTTTATGTCAATTACTTTTATATTAAAAATAAAAATAAAATTATGCTTGTTTTATGAGACCCTAAATTCAAAATTCTGGATTCATCACTAACCACCATCACTACTATCACCGCCACCACCCGGATCCCCACCATGAGGAAAGCAAATGCAAACCATGTCCACACATATTAGATTTTATAAAACAAAATTTGTCCAATGCTATATTAGCAAACAATGTAGAGTAGTCCTCAATATAATCTAGGTATGTTATCGTTTTCAAATATTTTGTCCTAAACTGGCTTTGGATAATTCTCCTTGTCATTAAGAGGTGAGTTATCTTTCGTATGTTTAATTAATAAGGTCAACTAGTCAAATAATTATCCTTATCTAGTTCAAAAGTAGAAAAATAATCAATGATTACTGACATAACTTAATTTGTCTTGTGAGGATTGATAGTCGATTACGTTTGACATCTGAAAAAAGTTTGTATTAACTTTTGATTAATATATACTTGGAAATGTATATTACCTATGGTACTGATGCTCAAATTTTCATTAATATATTTTAGTACAGTGCTACAATGTAAAATGAGCTGGATATATCAACTTGACTCGGGTCCGAACCCGAATAAATATCCATACCGCTACAGCGAACAATTTACATTAAGTCCACTGATATTATATCAAAAATCGATCCACTAAAGCCAACAGTCTAGATCAAGTCTATTGAGGCTCAAAGCCACTTGCACTATAGAAACAACCAATATCATGGGCCCACTCTCAAACATGTCCACGACTGGATTCATTACATTTAGAGGATAACTAAAGAATCTTTCACCATATAAGGTAGCTACACAAGATAAGGTAGAAGAAATCTCTCTCTAAATATGAGACTAGTGACTAAATTTAATATTTTACATACTAGTTACAATATTAGAATTACTTTCGGTTTCTAACTCTTGTAATAAGTCTCTTATATAAAGGTTTATAATGGCTGTCGAGTAAGTATCTTTTCAGGTCAAATTACGTTATAAATTGTTGGCGATTGTCAGTTTTTCTGTCTTTAGATTATTCACACAAAATTTTTAGTTCAATCCGAACAATCTAACTAGAATCGGGTATAAGCAAATAATATTTGTAACATAAAATATTCATCACATTCATATATTAGATATAATGTACAACACTACTTAACAAAGAAAATAAAGAATCAATTCATATTTACAACATATATAATCCACTTACAAATAATCATTGCTTACCATATCACATTGTTTTCCAAGTTGAGCAAAGAATTATGATAATTGTATAACATGCTTTCACAGTTAACACCATATTTTTACGAAAAATAAACATGTGTTTAATATCACAAATTTTTTTAGATATGTCTAATTAGCAACTTTTTTTTCTCATCAATTAAAGTATTTTTAATTTGATACATATGGCACATATGTTAATATATTTATCACTCCACTAAAGTCACTACATTGAGTGTATATATAGAGTATCAAATAAAATGACAGACCTGAAAAATTACCAAATATATATTTAAACAGTGCAATTTATAAACCACCCAACCCCCCCTGCTGGAGTCAACTCACCTCACAGGTGATGTTCACGTTAATTTTTGAAATATATTTAATTTAATCAATAATTTTATAAAAATAAATAAATTTAGTATATATATGATAATTTTAATTACCTACCATATTTTAGGAAAAAATTACACTTTGCACACCTTAAATTACATCATCACAAATTTATAGTGGAGGGTATACTCTATGAATATTTTCGTGTATAAATGGATGTATTGATATGTTAATTTTTGCCATTGTTTTGCCATTGTTTTGATATGTTAATTTTTTGAGTTTGAGTAATAATGGTATTACTTATTGTGTATGAACATACTATATATTATTGAATCCTTTTTTTTTTGAGATGAAAATTTATTATTTTTTGGGCTTTTGTGGGCTTTAATTTCTCATACATTAAAAAGAAAAACATATAAATACAATTTCAATCTTACAAACAACTATTTTTCAAACCATATTGTACGTGATGCAAGGGTGCCTTAAATTTTTTTATATTATTTCTTTTTATAAGTTTATTGTTATTTACAAAATTTTCAACATATACAATTAACATGATGAATGTTAAATAAAACATATTGGGTGGTAGTGCCCGTATGTAGAATGCGATAGTTCTTAACAAACATATTTAATTAACACCACACATTTTATTCATTTAGGGAATGATGAAAAAAGTTAGGAAATTCTTTTTCTCAACAAACCAATTATTTTTTTCCTAACTAATCATAGAAATTGATAATGTATATTTCCAACCATCTTCAAATCTTTTAATCAAATGCACCCTTTGTTCCACACCTTCAAAAATTGATAATGTACGGAGATCTCGCATTCTTCATACTCAGCACTAAGTATAATACCAAAATTTGATCAAGACACAATAATAGAATTGAGTATAATACAAACTTGTATTTGAAAACACCAATTCAATTGATTGAAGTTCTCAAGCAATCTAACAGTCACAACAAAATTACCCTTCATAGAAAAAGATTAATAACTCTAACAAATTAAACTACAAAATTGGGCTTTTCTAGAAAAATGTAAGCAATTGATAGTAACAAATGAAACTACATGCTCATAAGCTTATAGGTAGCTTTTGCGTAATTATATTAGAAATTCCTTAAGAATTGCAATGAAAACCTTCACAATTAACATAAAAATAAAAAGAGCAAGAAACATCAGAAAATATATAAATGCATATCTCACTCAAGAATATCAATTATCGATCAATTCAAACAATCTCCCTTTTAGATCTATCAAAAAAAATAAAAAAAAATTATGCTTGGTTTATGACCCCCCTAAATTTAAAATTCTAGATTTTCCGCTGACTACCACCACCACTACCACCCCCACCATCCAGATTCCCGCCACAAGGAAAGCAACTGCAAACCATGTCCACATATATTAGATTTTATTAAGCAAAATTTGTCTGATGCTATATTAGCCAACAATGTAGAGTAGTCCTCAATTAATATAATCTAGGTATGTTATCGTTTTCAAATATTTTGTCCTAAACTGACTTTGGATAATTCCCCTACATTAAGAGATGAATTATCTTTCGTATGTTTAATTAATTAGGTCAACTAGTCAAATAATTATCCTTATCTAGTTCAAAAGTAGAAAAATGTCGAGAGGATTTATAAATCAATAACACTAATATATAAAGAAAGACTTAGTCAAGAAAATGTTTCTGAATTGATCGATCACTAATTAATCCCTCAAAAGAAAAGTTGACTGACTTCAAACTATTTGAAAAAATTAGGTCCAGTCCTTGTTTTTGAACACTTTTAGGAATAATTCTTATTTTGAAGGATGCGGTCCCAATTCGATTTTTTTTAAGATATTTTTTGATCGCATGAGCTGTATTTGTTATTTTTCGATCACAGGTATTGTATCCGTGACCACGTTTTAGTCACATATATCATACCTATGAACAAAAAATTATAAATATTCAACTACTGTATATGGTGAATTATTGTCAGAAGCAAAAACTAAAAAAACAGGATTGCTTCTTTTAAAGAGAAGTTAGTAAATTGCATCTTAATTTTTTTTTTTAAACATGAATTGGATTGTAAAAGCGTCAACTATTTTTTGGCAAGCCCTATGTTTGACCAATAAATAAATGCATTAATTATTTGTGGGCGCGCAGCATTACTCTGTATGGATCATGCATAAGTCAAATGCGTTAATTATCGGTCATTTTTATTGTACATCAAACGAATATATTTTTTTAGTACAAATAATCGGTAAATCGGGGTGATTCTTGGTACAACGGAGGAAGCAGGGATCGAATTTTGGTTGTCCATGTGAAGGGAAGTTTGTTAGCTGCTCGATCCCCATCTTTGAAAACTTTTAGCTTAAGGTTACAACATTAAATTTTATTTTTTTTAAGTTTGCGCTTCTTATCAATTTTTAGGTTACTGAACTACTTCTGGTTAGAACTCACATTCAACGATACCATAACTGAATAACTGGAGAAATATTGATTATCATAGTTAGGTAACCCAAAAAATACTGAGGAATACCTGTTAACATAGTTGAGTAACCGGATCATGTTGGATAATCAGTTATCATACTTAAGCAACTGATTACTTGTAGTCAATAGGGATCGCAAGTTAAAAATCAAGAATTACAAGTCATTAACAAAAGAAGAAGTTGTGAATCACAAGTTAAAAAGTTTCAAAAAAAGGGACTGAACCCTAATTTTTCTCGTGTAAATTACTACAGCTTTTTACGACTTAGGTTAAAACCCGAATTTTGTACATCAAACAAATTAAATACCATATTATATTAAGTTCTAGTAAGATATACTCTAAACATACTTTTCAGATTGAAAATAGACTATAGTAGGCTATCGTTGAAAATAACCCATCTCGTTGTATAATTTGATATTATCGTTAGAAATTGGGCTCACGTTTTTAGAGGGGCTTTTAGGTTCCATCTTTGAAGTAAAAGTTTTAAAAGATGTAATTAATATTGTATCATAGCTTAAGTTTTGCAAAGTCTTAGATTCAAATTTTCTTGCTTGCATTTGTTTCCCCATTTATGTTTGTGCAATATGTACGTTGTTGTTTGTGCACAAAGTGCACATTTGGTTTGGTTTGTCTCTTCATGTGCGAGTGGGGGTCACACATGAGGGAGAGAGTGTTGAAGAGAATGATATACATTGTTGACCCACTACCTATCAGTTTAAACTTTTGGGAGAGATAGTTCCTTACACACCAGAACAAATACTACCTTAGACTATCTGTTACAATAGCCTCAGAGGTAGTGTATGAATCCATCTAATGAACAGTTTAATTAAATAGTATTTATCAAGATATTTATCTCATGTTACACAACATTATTTGTCTAAGAGGAAGTGGATGAATCCTTCTGGCGAAAACTCTATTAAATAGTATTTGTCATTGTATCTATCTTAACTTACACCAAGAGTATCTATCTCCAAGGATTACAAGATTTATAAAAAAATAAAAATTGATGAATTACAATAAAAAATGTCCAAACTTAATTATCTTTTAAATTTTTCTGTACTAGGAGATAAACGCACTCCCCGAATAAATACTACCTCATAGTATCTCACACACACTATATACTATATTTGTCAAAGTGTTTGCCTCAAAGGATGTGTATGAATCTTTCTGGCGCACATACTATTAAATAGTCATTGTTATATATATTTCTCAAGTTATACTAATAATATATATCTGTAGGGACCCCAAGTTTTAAAAATGAAATGCTAGACCGTATTTAAAACAACGTCTGAATTGTAGGGCCTGATTTTAATTTTTTTATCCTCCAATGATATTCCAGAGTCGCTGCAACCATGTTGAAAAGAGGGTCAACTAATCTATATGCATACCCTAAAAATCGCAAATGTATACACACTTATTGAATCTAACTCCAAGGAATACGGCCTATTGATACTGTCGGAGGTTTTTGTATGTGGAGAAAATGGGAGAAGGGAAAAAACTAAAGTAAGCATTAAAGTAAGTATTTTTGCGTATTCCTAAGTCCCATATAAGAGAGAAGAAAAACTTTTCATGGGTTTTAATAAAGGAAACTTTGGTTAAAGGTTTGAACCCTTTGGGCATTAGATATTTGTGCTATTGGGTGAAGACTTGGATGGTGTGGTTCACCACATGCACGCGCCAACCAAACTAAACTTAGGTTATTATCTTTTGGAAATTTTATTTGTTAAGAATAAAATTATTTTTTGAATTTCAAAATTTGCCTTTTGATCCAGCCTCACTCGTCGGTTTTGGATAGCTCCCACTATTGCCTTTCTCTCCCTCAACACAAAGATAATTCCTTCTTTTAAAATTTCGTCTTCTACATCAGAAAAAAAATTAAAACACATCTCCATTGTTCTCTACCTTCTGAAACTTAAAAAATTCCTCCAATTTTTTTTTGCCTTTGGCAGGAATAATTCACTGATTCTAGCCAAGTTAAATAAGGAGTTAGCTTTTCGATTTCCCACCGTGCAAGGAAAATTAAGATAAAGGGAATAATCTGGACTGTTGTATTTTAGGGACGGCGTGGTCATTGAGAACTGCTAGCACAAAATACCAACCAGAACCGCGAAATGTTTTAAAGATAGTAATCTCGCTAGTCCGCGACTCATCTCAATATTTCCCAATCGCTCTTTTTTTTGGAACTTCGTTATGCTCATAATTTGCAGTTCTAATTTTTTCGATAGATACTACTTCTAATTTTTTTTTGGTTGCCATACTACTTCTAATTACAGAATTAAATTAAAGTTTCATGGAAAAAGAAGGTTTTCATAGTGGTATGTCGATGGAATGGGGGCCCCTAAGGCCACATGTATCTAGGGACCATTGAGGGAATTTTTTTTTGGCAAACAGTAACTGCAAAAGTTTAATGAGATATTTGTAAGTACTTGCAACAAAAGACATACATGTCTTCATTGTTTGGTCATCATAGAGAAGGACTTGCATGTCTAAACTGGGACCTCAAATTACAATAATTGTTTATTTTGTGTTGCATTTGGTGATCCAACTCTCTTTTTCATTAATTTGGGTCTTTTCTACAGAGGTCCCCACTCCAACAATCCGAATCCCAAGACTTGATTGATCGCCACCCCCCCCCCCCCCCCCCCCCCAACCCAATAATTGAATTCATATTTTGGTAATATTTGTTAGTGTAATTTCAATTTTTTAAATAACCAAATTAATTTCACACCATTTTCTTGTGAGTACATCGATTAGGGGAGGGGAATTCAAATTCAAGACCTCTTGTTAACTAAAATTGAGCTCTAATCATTCACAACATTAATTAACAATTATAATTGGTAAATATAAAAATTAGATCTATCAGAGGAAAAAGTAAAGTTTATAAATAGAATTATTGATTAGTTTTTAATAATAGAACACATTTGTGATAATTATAACATTTTCTTAATGATAAAATACTCTAATCCACAATAACATTTATGGTATATAAGATAATATTCATTATACTATAAAATCTATAATAATTTGCAATTCATCTCTTATGAAATTATATATTAGGAGTCAAGATTTTAATTTTTCTCATATAATATGCATAACATAAAAAAACCACACTTCGGTTTTATATTAAAAGTTTTATTGACCTTTTGCATTTTTTTAGCCAAAACAAGCATTTCAACGTAATAAATGGGATGAAGAATAAATTCATTTACCAATAATGAGATACAATAAATTAATCTTGTACAAAATAAGAAATGAAAATCAATATAAGACATCTTAAAAATAATGAAAATTTTAATCTTGTACATGTGCCACTTTGATTTTTAGGCAACGTTGATGGATGGTGGCATTTTTTTCCAAAAAACAGTCGACGCGTTTGATTTTAAAATAAAGTGATCAAGGGATTAAACTTTATGGATGAGTATTGCAAAAATAAATTTCGTGGACAAAAGTGGTCAAACTTTATGGGCAAAAAAATGTAAATACTCAATAACTTTTTTTAAAAACGTTTTTATACATTACAATTATAATGGATATTGTTTTATAAATCTCTATTAATATGTTTTAAATAAATAAATTTTATTAAAATTTGAATTTTGATTTAAAGTTAAGGCATTTCTTTTTTAAAGTTGATAGTCGAGAAAGTGATGTCGAGGACTAAGAGTTTTGGATAGTGGAAGACATGTGTATGTGGGGGGTTAGGCTTAATTTAATATTTTAGTGTGAGTGTAAGAATAAATTTAAAGTTGTAAGTTGAACGAGACGTTTAGAAAAGAATTTCGAACAATAGATTGTATATTTTTCTTAAGAAGTATTTTGGTTGACTCTTATAAATATTATAATGCAGATGTCTATTTATAAAAATTGACCTTAACCTTAATCTTAATTTTTAAATATAATGAATATTTCCGGCCTTCTTTGAATATAGTACTTAAAATTAATATTAGACTTTTATATATGTTATAAAATTTTTAGTGGTAGTTCAGTTCGAGTTTTTGTTTGTTTTTAGTATCTAAAATTGTAAATTCATACTAGTATTATCTTATAATTCATATCAATAGTTTGAGTTGTAATTAAATTGACAAGGCTCAAATTTCACATACTAAAATTCATATCAAAAGTTTAAATTATAAGTTGACGAAATTCAAATATTTTATGTAAAATTATTATTTTAGGATATTAGGAAAAATTTTTTTTTTGAATAAAACGAAAATTAAAGCGTAGTTAGGATATTTTTACAATATTATATACTTAGTTCTTGTATTATAACATACCTTGAGGGAGAATAGACAAAAACAATAGGTAACATATATCACGTACATCCCTTTCGGATCAATTTGAGTACGATCTTGTTTGATTATGGTCTACTTATTTAATTTTGCTAGTTTATCCGGCTTGCAAATGCGATATTATATTTGTATTTCTCGCATGTAAATAATTTAAAACAAAAGGAGAAATAAAAGTGACAAGTGACTATGTGATTAAGCACAATTTAAACTTTGTTAATTAGTATGTTTACACTTGCGTCACAAATTAAAAGTTAATATTTGGGGTTCATATTTTTAAACACCAATCAATGATTCAAGCTATATTTGTTTTTTTGGCAAACTTGAAATGTGTCACATTTATTTTACTAGAGTGATTTTAATTTAGAACGTCTCCAAACAAGAAGAATGAAAAGAAGTGTACATTCTAATTTGGGACAAATAGACTTACAATTACTAATTAATCCTTTCTTATATTAGACAAACTCTAAAATTGATTGGTACATTTAATTGGGATTGCCGGATAATTTTTAGTGCCGAATTTTTGTTATTTTGCGACGTAAATATATTTTGCCTGTGTTTGAGTGACAAAAATATTGCAGCTAAAATTTAGATAGATAAAAGTTAACATCTCCACTGAAGAATCAATTAAAGTTAAATTATGAACATGATCTATATATTGTAACGCTCTTGTCAAGATCCAATTTGAAAAGTAACCCTAAAATGTGATGCCATTATTTTTTTTTTCTTTATAGAATTGATAGTAGTGGTTAGCCGAATATTAGGATAAAGAGAATCTTAGTTGTCTTAGTTTTTTGCATTTAGTTATTAATAAAAATTTAGGGGCTATTGGCCTCTCTTTACTTAAAAAAATAAATTAAATAATATCAGATTACTACCATATTAATATATTGTAAAAAAAAGTTTTTAAAAATTACAATAAAATTTCTTCTTTTAAAAAATCAACATAAATCAACCTACCAAAATACGATAAAATGTTTTACTATTGCAATGGCGCTATGTAGCTAGTATTAAAGTATGGAGAATTTAACCCAAAATTAATTAGCAATGGGTGGAGTAGTCTCTCTATCTATATATTACTTTAGGATGATTCATTTAGTTTCTCGATATGTGATTTGTATTCTTAACAAAGCCCTCTCATGTGTGAAGCAATTTTGAGCTTAACACATGAACTGTTTATATTAGGTTACATGGAGCTTGTGTGACGTTGCTCCTTGATATAGTGAATAACTTTTCATTTGATACCATATTAAAGTTCGGAGCATCCAACTCAAAATCAATTAATAATAGATGGAGTAACCCTTCTATCTATATATTGTTTTGGGATGATCAATTATTTTCTCAATGTGAAATATGTATTCTCAACACCTAGTGCAGTCAAAAGTTGTTACTTATATGGTATTTACTTATTACCCATTTTTTTAGAGGAACGGAAAAGTTTCACACTCCATGAAGAATAGTTTCAAAACTCATATAAGGAGACATTTGGTAGAAATATTATTCTCATTTGTACAATTCGTGATTACCATTTATTTAAAAGTAAATTCCACTATGTTATTGACTTCGGTTAAAAAAATGAAAAATAAGAAATAGATAACATTATTTTGTGCAGAACAATGTTACATGCACCAAAATTTTCGTACAAAACAAATACATTAAATATTGTATGTACTTATTAACATTAAGACTAAATTAAACCAATGCACCCTAAACTAATTTAAGATTTCAGTATGCACCCTAAAACAATTTTTGAGACAATTTACACCCTACACATTCCATTTGTTACAATAAACTTTAATAGATTGTTTTTGAATAAATTTCTAAGCAGCATCCTCCACGAGCATCTCACATGTGTGTTTTTCAAGGGTTATTTCGGCAAAACAGGAATCAAAACAGATGATCGAAAAACAATTAAGCCCTTATTTAAAATTTTATACTACCAAATCTCAATTTAATTACACTTGATCCTGAACAAACAAATTCTCTGTTTTAGTTTATGTTACGTCCAAATTACCCTTGAAAAACACAAGCAAGATGCATGTAGTAGATGCTGCCTAAAAATTTGGCCGGAAATGAATCGGAGTTAATTGCAACAAATTAAATATATAGGTTTCAAACTGTATCAAAACATTGTTTATGGTGCAAAGCTGATATATTTAATTAGTTTAGAGTACAATGATATAATATATTTAATCCAGCATTAATCAATTACTTGTCTCTTTTCAGTACATATAGATACATGGACATTAAATTCAAGGGATGGATGTGTTTTGTTGATTGTACTCGACTACTTTCTATACGCGTCTCCAACTTTACAGGGACGTGTGGGTCTCATTGGTCTCTCTTTCAAATTGTAGGTAATAAAACAAATGTACTGGATGGAATAATTACCAAATTATAATTTTACCTTTCTACATTTTTTAAGTACATATGGATCTTTCTATAATTTACAAGAAGGGTTATGTTAAGGTGAATGCCAGTTTCGAGGATCTGTGCAAGACTGACAGTTTCACGACTTTTTTTTTTTTTACTAGGCTTCTTTTCAAACTTTATTTGCAAAATAGGATTGTTACGAGCTTAATTGAAAAAATGGTGTAAGAATGGCAATAAAATATAATCCAGCAGGTTTTTGACCAATCCCGATTCGAATGGAGGGTTTTTTTTAGACATCGGAGCGGGTTTGGGTTTTAATATAAAAACCCGGTGCGAGTTTGGTTTGGGTTTGCATAGAATTAACCTATTTAACCCAACCCGCCTCGAATAAACCATTTTCTTCCTTAAATAACCTTTATAATTAATGCTGTAATGATCCTTAACAACTACGTACGACGTTAACGTGAATCTTAAGGGTAGGATCAACCTCCACTAAGTGTTTTACTTTGCTGACAATGAATTTGTAGTCCAAATGTCCGTGGCTTAGTTTCAAATGCGCATGTGTGGGGACCTTCGTACTTGGTTATCTCAAATTGCATATGTTTCTTCTTTATCTTACAAGCACGAAACCGCTATTTGTACCCTTGTCTCATGTAATTAATTTACATATAATTTTCCATATATTTGCCTTTGATTCCTCGATAATAAATTCATATGAATTCTTAATTGCAAATATTTTTACAGCAATCTTCAACTTTACTTTCGTAAGTGAACCCTTTACACAATTCATTTTCATCTACTACCTGCTCCTTCATCGTCACCTCCTAGTCCACATATGTAACATTAAATTGTGTGTATAATAATGGTATATCTTTGGCAACCTGCTTAATCTGATTTGATTCTTCCCATTCATTGCTTTCAGTGTCATTGAAATATGTGATATCGTCAAATTCTGAGTCCGTGTCCGCTCCAGTATCGTATTCAGAATCTATACCATCTTCGTACTCATACATGGGTTTGGGTATGGGTTGAGATGAATTGTAAATCTTTCTATTACGCCCACCAAATTCGAGCCTTCGTGATTGCTGCGAACTGGAAGGCAAGTTAGAAACATGAGTGCATTGTGTCGATGGTGGTGAGTTGTATGGTCCATACAATGGCAAATTTTCTCTAATTGAGAGCACATTATAATTCAGGTTAACTTTCTCTACATACAAATCGATTACATTCATAAAGGGAGCATTAAAAATCGTAGCCATTGCAAATTGTAAGCTTTCGTCATCATTAATTTCATGAAGGAAGTTACTGCAAGTATTTATGATCACAAATAATGGACATTTACATAAAATCTTTAACTTGGACGGAGAACGGTCAACATTCATAGCAGAATAATTTTTTTTTGTTAATTCCGAGTAAGTAATACCTTGTTTTAAGATAATCCCTCGTCTCTGTTGCTTATTGTAAGCCCAACCATGCTCCCCGTTAATAATCTCATCGCCCCAATATAGCAACATACACACTTTTCTCCTTCCTATATTCACCTTTAACACAAGAAATCAAATTTATAACCACCTGAATGATTTAATATATTAGGTATTGCCCGTGCAAAATGGCACGACAACATAAAACATATTAACACTTTGAAAATAGTTAGTTTGAAAAAATAATACCCAATATCTAAACAATTTCCAACCTAAAATATTGATTACAAAAACTATATAGGCAACAAATCACACTATAATATTTCTATTACAATGACATTATATATTTCTAAAATTTTAATCGTAAACGGATGGTACCATTTATAGTAACATTGGTTTACAAAAATAATAGTGCTTTTTAAGATATATATATATATATATAGAGCATTTCTGGTAAGGACCAGTCCTTACGGATTGGGCTCTTTTATGACAGTTTTGTGTCATAAAAACACTTGGAGGTGTGTTTTTATGACACAAAAGCGTTGTAAACGGGCCTTACCAGAAAATTTTCCCATATATATATATATATATATATGTATGCATATGTATGTATAAAACAAATATTTAAGTTTGTAAAAGATTAAATATATATATATTATTTTTAAACTATATATATTTATAATATATATATATATATATTTAAACTATATATATTTATTATATATATATATTTAAACAAATATAAATATTTAATATATATATATTTAAACTATATATATTTATTATATATATTTAAACAAATATATATATATATATATATTATTTTTAAAATAAAGGAAGTAATTAAGTTGCAACTATAATTGAAATAGATAAATTATATTAAATAATCTAAATGTAAGTTATATAGAGAAATATGTTTAGAGAGAAAAAAGTGGGTTACAATAGCGCACATATATACATTTTGCAAAAAAATTCACATTGAACTATATATATATACATTTTGCAAATTTTTTACATAAATCAACATATATAGAAGCAATCATTTAGCCATTCATATACAACATTGACCTCACACTAGAAGCAATCAAACCAATTTCAAAGCACTAAACTTTATTACTAAATTCATTCATATTGCAAGTAAGATAGTGTTAAATATTGTGCTATTTAATCATTGGGTGTAAATTAGGTTTCCTTATTTTATAGGTTTCCTTTTCCTCGTTGTTTCATTTCTTTACTCTTTTACATAACCTCATAAATAAGGTCATACTTGTACCGATTAATGATGAGTCAAAAATACAAATCTTTTCTCTTATTTTCAACTTGGTATCAGATGGATAAAATTCTCTCGTCGTTTCACCCTTCTACTGACTATCCTCGTTTTGTCTCTCAAAACCACCATTGCTGAACAAAACCCAAAACTCTACACACCTTTACAAACCTACCCCACATCACTGTTCATCACCTCCAAAGAAAGAACAACGAAACACATTAGAGTCTTGTGCTCTCAAATGCGTTTTTGTAGGTTATTCATTGTCTTAGAAAAGGGTATAGGTGTTATCATCCTTATACTCGAAAATTATACGGGACAATGGATGTTATCTTTCATGAAGAAAATATGTATTTTCATCAGGCTGAACTTTAGGGGCAGAATCATAGTAAAGTTCAAGCTTTTGGTAGACTATGAAGATCGAGTTGAATTATTTATCCTCATATCTGCCAACAAAATCAAAATAAAAAGCTTAAACTTCACTATGATTCTCCCCCTGAAGTTCAGCCTAATGAAAATACATATCTTTTTCATGAAAGACAACATTCATTATCACATATCTTTTTCATGAAAAATATCCTGTTGAAAATAGCCTCAGTTAGTACATCAGCTAATTGATCTTCTGAGTGTAGATGAGGCACTATAATTATGTTTTTCTCCAATTTCTCTTTAATGAAGAATCTATCGACTTCTACATGTTTTGTTTTATCATGTTGAACCGGATTTTGAGCAATACCGCACGCTACCTTGTTATCACAGTATAACATTACGAGTTCCCTTGGCGAATAACCTATGTCAGTCAATAGCAACTTCAGCCACAATAATTCTTGGACTTTCATTGCTATTCCTCGATATTCCACTTCAGTGCTTGAACGAGAAACGACATTCTGTTTCTTACTTAGCCATGTGATGAGATTCCTACTAACAAATGTGAAATATCCTAATGTAGACCGCCTATCACTAATATTTTCGGTCTAATCAACATCAGTGTACCCTTCAATTTTCAAGAAATCACTATTCTTTGTAAATAAAATCGCTTTTCCAAGAACTGCCTTTAAATAACTAAGAATCTTCATCACAGCTCGCATATGCTCTTCTCCAGGATTATGCATGAATTGGTTAACTATACTCAATGCATAGGAAATATTTGGCCCAGTATGTGCAAAATACATTAGTCTTCCTACCAATCTCTGATAACACCCTTTATCAACCGGCATTTGATTAGTTTCAACTTTTAATTTCAATCATTCTTTCATGGGAGTATTTGACAGCTGACAAGCAGACATTTCAGTTTCAGTTAACAAATCTAGTGCATACTTTCTCTGAGAGAGGAAGATACCCTTTGATGACCTGGACACTTCAATCCCTAAAAAGTACTTTAACTCGTCAAAATCTTTCATCTCGAACTCCCAAGTTAGATATTTCTTCAGTGTTTCTTATTCACGAGGGTCATCACCGGTGATAACCATGTCATCAACATAAACAATAAGTGCTGTGATCTTCCCATGACACTTCTTCAAGAATAACGTATGATCAGAATTGCTACGTGTGTAACCAAATTTTCTCATTGATCTGGCGAATCTCCTAAACCAAGCACTCGGAGACTATTTTAAGCCATATAAAGACTTTTTAAATGTGCAAACTTTGTTTCTGTATTCCATAAGAACATTGTACCCTGATGGAAGCTCCATGTATATCTCTTATTTTAAATCCCCATGTAAGAATGCATTCTTTAAATCAAATTGTTGTAGTGGCCAATCTAGATTAGCCGCTAAAGAGAGCAAGACACGCACAGTATTAATTTTTGCCACTAGTGCAAATGTCTCAAAATAATCAATCCCATGTGTCTAGGTGTAGCCTTTCATTACAAGTCTTGTTTTGAATCTTTAGATGATTCCGTCTGCCTTATATTTCATCGTGTACACCCCTTTGCAACCAACACGCTTCTTCCCTATTGGCAATTCAATTATATCCTATGTACCATTCTTCTTTAGTGATTTCATCTCCTTGTCCATTACTGCTTTCCATTTTGGATCATATAAGCCGTCCTGCACATTGTTCGGAATAGATACAGATGATAATTGGTTTACAAATGACTTATTCGATTTAGACAACCTATCGTAAAACTCATATGTTGTGTTGACCTGAAGGTCTTAATCTTATATTGATAACAGTAATTTAATCATGTGTAATTTAACATATTTTTTAAATTTAGTTTATAGTTCATTATCCTATAAATTCAAGAAAAGCATGGTTTACCAAAGGAAGAATGCCACATGGACTCACAAAAGATATTCAAAGTGATGTGGACATATTCAAGATGACTTGGCATCCTAGTGGGCCTAAAAGATGAACATTCAAAAGCTTCAAGAAAATTCAAATGAAGATCAAGTTGAAGAAATATATCAAAGCATTCAAAGACTCGTTAATTCGACAATTGAGTAAGTGCATAAGATTTATGTAAAGTTTCTTGATTGACCATTTTCATAACTCATACATATTCATATAGCATTGAAAGATTGATCTAAAACAAGTTTTAATTGAAAAACTTTTGAAAACATCATTATACAAAATTCGATTTTCAAATAAATTCATATTAAATTCAAACGAGCATATTTTGAGCTCTCATGAAAATAGGTGTCTTAAGAACATAATTTTAACATCCCCAAAGCATTAGAATTGAATTTGGAGTAAAATTGCAAAAGTTCAAAAATTAAGATTTTGGCCTGATGGACTTTGATTAGTCGTCTGATGCCTCAGAATATAGCAGTTGAACTTCTGATTTTGTACTATTTTTGACACCAAACTTGTACTAACTCTCTCAAATGGCTATATCATATTTGGGACTATATATTAGATTTCTAAGATACATTTGAACCACTTTTGAATCATTTTTACTTCTATTCTTCATTAGTCTTCATTATCAAAAGATTCAAGTCATTTGTTATGATCAATCATTCTTCATTGAGGTATAAATCTTGATCAAACTTGATAACTTTAGTGTGAGCTTTATTTGTAATCTTCAAGTACATTTGCGAGTTATTGTATCATTAGTGTGCATCACCAAATTACTTATATTATCAAATTGTAAGATGTTTATCTCATAGATTAGCAATAGGGCTTCTAGTGTTGAGTGTGGTGAGAAGAATCACACTTGTAGAGTGTTGTGAGAAAAACAAAATTTGTAGAGTGTTGTGAGAAAATCACATTTGTAGAGGTTTGATTTTCACCCAGAAGAAAATCGGTATTAGTGAAATTTGTCTGGGGCACTACTCGGGCACAGACGTATGGTCTAAACAACCGAACCGCTTGAACAAAACATCGTTGGCTCATTTGGTTATATCTTTCTAACTCAAGTTCATTATTTATTTGCACTCTTATTTGTGAATTGTTCTTGTATTTGCTTGATTGCATTGCCATTTGCTTTGATATAGACTTAGTCAAGTTCTTGTGATTGATTACTTTGCTTATTTCCGTAATATATTTATTTAGTTAAGTTTATTACTTAAACTTTTTTAGAAAACTTTTTATATTTCTCATTAAGTTTCAAAAACCTTATTCACCCTCCTCTAGGGTTGTTTTCCAACCAACATATTGGTTTAGGCTTGCCTTTATTTATTCGATTAAGGAGTTGTTTTTTAGGAGGTCCAAGAGAGATACTTGAGGATCCGGTGGAGAAACTTGATATTCAGATTCAGATGTGTCTGAGGGAGACAATTGGTTATTTATATCAGGCGATGGAAAGCTTGAGAACTGTGGCGAATTCAGCAGTGAACTCGGTGAGCTTAATTGTGGCGAATTCAGCGGTGAACTTCAGGGGGAGAATTATAGTGAAGTTCAAGCTTTTGATTTTGTTGGAGGAGATGAGGATAAGATAATTCAACTCGAGGTATCCCCATAGTCGATCTCATAACTACCAAATCCACCAAGTTCATCACTGAATTCGCCACATTTAAGCTCACCGAGTTCACTGCTAAATTCGGCAGGGAAATTGGTGGATTCAATAGTTTTGAGGTCGACTGTGGATTCAATAGTTTATAGGGCATAAGGGTTATTTGTTCAATAATTTTTATTTAATCAAGAATTATGTGGAGTTTTTTTTTAATATATATATATATATATATGCTTCTTTTGAATCTGAATTAGCAAAATATGAGAGTTCTAAACTAATTTTGGAAAATAGGGTTGTTTTAAAATCAATTAAGGGGGTAGTGTTTTTGGGCTAAAAAACACCACTATAGTTAGTTGTTTTACGAGGAAATTTTGGATACATTGCAAACCAAAATTTTGAACTATTAAAATCACTACAATAAATAGCATTTTTTACCCAAAAAACACTACAGCTAGTGGCGTTTTTAACTCAAAATCCAAAATTTTAAATTAGTTAAAACCGCTAAATAAAGTAATATTTTTTTGGTAAAAATGCCAAGGTTGATGACATTTTTAAGGTGCACATTTTGAATATTTCAATCATACCTAAATCCCATTTCCCCATAATAGAGAGCCGACCGCCTCCATTTTCTTCTTCTTATTCTTTTCCTCAACCATTTTCTTCTTCCCTTTAATCTGTTGCCAAAAAAATCCTAACTTCAATTAAACACATTCATCCATCTTTCTACTCCAAAAAAAGAAGGTATTTATATTTATGCTATCTTAGTTCTCATATATTTTTATACTTTATATGCTATTAATTGAAAATAAGAGAAAATATTTGTATTTTTGACTCATCATTAATTAGTACAAGTATAACCCTATTTATAGGGTCATGTAAAGAGTAAAGAAAGGAAACAATGAGGAAAAGGAAACCTATAAAATAAGGAAACCTAATTTACACCCAATAATTAACTATCACAATATTTAACAATCCCCCTCAAGTTGGTGCATAGATATCGAACATGCCTAACTTGCTGATCAATTTGAAAAATATCCTGTTGGAAACAGCCTTAGTTAGTACATTGGCCAACTGATATTTTAAGCGTATATGAGGCACTACAATTATGTTTTTCTCCAATTTCTCTTTAATGAAGAATCTATCAACTTTCATATGCTTTGTTTTATCTTGTTGAACTGGATTTTGAGCAATATCGCACGCTGCCTTGCTATCACAATATAGCATTATGGGTTCCCTTGACGAATAACCTATGCCACTATGCCAGTCAATAGCAACTTCATCCACAATAATTCTTGGACTCATAATGTTATATTATTATATTGGGCTTAAATTTATCTAATTGGGTATAAGCCTTTAATGTGTAAAGACTTAAAGGTAATTTCTTTTTTTATGATGGGTTAAAATGAAAAAATACGTAATAGATAATTGGGTTTACTATCTATATATTGTGGTTATGGTCTCCACATACGTATTATATCCTTGCTGAGCCCCATCATCATAAAGAGTATAAAGAAAGTTTAAAGGATTCGCTAAAGAAATACATGTAGATTTGGAAAGCCAACCACTCGGCTACAAAACACAGGTATGGATTTAAGTACACACTTCCGTATATTAATCTTTTGATTCTTGGAGATACAACATGAACGATCCTAGGGTTTAAAATTATTTGGATCCAACATGATCTAATAATATATGGTTACGAATTTTGTAATGACAAATATTATTATGTTGTTAGAAAGTTTGTAGCCATAAATTTCAAGGATCCACGTATTATGGTATGAAGTGAAAAAAGAAGATATTAGGCTAGCGCGTGCGGAAATGAAAATTACCTAGATATGTTATTTTCTAGTTACGTGAATAAAATTGATTGACAAATAAAAACTGTAAAAGTAAACTCTCAATTTCTACCAATTTTAATTCTGAAAAGATTGTTTGATCTTGTCTAGCATGCACAAATCATTCACACAAAAGGCAATCAAACAACACCAGAATTAACGAGGTATCCCTACTTACATAGGACTAATCCTCAAGAACTCTAGACTATAAAACACAAGAGTTTACAGACAAATTAATCACAAACACAGACTTACAAACTTGAGTCACACAAGAATATCTGTAATCCCCACCTCCGGCACTTATAGTCCTTCTATTCGAATCACACGAATAGTCTCACAACGAATCACTCGTCACGGTATCACATCGTTCTCACAATTTGGGATTTGTTGTTCTTTTGATGAAGAACTCAAAAGATTTGCATGTAAAATCAAATCCTAGGTGGTGGAGGATTTTTGCTTTTCAAAAGATATGAAATATGGAATTTTTCTTTGAAGGAAAAGCTTGTAAAAATGATGTAGCATAGCCTTGTATATATAGAAGATTCAAGGTTTAAAAGGCTATGCAACTTGCTTGAAAAATATCTCAAAATGAGTTGTCATTCAATTATTTTTGTGCCTTGATTCAATGTATTTCATGCCTAAGAAAGTGTGAAAGCAAGTTGTACAAAAAGGCAAGTGGGCAAGTAGATGAAAAAGACAACTCAGCAAAAGTTAAAAGCTTGTCTAAAAACATTGAACTTGATTTATTTTGAGATTTTCAAGAAAGATCTACATGATTAAAAAGGAAGAAAAATCCAATTTGAATTTCTCCTTTGAATTTTCAAAGTTAACTTTTTGAAAAACTTTTCATGGACCAATAAAAACACACCACCTAAGATAAAAGATCTCACACTTACCAAAGCCAATGCGAACATAATCTTGAGAGTGCGACTTCTATATTTTTGAGCTTCATCGAGTGTGAACACGAGCAAAACACTTACAAAATAAAATTGTGATTTTGCTTAGGGAATAAAGCCAATAAAAATAAACCTAACATGAAGTGTATACCTTAAAGGTCGTAGGAGTATAAATATAATGGTTTAAGGGTCGGGATTGTTATTCACTAAAAATTATTACTTTTTTTTATCAAATTAATAATCTCACTTAATTGTTATATATATGAGAGAGGTCAAAAATAAAACTGATAAATGGGCCAGAATGGACCAAAGGCCAATGATCAGCCGAAACCCACATGATCTAACAAGTCACGTGGAGACCCAATCCGGAGACCCAAAGGATAGGCCATGGCCGAGATGGTCCTATTATGCTGAGATGGCCCATCTTGGCTGATATAATCCAACACAGCCAAAATGATAGTGTTGACGTGTCAAGACACTCCTCATTACAGTACGTATAACTAGAGATAACTCTAATTAAGTAGTGTGAACATGGTTTAACCACCTGTAAAATGTTAAAGTAATACCCAAGTTTACTCTTTTTGGTTTTTTATTATTAACCCTAAAGGTTTATTGTAAACCTTATTTCTAAACCTATAAATAGAAAGGTGTAACGACCCTAGTGTTGCAGACGGGCTGTTATATGTGCCTGGATTGACTATAGTACGTGCTTGTAGGCTACACATTATCGGTGCTCGTACCACATTGCCTTGGTGAGGTAAATTGATGTACTATATATGTGTGGTCACTAGTCCTTCATAGTAAGAAGATTTTTGGGAGAAAAGAAAAATTATACGAGGGTAGGTCCAAGCGAAAAATATTTTTTTAGGACAAACCAAGACGTGGCGGAATAGTATCAGAGAGAAAATCCAACCGGAAGTGTGCCAACAAGTACATTGGTCCCTGTAAAGGGGTGGATATAGCAATCCCAATGATATAGGTGCTGATAGACTACACAATATGGGTGTCCGTTCCACATCGCTTGCTAATAAGAGGTCTTTTAGGAGAAAATAAAATTGTGCAGGCATAGGCTCAAAGCAGACAACATCTTACTAGGTTGGACTAGGATGTGACACATAAGGCACATTATAGAGGTTCCAAAATCTAGGTAATTAATTCTAAAGAGCTAAAGTAAGCATGTAGTTTCATTGTAATCAATTCTCTCATTGTTTTGAACTAATACAACTCACACACATTAAGTTTATGTACTGCCAGATTAGTAAACAAACAGGATGAATGAACCATCGTTCAAACATATTATGGTCTTATAATTTCTTATCTTTGGTAAAATTGTGCTTGGATCACAATCAGTTGAAAGACACGAAATTTTGTCACCCACAATATACTTCTTCATTTAATGTATGCGAAGTCTAAATCATTTATATACAAATCACATAAATATTATATATAGATAAGTATAGCAGAAGATCACTTAATATTTATAAAAGTGATAATATTTTATTCTAAATTCCATAATATTGCAATCTACCCAAACTAATTACAAAAGTGAGAGATTTCACTTTTAAGAATTGGCTTTGGCACAATTGCATGCCTTTTCCGTCTCTTGCAAAATATTCATTTTGTCCTTCAGTTTATCCTTTATTTACTATAAACCTGATTTGACCAAAATAATATAACTCCCATCTTTAACCATTAACCTTTAACCATTTCCATCTCCATCTCCATTTCCACCCACACATTAAACCCACTATAGACACCCCAATTTGCGACCCCCGCAAGAACCCTTATATTATTACTAAGTTATTCTCCATTTTTATGCTTAAGTTTTGATTTTGGTAGTTTGGCCCTTTTTAGGCTAATTTTGCCTTTTCCTTGTTTTGCCCACTATTTTAGATCCCACATTGGATGGGAGCTAAAAGTGAGGCCTTGGGTTTCCTTGTAAATAATGGCCTAAGGCGTGTGTTTTAGAGGAGGGCCAAATGAGAAGGATCATGTAAGAGCTTTTTTAGCCATTGAACCCATAATTCTCATTAGTATAAGATTCTCCTACTATTTTATTAGAGATGTCGAGAATTATGCTTTAGTTAATTTTATTAAGTTCTTAGAAAATAAGAATCTTTTCAGTATAAAGTTTATACTCGGAGTGTCAGTCTTTGCCAACACCGGAGGTCTATCCGCTTCTCTCGTATTATCGTCGGGAAGGTAATCATATGCCCCCTTATTTTAATTAAGTTTATTATATATACTTGTTTAATTTTAATTTATGTTATGCATGCTTGTCTTATTTTAATTAAGCTTATTATATGCATACTTGTTTTAAGTTTATTATATATATATATATTATCTTTGTTTAAATTTAATTAAATTTATTATTTGTAGACTTGTTTAATTAAGTTTATTATATATATATACGTACTTGTTTATTTTCTCGGAAGTATTATAAGTGAGTAGGGAGTTGGTTTGCTTGGGCCAACATAAACCAAAAGCATTTACTTCCACTATCATCTGACCCCTTCTTTTAATTAAGTTTATTATATGTATACTTATTTATTAATTAAGTTTACTATCTGCGTACTTGCTTAATTTTAATTAAATGTCTATTTTCTATATTAGAAAACTCCCATAGAATTCACATCAAGTCCGGAACTCACCCACACACTAGAGGACCGTGCTAGATGGGTTTGTCGTGCGACAAACCCAATGCAAATACAATTTGTCGCACGACAAACGCATATATCGCACGTAAACCTTATCATGTCGCGTGACAATCCCCCAAAACACGGACCAACCACTTTCTGACACATCAGTCTATCAAAATCATCACTTCAGCAGTTTGTCGCACGACATATGTATATGTCGCGCGACAATTGTTCCACTATTGCAGTATGTCGCATGACAATCACTCCCGAGTACTATAAATAGGCCAACACCCCCATGGTTCTAGGCAGCCATTCCCCACCACAAAGGACACGGTCCTGGCACCAAAAATCCTTTTTTTAATCTTACATTTCTAATCTTTAAGCCTTCTTTGGAAGCACATTTGATAACATTTATTTCTGCAAGAGTCTCGGATCTAATCTTGGCACTCGGAGTGCTACCTTCTAGAGTCAGACCGCTGAAAATATTTCAAAAAGAAAAGCTGATATTCGCTGGAGGTCTTCTCTGCCGTATTATATTTTCTTTATTTCATTCTTATATATATCGTCGGGAAGGTAATTAAAGTCTCTTATAGTAATCAAATAATATATCTGCATACTAGTTTTATTGTACTTTATTTAGTAATTATAAATTTGTTCAACTCTTAATTAAGTTTATTATATATATGTATTTGCTTAATTTCTCGAAAGTACTATAAGTGAGTAGGGAGTTGGCTTACTTGGGCCAACATAAACTGAAAGCATTTACTTCCACCCTCCTCGTTTTAATTTTAATTAAGTTTATTATTTGTAAACTCTTTTTATCTGTTGTTCTATCCACTTTCTAACTGGATAAACTAATTGTCAAGTTACTGATATTCTATCGTTTTCAAACAAAACAACTTGATAAAATTCTGATAAAATCATTTGTAAAACCAGAAGAAATAAGACCATTTATCATCCCGCTAAAACCAAGTTTTCAAAACTCGGACTAATAAAGCTTACTTAGGAATTAAATTTAGATATATTTTGTCTTCCATATAGACTGTAATGTATTTGATACACTCTTTTCAAGAGTTCAATTCCATATCAAATCAATTCCGATAAGATCCGATCTTTTCTAAATTAACCTAACGAGATAATTGATATTGTTATCTGAGGAAACAATACCGAATCACTCTCATTTCAAAATAGATAAGATAAACTTTTATCATTAGTAATCAGATTTTGACAAAACCAAAACATCGGATCACGGAATACAAGTTTTTTATCCATTTTCCCGTTTTTTCCAAAATCAGGTTTTCATGAGTTATTTCCAAAAAGCAGTAGAATATCAGTAAAAGCATCCAAGTTTTTTTAACATAGAATAAACATATAAGATAACTAGAGACCGAAGGGGCGGAATGGGTGCTTAACACCTTCCCAATCCGTAACATAGTTCCTGAACTTTATAGAATCCTGATTTCGTAGATAAACGTGTAAAGAAAGGCTTATCTATAGCCTTTCCTCTTACATAACTATTTTATTTTTTTTCTCATAAAACGTACTGGCGACTCTGAATGAACCATCTTGCATCTAGAAATAGGAGAGAGGGACACTCGATATGAATTATTAACACATAGAAGCAAATGGAATAACAGAATCCTTTCCGATGTTTCGGACTCCCAAACTAGAGGTTAAGACCCGAGAGTCACATTTGCGGATTCTCACACCCACCGGAAAGATCTTCCTACCCAAACCCATCGAAAAATCCACCACTACCCCATTTATTTATTTCTTGTTAATTTCTTCCTCCCTCTGAAAAATAAAATCACACCGACATAGTTTTTCACTCTCTAAAAGTGAATGTAAACACCTCTCTCTAAGACCACCTGGAAATCCAACACTTTATCTCTTTGAAAGTTTATCCACCACTACCTCGTATATTTCTTTCATCAAAGTTTTCACTTTAAATCATCTACATATGAATCACATAATATTATGTAAATATAAATATAGCAGAAGATCACCTAATATTTATAAAAGTGATAATGTTTTATTTTAAATTCCGTAATATAGCAATCCACCTAAACTTATTACAAAAGTGACAGATTTCACTGTTAAGAATTGGCTTTGGCACTGTTGCCCTTTCCCTCCCTTATAAAATGTTTACTTTGTCCTTCAGTTAACCCTTTATTTACTATAAACCTAATTTGACAAAAAAAATATATCTACCATCTTTAACAGTTAACCTCTAACCTTTTTCATCTCCATCTCCACCCACACATTAAACCCACCGAAAAGATCTTCCCGCCTAAACCTATCGAAAATCCACCACTACCCCATTTATTTATTTCTTATTAATTACTTTCTCCATCTAAAACATAAAAATCTCACCGGCATAGTTTTTCACTCTCTAAAAGTGAATGAAAACACCTCTCTAAGAACACCTGAAAATCCAACACTTTTTCTCTTTGAAAGTTTATCCACCACTACCTCGTATATTTCTTTCATGTATATTTTCACTCTAAATTATCTATATACAAATCACATAAATATTAAGTATATATAAATATAGCAGAAGATCACCTAATATTTATAAAAGTGATAATGTTTTATTCTAAATTCCAAAATATAGCTATAAGAATCCGCAAATGCGACCCCCGGGTCTCATTCCCTTGTTTTGGGAGTCTAAAACGTCGAAATAGATTTTGTCATTTTTTTTGCTTTTGTGTAGGGATAAGTCCTATTTTCTATCTCCAAATGTAAGTGGGTTCGTTCAGAGTCGCCAGCATGTTTTACGAGAAAACGTACAAAAAGTTCACGTAGGGGTAAAGGCCAAAGCAAGCGTTATCCCCATGCGTTTAGTCTACGAAATAGGAATTCTTATAGGGTTCGGGAACTATACTACGATTTGGAAAGGTGTTAGGCACCCATTCTGCCTTTTCAGTCTCTAGTGACTCTATATGTTTATTCTATGTTGAAAAACTTGGATGCCTTTACTAAAAAGTCTACCATTTATTTAAGATATGTTTTGTAAAAAAACCTGATTTTGGGGGAAAAAAGGGGGAAAGGGGTGAAAAACCTTGTATTTTGTAATCCGATGTTTTGAGTTTTGTTGAAGTTTAATTACTAGTGACAAAAGTTTACCTTAACTGTTTTGAGATGAGAGTGATTCGGTATTGTTTCCTCAGATAACAATATCAATTATTTCATTTGGTTATTTTTGGAAAATATCGGATTTTAATCTGAATTAATTTAATATGGAATTAAACACTTTGAGGAGAGTGTGTCAGATATATTACAGTCTATGTGGAAGACATAATATATCCGAGCTTAATTCCTAAGTAAACTTTATCAGTCCGGGTTTTGAAAACTTGATTTTAACTAGACAAATGATAGCTTAACTTATTTTGATTTTGAAAAAATAATTTTATCAGTGTTTTGAAAAGAAGTTTTGTTTGAAAACAGTCAACTATCAGTAACTCAACAATAAGTTTATCTAGCTAGAAAGTGGATAAAACAACATAAATAACCAATCTATATAACAAACAACTTAAATTTGAGGATAGTGGAAGTAAATGCTTTTGGTTTATGTTGGCCCAAGCAAGCCAACTCCCTACTCACTTATAATATTTTCGAAAATAACAAGTACGTATATATAATAAACTTAAATAAGAATTTAAACAAAATTATAACTACTAAATAAAGCACAAATAAAACCAAAATGTAGATATTTTATTTGACTACTAGAAGAGATTTTAGTTACCTTCCCGACGATATAAATAAGATAAGAGAGAGAGAAAATATAATAAAACTGAAGATGATCCGGCGAATATAGACTTTTCTTCTTCGGATACAGTTGAGAATTCGACTCTGAGATCTAACACGTCGAGTATCTAGACTCGGAGATTCCTTGAAAACTTTGATAAGTTGAAATTTAAAAAATCATATTTTTTAGAGATAATAACCATCTTCCTTGGGATTCAAGTTGCTGTCTCCAAACCCTTGGCGTATTGGTCTATTCATACTGCTCGAAAAAGTTTGTCGCGCGACATTACCTCCAAAAGTGAAACTGTCGCGCGACATTTGGACCGATATTGCCGACAAACGGCTGAATTAATGTCCCTGACAAACTGATGTGTTAGGGAGTGGATGGTCTGGGTCAGAGGGGTTTGTCCTGCGACATATTAGGTTTGTCGTGTAACAATTTGGTTTATCACGCGACAAACCCTTCTGAGAACAGGTTTGTTGGGCTATCAACTTCCCGAAGCAATTTCTAATATGTTGGGCGGGTTCTAGACTCAAAAAGGTGCTTTTCGAGGGTTCTTAGGGTTATTGCGAGAGTCACGGATTGGGGTGTTTACAATAGTAATCCACCTAAACTAATTACAAAAGTGACATATTTCACTGTTAAGAATTGGCTTTGGCACTATTGCCCTTTTCATTCCTTGCAAAATGTTCATTTTGTCCTTCAGTTAACCCCTTATTTACCACAAACCCAATTTGACCAAAATAATATATCTCTCTTATTTTATCCTTAATCTAACCATTTCCATTTTCATCTCCATCTCGACCCACACATTAAACCCACCGGAAAAATCTCATCACCAAACCAATCAAAAAATTGACCACTACCCCCTTTCTTTATTTTTTATTAATTACTTTCTCCCTCTAAAAAATAAAACCACCAACGGTGTAGTTTTTCTCTCTGTAAAAGTGAATGTTAACAACCCTCTCTAAGGCCAACTGAAAATCTAACACTTTCTTTCTTTAAGAGTAAATCCAACATTACCCGTATATTTCTTTCTCTAAAATTGAATTCTAAACCCACCACCACTTCCATTCCCACTCCCAGTCAATTGTCCGGCAAATTAAATTTGTCGTCAACCACCTCCGTCCATCCCTCGCATCGATATGGCAAGTCAATAGATATGAGAGAAACAGATGATTTTGAATGATTCACTCTCTATCTCAAACACATTCTCTCTCTGCGAGCACCTTGCTTATTAATTGCTATGTACCTATACAAAATTAGTACATACTTGTACAAAAGTATTACCTCAATGTACAAAATTGGTGCACATATGTTTATTTGCTTCAAATGATATATTTTTTAATTTTTTGAAGAGATAAACTCACCGAAAAATATGAAAAAAAAGGTGAGACTGATTATTTGTTTCAAATGATATTTTTTGGGATAATTACATAAATATCAGAAGATAGATGTAATAATTTATGGGTTGAGTGGTTGTGAGATATATTTTCCAGTGTAATTGTCGGTGTCATACACATTTTCTAGTGCCACTAGGTTTTCACTAGGGTAAACGTGTCCGAACGTTAAACTCACCCAAGACGTTAATTATATAACTGGATAATGTTTGTTTTAAATCCTAGAAGCAGCACCGGCACTTAAGTGATTGGGCTTGGTTCATTTTTATTATTTTTTGATCCAATTTCATATAAGATGGTCTAGTTCAAGAACTAAATGAATGAATATTTTCATGAAATTTAGTAGAGATGATCCATATGATATGCCGATCATCTCCACAAAATTTCATAAGAAGATTCAATCTAAAAATTGAACAAATGTATTAAATTTTTACTATTCTCACTTTCGGTTTGAATTTCATAATGAAATTTGGACATAATCTACTCATTATAGAAATCATCTCTACTAAGTTTTTTTAAAAAATTCATATGTTTAGCCCTCAAACTAATCCACCTTAAATGAGATTGGAACGAATAAATAACGAAGAGTTGCCAAGTCCCACGTGATTTAGGTTGAGAGTTTGAATCTCATTCAAAATTTTATTGTCCTTAAATAAAATGTACGTATAATTTTTCTTTTTATAATTTATCAATAACATAAAAAGAGAGAAAATTAATTGAACTTACGACTCTTGTATAGTTTACCAAAGAATGTTGTCATAGTGAACGAAAGTATTATCTTTGATTGTTAACGACGTGCTCTCTCACGAATAGAAATTAATTGAAATACACCAAAGTTAGCCTAAAGCTTCATAATAATAATAAAAAAAAGCTAAAAGTATTTAAGGAAGAGTTGAGTTGACTTAGATTTTTTCTATTAAAAAGGAATTGCATAAAGTAGGCATGAAAAAAATTGAAAGGGATGCAACTACCATTATGGGAAAGAAACAAGACGGACCGACCCCGTATAAAAGGATGTGCATGCTTTCAATCTTTGATCTAGACCGTTCAATTAATTAGCCCTATAAATGGACGACTGAGATCCTTTATTTGCACAGATACCAAAGCTTGCCATGGCACAGTTTGCCCAGAAGAAGTGCCTTTACTTTTCAGTAAACTAGATATATAAAGTTAAATAATTTAATTTGCCTTTTCAGAAAATATATTTTTTTATTTATAAATTTTATCATATATTTTTATCGTATATATTAAATATGTTGTATTTTTATTATATTTTGTAAAAATACTATTCATTTAATATACTCGAAAATAATAAATAGTAAGATTTATAGGTATGTATAATATTACTCTTTGGCTCAAGAATTTGATTTTATTATTATATAATACCTTTTATTAGCTTATATAATTATTATCTCTGACGACAAGCAAGCCAAAATGAACCGTAAGCAGTAGATTAAGGGTCAAAATAGTTCTCCTGATAATAGAAAAGTCCAAAAAAAAAAATACGAAGAAGAAAAATATCAATACGTTAGATTATGTGCGGGTAACTACAATAAACAAATTAATTCAATTAGTTAGAAATATAAACTGATGAGAAAAAAAATACGATTTTGTCACAAATGGTGACCTTTACTAACAAAATAATGGTGAAATACACTTTCACAAAATGTACTCCTTTAACTATTATCATTACAGAATGTATGTATAATTTTAATGATTAAATTAGGAATTCGTTATAAAAATTTTGTAATCAAAATATTGGTGACAAAATTTAATTCGAATTTTTTGGGTAAATGTATATCTTAAATATGGCACAAAATTTAGTGATGCAGAGATTTTAAGCGAGTAAAATATTTTGTGACGAACATAATTTTGTCACCAAAGACTTTTAATGTATCTATTTTAATGATCACGCAATGACAAATTTTTTTTGTCACTAATGTAATTTGTGATAAAAAAAAATTGATTTTAGTGAGGATTTACTTTGTCATAGTGAAATAAATTACTATATTCTATGAAAAATTCTACAAATAATGATTCGTCAAGTGTGTGTATATATCAGACCAAAAAGAAAAAGTGTGTGTATATTCAGGTATATAGTCAACCCACTGAAAAAATATGTTTTTCAGAATTTTTTAGTATCAAGAATTAATTACCTATTTGACCCTTCAATTATATTCGAAGTTCATTTTAGCCCTCTGCCATTAGGTGAACTGACGGATATTAACAATGAAACAATTCCATAGTTCAAGAGGCACAATTTTTTTTATATATTTGATTTTAATTTCGCCAATAGTTTATAGGCTAAATAGATAATTTACTTATATTTTACGCATGCATATAGTATACTAAAACGAACAAGATAAAATATAAAATTAGCTCGATCCATGTAAATAATACTATTCTTGTGAATTCATACATATGCCATGATTTCAACTTAAACATTTATATTTGCTAGAAAAAGAAAAAAAAAGGTTTAGCAAAATATAAAATTTAATTTCATAACTGCTTTAAGTCTAAATTTATTGATCTCCATTAAACGGGGGTCAAAGTGACCTTAGGTACATTATAATTAATTGGTTAATATTTATTCGTCCATTAACACATTATTTGAAATAGAATACTTGTTAGAGAAAAATATTTTCTCTAATGTGATTTCAACTAATCGTAGAATAAAGTCACCATAATCTTCCTAAAGTGAAATAATCACCTCCTTTTGCCTTTTATGTAGCTAGAATAAATTACAACGGTCCTAGCTACTAAGATTAAGATTATTGATGATTGATGCAATAACAATTTGTGCCCTAGATAGAAGAGAAGGAAAATAATCTAGTTATTTGAAATGAGAAAGAATAATATATATATATATATATTAAGTTTCTAATTTATAACAAGATAAAAAATGATAAGAAAAATAAAATTTTTGTGCATGAATTAAACTTAAAAAATAAGTTGAGGGATGTGATGGGAAGTTATCTTATATTTTGGCTTTTTTTCATTAAAAAAAATGTTAGACAAATAATATTTCTATTGTGGAAAATATAGTTTCAAAAAGAATTTATCGGTCGAGACTTGTGAATACACAAAATTCTAAGGTGAAAATTGCTCACTGTAATTTGATATTGTTAGCTTTCAAGAGCAAACACCTCCCATGATCAATGATCAAGAGAATCTAACAGCAATATAAGCACTATAAAATCCTATTAGAACTCTCAAAAGTACTACATAAAGAAAGAAGAAAATATTTATTGTTGACTGTGACATTCCAATTCTTTAATTTTTTTTTTCCCAATAGATCAAAGATCATGCGTAGAAAAACCCTAGTTTTAATTCAAATAAGAAATTCAAAATGTAAATAAAATAAAAGTAAGGTTTAGAGTAAATATATAACAAAATGTCGTTAAAGTGGCTTGAACAACCCAAGCTGAATCCCAATGCTTTTGTCACTTGAGCTATATATCAACTAAATATTTCATTCAATGTTTTTTTTAAAAAAATATTCCATTCAAAAATAGTATCTGTATACAACAAAAATATCTTTGGGTGGTGAGAAAAAAAAAATAAAGAAAGATTGACGACATTTACTCATAAAAATAAAGAGCCACTACACCAGCATGGTTCTTGGGCAACATAAGCAACAGAAAACATCACCTAAGATTAACATAGGCGACGTACTAAAGACATATCTTAGGCGACATAAGAAACACCTATGTGTAGACACCTCGATCCGTGACTCCTGCAAGAACCCTAACGACTATCGAGAAGTACAGTTTTTGGAGTCCGGGATCCACCGAGCACCCGAAACTGCCCCGAAAGGGTTTGTTGGCCAAACAAACTTGTTTTTAAGGGGATTATTGCCGACAAATCAGTATGTCGCACGACAATCTCTCTTATATCGCGCGACAAGTTTCCCGAACACAGACCAATTACTTCCTGACAAATTAGTTTGTCAGAAGGGTCACTTCAGCCGTTTGTCGTGTGACATTGTTCAAAATGTCGCGCGACACTTGCCCTTTCTGGGAAAACGTCGCGCGACAATATCTCCCCAGCACTATAAATAGGCCAACACCCCCAAGGGTTCAAGGACAGCAACTTGGGATCTAAGAATTCTGAGTTTTATATTTGATTTTCTGGTCTTCTATCAAGTCTATTCTACGACTATCTTATTTCTGAAGAATTATCGAATTTATTTTCGACACTCGACGTGTCTCGCTTCTAGAATCAAATTCTCGGAAATATCTAAAGAAGGAAAAGATTATTATCGCCGGAGATCTCTGTGCCGTATTATATTTTCTTTCTTATTATTATTCTCATCGGGAAGGTAAAGAAAGTCTCTTCTAGTATTTAAAATTAGATATCTGTGTACTTATTTTAATCCTGTTTTTCGGTCCACATTCTATCTGAACAAACTTATTGCCAAGTTATAAAATAGTCTACTATTTTTAAAACAAAAACCCTGATAAAACCATTTCCAAAAATCAGAAAAGTAAGAACATTATCGCCCGGATAAAATTAGGTTTTCAAAACCCGGGCCGATAAAACTTACTTACGAATTAAAAATCAGGCATATCCCGTCTTTCCCATAAACTGCGACGCGTCTGATAAAACTCTCCTAAAAAAGTTATAATTCCATATTAAATTAGTCTCGATACAAGATCCGAACTTTTTTAAAGTAATCAAAATACGAGAAAACCGACATTATTATCTGAGGAAATAAATACGGGAAACTCTCTCTTAAATAAAAGGCTTTGTCATTTGTATTTGCATCTTTCAAAACAAAACATCGGATCTTAGAACACAAAGGTTTTCATCCCTTTCCCCGTTTTTTTCCAAAATTAGGATTTTTCATTTAGGAAGTAGTAGACTGTCAGTAAAAGCATCCAAATTTTTCAACATAGAATAAACATATAAAGACCACTAGAGACCGAAAGGGCGGAACAGGTGCTTAACACCTTCCCAATCCGTAACATATTTTTCAAACCTTATAGAATCCTGGTTTCGCAAACAAACGTGTAAAGAAAGGCTTATCTGTACCCTTTCTTTTTACACAATTTTTGTCTGTTTTCTCGTAAAACATACTGGTGACTCTGAATGAACCATCTTGCATCTAGAAATAGGATAGAGGGACACCCGATATGAATTATCAAAACACTATAGAAGCAAATGGAACGACGGAATCCTTTCCGATGTTTCAGACTCCCAAACTAGAGGTTGAGACCCTGGGGTCGCATTTGCGGATTCTCACAGTGGCGACTCTGCTGGGGACACTAGAAAACTAGGCTCCTATATGTGGACTTTTGTTTATTTGTTGAATATCTGCTTTTACTACTTTCCCTACTTCTTTTCTGTGTTAATTGATTGCAAAGAAACCTTTTTCTAATAAAAAATGGAAGTTTTCCAAAAAAATGTAATAAAGATAATGATATTTGTAAACCCAACCTTTCGAACTTTGCACGCACTTCAAAAATCATGCATTGGTTATACGAGTGTAAAATTACCCCAAACACTCAAAAGTATTATAAGTGAGTAGGGAGTTGGCTTGCTTGGGCCAACATAAACTGAAAGCATTTACTTCCACTCTCTTTGGCCAAGTATGCCCCTGAGGTATATCGAGTGACGAGAACACTCACATACCCGGGAAGTATATCAAAAGATTCTTGCACGTACCCGTTCCTGGGGTATATCGCAAGGTCTTTGCCAAATAAGAGGGAGCTTGAAGCCTTAACCGTTCGTACACCTGAGTTGCATATAAGATCGAGTCAGCTAAAATACTTGTCAAACAGCCGTAAGGGATGTACCACCTTACGGCTTCCTTTACACCACTCTTTTAAAACCCGAGTCTTCTCTCAGTGATAATTTTTAGTGGTTCTTTTGGCAAAAATCGAGTCGTGCCGTAGTCTTCCTTCATCTCTGCCACGTGGTTTCATCTACAGCCATAAACGACGACAATTTGGAAGGTTGGGCCTGTCGAGATCACACCGGAAGATTAGTAAGACCTAGCATATCCACAATGGCCGATGGACGTGAGAATCAAGAAATATATTAGAGCCTAGCCGAGGCATCAGCAGTCCAGCTGACCCTAGCCGAGATGCATCGCTTACTAATGACCGTTAGCAAGAATTTAGTGAGCCTCATGACCGAGCAACATGGTACTCGAATTCGAATAGAAGAGCTATTAGCCGAGCGAACTATACTACCGAGGTTTGAACGACTACCACTAAATCGAGATCCGAATCAAGGGCAATCATCAAAAGTATTTCCCCCAGTCCAAGGAACTAATCCACAAACGGGTCCCATCCCAGCCGGTCCCATTTAAATCAACCCCAACAATCAATGGGCCTCGGATTCAGGCCCTACCTATTAATAACAAGAGCCACCCATCGTTTGGCCGCAACCCCAAGCGCAATTGGGTTTTGATCCTCAGTACCGGCAATGGCCGCAAGTTCCAGCGAGACCTATCCCACCACCAGCCCCAGTAGCCCCTCCCAACGAGTACCCAGATATCAACCGACTCCGAATAGTATATGTAGAATCAATTATAGCCCGAGAACAGCCCGATGAAGTGTCGAAAGAGAGTGAAGAAATGAAGAAATTGAAAGAACTGATGAGGGTCCTGCAGAAGGGAGTTTCCCTAATAAAAGAAGCAGATGAAATTACAGACATGAATGTCTTCTCCCTCTACCCAAAAACAAGATTGCCCCAGGTATTCAAACTCCCCTCTATCACCAAATTTACTGGAACCACACCCCCGAAGACTCACCTCCAATCATACATAAGATCCATGCAAGTGTCTAGTTATGGAGAACCCGAACTGGCTCAGGCCTTTCACATGACTCTCACGGGGGCCGCCATGAGATGGTTTTTTGATCCAGAGAGGCATCACACGAAGACTTGGGGAGACATTGTCAATGAGTTTATGACTAAGTACGGGTCTAACGAGAATTTAGAGATTAGCCATAAGCACTTAGAGATGGCCAAGCAAGGCGAGAAGGAAAGCTTCAGCGATTTTGTCACACGCTAGAGATAAATGGCCTCCCAAATGTCCAAACGACCCGATGAAGAAGAACAGTTAGAGATCATACAAAAAAATTTCCTCCGGCTATATTGATTTGCATGGGAAAGGATATCTTCCCACACTTTAGGGCTTTGTTAAGCATGGGATCTCAAGTAGAGGAAGAACTGGCCAAGAAGGCAGAGATTGATACCAAGAAAGCCTCATATGCCGGGAAAAGACAGCCACCCCAGCCGTGAACCAACTGAGCTTATACCCATATCAACAAAATCCATTTCAGCAGCCGCAACAAACACCTCCGATGAGTTGGCCTGCACAAGAAAACTCTTTAAACACAGAAGTCAAAAAGAGGAGGACTAATCACCCCGCTCAACCCACGCCCCCCACCAAACCCTATTCCCAGTACTTGGAGAATGAATGAAAATTGTGCATATCATCAAGCTGGCAGCCATAACACGGAACGTTGTTTGTCACTCCGTCACCTTATCTAGGACTTAATCGAGGCTAGAACCATCCCCGCACCCGGCAGGCCCAATATTACTAGCAACCCCCTTTCCAACCACGCTCCATCTGCGAAAATTAATGCCTTGACTACTGATAAAGAATGTTTTGATCCCGTAGACTCATCCGAGATGACCCAGCTTGCAATGAGAAGAAATCACCCGCTGTGCCGCTTAAGAAAACCCAAGTTGCCCTAGGCCTCAATCCAATAATTGATCAGTGGATGGTTAAGATAAACTTCCTACCGGGCAGGGTTTAGGAAAAGCAAACCAAGGGATCTCCCACCCACTTACAATCAAGACCAATCTCAAAAAATCTGGGATATGATGGACCCAGGATAAGAAGAAACAACCATAGAGGCCCCGAGGCCCTCCAAATGAGATAATCTGTATGACAGAGACCTCTTCCAAGACTTTCAGTTGGTCGAAAGAACTAGATCCACTAGAAGCCTCAGAAGAATCAGACCCATTATCCCTTTGGATACAACAGATCACCCGTTCGGGAAGGGTATATCAGCCACCACCAATAGATGTCGAGAAATAACCCCTTAAGAAAATAGGGGATGACCGAGTATTGGAACAATTGAAGAAAACTCAGGCACACATCACCATTTGGGGCCTCCTGGTTGCCTCCAAACCTCACAGGAATGCCTTTATAAAACTCCTGGATGAGGCCATCATACCACCAGATTCTACGCCCGAACAACTGCCAAGCATGATTGGGTCGCTTACAGTGCAAAGAAGTCTGTCATTCTCAAATGAAGACCTATCTCCACTGGAAAAGAAACATAGTCTAGCACTCCACATTACAGTCTGAACCTGAGAAAAGATCCTGCCGCAAGTTCTCATCGACAACTGGTCAACTATAAATGTTTGCCCCCTGAAGACCGCCAGATGTTTGAGTATTTTGAATACAGAGCTTTCTCTATCAACTGTAACCATTAAAGCTTATGACAACACCAGAAGGGCCGTTCTGGGCTCTTTGAAGCTTGATCTCATGGTCGGTCTCGAAAACTTTTCGGCCGATTTTCAAATCATAAATATCCCCTCCAATTTTAACTTTCTGTTGGGCAGAGCATGGCTACACGATATAGGATCACTCCTCTTCTCCTTGCACTAGAAGATCAAGATACCATTCAAAGGAAATATAATCACCATTCAAGGAGATCCTGAAAGGACCTTGGCGGATTTGGAATTACCCGTCCTAGGCATTGGGAGCCAGAGCATATAGTTGGGAGGCTTTTCTTACGAGCCTCAATTGCAAGCTCTTACCACCCAGAGGATCGAGTATCTACCCCCTGATAATATCCCCGATCTCAGTGCTAAGAACACGAATATACTAAGAATGATGAAATACTTGCCCAGAGCCAGTTTGGGAATGGGGCAGTAAGAACTACTTCAGGCCTTGGAACCGGTAACAAGATTCGAGAGAGAAGGTTTGGGGTACCAACACACCGATGAAGACAACCCAGAGAAAATGGGTCGAGGGTATCGGTATCCGAGTTTCAACTCACTAAATGAGTTTTTTGTCAAGGAAGGAAAGGACTTCCTTTTTTGCGGCTTCTAGGAACCTTGGAGAAAAAACGATGGAGATAACCTTCCAGGATGAGAAATCTTCTATGAAGAGGACCTTTACCTCAAGGAGAATGTCATACACACCTTTTCCACCAAATTAACGATCGGGCCGAGAGAAAAAAGTGAAAGCGAGGAAGATGAAGAGGAATAAATGATCGGAGATCTCTTTGACGTTATGGCCCTAGAGAATGATGAACCAAGAGATGACCTTGTGCACTTAATTCACGCCGATCCAGAATATCGAGAAGGGGGAGAGAGTAAAATTATAAGGGTGAGAGATAAGAAAGAAAGTGAGGGTAGGAATAGGGAGGAGTCACTCCTAGATTTTCTTTTTAAACTTGTACCTGTAAACACTGTTATCAATGAAGTATATTTTATTTTGCAGTATCCTGTTAGTTTTGATTCTGGGATTGCCTCTATAGATATGGAAAGACTGAACGAACACCCCGAGAGGGAGGAGCAGCGTATACAAAGTGAGGAGGGAGACACTTTTGTTGTTAATCTCGGAACCGAAGAAGAAAGGAAAGAGGTGTGTATTGGGGCAAATTTAGACGAAATTGAGAGAGAGGAATTCACACAAACTCTGAATGAGTACGTGGATGTATTTGCCTGGTCCTATGCCGATATGCAGGGTTTAAACAGCCAGATAGTCATGCATGAGATACACACCAAGCCAGAATCCAGATCCGTTAAACAGAAACCAATAAAACTTACGCCGGAATGGTCCCTGAAAGTAAAAGAAGAAGTGATGAAACAGTTGAGTGTGGGGTTCTTATGAGTGATTAAGTACCCCTCATGGTTAGCCAACATTGTGCCTATTCCAAAGGCAAATGGAAAAGTACGCATGTGTTGGACTACCGAGATCTCAACAAGGCTTGCCCGAAAGATGATTTTTTGTTACCCAACATTGATTTGATAGTGGATAATACTGCCAACCATACCTTGAAGTCATTTGTGGACAGTTTCGTCGGGTATAATCAGATCAAGATGCACCCAGACCACCAAGAGAAAACAATATTCATCACACAGTGGGGAACGTATTGCTACACTATCATGCCATTCGAGTTGAAGAATGCTGGGGCGACATATCAAAGGGCAATTACGGCTATCTTTCATGACATAATCCACAAAGAAGTAGAAGTATATGTGAACGATATGATAATCAAGTCGAAAAAAAAGGAAGGCCATGTCCTAGTGTTACGGGCCTTTTTTGACCGGCTCTGCCAGTATTAAATGAGACTCAATCTGCAGAAGTCTATGTTCGAGGTAGCCAAATAGAAACTCCTGGGCTATTTCGTTAGTAAGAAAAGAATCGAGGTAAACCGTGCCAATGTTAAAACTATCCGAGATATGCCCGAGCCTCGTACCGAGAGAGAAGTCCATGAATTTTTGGGTAATTTACAGTACATCAGCAGGTTCATCTCTCAACTCACCTAGACGTGCGAACCCATCCTCAAGCTCCTGAGGAAATTCTCACCAGGAGAATGAGACGATCAGTGCCAGGAGGCTTTCGATAAAATCAAGACTACCTCTCCAAACCCCCAGTATTGGCCCCACCCCAAATTGGGTTTCCATTAATCCTATACCTAACAGCCATCGATACGGCTATAGGAGCCATGCTAGTCTAACATCTGACCGATACGCGAAAGGAACATGCCATTTACTATGTTAGCAAAAAATTATCCCCGTTCGAGGTAAACTATACGCCTTTGGAGAAATCATGTACCGCTCTTGTTTGGGTAACGCGAAAATTACGTCATTACATGCTGGTTTTTTCGGTCATCCTGACATCGCGAATTAATCCGCTGAAATACCTATTTGAGAAACTGGCTCTCTTAAACCGTATGGTAAAATGGTTATTCTTACTCTCCGAGTTCGACATCACCTATATGACCCAAAAGGCAATAAAAGGCAAGATCATAGCTGACTACTTGGCCCATAATCCAATATTGGGGGACATGTTAGAAGAATCTGAGTTCCCAGATGAATCTATCATGAATCTTGAGACTGATGAAGACTGAAAATTGTACTTTGTCGGGGTTGCCAACCAAAATAGAAACGGGATAGGAATCCTGTTAGTATCCCCAGATCAAACTCACTCCCCAGTATCCTATCGTCTAGACTTCTTCTGCACCAACAACATGGCCGAATATGAAGCCTGTATAGTCGGATTAGAGATCGCACTCCAAAAGGGTATAAAGATAATACAAGTATACGGAGATTTAGCACTGATAGTCCATCAGGTTTTGAAAGAATGGAAGATTAGGGATGAGAAGTTAGTCCCATACCTCGCCCGGCTAGAGGATGTCGCAGGGAGATTCAAACATTCAGAGTTTTACTATGTTCCCCGATCATAAAACAGTTTTGTTAACGCACTGGCAACTTTGGCATATATGATCGATATTCCAGAGGAGATGAAAGAAATCACTCTTACGGTACAAAGGAGATCAGGTCCGGCTCACTGCATGGCACTGGAGATAAAAGATGAAGAAAGCAGGGACATATCCACTTGGTTTTATGACATCTGGAACTTATTGAAGAACCATCAATATCCCGAGCAAACAGACAAAAGAACGCGGGTTACGCTCAGAAGATTAGCATCAAGATTCATACTTTGTGCCGGAAGACTGTATAAGAGAAATTACGACGGGACTCATCTCTAATGCTTCACCGAAGAAGAATCTGTCAAGATGATGAATCAGATACATGGGGGGATTGCGGACCCCATATGAGCAGTCAAACACTGGCCCGCAAAATCATCAGACAAGGTTACTACTGGTCTACCCTGCAGAACGACTGCGTTAATCACGTACGCCATTGTCACAAATGTCAAATCTATGCCAAGTCTCAAAAACTCCCTCCGAAAGAGTTATACAATATGACCGCCCCCTGGCCTTTCGCGACCTGGGGAATCAACATCATTGGGAAGATCTCACCCAAGGCAAGCAAAGGCCAAGAGTTTATACTAGTAGCCATCGACTACTTCACCAAGTGGGTGGAGGCCGAATCCTTCAAGACCCTTGATGCTAGGAAAGTTGCCCAATTCATTAGACGGAACTTCATCTGTCGATATGGGGTCCCACACGAGATCATCGCGGATAATGGCACCCACTTTGAAGCAGAGGCTAACGCGGTCATGGAAGAATATGGCATCACCAGGCACAGATCTTCGCCATATAGACCACAAACCAATGGGGAAGTTGAGGCCACTAACAAAAACCTGAAGAATATTCTAAGTAAGATGACCGACACCTGCCGGGACTGGCCAGAAAAATTACTATATGCGCTGTGGGGTACCGCACCATTGAGAGAGTTTCTACCGGGGCAACCCCATTTTCCCTTACATAGGGGATGGAAGCAGTCCTCCCTATTGGGTTAGAAGTTCCCTCCCTTAGAGTAATGCTCGAAAACCAAGTCAATGAGTTGGAGTGGGTCCATGCACGTTATAACAAGCTGGCCCTGCTAGATGAAAAGAGATTGAAAGCCGCGTATCACCATCAAGGGTATCAAAAGAGAATCGCTTGAGCCTTCAACCATAAAGTAAAAACTCGGGGTATCAATGAGAACGACATCATGTTGAAATATATTCGAGAACCAGCCAGGGATCCGAGGGAAAAGTTCGGACAGAAGTGGACTAGGCCGTATATCGTCAAAGAGATTGATACAGGGGGTGCCGCTATACTCACAGACTTAGACAGACAGTTACTGCATTCACCAGTCAATATAGATCGTTTGAAAAAGTATTACCAATAGATGTATCATGTATAGATAAGAACTACGTAAACTTGAGCCCCAACTCAACTTTTGTTTTTTTTTGAAAATCAAACAGGGAACGTAGACAACCTGAGAAGTGACTTCAGGCCCGGTTTAATCATTATAAGAAAATTATTTTCATAAACAGCCTCTCATGTATTATTTAAGAGGTGGTTTAGAACACTAAAAGTTACAAAGAAGACTGCTAAAAGCAAATATACAAGAAAACCTAAGCCTTAGGGGTTGGCCAAGCAAGGTCCTCAGTGGCCAAATCAATTCGAGCCTCGTCCAAGATTTGGTACGTTAAGACAATGTTATCCTCAGTAGCCCCAGAATCCATGAATCGAAAACACTCTATTTGAAAAGGGTCATCAATCAGCTCTCCTTCCAGAGACTGCTAGCAAGAGCGGATAATGTCAGCCCGGAGGGGCCGGGTAATACCAAAACGAGCATGGTTGAACTGTCGAGTCATTCGAGCACGTCACATTCTCTCCACTGATAGGGAAACATACAGAGTTACGAATTTGGACTTAGAAGAAAAGTTGTTCAAACCAAGGGAAATATTTTGAGGTATGTTGAATTACCGAAGAAGACATCCTAGGAGATAGAAAGAGGTAAACCAGAGTCCTCGGAGTCGGATATAATTCTGACCACCTGTACCAAGGACTATTGCCTTTAGCTTCCACCATGGAATGTTCCACCGAATAGTGCAAAATTCTCTGAAAACCACACCGTCCAATTAAAGGAAGACATGGTCAAAGCACTGAAAAGGGGACGGCGGAAGAAGTGTGTCAGATTGTCTAGCCGAACCCCGTTGAAACCCACCGATCGGAAACGCTCCAGCAACCACATATACAACAAACCTAGACTCCCCCTAAAAAAGGTGAGGCCCCCTTTGGAGGTCATCCAGACTATTCAAAGTCTCTGCAAGAATGATAGGCACTATGGACTCTCCATTTCTGGCCTGATATATCAAACTCAGGATAGTCGAATCAACACGGGAAGAGCCCATCACCAGTAGCATATAAAAAACAAGGCAGATCAAGGACGCCGCAGTATGCCCCATGCTATAAGAAGTTCTATCCTTATAACGATGAAAGAACCTCGCCATTTTTTGTGAATATCGAGAAGCCCGTCGACAATAAAACCATCGCACGCCACTGGGGGAATAGATAACAAAGCAATCCGTATATCTCGGGGACCGAGTTCCTCTATAGGAACAGCCATCGGGAGACGGGTGTCAGAGCGCAGCAGCCAGAAAAACTCTTCATAAGTCGGGCAAAGCTCATCTAATCCAAAAAGAAAAAAATGATCCACGGAACTCCAGAAATACGAAGTGCCTAACAAAAAAGAGAAATCTACAGGGCGATAACACCATGCCGCTAAAGGGCTGAACACACCGAAATTCAAACCATTCTCGGAGGATACCAAAGCATCTCGAGCTTTGATATAAAAAAATTAGAATTTGTGCGGTAAGAAGACATTTTTGGGAAAGATGTGGGGATGAAGGAAGGAAGATGGGTGTATTTATAGCAAAAGGTAGATCCTATACCTGTTTGTCACGCGACAAATCCAGATCCAGGTAGGATTGTCGCGCGACAAACCCATTTCCGTCCCTCTTTTTATTCTCTTTTGAGACACGTAAAACCATTCTTGCCAAAAGAACCATTTTTGTATGCACTGTACTTACTTTGTTCTTTTGCAGGAGGCCTAAAAAATTTCCGCATCACACGGTATGATTCCTAGTTTTCGAAACTAAAAAACTACTAACATTCTTGACTAAAGCTATATGTTTGTCCAAAACTAATAATACAATGCAGGAAAGGAAACTAATCTACTCGAGCGCCCTTCGACACGCTTCCACTATCACTCGAGCCCTCCTCAGGAGTGAGATTAACTATTGGCACGTCTTGAGGGGGAGGTATAGCAACCTGAAAAGGCCTCGTTGACTGAATAGGGGCCATGAGACGGATGACTGAAAACCGAGAGTGCCTAGATGTTTGACTGCTACTCCTCTGAGACTCCGTCCGGGTACGAGAAGAAGTCAGACGTTCATCCGCCCATAAAGAAACATCGATCGCCCTCTGATAGTCATGCATATAGGCCGAGGGGTCTCGGTCGACGAACTGGAGAAGGTTCTAGTTGTAGAGGTATTAGGCATGTAAAGCTCTCAAGTCCGCCGTACAAACGATCATCTGTTGTGAAAGACATAAGAGAAGAGAATTAGCACAGCCAAATAAATAAATAATAGAAGAGCACCAAGAGGAAGTAAAGTTTATACCTCGTCACCTGTACGACCACCCAAGTAATCAACAGTATCCTCAGGAAGGGGATACTTAGGAAGTAGCGGCATATCAACCGCAGGAACATACGAACCCGCAAGAGCTGCGGCAGAAGTAGACCCACCCTCCTCATGGATCGGGAAGAGAGAGGCCTGGAAGATGAAACACCAACTCTTAGAGATCGGGTCGAAGGGCACATAACAGTCGACGGTAGCACGGTGAGAGTAGCATACGTCCGTACACCTGGAGGATTGACAATAGCCATTTTTCTTAAAGGCGGGACCCCACTAGAAGGTGTGGCCGCAGCAGCAGGAGGGGTCCGCCTAAACTGCTCGTAGTCACCCCAAAATCCTTGGGCTCCCAGGACCTCTCTAAAAGGCCAGCACCCCCTCTCTCCGCAGCATCAGCCTTGTCGAAGATAACCCCTAAAGATATTAAAGGACCAGTGGGAAACTTGAAACCCTCAGCCTCGGTGCGCTGCTCCTCGACAGGCGTTGTCCAAGGTGACTGCTCGGGAACCGCCGTCGTCCCACCTCTCTCACCCCCCTTAGGCCTATCACCTTGGCAACAGCAGGAACACCCCTCTCTCCCTCGGGGTCCTCATCATCAGAGTCCAAAATGTTGTCCCTCTGATTAGGACAGGCGGCAAGTGTCCCAGGTCGTCGCCCAATGCCCGATATCGCTCATAGAAGACTCAACCCTGAGTTTCCTTCCGCTCCTTCATCAAGTAGCGGGCAGCAAAAGCAGCATAATCGCCCTCCTCAACGAAGGTCTGAAAACCTAGGCCATCCACTAGAGCTTGCACCATCACCGGATCAATCTCGCCAGTCCGCCTCATCAAGATCGGTGGAAATAACAGAACTCGAGGCCACTGGGCTAGTGTGTGCTGGCGGATAACCCTCTCGCCAAGATAAAAGTGGAGACCCTACTCATCCCTAATCAGCTGCCTAGTCCATGAGGCGGTCAAAGCACGGGCATACCCGAAATGGAGACCTAGATCACCCCAAGGGACCCACTCAATCTGAAAAGAAAATAAATTTCATTAAGTTATTTCTAATTATTATTATTTATCAAAACAGAATAAAAAAAGTACTAAAAATACTTACGTGCTCCTCTAACAGGTCATGGACTGCAGTAGCTCCAGTCTCCCGGGTCCTATACACGTAAGGAGCCCTGTAGTTCCCCACTATGAACCGGCGGAGAAGGGGGACCTGATCCTCGTTCTCGACAAGGAGGTTTACCTGGGCACAACCCAGGCGGGTGTAGGCCACGAACCAACTCTGAAAAAAGAAGAACACAGATAGTATTAACAACAATCTGCAGATAAATGTAAAGAACTAAAGCAAAGATGAAAGTCAGAGATATATACCCCCCAAAGCAAAGAAAAGCCCTTGAGGTTCAGGACAAATGACGAGAGACCTGATCCATGGCGTCGTAGAGAATAGCCAAGATAAAGCCACCCCAGTCATCGTCAAACATGATGCTGAAATCACGGATGTAAGGCAGCCATCAAAGATGGGCCGTGTCTCCCCCACGGGCCTCGAATAGATCATGGAGCGTCAATAATAGAAGGACACGAGCTTACTGGCTCGCCTTCTGCTTAGTCAGCTACTCTCCTGTAGCGACCAACCTAGATCTCTCTGTCGCCAATCGAGTAACCAAAATAGCCCGGGGGATCACATCACCGGAAGTCCGTCGCTCCGAAAACCACCCTAAAGCACCGACAATACCCTCTGTAGTGAGACGCAAGGGAACGTTATTCTGGATAGGGACCCCCCCGAAGGTATCTATGATGCCCCGAATCCTGTTATGAGATTTTCACCTTCGGGACCCGGTTAATCACGGGCGCTATGCGCGACGGCAGGTTTAAAATATAAAAATCACAACCTTTTTTTTAAAAAAAATTCTTGTATAAAACTTGATCAGTTTGAAAAACACTTTTTATAAAATTTCGGCATGAGGCGTTCGTTTGAACAACAATCCGCCCTGAAAAATTTGAAATCGTTTTCACACAAATAAAAATTCCAATCACAAATCCTCCAATGAGGTCCCAATCCAAATTAAAATACTATACACCATTTTCAATAATTATACATATAATCAAATTAAAATTGAATTATACAAATGATTTTTAAAACTAGTAAACGATAAGCCGTTTACGAATGACTACAAATGTTTAAGATAATTAGAGGTCTTAGACTTCATAATCGTGCCATCCCCCGAGATGTACCTACAAAACTGGGTTGAAAAATGGGAGTGAGCCAAACGGGCTCAGTGGAAACTATAAGGTTGTATATATAATAGAATACATTATGGAAAGAATGCGAGCGAGGTGTAGTAATAAAAGTAATTTCCTTTGTAATAAAAGTCATTTTATGATGTATGTGTCAATGCTTTTCCATCCTCGAAATATTATAAGATATACGTCGATTCAAAATACAATTGAAAGCTAGCTAATAACATAAAATAATTATAAACCTCATGCGTACGGTAAAAGAAATATCATTCAGATACAAATAGCCTTTAGTAAGAAATATATATATATAAGAGACAGTTGGCTAGTTTATACAGTGTGGCACCACAATTATATCATCTAAAAATATCTCGCTCTCGGAGATTGTAGACACCCCAATCCGTGACCCCCACAAGAACCCTAATGACCTTCGAGAATTACTGTTTTTGGAGTCCGGGACCCATCCGAGCACCCGAAACTACTCCGAAAGGGTTTGTTGGCCAACAAACCTGTTTTTAAGTGGGATTGTCGCACGACATACTGGTATGTCGCGCGATAATCACTCTTATGTCGCGCGACAAACCCCTCTGCACCCGACCATCCACTTTTTGATATATCAGAGTGTCAGAACCCATCACTTCAGCCGTTTGTCGCGCGACAAACAGATAAAGTTGGGTAATGTCGCGCGACAATCCTCTTCGAGCAGTATAAATAGGCCAACAACCCCAAGGGTTCTAGACGGCAACTTCTCGCCACAATTTCCATACTAAAATTCTTTATTCTCTCTGATATTTTCTAATCTTTAAGCCTTTTCCGGAAGCATCTGTGATAACATTTATTTCTGCAATAGTCTCGGATCTAATCTTGGCACCCGGAGTGCCACCTTCTAGAGTCAGACCGCTGGAAATATTTCTAAAAGGAAAAGCTAATATTCGCCGGAGGTCTTCTCTGCCGTATTATATTTTCTCTCTCTTATTCTTATATATATCGTCGGGAAGGTAACTAAAGTCTCTTCTAGTAATTAAATAAGATATTTGTATATTAATTTTATATCCCCGTCTTAGTAAGCGAAGTGGCGACATGGTTGTGGTAGATTCCTAACGCGCTCGAAAATCAGGTTTCCATTAGTTATTTCCAAAAAAGCAGTAGAATATCAGTAAAAGCATCCAAGTTTTCCAACATAGAATAAACATATAAAACCACTAGAGACCGAAAGGGAGGAATGGGTGCTTAACACCTTCCCAAACCGTAATATAGGTCCCGATCCCTATAGAATCCTGGTTTCGTAGACAAACGTGTAAAGAAAGGGCTTATCTGTAGCCTTTCCTCTTACACAACTATTTTTTCCGTTTTCTCGTAAAACGTATTGGCGACTCTAAACAAACCCTCTTGCATCTAAAAATAGGATAGAGGGACACCCGATATGAATTATCAACACATAGAAGCAAATGGAACAACGGAATCCTTTCCGATGTTTCAGACGCCCACCAACGGGAACGAGAACCCGGGGGTCGCATTTGCGGATTCTCACAGCGATCATTTCAACAACTCGTAACTAGTCAAGCGTATTACCAGGTTTGCATTTTGTGGCCTTTCACCCAAGCAGCAGCAAGGCCTCTCGTTTGTTTTCGTGCATGATTTCAGGTCTTTTACCCAGGGGCACTCGGTCCCAACTTACGGCCCCAACCTTTAGAGGCCAAACCTGGGACCAACTATAGACTAGTGCAACCATGTATGTGTACAAATCAAATTCACAGACGAACAATTGTTCCAAATAACTAATATAATAGTTCATACCGAACCAATCAACTAGCCCACCATAAAATAAGTAATGAAAATCCATCATCATCATCTCAAAAGTATACTTAACACATCCAAAACTGTACAAATATTGTAATTATAACATACAAAAGTAAGAAATATCAACAACCCATATGATTGGATCAAATCTACGTTTAATGTGTATCTTGTACATATATCAAGCCCAATTTACCAAATATCATATAGTAATACACGTGTCATACTTTAAACTAAATTCGTTTAGTCCGTCAACTAGCCATTCAAGTAAGAAATCAGTTTCCAAATTCACAAGTGGGGAAATTCCTTAGTATATAATCAAACTGGCTCTAAACCAAGCATAACCCACATTTATAACACTTTAACTTAATAAAACCTTCCCCATGTGGTTTTCATCTTATTTCAAAACCAAAGAGTAGCAAAGACTTTCGTGGCATAGTTACAAATTGGCTAGATTTAACACATTTCTCAAAAACTAATCCATAACTTATATACATAACAATAATATCAAAAATATAAGTAATCATAGTCAAATCATACTTTTGGTTTTATATATAACTCCTTTTGAAATCTTAATACCTTGTTCACTCATATTGAACTTATTTTTCTGTCTAGTATCGTTATAGACTGGCTAGAGAAGTAGAAAATCTCATAAAATGCACCAGTAGCGCAAGTACAACAATGATACCATAAATATAGGCAATTATGTTCCAAACACACTTTTAAACTCAAGTACAGTATCATACATATGCGTATCATAAGATAGTGTACACTAGCGTACCCGTAATTTGGGGTTTCATACGAATCTTCTCAAAATCAACGTAGGAATGAGGGTTTTGTGTATAATAAATAATTTATAACCATAATAGATACAAATCAAACCAAAAATCCCGACAAATCAGCCCCAAACCCCGTGGATATGCACTTATAGGAAATTTATACAAAACTCTCAAATTTTCTTTGATTTGGGTTAAATAACTTGTAATATTTTGGAAACAATTTGAAATACTAGTGTTCCCACCTATTGAGGATTAATCCCTCGAAGAATCATGGAAGAAATGAGTCGAGTCGAGCAAACAGCGAGCTTCCCCCAAATTTGCCCAAAATCCAGCCATGGAGGAGCTTGAGGGTTAATCCCTCGAAGAATCATGAAAGTGTGGGATGAAGGAGTTTGGTTCCTTACCTTGAATCTCCCACAAAGCTCACAATTTCGTCACTCTTCTCTCATACTAGGAGCTCTTGAGAGGTGGAGTTGAATTAAGGAAGAAAATGAAGAAGCTTGTATATATATAAACTGCTGCTGCTTTCATTTATGGAGTACTGTTCACGCTACTGTTCACGCGAGGGACTTGCAGCGCTGTACTTTGGACGGCCATAACTTCTTACTAGGATGTCTGATTGAAGAGATCTTTATGTCCACGAAAAGCTTATTCGGAGCTCTGCAACTTTTTAAAAGGAAGCTTTTCCAAATTTCCAATGAATTATTCCCAAAAATGCGTTAAAGTCAGCGCGTTACGTTATCGAATGAACATCTGTTAACGATTGACCTATTTTGCGCTCAGTTTCGACCTAGTAAAAGTCCGAATTTGCTATTGGCCAAAAACGAAAGTTGTAGATTGCTTAACAATCTAGGGTACTTTGCGAACGAAAACTCAATCTGACGAGGAATGAAGGAGTTACGTTTCCTCCAAGTTAACCAAATATTATGAAGTCGGGTAAATTAAAAACTTGTAATTTACATCCTGATTTTGACTCAAACCACCCGAAATGACTTACATCTATTTTAACATGCTTAAATATATTAATGTAGCTCGTCGGAAGTCTTCGAGCCATTACGACCCCTTTGGAACACAATTCGGCCATCTAAAGCTCACTTTCTGCCTTACATGCGACTTGAACTGAAATTCGCAGGCAATAAGGAACGGGTTGTTACAGTATCCCAGTCAGAGCAAACAAGTCCAGGGGGTCATCGTCATCTCTCCCCAACTTTAGTGGAATGGTGGAATGTATGCGTGGTCTCCCACTAGTGGGTCGCAAGGGCTGACACCAAGACAACCGCTCTAGACACCCGCTCTGGTAACGCATCAAGGAAAATGCTAAAAGGAGTCGTGAAGAGCAACTCCTGAACAGGTGCTGGTGCCTGGCGCTACTCTAAGGAGATAGTGTTGGGAGAACCCCAACCTCGGCCAACCCACTGCAGACGACAAATATATGTATAACTAAATAAAGGGTTATAGGGTAAAAATATGTAATTTTCCAAACCTGAGGGTACTTTGGTGTAATTATGAGAGTTATAGGGTTATAGGGGTAAAATATGTAATTTTCTAAAATCTGAGGATACTTTGGTGTAATAATGAGAGTTATGGGATTATAAGGATAAATTATGTAATTTTCCAAACATGGGGGTACTTTGGTATAATTATGAAAGTTATAGGGTGATAAGGGTAAAATTATGTAATTTTCTAAAACCTGAGGGTACTTTGGTGTAATTATGCAAGTTATAGGGTTATAAGGGTAAAATATATAATTTTCTAAACCTGAGGGTACTTTGGTGTAATTATGAGAGTTATAAGGTTATAGGGGTAAAATATGTAATTTTCTAAAATTTGAGGGCACTTTGGGATAAATATGAGAGTTATAGGGTTATAAGGGTAAAATTATGTAATTTTCTAAAACATGAGGGTACATTGGTGCAAATATGAGAGTTATAGGGTTATAAGGGTAAAATTATGTAATTTTTCAAACCTGAGGGTACTTTGGTGTAATTTTGAGATTTATAGGGTTATAAGGAAAAAAATATATAAATTTTTAAAACCTGAGAGTACTTTGGTGTAATTATGAGAGTTATAGGGTTATAAGGGTAAAATTATGTAATTTTCCAAACCTGAGGGTACTTTGGTGTAATTATGAGAGTTATAGGGTTATAAGGGTAAAATTATGTAATTTTCCAAACCTGAGGGTACTTTGGTGTAATTATGAGAGTTATGGGATTATAGGGGTAAATTATGTAATTTTCCAAAACCAGAGGGTACTTTTGTGCAAATATGAGAGTTATAGGATTATAGGGGTAAATTATGTAATTTTCCAAAACCTAAAGGTACTTTTGTGCAAATATGAGAGTTATAAGGTTATAGGGGTAAATTATGTAATTTTCCAAACGAGAGGGCACTTTGGTGTAATTATGAGAGTTATGGGATTATAAGGGTAAATTATGTAATTTTCTAAACATGAGGGTACTTTTGTAAATATGGGAGTTATAGGGTTATAATGGTAAAATTATATAATTTTCCAAACGTGAGGGTACTTTTGTGTAAATATGAGAGTTATAGGGCCATAGGGGTAAGTTATGTAAATTCCTAAACATGTAAGGGCATCACAGTAAAGTATGTGTTCTCTAAAGAAATCGGATAGTATTATCAAGCAAGCATGTATACTAACATAAGAATTGTTTAAAACATGCAGGAAATGACAAAGATAATAAAATAAAAGGATGAATATATATAAATACACAAAAGGAAGGATTTCGAGAAAAACATACCAGAGACCGTCGACAGATCTCATGTGAGATAGGCTCCATCAGGAGCCAAGGAACGTCCGGGACTGGAGCAGCCCGGGTAACATCTCGGTAAACCACAGCGCGACTGCGATCCACCCTGTCCTTACCGTAACAGTCAAGGTCAGCCCAATCGTCATGGTGAGGGTTGTAGCGGAGAATTCCCTGGGTATCGGTAAAGGTGACCTCCTCCTGGTCATCCTCTAATCGATCTGGCTGTGTGGGATCCATCAGTATATGAGTAAGATAATGGAAAAAGTCAAAAAATTCGGTAAAGTGGCAGAGCTTCCACACTAGAGAGAAGAGAGAAAAAAGGCTAGAAAGAGAAAAAGGAGAGAATGAGGTGGAATGAGCTCAACAAGGGATTTTATACTGGACACGTTTGTCGCGCGACTAATGACCACTTTGTCGCGCGACAAATGGCTTCCCACCGAAATGTCATGCGACATTGTGTCCTTTTCCCTGATTTTTTGACCTTTATCTCATTTTTTCTCTTCTACAGGAATACCCCAGAAAAACAATTTTTCGAAGCCTTTATATATACCGCACACTTATGATGAATATCCCAAGGAAAAGACTTCCAAGTCATCTCTCCAAAAATTGCGAGAACAAATACATCTGTTAAAGAAATCTCTGATCTCCCAAAGGACCGAGACCATCAATGAGAAAAAATAAAAAAAATAATAAGACGGGAATAGAAAAAATTGAAAAAGTAGAAAAGAGAAAAATCACGCATGAGTGCCTAGAGCAAGTGAGAGAAAACAGAAATGTAGAGTGACAGGGAGAGCCACACCAAAAGTGACAGCTAGGCCAAAACCGGCTCAGGGCTTTGTTTTGGGTGAGTAAGGCTCCTAATCATGTCAAAACAGGATAAAAGACTCTTGGTCAAAAATAGAGAATGCCAGGAAAAGTCTTTCTCAAAAGAGGGAGAAATAAGGACATCGAAAAACAGAAAACGATGTGGACCCACAAAGTGAAAAAATGAGAACTAAAGAGATCAGAGATCAGAGATCAGGGATCATAGATTGCCCTTTCAAACAAATTTCTTTTCAGCACGATACAGAAGAGATGACTTGGAAATAAATCTTCGAATCATCACTCTGCGAAGAACAAAAGAAATCTAAAAACTGCTTCCTAAAAAGAGAAGTGTTCTTGCTTGAGAAACAAACAAAGAGTAAAATTTCAGAAAGATCCAGGAAAATGGAGAACATTTTGATAAAAATTAAAAAAACTTCCCGATAAGTACTATTCACCCGCATAATTTCTCTCTCTCACTCTAGCAGTCGAAGAAAGATAACCGATTTCAATAAAAACAAACCGAATCAAAAGCCCTCTTCAGAGGCAGTGTAAGCCCTTCTTACAGGCAAATCCAAATCACAAAGCCCTCGCCAGAGGCAATTTTCATTCTTTTTCAGATCAAAGTCCTCCAAGAGAGGCAAAGTGGAGCAATGACAGTCCTCCCAAATGAGGCGAGAAGATCAAAGTCCTCTCAGAGAGGCAAAGTGGAGCAATGGTAGTCCTCCCACATGAGGCGAGAATATCAAAGTCCTCTCAGAGAGGCAAAGTGGAGCAATGGTAGTCCTCCCCCATGAGGCGAGAAGATCAAAGTCCTCCAGAGAGGCAAAGTGGAGCAATGGTAGTCTTTCCACATGAGGCGAGAAGATTAAAGTCCTCCCAGAGAGGCAAACTGGAGCAATGGTAGTCCTCCCGCATGAGGCGAGAAGATCAAAGTCCTCCAGAGAGGCAAACTGGAGCAATGGTAGTCCTCCCACATGAGGCGAGAAGATCAAAGTCCTCCCAGAGAGGCAAAGTGGAGCAAAGTAGTCCTCCCACATGAGGCGAGAAGATCAAAGTCCTCCCAGAGAGGCAAAGTGGAGCAATGGTAGCCCTCCCATCTGAGGCGAGTGGAGCAATGGTAGTCCTCCCATCTAAGGCGAGTGGAGCAAATAAAAAGCCCTCAAAAGAGGCAACGAGGTAACACAAGCCCTCTCCGGAGGCAAAACTAAGACACAAGCCCTCTCCAGAGGCTTTCACAAACACTTTTCCATACACGCACTCTCTTAGAGTTCTTGCGGGAGCCATGGACCACTGTCTCTTCCAGTCGCCTCAATTCCTTGCAAACAAGGAGCTTGAGTCGAGAGGGTCTGTAGACTCCCCGATCCGTGACCCTTGCAAGAACCCTAACGACTATTAATAAGTACAATTTTTGGAGTCCGAGACCCACCCGAGCACCAGAAACTGCCCCGAAAGGGTTTGTTGGCCAAACAAACCTGTTTTTAAGGGAATTATCGTGCGACAAACCGGTATGTGGCGCGACAATCTTACTTATATCGCGCGACAAGTTTCCCGAATATAGACCAACCACTTCCTGACAAATCAGTATGTTAGAAGGGTCACTTCAGCCGTTTGTCGCGCGACATTATTCAAAATGTCGTGCGACACTATTCAAAATGTCGTGCGACACTTGCCCTTTCTGGGAAAATGTCGCGCGACAATCTATCCCCATCACTATAAATAGGCCAACACCCCTAAGGGTTCAAGGACAGCAACTTGGGATCTAAGAATTCTGAGTTTTATATCTGATTTTTTGGTCTTCTATCAAGTCTATTATACGATCGTCTTATTTTTGAAGAATTATTGAATCTCTTCTCGATACTCGACGTGTCTCGCTTCTGGAATCGAATTCTCGAAAATATATAAAGAAGGAAAAGATTATTATCGCCGAAGATCTCTCTGCCGTATTATATTTTATTTCTTATTATTATTCTCGTCGAGAAGGTAAAGAAAGTCTCTTCTAGTATTTAAAATTAGATATCTGTGTACTTATTTTAATCATATTTTTCGGTCCATATTCTATCTGAATAAACTTGTTGCTAAGTTATAAAATAGTCTACTATTTTTAAAACAAAAACCCTGATAAAACCATTTTTATAAACCAGAAAAGTAAGAACATTATCGCCCGGATAAAATTAGGTTTTCAAAACCTGGGCCGATAAAACTTACTTAGGAATTAAAAATCAAGCATATCTCGTCTTTCCTATAAACTGCGACGCATCTGATAAAGCTCTCCTAAAAAAGTTCTAATTTCCATATTAAATTAGTCCCGATACAAGATCCCAACTTTTTCAAAGTAATCAAAATACGAGAAAATCGACATTATTATCTGAGGAAATAAGTACGGGAAATTCTCTCTTAAATAAAAGGCTTTGTCATTTGCATTTGCATCTTTCAAAATAAAACATTGGATCTCAGAACACAAAGGTTTGCATCCCTTTCCCGTTTTTCCCAAAATTAGGGTTTTTCATTTAGGAAGTAGTAGATTGTCAGTAAAAGCATCCAGGGTTTTCACCATAGAATAAATATATAAAGACCACTAAAGACCAAAAGGAAGGAACGGGTGCTTAACACCTTCTCAATCCGTAACATAGTTTTCAAACCCTATAGAATCCTGGTTTCCCAAACAAACGTGTAAAGAAAGGCTTATCAGCCTTTCTTCTTATACAACTTTTGTCCATTTTCTCGTAAAACAAACTGGCGACTCTGAACGAACCCTCTTGCATCTAGAAATAGGATAGATGGACACTCGATATGAATTATCAAAACACTATAGAAGCAAATGGAACGACAAAATCCTTTCCGACGTTTCAGATTCCCAAACTAGAGGCTGAGACCCTGGGGTCGCACTTGCGGATTCTCACATTATGTCACCCTAGAAAATCTTAGGCAACGTAGATGTTTCCTACGTCGCCCTATATAATCTTAGGCAACGTACGCAAATGCACACGTCGCCTAAAAGCTGTTGACCATCGACACTTTTAAGTGGTGGTCAACTAAGGTTTGACCAACCCTTTAGGCGACATAGGCTGTTTAAGCACGTCGCTTAATATTATACTTAGGCGATCTAGGTATAGTTTTTACGTCGCCTAAGAACTTGTTATCTTCATAATAGCGATTGCTCTTCCATTTTCGGGATTGATGTGTTTTAGAGTTAAGTTTGGGCAATTTTGGTGATTTTGAAGGTGACAATCAATATCATTTCCCTCATTAAAGGCTTGTTTGTTCTTTAGGTACTCTGTCTGTTATGAATATTAATTTTTTACTAATTTTTGTATTGATATAGATATTGTGTTTAGTGTAAAAAATGTGTATTTGGTGTTGAAGATATAGTATTGTTGTTAGTTATTGATCATATTTGATCTATACGTTACTATTATTGTTAGTTGTTGGTAATTTTTGAGTTTGTAATTATTTGTCATATGACAGTGATCGAAAATGAATAAGAACTGAATGAAATGCTCAAGAGGTTCAACGGAATTCATTACATGAGTAATGAATTTCTTAGAGTATGGACGAAAAAATGGCAACAGTTCGATTGGATTGTATCCATGTCCCTGCAAAAGATGTTTCAACATCGGCCAACTAATGACATTGGATGAAATGTACATCCACTTGACCAATATAGGTATAATGGAGTCGTATACAGTATGGAACCTACACGGTGAAATTCCAGAGACACCATCGCAATGACAGCTGCAGAACAGAACCGGGCGTCATCGAGTAACCCAACCATGGATTTCGTACAAGATGCTTTTACATTTCATGAATTGTACGATCCTGCTGGCGTTGACAATGCATTTCATGCCAACCCTATTGTCAAAGAAAATTTGATTTGATATCAGCATATCTTAGACGAAGCAGTGACTCCACTATACGAGGGTAGTCAAGTCACGACGTTGGCTTCAATGCTTAAATCGCTGCAGCTGAAATAGAGTTCCAATATGGTAGACACGTCCTTTAACAAGTGCGCTGCTAAAATTAATTATCTGTTGCCCGAAGGGAACAAGTACCCCAACTTATACAAAGTTCTAAAAAAGGCCCTAAAGAAGATCGGCATGGGTTATAAGGTCATCCACGAGTGTTACTACGGTTGCTACTTGTTTTACAAGGAGGGTAAAGATTTAGATCAATGTTTTATTTGTGGTGAGCCGATATGGGAAGAAGAAGATACAGGTGGTGGCAAATGGATTGCCCGGAAGACGGTTTGATACTTCCCTTTGGCACCGATGTTGCAGCGTTTGTATAGTTGTAAATAGACTGCAAAGGAAATACGGTGGCACTGGAAAAAAAATAGAGGATACTGAATATCTTAGACACCCAACGGATGAAAAAAGAATGAAAAGATTTCGACAGGTGACGTATATATTTACAATTTGTACACATACAGTTTACTAAACTGTTAGTTTAATTATTTTCATATTAAGAAATTTGTCTCGTCATGTTACAGGTCGCAACCGTTATTTTCCGTCGACGTTAGAAACGTTCGTCTTGCTTTAGTGTTAGGCGGATTTAGTCCTTACTCTACTACGGCGGTTCCCTACAGCTGCTGGCTTGTTATTGCGATGCCTTATAATTTGCCGCCTTTGTTGTGTATGAAGAAGGAGTTCAACATTATAGTGTTGCTAATATCTGGCACCAAGAATCCGGTAAAGACTTTGAATGTGTTTATGAGACCGCTGATCGATGAGCTATATATGATGTGGGATACGGGGGTTTTGACTTGGAATCGATATAGTGAACTGGCATTCAATATGAGGGCAACCGTTGTGTGGACCATCATCGACTTTTCAGGATTAGGGATGTTGGGAGGCATTCAGACAAAATGGTACAAGGCATGTCCCATATGTTTGGACGATATTGTTGCGGTTCACAATAATAGAAGGATGTCGTACCAGGGTGCACATAGATGATTACTCGAAGATCACCTTTATCGGAGGCCACCGAAAAGGTTTAATGGGGAGTTAGAACTCAGACCCACCCCATAATGAAAGTCTGCTCGTCAGGTTCTGGAAGCTACCAAAAGGCATTATTACCCTCAGAATTCTTTGCATCCGCATCTTGACTTCAAATAGGTACAGCTCGAACTAATATTAGTTGTGATATTATAATAAGTTAATTTGTGATATTGTAAATTGATAAGTTATGTTGTGCTTAATGTTAGGCAGCTAAAAGAAAATGTGTTGGACTCATGTCAGTATATTTTGGGAGCTACCTTACTGGACGTCATCAAGTATGAGACATGCATTAGATGTCATGCACATCGAAAAAAATGTCTGCGACAACATCTTGGATACCATTCTAGGTCTCGATGGAAAGACAAAGGACGATGCAGAATCTCGATTAACTCTAAAAAAGATGGGAGTACGTAGGAATCTTTGGCAGAAGATAGGGCCGCCAGAAAAAGTGATGATGTTGTGAACACCTCAATCCACGACTCTCGTGTGAACATTGGTTTTTTATAAAACAAACATTTTACATTAGGTCTTGAATCATCATGCATATAGGAAAGACTCGAATCCGCCGAGAGTTTGATAAGACCAATGTTGCCACTTCGCTTACCAGGACGGGGATTTTTGAAGAGCCAGTTGCAGCCCCCCAACCGCACGGTTACCTGCCAACCGTACGGCTGGGCCCCAACCGCAGCCTCACAACTGCACGGCTACCAGCCAACCGTACAGCTGGCCTGCACGTACCAACCACAGGTGCCGCACCCCCTGCGGCTGGCCTCTTTTGGAGCACTTTTGGTGGAAATTTGCTATAAATAGGACCCTTGGGCTCTCATTTGGGATCATCAACGTTCGATAGAGTTTTTAGTAAGGAGAAGCTCTGTCAAAATTATTAGAGTCTTTTTTTAGAGAATTTCTAGAGAGAAAGAAAGTCTTAGAAAGAGAATTTCTAGAGAAAGAAAGTTTTAGAGAGAGAATTCCTAGAGAGAGAAAGTTCTAAAAGAGAGAAAAGAGCAAGCAAACGGTCCTCGATCTTCTTCAAGCGCATCAGGTACATTTCTTTACAACTCTCCTGAATTTCAATACCGCATTTAAATACGAGTTTTAATACAGAAAGTTAGATAACTTGCAAAGAAGTCCACGGCTTTCAAAACAAGTCCTTTCTAAATTTTACAAGAAAACTAAAATCTATTTTGACACGTTTTTAAAACAAAACAAAAATACAAAAAATAGTTTCCAAACATACGAAACTACGAGACTCTGATTTCATTCTACGAATGAATACGTAGGCGCTCGCAAAGCTCGAGTCTGATTTCAAAATATAATTTTAAATTAAATTTATCCGAAAAGGACTATTCTGAAAACTATTCAAACTACTTGCAAGATATCTAAAATAGGAATTAAATACATGATCCATTAAGATAGCGAAAGGGCAAATTGGGTGCTTAACACCTTCCTAATTCGTAACGTGGTTCCCGGATCCTAGCAAAATGAATTATCATATCTCTGGTTTTAAACGTATGAAAGATAATTCGTTTTCGAATTGTCCTTCGTACGATCTTTTGTTTGTTTTCTCGTAAAATAAACTGGCGACTCTACAAAACAAGTTTTCATTCAAAACAAAAAGAGAAAGAGAATATCGAGGGTCGTGGATACGGATTCTTATAGCTGCCTCAGGCGGATTACACAATTCGTCCTAGGGATCAGAGAGACGTATTTAATCGAATTGCAACTGTTAAGTATCCAAGAGGTTATGCTCAAAACCTAAAGAGTAAGATCAAACCGTCTGATAAAAAGTTTTTCGGATTGAAGAGTCACAATTTCCATGTTATGCTTCAGCTTGTTTTTTCGGTAGTTATTCGACCATATTTGGGAAGGGACGTCGCTGATGCGCTAGTAGAGTTTTGCATATTTTTTCAAACAATTTATGCCCTGGAGTTGAAGAAATCGGACGTTCGTCAACTGTAGACCGATATTGTCATGATCCTATGCAAGCTGAAGATAATATTTTTGCCAGCTTTCTTTACCATCATGGTCTATCCTGCATCCACCTACTCGAACAGGTCTTGCTCACTAGTTATGTGCATTATACCTGGATGTTTTTCATTGAAAGGTATGATTTCAAATTTTAGGATACTATATATAATTGTGTTTAATTGTATACATTTGGGCTATATAATTGAGCAATTTTACAGGCAGCTCGGAGAATACAAGAAAGATGTGGGAAACAAGAGTTACCCAAAGGGGTGCATTGCCGAGCGGAACATCATGCACGAGTGTGTGACTTTCATTAATAACTATCTACATGATCCTAATGTGAGTGATGAAGTCATACCCGATTCACCTCAGTAGAACATTTTCGTTGTCTCCCACCTCGTCAAGCCCAAATGTTGCATCAGGAACGCCCGTTTTAGTAAGCCACAAATTGCGACAACTCATTGGTGCGTGATGCTAAACTGTACAGAAGCATAATGGTATATAGAGACTCATCATCGAAAATTTACGAAAATAGCTCCACACGGCACTGAGGATGATCGTGTCGCATCATTTCTTGACCACCTCCCCACATGGGTAAGCATTCAGCATCAAGCGTTACTTTCACTTGCCGCATGCATATTTACATTTCAATGATGTTCGATATATATTATTATGCAAACACTCCATCTGCTACAAATACATGATCCTAAATACAATTGGGAGATACAGATTCTTGCATCTCAGCCTATGTTGTCCACCATTTACTCTTAATGCGAGGTGAACAGTGTCAAATTTGTTACTAAGCATCGAGACCAGATTCAGAAGACTCAGAATAGCGGAGTGACATGCCTGGCCGGTGATCTGACATACTACGGGATTCTGCAATCAGTTGTCGAACTAACTTATGTGGAACGCATGCCAGTTATGTATGTATACATATATCTCCATAACAGACACAAGTTTCCTTCACTGTTCTATTTTCCTTTCCAAAATATTCTTCTCAATAAAGTTCACCAATATAAGAATATAACATACATAAATTATCTGCATATGCATGGGTGTACACATTTAATCTACTAGAGAAACACACAAAACAACTTATGATTGATATCAACATTATTAATCATCACCAATTAACAGCAAGACATACCTAGAGTTTGACTCATTATGAGAATATAGGCAAAAACTATATGGAAATAAATACCAACAATCAATTCATCATCACGTACCTGTATGCTTGGGCCTGTCTTCACATAAATTGAACTATACTTGACTGGACCGTATTTATTTAAGATAAATAAAGAGGAAGAAATTATAACTTGTATATTTCAACAATAATAGTACGCATATACTAGAAGTTAACCCGTATATATGGACAATTTATTTACTAAAACATGTAAATTAAATGTTTTGTATGATTATTAATTGCCGTTAGATTTTCCGTTGGAATTGAAATTGAAGTTTACTGTTGAATTTGAGATTCAAGTTTAGCAATTGAATTTCAATTTCAACCATAAACTTTAATTTCAATTCCAAGTTCAGTTTTGCCCTAATTGAATTGAATTCAAATTGAAACCCTAAACTTCAAGTTAATTATAGTATTCTTATGTTTCTTTTCTAATATATGTCAGGATGCCTCCGAAAGATTCAGCCGTAAAGAAGAAGTCTCGTGTTGAGGTGTGCGAGGAGCTTCTCCTCGCCCTATAGCGGCAATAGCCGCCTTCACAAGCACCCCAGACCTTGTAGGAGCCCCAGCCCTTGCAGCAGGCCGACGAACCACCGGTCTTGCACGCGCCCCATCCATCGCAGGTGCACCAGCCTTCGTAGGCCTCCCAGCATGGTGACAAACCGCCGGGCTCGCAGCAGGAGTCGCCGGTCCTGCTGGTGGTTCTGCCCACCACCTCCACTCATTCGGCGACCGGCAGCACGGGCCCTGCACCACCCACACACAGCATTCGCTACATTTTTGTTACTATCCACGTGCCCACTGACATATGTAAAGTTCTTAATTATACACCATAATTATATTAATTTTATATGATTTACTAATTAACTTTATATGCTTGTTGTAATATGTAGATACCGCCGGCACCTCCTTGGCTGTGACCACCAAGGAGAAGGGTAGGACCTTGGTGACTTACGATGATTCGATTAGGGGGTCGCCCATTGCAGTTCGCTCCTGGTTTGTCACAGACCTCTCGGTTTATATAAAAGACCGATGTTCCGATGCTCCATCTGTCATGGTATGACCTTCCGGTGACGGAGCGGAAGAGGTTATTGGACTTTTTATCGGTAAGTTTTGCATTTTTTATTTTGTTAATTTTGATATTTTTTTATTTCCATTACTAATGTTTTTTTCTGTTGTTTTGGTTTTTAGGTGATCTACGATATCGATCATAGGTGTAAAGAGCTCACTGAATGGATAAATGACAAGGCAGCCAACCTGTTCAGGCAATAGAAGTCGTTTTGTCACGCAAACTGACAGGACAAATGAGATTCGCCCCCTTCCTGTCGAGTTCGTACATTAGCTTGCGAAGTGGGAGTGGTTATGCAACCATTTTAGGGACCCCGAATTTCAGGTAAAATTTAATTGTTTAACTTAATTTAAATAGAATTGAATATATTCTAATATTATAATGGTTTGTATCTTATGTATCTTACAGAAAAAGAGCGAGCAAATGAAAGCGATCTGGGCCTAGACAAACAAGAAGCCCCACAGCGGAGGGGCCAAGCCCTTTGCAGCTCGGGCTAAGAAGTACAAGAAAAAAGGAGAGCAAGCTCCTTACTCAAAGATGTACATAGGCACATGTACAAGAAATTTGACCCTGGGGGCACGGTAAGTTTTTTATTTATTAATTTTCTCTTTAATATAGTTACTTATGCTTAATTATTTGTAACAAGAAATTCATTACATTTATTGCTATTTGCAATCGAAGGTTCAGCAGGCGAGTGATGAGGCAGTTTCCTCTTTGATGGCGAGTATGCCTCCGATCGAGAATACATCGGATGGTTCCTCGCCGACCTTAGTCATAGCCTTGCCAAAACTCCCTGTTGACGTAGAGATCAGGGTCAAGGAGAAGGTGGTTGGTTCTTCGAGAGGGACTAGGGTTCCTGGCTCAATTAGCGGTGTCGCTAAGCAGCCGAGGAGGAGAGGACCATCACAAGCATAGCCCATAAATGAAGCAGTTGAGGAGGAGCTGGCCAAACTTAGGGCGAATCAAAAGCATCTGGAGGAACACCTTCAACAGCAAGAACAGGACTGCTAGGAGCCAGAAAGGGAGCGGTTGGCATGGGAAGCTAGGATACAGGCCCAATTTGAGGAAATGGCGAAGCAAATGCGGACGGGGGCTCCACCATACGATGGTTCCAACTTCGCACCTTAGTTTTAGGTTTATTTTATTATTGAACATTTGTATAGAATTGTAAAGTTTTTAAAACAGTTTTGTAGAACATTGTTAGTTGATTTGTAAACGTTTCGAACATTTATTTCCATGTGATTGGATAATTGAATGCTTTGATGTTTGAATGAATAAAAATATGAATGATTAGGTAGGATGTTTAAATGGATGTAATTGGTTTATAATGCAGGTTATTTGTATAAATGTGCACATGTGGGGTGCACATTGTAACAAGTAGTTTTTGCCAGTTTTTTATTCACTTAGGCGACGTAGTAATTATCTCACGTTGCCTAAGGGCCAGTCAAACTGATCTTGGGCGACATAGGTATTTACATACGTCCCCTAAGATACCGCTAGGGCGATATATGTATTTTCATACGTCCCCTAAGTGGGATACTTAGGCAATGCATATATTTACCTACGTCCCCTAAAGTCTAGTAAAAGGAAAGTTGACTTTGACATTAGGGGACGTAGGTAAATACATATGTCTCCTAAGTTATCCTACTTAGGCAACGTTTGTAGTTTACTTACATCTCCTAAAGTCTAGTCAATGGAAGGTTGACTTTGACCTTATAGGCGACATAATTATTGGTTACGTCACCTTAGATTCTTCTTAGGCGACGTATGTATTTTATTACGTCGCCCAATACCTTAGGTGACACAGCTTAAGAGACGTACCTTAGGCGATGTAGCTTATGTCACCTAAGATACAAGCAACGTATTTATATACGAAGTACGTCGCCTAAAAAACCTTTGGTGGTAGTGAGCATATCACACATCATTGAACTTATTTTTCTACTTAACACAAAAATTACTTATTGTTCTTATCATTTTCCATTTTATTATTAAACAGAGCTGTAAATTAAGTATTGGTGTATGTTAACTTGAAGAAAACAATGAAAATGCAATTTGATATCTCTTTTGTTGTGATCATTGCACGAGGTTAGGCCTCTTTCTACGTTAGGGGCAGGCTGGGCCTGTCGATCCTTACACATATTATCGATATTATCCCCAACATAAACAACATTTGCCACATGTGTGAGGTTTTATCTTAAAAGGTTTTTTTATTATGTGGTGACCCATCCTACTTATTAACCCTTATTGACTTTTATAATTTTTTGACGTATGATCAATGGTTTGAGCCAATCATTTTTAATATTCTCCACTTTAATTAGATCGAACTAGTTCACATTGGACTAACTCCAGTCCACCAATTTATATTAATTCCACCTGGACCTTACCTTAATTCACCTTGGATCCACATTTGGATTATCCATGTAAACAACCACTTAACATCGTCCGGATGATCGTCCTCCTTGATCAATGCACATCTTGAAGTACACCATATTTCACGAAGGCTCTGTAGCGACTCCACTTTTGGTTTTACGAGTCTGACTCTGCCATAAGCTTCCACCTCAACCTGGCTACCGAGATGATTTTTATAGCGACTCACACCTTAACCTCTCTTCAAGTTCTTTTTAACTCTATTGAGTCCAACTACATGTACTACTCAAAATTTATGGATTTACGATTGGCTCTAATACATGTTCTTATGCTCACTGCACTTAGGCTGGGCCCCTTCCCATTTTAGGAGCGCTCAAGGATGGCTTAATGAGAGCTTAAGGTGTGAGTCGTTACAAAAATCATCGAGTAAATACTATTAATGGCCACTGAACTATTGGCAAGTTTTACCCGCGGTCACTATATTTTATTTTGTTACAATCGAATTATTAAACTTTTAAAATATACTTCCAGTGGCCACTCTGTCATATCCCACCTTTAGTTTTTAACAGAAACCATTATCACGTGAAATGTTAAGGGCATTTAAGTTTTATTCTTCTTCTTCTTCGTCTTCTTCTTCCTTCGATTCTACCGCCTATCCTACCCTGTTGGCTAACACTTTACCTCTCATACTCTATTTGATATATATATATATATATATCTTTTAATATCCGGTATCAACTCCACTGGCGAACACCGATGGCAATTCGCAGTGTCGCCAGAGTAACCTACAGATCTAAATTCCTGATAGCGTTCGATTTTGCTTGGAATTTGTTGTTTGCCTATATTTCTGAGAGCTTACATAAATTTTTAGCTAGTGAAGTGATGAATTTAGGATTGAGAAATAATTTCATGTTTCTTTTAATGAGATTTAAAATGCAACCAATTCTCATCGCGGTGGTGGCGGTGGCGGCAGTGATGATGGTGAGGGTAGGGGGTATGTAGTCAGTGGTGGCGGGTGAGAGGTAGGGGTGTGTCGACGGTGGTGGCGGCGATGAGGGGTGGGGACGGAAGAAAAAGAAGGCTAGGAAAAGAGAAAAAAAGGAAAAAGACTTAAATGCCCTTAACATTTCAAGTGACAATGGTTTCTGTCAAAAACTAACGGTAGGTTTTGACGGAGTAGCCACTGGTAGTATGTTTTGAAAGTTTACTTATCTGATTGTAATAAAATGAAGTATAGTGACTACTAGTAAATTTTGCCAATAGTTCAGTAGCCATTGATAGTATTTACTCAAAATCATCCCAGTAACTAGACTTGGGTGGAAGCATATGGTAGAGTCAGACTCGAAGGATCAAGGATGAAGTCACTACAGAGCCTACGTACACCAGAGTACTACTGTCATAGTGGTTGTGCAAGGAACCTCAAATAAGGTGAAATATAGTGTGCCTTGAGAAGTGTACTGATCAATGTGGACGATCATGAGATGGTGTTAAGTGGTCATCTATATGGATAGTCTAAAGGTGTCCATGGTGGAACTAAATTGGATTGCTGTTAAACCACAGCTGACAATCTTAGGTAGAGTAAAGCTGGACCGATGTTAGTCCACGGAGGAGATTATTGAAAATGGTTTGCTCAAATCATTGATCCCATATAGAAAAGCTATAGAACTCAATAATGTTTGATAAGTAAGGTAACATCATTGCATAGGAGAAAAATTCACACTGTGGCTAAATGTGTTGAAGTTGGGGATAATATTGTTATTATGAGCGCGAACTGGTGGACCCAACTTGCTCTTGAACAAGGAAGAGGCCTAACCTGGGTGCAATGAGCACAACAACTGTATCAGAGTCGATGGTAAATCCACAAATTTGGACTAGTACATGTAGTTGGATTTGATGGAGTCAAAGATGACTCGGTGAAAGCCTCAGACTCCAAGGACCAAGGGTAAAGTCGTTATAGAGCCTACGTACACCGAAGTACTATTATCAAGGTGGTTGTGTAAAAAAGCTCAAGTAAGGTAAAATAGTGTGTACCTCGAGATGTATATTAACCAAGGTGGACAATTGTGCAAACGGTATTGAGTGGTCATCTACATGGATAGTCAAAGGTGGATCCAAAGTGTGGACCCAAGGTGCATAGAGCTACTATGGATTGCTAAATTGGGTGACAATCCTATCTAATGTGGAGCCAAATGTGGATTGGTTTGATTCAAGGTGAAGATTATTAAGAAAAGTTGGCTCAAACTATTGATCCCATATAAAGGTGGAGGTTATTGAGAAAAGTTGACTCAAATCATTGATCACACATAGAAAAATTGCAAATGTCAACAATGATTGATAAGTAGGGTAGTGTCTCCATATAATAATGAGACATTTTAAGATAAAATCTCACATAGGTGGCCAAAAATGTTTCACACAGGTGGCCAAAAATGTTTCAGTTATGGACAATATCAGTACTATGTACTAGAATCCGTGGGCCCAAGCCTACTCCTGAATTAAGAAGGGGACAACCCAAATGCAATGATCACAACATCTTTAAATGGAAAAAAAAACATGGAAGCACAATTTGACATGAGATAAATATACATATTTAAGCATATATATATATATATATAATATTTTTATTTTATTTTTATTTTTTTTAAGAAAAAAGAAGCTTAAGCCCATGAAAAGCTATGGCGTTAGAGCATTACATTATTAAAATAAAGAAATAAAATGAGTTTGAAAAGTCTAAACTTGGAGACACAAACTAAAAAGCAGGGGGACATGGACTCGGTCCTCCAAAACTAAGCAAATTAGTAAAAAAAAGATCACTAGTAAAAGAAAGATACAATACAGTAAGAGCATAGCAAATAGAATCTAAATATATAATTATGGAGTAAAGATATGTCTTGCCCTACTACAGCGACCGTCCATGTAGGAGCCAAATCCCACCAACAGGGGGTCTCATGATCGAGCCCGATAAAAGTAATACGATCTGCCACATCATTGCCATCTCTGTAGATGTAGGAACAATATAAAGGCATGCTAGAGAGAAACAACTTACAGTTGTCCCACCTTGTGGCAACACGCCAAAGAGACTGACAAGAGGAGAATTGTGTGCACTAGAGAACTGCCATCGAATTGAGCTCGATCAAGAGTTTGCGCCAACCACGCTGATAAGCATACTTAATACCCTATATAAGAGCCAAAATCTTTGCAAGGTAGGAAGGCCGTACCAATCCCAACATCAAAACAATATGCGCCAATAATAACCCTCTTGTGATCTGTAAACACCCCCCCCAAGCTGCAGTTCTACCTGGGGCACTCTGAGCCATACCGTCCGTATACAATTTCACCTAGGCAATCTGATGAAGAAGCCAATAGACTGGGATAAATAAAGGGGCATGGTGAGCTAGGCCTGCCCTGCACACCAAGACCATGAAGAATAGAAAGATCCAATGCAACATAACCAATGTGACCCTTAGCGTCGACTGAAACCATATGCAGCCAACTTGTTAAAGAGGTCAGGTGGTGGTGAAATGTGAACTGCCCCTCCTAAAAAACCCGTATATTGCAAGCATGCCAAATGAAATCCCACGTATATATCACCACAGCCACCTATAATTGAAAGATTTGAGGACAAAATGACTGACAAGAAATGAATAACCACGTATTCATAATCCTGTCAAATGTCCAAAACGGCATCGCAAAAAAACCCACAAATAGCTCGCCAAGCCTCCACCGTAAAAAGGTAAGAAATAAACAAATGCACTATGAACTCCAAGCTACTTTGGCATATAAAATACCTATTGGCCATAGAACGACCATGCCACTATAAAATGTTCTAAGTAGAAAAAAAAAATCCTTAGTCTTGCCAGGAAACTCGTCAAATGGACCCCTACCTCATTTTTGCTTTGATTTAAAATAACCTATACATACACAATATGCAAGTAACACACATGCATTACGTTTGGGTAATTAGCACAAATGACTCCTATAGTTTATCACTTTTTCCACACTCGTCCCAGAAGTTTTTTTTTACCCACAACTATACTCAAAGTTCATATCGCGTCCTACACTCGTCCAAAACTGGATGTGCCGTTAAAATAATGGATGGAAAAAGTATGTGCAGCCCATGTGGTATTATTTTGAGGGGTAATTTTGGTAGATATACACAAGCTCAATCTGGTTCAAATTAATTAAAGAAAAAACCCTAACTATTCTCCTTCTCTATCGATTATATTTTTCCCCAAACTAGAGAAATTGAGAGAGATAATGGAAAGGGATATAATGTGTGTGTAGATAGAGAGAGAAAGGGTTTCGTTTGAAGGGGGTGAAGGTCTTCTCTTCCATCTTTCTCTCCTACATGAACCAGATTCACGGCCACGACTGCATAAGCCCTACCCATCCCACGGAGATTCTTCATGAGCTCGCTGGAGAGGAAGATATTGATGCAAGATTAGTTGCTAGAAACAGAGAGGAAGAGGGGTTTTAACTTGGTTGATTTTCAATTTTGTGTTAATGTATGTATATATATATATATATATATAATTATGGATTGTTCTAATTTTCTATTATTTAATATTTTGATTTCTTGAGAGAAACAGAGAGATAGAGGGGTTTGAACTTGGTTGATTTTCAATTTTTTATGATGAGAGATGTTAGTTAATTTATTCTTTTTGTAGGCATTTTTGTACTCTCCAAATAGATGATGAAGTCAAAAGCAATGGAAGAAAGTGGAGAAAAGCTGTATTTTTGCACTTATTTTTAATTTTTGAGATTGAGTATGGTGTATGTTGTTATTAATAGAAAATATAAAAGATATATTTACATTTACATAAGATAATTTTATTTTCCCCAAATCCAGAAATACCCCTCAAAATAATACCACATGAGCTGCACATTCTTCTTCCATCCATTATTTTAACAGCACATCCAGTTTTAGACAAGTGTGGAACGCGGTACAAACTTTGAATATGTTTGTGAGTAAAAAAAAAACTTCTGGAACGAAGGTGGGAAAAATAATAAATTTAAGGGTCATTTGTACTAATTTCCCATTGCATTTACATAGAAACTAGTAAACATAAACGTAAGATAGCTTTCTTAATTGTTAAACTAGTTTTGACTTATCCAATGCATAATTTTTCGTTGACAGAAATGAAATATTTTGACAGTATCAATTCTCAAATATATTATATACATGTGCATATTTTTAATTTTTATTGTTCACTTTCTATTTGGACAACTCAATTTACAGTTTTTAGTTGTAATTAATTAAGCGACTCTTTCAAATAATTCATTAATTTAAAATAAATAAAAATCCGCTACCAGAAAAGATGGAAAATTTTGCTACTAGATGATCACGATCCTTCACAATAATGAAAATTCGATCAACAAATCCTTAACCCTAAACCCGAAACTAGCCATTTTATTTTAGTAAATCAGCAAAATGGATGGTTAACTTATTTCTTGCAATTTTTCTTTGCTACCACATCCACACTGCTCTCTCATACTTGTGCCCACTCACCGGAAAATTGGATCATTCTAAAGTAATATAAAAAAAATTAAGGGGTTAATCTACCTATTGGCAATTGATCTTGGATTAGATGTTCCAAATTTTAATATAATATATAAGATGAAAGGTTATTAAACACATATTAGGCCCACCGGCCACAAAGCTACATGTCACCCAATATATAGAGTTCATGTGTTAGGCTCAAAATTATAATACAAATGAGATAAATACTTTACCAATTACCAATTAATTTTGGATTAGCTAGATAAACTATAATATCACCAAACTAGCCACTTAAATTTTTAAATATATAGAAAAATTACAAAATGCCAATTATTATTTACATCGACACTGCATTGAAATATAATTGGGCTCTATATTTAAAAGATATGCATTAGAACATATATCATCTGCGTATATATATATATATAATTATTTAAATATGAATTCTTACGCTCTCTGACATCAACTTGGACACACACTCCCTCCCCCTCCACGAGAAAAAAATCAAAACAAACCTCCCGAGAAATCAATAGCTGGATTTTATTTTTTAATTGTTTAACTTCAAAATAAATACCAACCACACGCCCAAAAACAATATTAAAAAACTATAGTCTCTACCTTTTAAATTAATGGCCTCTTTTGACTTTTGTAGGTTTTAAAGAAGCACCAAGTCCTTTTTCATTGTAACTTTTGAGACACCGATGATTATGTCACAAATTAAAAATGGTACCCCAAAATAAAAATAAAAATGAAATTATAAATTCAAGACAATCTAAAAATAAAAGTGGGATTGTTTGTTTCAACAATAAAAGAAACACAATTTTTTTCTCAATTAATAGATTATTGTAACTTGTTTTTAATTATGAGATTTAGAATCCCGATTATGTAAAAAAATAAAAAGAAAGAAAGAAAGAGAGTAATAATAATTCAGTAAGAAGTATAATAACTAGATAAACATAGACCAAGCCAAAACAAGAACATAAATACAAATCTAAGAGCCTCTCAACACAAAAAAGTGTGGTGCATATCCAATCTTTCAACTCTCTCACTTACACACTCTCGCCAAAAACCAAAACGAACAAAGAAACAAAAAAAATCATTGACACTTATTCCCACATCCGGCCAATCTCCGGCACAGCACCGGAATAACCCCACCGGAGAAAATCCATTATTTCTCTCCTCTCCTCTCCCTAACCTACATCAAAACTTTCCATTTTTGGTATATTTTTGCATGCAATACATATTACAAAATACACTTTGTTGCACCACTTAGAAAGAGAGAGAGTAATGCTTGCAGTGTCAGCTTTGAGGGAGAGAAAAGATGAGAGAGAGTTGGAGAGATTTGCTGTCGGGATTGATGAATTCCCGGAATTCTCGACCGATAATTTGCTCGAAAGCATAGATTTTGATGATCTCTTTGTGGGGATCGACGGTGCAGAATTACTGCCGGATTTGGATCTTTCGGAATTCTCGGGAAGCGGAGGGGAGGAGTACTCGTCGGAGATCAATAACTCGTCGTTTGAGAAAGTCGACGAGGGTTCAAGAAAATCGGATAAAGAGGAGAGAGAGGAAATTAATTTAGGGTCAAAGTTGAATAGTAAAGGAGAAGAGATTGGTAGTGGAAGTGATGAATCTATTGTGGTTAATTCATTGGGAAAGGAAAGTGAGAAAGGTAGAAAGTCATCTAAGAGTCATCATGGAAAGAGGAAAGTGAAGGTAAACTAGTAATTAGTACACTTTTTTTTATTTTTTTTAGTTATCGTGACTCAAATGATACAATCCCAACTAGGGCAAATCATGCCTTCCTTCTTTCCTTCTATATATAATTCTTTCCAAAATTATATACGGCAATAAGGTTTAATTCATCACGGTGTTAGTCAGCACTATAACTATGCTATCGAGTTTTTTTACGAGTTTGCATATATTTCGTGGGATTCAAACTTTTCACAAGAATCATATACTAAATTTATTGTTAAAATTTAGCAAATAGATTTTTCATATAATTAAATGAGATCCAAACCTTTCACAAAAATCATTGCTGAATTTATTATTACTATTTCATCCCACTTGTACTGTAACGGGCTCAATTTAGATTTTAATTTTTCGTCGTTAAAAACGGATCCACTAAAATATCATTCCTCTTAGAGAGCCTCCGTATATCTGAATTTCAAATATTACCTTGCTCGTGAGTGCACAAATGATTTTTTTTGTTGAATTTTGAAGGGCTAATATTTAATTGTTGGAATGCGTCTATGCATAGGTGGATTGGACACCAGAATTACACAGGAGATTTGTGCAAGCAGTGGAGCAGCTAGGTGTGGATAAGGCAGTCCCTTCAAGGATTTTAGAGCTTATGGGAATTGATTGTCTCACCCGCCATAACATTGCCAGCCATCTTCAAGTAATTCAATACTCTCTCTCCCTTAATTTTGCTTTAGTTTGTAACAAAATAAAATTAATTATGTGAAGAAGTTTTAAAGCTTTAGGGTTAGATTATAGCACAATAGTAATATTGGATGGTATTAAGGATGCAAGGAAAGCGCCGGGAGTTCTAAATTCATCGTTGTAATTAAAAAATAAAAAATAAAGTTATAGGACCAGGAAATTAGGGTACATAGTTTTAAATTGAGCCAGGAATGATACCATTATTTTCTCTCTTTTGCTATTTTTTTTGTTAAAGAAAAAGAAAATTAAACTTTTATTAACATCTAATCTCAGAGAAATTAGGGTACATAGTTTGATTGAATAGCTTAGCTGGAGACATTAGGGTAAATAGTTTTTAATTGAGCCAGGAATAATACCATTATTTTCTCTCTTTTGCTATTTTTGTTTGTTAAAGAAAAAGAAAATTAAACTTTAATTAACATCTAATCTTAGAGAACACTATAACCCAAAAAATATCTTAAAATTTGTGTTCTAAATGAATATAGACCATATATCTATCTGCATTGAAATTTGGCAGAGAAAAAATAATAATGAAAATAAAAGTATCATTGCTAGTAATCTTGTATATTGAGGATGAATGGAAAAGCTTTAAATGCTAAAAGGTACATCTAAAAAGATTACATTCTCGACATGTAATTTTGTTGTGTACTAAGAAGGCAGTGTTTCACGGGGACTGGTTCTTACAGCAGGAAGTACGTCTCTAATTGATTTGTACCGTTGATTTTTGAATTATCTATTTAAATATCAAAAACATAAATAAATTTGTCTATTCTATTCTGTAATTTTATTTTTTTTAATATATATATATTGCATTTGGGGCTTGAACATATTACATATTTGATAAGTTAAGCATGCGCTTGTCTAGTAGGTCACTTCCCACCTTTAGATAGTATTTAAATATGTGTTGCGTGGAGTTTAGATTATGAGTTTGATTGAATGCAGTTGATTTATATCGTATCTGATACCTAACCAAATAGACAAATATATTTTGTTAGTTTGAGAAACCTATTAGCATTAATAATTGTTTTCGCTTTATTTTTTTTTAACGAAACAAACACAACTAATATGATTTTAGGGTATTGAATACTTTGATTTAATTGCATGCATGCACAATGTTAGACTCTAAAACCTAAGCACTTTGAACTGTACATTTTTTCATGTAAACAAGATGTTCAATTTAGTTAACTATACAATAGTACTGCACAAAAATGTACGTAAATAAATCTAAGAACAGTCCAAGGTATTCTCTTTTTTGATATATATGCCTGCAAATTTGACTTATGAACTAAGTCTACCACATATAGGGTCTAAAAATCTAAGTCAGTCACCTAATAATTAATTAATGATTCAACTACATTAATTTCACGGTTAGAAACTAATTAATTTATCATTATGACAAAGATTATTATTAATATAAATTTTGCAGAAATATCGGTCACATCGGAAACATATGCTAGCTCGAGAAGCAGAGGCAGTGAGCTGGAGCCAACGGCAGCAAATGTACACTGGCAACGGCCTTGGTGTTGGCGGGGGCTGCAAGAGAGAGATTGGTGGTTGTGGTCCATGGCTGGCGGTTGCACCATCCACCATGGGATTCCCACCCATGGCACCATTACACCACCCTCATTTTAGACCTTTACATGTATGGGGTCACCCTCCTACCAATCAATCACCGGTCCACATTTGGCCTAAGCATGTAGTGCCGCCACGTCCGCTGCCAGTACCACCACCTTCTCATCCTTCACTACCTCCACCGGACCCTTCTTTCTGGCATGCTCATCATCAACGCGTAATCTCCTTTCCCCTCTTTCTTAATTGTAAAACCAACATTTGTTTCAATTATTTTGAGGTTGTGTCACATTTTTCAATCTTCAATTCTACTCTTACAAATTTAGTTTCAAAAGAAAAAAGAAACAGTTGGATATTTTGAATTTTTTTTGTCTGAATATTAACCACTAAATTACTTATCAATTTTTTTTAAAAAATTACTGATATGTGAATCGCACAGTAACATTATTAGGCGCGTGTTTCACATTTATAGACGTACATAAGTTGGCATATTGTATTTTGTGTTTTTGTAGGTATCGAATGCTTTTACACCAGGTGCACCGTACTACCCATCACCATCAATGGCACCAACGGTAATTACTCATTCCTTTTACAAAATTTATATATTCATATATATGTTTTTTTTTTGGTTTTTGCTACATCGTATCATCATATGTTATTCGACATCCTTATATAAGTTCTGTGAAGATTTAAAGAAAATAATAATAATAATGTTTAATAACCATATATACTCTTCAATTTCCATTTCTACGAAGTGTTTAATTAGATCACAAAGCATTTTATTTATAGGTAAAACTCTTTCCAATGAACTTTCAACAAATCAAACGCAACCTTATTTATGACATTGTTAAAAGAAGGCATTGCAAGGAAAAATGACTATCGATATTCTTATTAGCTTTGGAAAAATAACACTCTCTCAATCTCAAATTAAAGTTCCTGTTTTTATTTTTGGAATAATTCAAACTAAACTTATCTTCTTTTTAAAACATAATTAAATGTCTTAAATTTCACCAAAACAAATAAGTTATATTGTTGAATATTGATTTAGGTTGAAATTAGAGTTGTTTCATATTAACCGAGGTGAATAAGACATCATAAAATTATACCTCTTTTATGTCTTCTTAAAAAGGGTCGGTTCTATGATTTAGAGGGTCACGTGCCAAAATTTAAAATGAGGCAATCTTTTATTATGTAAATAATTATATCAAAAAAAATTATATCACCATTTTTAAAGATTAAAAAGATGTTGCAAAAAAAAATAGACAGAAAAATAAAAACTTGAGATTTCAGTTTGCACCCTGAACAATTTTCTGAGGGAGCTTGCTCCCTATACATTCTATTTGTTGCAATCTACTCAAACAAGTTATTTCCAGCCAAATTTTAAACCAACATACACCACGAGCATCTTACTTTAGTGTTTTTCAAGGGTAAATTTGGAAGAGACAAACTGAAACGGGCGACTTGTTTGCTGAGAGTTAAGTGTAAATTGGGATTTTGGTAGTATAAATGAGGGTTTCGTTTGCTTTTCATGTATTTTGGTTTGTGCTCTACCGAAACTACCCTTGAACACACACACACGTACATAAGATGCTCATGGTGTACGTTGGTTTCAAATTTGGTCGAAAATGACTTATTTGAGTTGATTGCAATAGATTAAATGTATAAGGTGCAAAATGACTAAAAAAATTGTTTAAGGTGGAAAAATGAAAATTTTAATTAGTTTGGGGTGTATTTGTGTAATTTATTCTAAAAGTAAACATTGCTACTGTTAACTAGTCATCTTCCATAATTAAAGTTTTTGTCTTATTACTTGGACTGCATGTGTATACGTGCAGAGGTATCCCAGTCCTGCAGTCACGGGAATTGCACAACATGCCATGTACAGAGCAGACCCTGCCCTTGTTGTTGTCCCTAGTACCACTCCCACTCCACTCGACCTTCACCCGGTAAGGGGCCCCCACTTTAAATCTTCTTCTATAAAGTTTTTTTTTTTTTTGGGGGATTTTGAGGGGGGTGGGGTGTTGGGGGTTGGAGTGTCTAATTTGGGGATGGAGAACAACCTGGTTTGTTCTGTTAGGGTTGTTAAATTATACAACACAAGAAATAGAGAAATTATATTAATGAGCAAGAAATCCACAAGGGGTTACATTGTTACAATCTCACCTCTATTTACAATGGAATTGACATGAATATATATACAAGTAAAGAAGGAAACAAGAAGCCTAAAATGAGGAAGAAAGGATGAGACAAGGAGGGAAACATGGAGGAGGGAATAAAGGAAAAGAAGAATAATTCTAAGCTTTAATAATTACAAATAATAATGCTAATTTATGTTGGAGAATATCATCATTCAATATCATCATTTCTAACACCCCCCTTCAAACTCAAGGTGGCAAATGGGCGGTCAGCTTGAGTTTGGAAAGCAAATCCTGAAAGCGTCCTTTTACTACATGAGATGATCTCCAACAAATTGGAAAACTAGATCTAGAACATAATGATTATAATTACATAATTAAAGAAATTAAAGAACAAAACATAATGAATACGGAAGCAGTGGAGCATGGAAGCAGGAACATGGAGGCATGTGTGCAGGAGCATGGAGGCATGTGCTTAGATCTACTTTAACACCCCCCCTCAAGCTGAAGGAGGCTCTTAGGGATCCGAAGCTTGGATACGAGAAAATGGAATTTGGTTTTGGTTTTTTTTTTTTTTTTTTTTTTTTTTTTTTGACATGTTCGATGATTGACCGACAGACGGAACGGCGGTAACGGCGATGACGGGAGCCGACGGAACGGCGAGGTCCGGTGTAGAATTTCCGGAGGAAAAAACTTGATCTGAATACGCGAGCAGTACGTATAACAGTAACAAGAAATTGAATCAGAATACTTGGAGGTACAGCGAAAGGCGACCCGCCGGAAATATTAAATTGAAGAGATTGAATATATATAGATATGTTTTTTTTTTTTTTTTTTTTTTTTTTTTTTTTGGAGAGGTGGAAGAGTAGCAGTGGTGCTAGTAGTCAATGATAGCCCTTTCTTTGGTTTTGGTTTTAGAGAGATAAACTGAAGTTTCGATATGAGAGGCGAGAGGTTTCCGAGGGTGTTGGTGGTGCGGAAGGAAGGGAACACACATTATTGAGATAAAAAAGAGAAAGGCGATGGATTCTGAGAATCATCAGCACCAAAATTCAAGATATCAGTGAAGTTAGAAGCAGAGAGCGAATTGTATCCTATATCTCCTAAGGTAGTCCAATCCGGAGTCATTAATCCGGCAACCTCCGCAACAGAACTAATTTGAGGAGACCCCTTTGAGAAACCATCCAAAGCAACTTGGTAATCTGACAGAGTCGGATATGCCGGCATATCCACTGCTGTCAGAGGATCCCCGTGTTCTGAAAGATTCACGGTCGGTAGATGGATATCAGGGGTTGATGAAAGGAGCTTTAAAAAACTTTTGTAGTGAGGATGCTCCAACAAATCTTCCTGGGTCGGAAGAACCCCAGGTTCTAGAGGATTCTCTGAGGGGCCAGATGGAGAAGCGAAGGAGCCTGGTGGGTGAGCAAGGGAGTCGGATGGATTGGCCCTTGAGGAACTTGCAGGAGGGTTAAAGGAGCCAGGTGGAGAGGCAAAGGAGCCGGATGGGTGAGTAAAGGAGCCGGATGGAGAAGTGAAGGAGCCTGGTGGGTGAGCAAGGGAGTCAGATGGATTGGCCCTTGAGGAACTTGCAGGAGGGTTAAAGGAGCCAGGTGGAGAGGCAAAGGAGCCGGATGGGTGAGTAAAGAAGCCGGATGGAGAAGCGAAGGAGCCTGGTGGGTGAGCAAGGGAGTCGGATGGATTGGCCCTTGAGGAACTTGCAGGAGGGTTAAAGGGGCCAGGTGGAGAGGCAAAGGAGCCGGATGGGTGAGTAAAGGAGCCTGATGGGTAGGCAAATGACCTGGAGGCTGGAGATTTCTCCGGCAGTTTTCCGGTCGAACGGTGGCGGCGTCGACCAGAGCCGGATGGAGAAGCGAAGGAGCCTGGTGGGTGAGCAAGGGAGTCGGATGGATTGGCCCTTGAGGAACTTGCAGGAGGGACAAAGGAAAATGACGGATTAACCCTGGGAGACTCGCTGTCCAGTCGAGCCTCCAACGCCGTCATTCGTGACTTCAGAGCCTCAAGCTTTTGATCAAGAGAGGTAAGGAGGGCAGCGCATCCACCAGCAGGATTTAGGATTCTTGCCTTAGCTTCAAAGAGAAACGAATCGAGAGTTTCACGATGTTTGTGATCCGGTACGTGTTGTAAAAAAAATTCAACACTTTTTACCCCGAAAACGGAAAAGATTGTGTGATAATCTCGACGATGATACGCATTTGGAAAGATTTTAACTGATTCACAAGAAGGAGGACAAGCTCTGCGGCGAAAAGAGCAGGCAGGACATGGAGTACCTCGCTGGCGGATGCTGATCGACATGGCTGTTTGTATTGGATTTGAATGGGAGATTTGCAGTGAGGATGGTGCTATTGGGTGATTTGCAGTGAGGATGGTGTGTTTTGATTTTAATGGCAGGAAGCTGGTGAAAGGGTTAAAGGCGCCGATCTCGAAATTTGAATTTCGAATTTCGAGGTCAGAGCAAAAAGATGTCGGCATTTGATGATGGCGAGGGTTTGGAGATTACGGAATTTGCGGGTTGTCGGTTATGGTATGGATTAGGGGTTGTCGGTTATGGTATGACTGAGGAAATGGACGGTGTTGCTTGGGATTGACGGAGGAGAGAATCGGGAAGTTGAACGAGTGGATGAGTGGTGCAATGAGATCAACGGCTCTTGATGTTAGAATAGGAAAATAAGAAGGTTTAGGGGCTAGAATAGAAATATCAGAAAGTACAGGGGTGAAATTGTAAATATATCTGACGGTGTCTGGAATATTCCGTCAATTCTGACGGCAAGCAAACGGCGTTAACCACTGACGTGGCTGACACGTGACTGACACGTGGCGCTGACTGGATGTCACGTGGCGCTGGCGTGGATGCCACGTGGCGCTGACTGGATGTCACGTGGCGGACACGTGGCGCTGACTGGATGTCACGTGGCACTGACTGGATGCCACGTGGCGCTGGCGTGGATGCCACGTGGCGCTGACTGGATGCCACGTGGCGCTGACTAGATGTCACGTGGTGGACACGTGGCGCTGACTGGATGCCACGTGGCACTGACTGGATGTCACGTGGCGCTGGCGTGGCTGACACATGGCGCTTGTGTGTCAATGATGTGGCAGTTGCAGTTTGTAAGGAAATAGAGGAAAAATAAAATGCTATTAGTAGGAATCGAACCTTGCACTAAGCTGTGGTTACCTGATGGTCTTGCCAGCCAGGCTGAATGCTTCAATAATAATTATTTGGACGTGGTTTTATTTGAACAGGTTTGCTGCGTAAAGTCTGATTCGAGTAGTGTTTGGAGGCGTATTTGATTTGTTTGATAATGGTGATAGGTGTGGTGGCTTGGTGGCGAGGTTGTGTGGTGGCTGGTGGTTGGTGGCGAGGTCGTGGTGGCTAGTGGCGAGGTCGTGGTGGCTAGTGGCGAGGTTGTGCTCTGATACCATGTTAAATTATACAACACAAGAAATAGAGAAATTATATTAATGAGCAAGAAATCCACAAGGGGTTACATTGTTACAATCTCACCTCTATTTACAATGGAATTGACATGAATATATATACAAGTAAAGAAGGAAACAAGAAGCCTAAAATGAGGAAGAAAGGATGAGACAAGGAGGGAAACATGGAGGAGGGAATAAAGGAAAAGAAGAATAATTCTAAGCTTTAATAATTACAAATAATAGTGCTAATTTATGTTGGAGAATATCATCATTCAATATCATCATTTCTAACAAGGGTAATTATCGGGTTCTTCTTCAAAATTGCCGACTTAAGTTTATCGCATTCACATATATATTAAGAATATTTTTATCGTTACAGTTAGAAACTAATTATTTTTCAAAGGGACTAAATGGATTGCGATGACTTGAATATTTTTACTAGAATATAACTAACAGTGCACGTACTTTTTTGTTAGGCTGAACTAGGGGTGTCCATCCGATCCGGTCATTTTAAACCATCCGCATCTGATCCGATCCGATGTCGGTTTTAAGTTTTAGCATCCAATCCAATCCAACATACTTTACCAATCCAATCCAATCCAATCCAATTAAATGTTGGATTGGATCGGTTTCGATCCGATCCGATTCTTCGTTTGATGCATATGAAAGAATCCTATACAATGTGATGCATTAAATGAGAAAAATAAAAAATAAAAAAATTCTCATTTTTATTTTCACATTCTTTTTATGTTTTCTTATTTTAAATAAATTATAGGAACGAGTCTTGTTACAAATATCAATAAATGAAATGATGCTATTTGTTTAAGTTTTTGTTATTTTAATTAAAACCCTTATCTTATAAATATTACAAAGTGACCCTTATCTTATGAATATTACAAAGTGACCCTCATCTTATGAATATTACAAAGTTACAACTTTAATAATGGATTGGATTGGTTTCTAGAGCACATAAATCCGAAACCGATCCAATTTTTTCGGTTTTCAAAATGTCCATCCGATCCAATCCAATCATCCATAAAATCCAGGAAAAATGGATTGGATTGGATTGGATTGGATCGGTTTCTCAGTTTGGATTGGATTTTGAACACCCCTAGGCTGAACTGGAGCCTATTCTCTTAAACTCAGTTGTGCCTCAGAGAGGTGTTGAAGTTGACCGGAATACGTCACGTATTTTTACTAGTGTATAACTAAAAACGTATTTTTTAATTAGTCCGCATATTTGACTCAAAATTACACCACATATGATCGGTGTATTCACACAAACTATTTTATTATCTGTTTGATGCTCGGAGTTCTAAATACTAATAACCATTATGTTTGTGTTAGCTGATAAATAAAAAGTAAATTTGAATTATTAATTTCCTCTCCATCAAGAATTAATTTGTTTAAAGTGTAACATTTTTAACTTGTGGGGTTATTGTGCATGTGACAGTCAAAGGAGAGCATAGATGCAGTGATTGGAGATGTATTAACCAAGCCATGGCAGCCACTTCCACTTGGACTTAAACCTCCGTCTCTAGATGGTGTAATGGTGGAACTCAACCGCCACGGTGTTCCAAATATACCCCCCTCTTGCACTTGAAAAATCCTAATATTATCCATTCGAGGTTTTTTCTGGTTGTTTTCGACCCAGAAAATTGAAGCCCGACCCCAAATTCGACGACTTTTACTGCATTTAGATGCAATCATCTAATGTACGAGTTTTTGTTTTCCATCTACGCTTCTTTTTTTTTCTTTTTTTTTTGTTCTCTCGCTGTAGAAAAAATATTCAGGTTCACGGTTATACGTATAATAATTAATCCGTGAATTTTTTTTAGCTATGTAATAACAAATGTAGAGAGACTGTTGTAGATATGACTTTTATATTTAATAATAATGTGCATAGTCACTCTTCAATAACATAGATCAATCATATGAATTCCTCCTAACGAGGTGGTCGAGAAAATGATGTGCTACTTAAGGGCTCGTTTGGCTCAAGATTTTGAGAATTCCTGAAATTCTAAATTTCATTCCATAAGGATTATTTTGTTTGGTTAGAGTTTTAGGTAGGAATTTAGGATTCCTATGAATCTTAAATTCTCCCATTTTGGCAAAATCTATTCCCTTATAAATTGGGAGGAATCTTGGATTCCCAATTTGAGGAATCCTTTTTTTTTGTCCAAAAACTGTTTTTTTTTTCCAGAAAAAGAAAACAATTATTTTTTTTCCAGAAAATGACAAAAAAAAAATCCCAGAAAATGAAAAAAAATTCCAGAAAATTTTTAAAAAATATTTTTTCCCAGAAAATGAAAAAAAATATTTTTTCCCAAAAAATGAAAAAAAATATTTTTTTTCCCAGAAAATGATAAAAAAAAATTTCCCAGAAAATTAAAAATATTATTTTTTCCCCAGAAAATGAAAAAAAAATATTTTTCCCAATAAATGAAAAAAAAATCCAGAAAATTTTAAAAAAAAATTTGCCGAGTTCATTCCTAAAACTTCAACCAAACGAGCATTAATGGAATCCAATAAAAGGATGCCAAGAATAAAGGTTTCCTGGCATCTAGAATACCAATTTCATTCTTAAAGCTCGAACCAAACGAGCCCTAAGAGGAGTGGCTTACGGGCGAGGGCCTTAGTCCCGGCCTGTATTTTGTTGCAGTCTGCTGTTGCTCTTTTGTTTTTTCCTTTCCTATTGTAACCAAAAAAAAAATAGAACAATTGTATTTGAAATGATTTTCATCAATATGAATTTAATTATATAATTGTGAGATGCTCTAAGCTTGTTTTAATAAACATTAATTAGTTTAATTGCCGAGACTCAAATCTAAATAATACGGCAATTCTATGTAATACTATAATCGCGGTATACTCAATATGTGTGTAATATTATACTTAGTAATTTTTTTTATAGAATTTTTACTTTTAAGATACTTTGATACTATGTGATGTTATTTGGTTAAGTGATTTTATAAGTCGTGCATCTTCTTTAGTAAAAGTCATGAATTCAAATCTTGTTTCAAATAATATTTTCTAATCTAACTGACCAGCTAGCTAGTTCAGTTTATGAAGTTGGTACTTTTTGGTAGTTTTATTCCTTTTAATTGAATACAAAATAAGAGAAAGAGGGAGAGAGTATATGGAGTACTAGTTATCATATTTCTCTAAATATTACATCAAAAAAAAAAGATTAATAATTTGATCTTTGAAGAGGTGTATTAGATTTGAAGGCTCAAAAGCTGATCTTGAAATCTTCACATCATTCATTATTAAAGTTTTATTTGAAGAGAGAAATTCTCTTTAAATTTCAAGAGTGATACTTTAAACTTACTTATAATAAATTAGTTTTATAAGATATAATGCTTATGAAAAATATATCCGACCTAATTTTGACAGATATTGAAAGGCATACCGGACCTAATTTCTTGATATATCAGTTAGATAAAATCTAAGACAATTAATCTAAGTCTATGACTAAGATTAATTGTATTAATATTAATGGACGTCAATTATATTTAATTTGATCATGTCACACATCAGGTTATACTAAGATTATAACATCAATCGATCTATTAACTACATTTCTGGCTATAAATTGATGAATTAATTGACGACTCAACTAAAATTGATGGAATTAATGACCACTCACCATTACAAAAACTTGTCACACATCAGGGGTTTATTTTCATATATATATAATAGCCAGATGTCCTTCTAACCTAAATATGCCAAACAAGAAATAACCATAAAAGGAAGCATGTGTTGTCTTTGTTGCAAGTACTAGTTTCCATTAATCCTCATGAATTGATTGTGCCCAATTCTTTGAAAGGCCTCTCTTATGAAAAGCACTGAGCATTCAATTAGTACAATGACTAAGTGAGCTAGTGACGTGGCATCACATGGATACAAATTTTCTTTTTCTTTTTTGAATAAAAGAAAAAAAAAGTGTACGTTTCTCTCACCTTTTCGTATGATTTTAGTCTTTCATTGATTCTAATTTTTTGGTTTCAACTTTCTTTAAGTCCAAATAATTTGGCAATTTCTTTTTATACATAATGAATCATGTGTCAGTAGTTGTACCTGGAATAAAACTTGTGAGGCAAAAAAAAAATATATTAGAAACAAAAAAAGTATAAATAATCTGTTTGATGAACAATAAGCGCTGGTATATAGTTTATTTCGACAATTTAAAGGATAGAAGCTAATATTTTTTATAATTAGACATGGATGCACACCCACACGTGTGCATGCCTTATTTTCAAGTATGCTTAGATCTAATAAGGAATGGAGAGTTCGGTTTCGGTCGGGGTAGAAATTAAGGTACCCCAAACTCAAACCAAATGTAAAATTTTCAGTTCGGTTTTGACATATGTTTTATTTTATTTTATTTTCTAAATGAATTTAGCATAACAATAGAATACTAATAATAATACAAGATTGGTTGAGATTCAAATTATAGTCATGATTTTCTAGAAATAAGAAACAAACATATATATCTAAAACATGTTCTCTATTTTATTTGTACATATATAAGAATAAAGCATATTAAACAAAATGATGAATTATTTTACCATCATGTATATGATAAAAAAAATCATAGCATCATGTAGTTATTCAATAATAAGGGTACACATTAATGATTTTTTTAAGAGTATCACAACATGCAATTAATAAGGAACATATTTTGATAAAAATCCTTTTTTTTGTATCATAGTATACTTAAAGTGTATCCCTATAGTATACATTAACATATTTTCTAATACATAATTCGGTTCAACTTTGGTTCGATTTTAGACTAGCTAGCCCTAAACCAAACCGAACTATTCGGTTTTCTCATTTTCGATTTCGGTTTTTTTCGGCTTGGAATTTTATGGATCAATTGGGTCCATTCGGTCTGTTTTCGGATTGGTCTTAACAAACCTAATGGAGAGACAGACATAAAGGCATTACTAGTTACATACTTTTTCCCAAAATAATAATAAGAGGGGTAGAATAATATATATATATATATATATAAACACCATAATTAGGTGTCATAACCGAATATAGTGTTTTCCAATTTATATATACACAGATGTTGCTAGGATGTGCATTCACAAATTTGTTATCAAGTAATTAGGTGTATATTCTAACAGTAAAATTCTCAATAATTTTTTTATTGATAACACCTTTTTTTATTTTGCAAGTCTATCCAAAAAAATGCAGTTAAATTTAATAAACCCCAAGAAAAAGAAATAAATTGAAAAAAATGCATAAATGAATTCAAAATCACTCAAAAATAACAAACAAGTAATGGCGGTGGTAATATTGATTGGATTTGACCATCAACTTGTATCCCAGTTGGCAGTATTGTACGTTGTTCTTAATAAGGAGATTATATGTTAGATCCCTCATTGACATAGGGATGTAAACGAGCCAAATTGGGTCGGACAAAAAATTGGTTCGTTAAACATTTTAAGTTTATAATTTGTCTGGGATTAATTAAATTAATTGTTTAGCTCTTGAGTTGAGCTCAAACAACCTTTTAACTAAGCTGAATTCAAATAGTTTAATTTTTAACATAATATTATGATATTTTGAAGATTATCGAGCTGAATTCAATAATAAAACCATTTTAAACGAGCTTCCTGTTAGAACAAACAAGAGTCAAGCTAGCTTGGGTAACTTTATTTGTTTTAAAGTCCTACGCAATGGCTTAGTGTCACGGGGCGTCCTTTGATTGCACAAAGGAGGCCGCGTGAGAGACCGTGCTAACCGATAGCCCGGTCGAGTGTGATCGAATTTAATTAACAATCAACGAACAACATGCAACAACAGTAATTTTAAAGAGAGCGTGGGCACAAATTGAGATTATTTCATTGCAAGAAATGAGATTACATGGAAAGCTGTTACAATTCGAAAGAGAGTAAGAGCTTGAAAACAAAGTGCTAAACAACGTGCACTGGTAGGCAACTCGGGTGTGAGGCAGATAGTCTTATCCCCACATATAACCACTTAATGAAAATACCAAAGTTGTAGCAGTGCACGTTGGGTCTTACAAGTTACAAGAAAACTTATACAAAGGAAATGCAATACAATTACAAAGGAAATTCCTAGATCTAATTACATGGAAACAATATTTACATATGAGAAACCTAAACATAATAAAACTAGATGACGCTGGATCGCCTGTTGGGCCGTGCTGCGCTCGGGCGCAAGCACGGTGCTGATGAAGTGTAGTCGATGTCGGTCACGAGTGCTGTTGGAAGGCACCCCGTGACATCCTCCCCCACCAGAGCTGTTGACGCCCTCGGCAACTGGTTAAGGTATGCTGTGATCTGGTCCTGGAAGGCCGATAGGTCTGATGCTCTTTCCCAAGTGTTCTCTTCTGGGTCTCTTCCTGCCCATTTGACAAGGAACTCTTGGTGTTGTTTGCGAGAAGCTGTCACAACTCGATCGGCCAGGATGGCTTCCACTGACTACTTTCCTTCTGCTCTCTGCTTTAGCCCTGGACGACTAGACTCTCCCCGGGATGGATCGATTGTGTCAGCAAAATACGGTTTCAGCATGCTGACATGAAATACTGGGTGAACCTTCAGCCAGCTAGGGGGTTCAATCCAATAAGCCACTTTCCCAATTTTCTTCACAATCCTAAGCGGCCCCTCATATTTTTGCAGAAGGCGTGGGTCTCGACCCCTCAAGAACTTCCTATCTTGTGGAAGGAGCTTCACCATTACGAGATCTCCTACTTGGAACTCTAACGGTCGCCTTTTCTGATCTGCATACTTCTTCATTCGATGGGTGGCTTTCTCTAGGTGCGAACGAGCCAACTCAATATTCTGTTTTCACTCTTCTGAGAAATTACGGGCTCTAGGAGATTTTGAAACTGGCATCGAGTTGGCGGTGTGAGGAAGGATGGGTTGTTGTCCAGTAACGATTTCGAAGGCGCTTTTGCCTGTCCCGGAGTTTTTCTGGGCATTGAAGCACAATTGAGCCACGTCCAATAACTTAACCCAATTTTGTTGTATTGCACTAGCAAAATGGCGCAGATATTCCTCAAGCATTGCGTTGTATCTTTCAGTCTGCCCATCGAACTGAGGGTGGTAACTGGAGCTCATACACAGTTTGGAACCGAGAACCTTGAAAAGTTCCTTCCAAAAATTTTCCGTGAATCGTGAGTCCCTATCACTAACAATGCTCTGAGGAATCCCCCAATACTTAACCACATACTTGAAGAATAGTTGTGCAATCTCCTCTCCTGACGTGTTCTTTGGAACCGCAATAAAAGTGGCATACTTCGAAAAACAATCGACGACTACAAGGATAGTCATCAAGTCCCCCACTTTGGGCAGACCTGATATGAAATCGAGCGAAACACTTTCCCAAGGTCGCTCTGGGATGGGTAGAGGTTCCAATAACCCTGCAGGCTGTCTCCGCTCGATTTTGTCTTGTTGGCAGATCATGCAAGTCCTAACATAGCTCTCCACATCGTCTTCCATTTGAGGCCAATAGTATCCTTGCTTGAGGAGGGCCAACGTCCTTTCTTGACCAGGGTGTCCCGCCCATAAGGTATCATGGCATTCTCGAATCAGGGTCCGCCTCAACTCCCCTACTCGAGGAACAAAAACTCGATTTCCCTTTGTCGAGATGAACCCGTTGTCTAACCAAAACTGCAGTGTCTTCCCCTTCTCGATCATTTTCAATAGTTGGGCAAAAACAGGATCTTGCGGTAGCGCATTCTTGATTTTGTTTCGGATTTCGGTAGACACTTGGCTGTCGATTCGAAGAATGGCGTTAAGGAACGCGTTGGACTGTTCGTTGAACTCCACCCTGCGACTCAAAGCATCCGCTACTTTATTGGTCGAACTCGCCTTATACTCCATCCAAAAATTGAATTCAGCTAGTAACTCTTGCCACCTTGCTTGTTTAGAACTCAATTTTGGTTGACTAAGAAAGTGGTTGACCGCAGTGTTATCTGTCTTCACAAGAAATCGAGAACCAAGAAGGTAGTGCCGCCATAACCTTAGACAATGGACAACTGCTAGTAACTCCTTCTCGTGAGCAGAATACCTCATCTCGGTGTCATTGAGCTTACGACTTTTATATGCTACCGGGTGGCTCTCCTGCATTAAGACTCTTCCGAGGGCAACATCTGATGCATCGGTGTGCACTTCAAACGGCTTGGTCACATCCGGTAGAGTAAGAACCGGGTCTTCAGACATAGCCTTCTTTAAAGCATCGAAGGAGGCTTGGCACCTTGTCGACCAGTCCCAAACTTTTGCCTTCTTTAGTAGTTCCATCAAGGGCAATGCGATACTGGAGTAGTCTTTCACGAACTTTTTGTAGTAATTTGCCAGTCCCAGAAAAGAACGGAGTTCCGACACATTGGTGGGCGCTTGCCATTCCTGAATAACCTTGACCTTAATCGGATCCATTTGCACTCTCCCTTGTTCAATGATGTGGCCAAGAAATTTGATACGCTTCTGCGCAAAAGAGCACTTCGACAACTTGATTACAACTCATGTTTTCGAAGTCTCTCAAATACCTTCTCTAGGTGCTCTTCATGTTCTTCCATGTTTTCGCTGTACACGACGATATCATCGAGATAAACAACGACAAAATCATCCAAGTAGTCCCTAAGAACCTGATTCATTAAGGTGCTGAAAGTGGCTGGAGCATTGGTTAGCCCAAATGGCATAACAAGGAATTCATAAGCCCCGTATCTGGTGACGCATGTGGTTTTTCCCTCATCTCCTACTGCAATGCGAACTTGCCAATACCCGGATCTGAGATCGAGCTTAGTGAAAACTTTTGCCCGGCTGAATTGGTCAAAGCAATCGGTCCACAAGAGGGATCGGGTAGTTATTCCGAATGGTTACCTTGTTGAGAGCTCGGTAGTCGACATACATTCTCAAGGAGCCGTCTTGTTTCTTTTGAAAGAGGACTGGGGCCCCGTACGGCGATTTGGCTGGCTGCACTAAACCTGCATCCAATAATTCTTTTAGCTGTTTTCGAAGTTCTGCCAGTTCGGGCCGGGACATCCGATAAGCTACTCGAACTGGAGGCTTAGCACCCGACACTAGTTCAATCTGGTGGTCCACTTCTCTACGTGGAGGTAACTTCTTCGGAAGGTTGTCGGGCATTACATCTTCGAACTCGGTTAACACCCGTCAAATGGATTTCGGCAAGGGTCCTGAACGTCTCCTGAATTTCATCCCATTTCAGCGCGGCCACAAAAGTAGGATTATCGTGCTTCAGTCCCTTCTTCAGTTGAATTGCAGATAAAAACTTCCCACTACTGAAAGGGATCATCACCGGGATGACGCAGGGGTTCTTGCCAAGCATCATGAGGCTATTCGTGCTGGGCATGACGCTAGCCTTAGTTTCCCTTAAGAACTCTAACCCCAGGATAACCTTGAAGTCGTCCATTACCACTACTAAGAAGTTGGTTCTCCCTTCATAAGGACCCACCTTGACTAACACAGATTTCGCCATTCCAGCGACAGGTTGAGGGGCCGAATTGATGGCCTTCACACGGCCCACTCCTTTCTCCAAAATAAGGCCTAACCGTTCGACTTCAGTACTTGCCAGATAGTTGTGCGTTGCGCCCGTGTCCACCATGGCCTGAATCGGCTTCCCGTTGATTTTGATATCAACATACATTAGGCCATTTCCTTGAGGACTCTTCCCAACACCTGCTCTCCCATTTGGGATTGGGTCTACCTTTCCTTTTTGTCGATGATCCTCCTCTACTGTCACCGCGTTGCAAGAATGCATGAACTGCCCTTAATAAGCACTAAGTGAAGCTCCTTCACACTCTTCGGTTTCTTCCTCAAACTCTGTGTGGTCATTTGTCTGGATACGGAAGGGTTGTCCAGAACCAGATGGTACTTTTGGGAGCATGCCACCACCTCTAGCAACAAGAGCACTTAAAAGTTGCTTGTCAGGGCAGTTGGCCATGAAATGAGCACTGTGACACAAGTAGCACGTTCCGGGGCTGACGGGCTTTTTTCCATTATTGTCGGTTTAAGAGTTCCCTGTGAACTTGTTCCCATTTTTATAATTATTTTGCTCGGTAAATGGCCTGGTGGGTGTATTGCCTCTCCAATCAGGTCTGGCAGGAGAATTCGGTTTTCTCTCCCCCGCATTCTTCACTTGTCCACTTCTTGGGACATTTGTTTTGGGACCGGTGGTGTAATCTTGCAGGCATTCAGCAGTTGATATGGCTTGATGTAACGTCTTCACTTGCCTACGATTTAGCTCCGTTTTGGCCCATGGTTGTAACCCGATCATGAAGAAGAATAGTCTATCTCCGTCATTCATATCGTGGATATCTAGCATGATGGTGCTGAACGCATTGACGTACTCCTTGATGCTCCCTGTGTGCTTCGTTTGAAGGAGTTCTTGTCGTGCGTTATGGGATGTGTTTTCGGGAAGGAATCGATCACGCAACTCTTTTTTCAGATCCTCCCAAGTGCTAATCTCGCACTCCCCAGCTTGAACCTCATTGTACTTGTTCCGCCACCATAATTTGGCATCTCCGGACAAGTACATGGACGCGGAAGATATCTTCGTTTCCTCCTTGTCGACCTTTGTTGCCCGAAAATATTGTTCCATGTCGAAAACAAAATTTTCTAATTCCCTAGTATCACGAACACCAGTGAATGCTTTGGGTTCGGGCACTTTTATCTTTGTACGCTCCCCACCTCCAACTGGTGAGTTAACGACTGCCATCGACAATATAGTCAATTTCTGGGCGAGTTGATCGATTTCAGTTCTCATCTCATCCATCATCTCCCCAAAATGACCCCCTGGTGGGATTCCCTGAAGATTTTGGAGACCTTCCTCCAAATCTTGTATGCGATCGATAAGTGCGGGCGAGCTACCTGATGCATCCCCTGCTGGCATAGTTTGGGTGCATAACTCCAAACTTTGCACACGATCGAGGAGAGAGGGCGTTCCGCCCATTTTCTCCATTAGCGAGCCAACATTTCTTTCGAGGGCTTCGATTCTCTGGCTATTGGTTCCCATCGTAACGTAGTAAGATACACCAACTGGGTTTTACAAGGCAGCAATCGAAAACAATCCCTCTGATACCAACTGTCACGGGGCGTCCTTTGATGGCACAAAGGAGGCCGCGTGAGCGACCGTGCTAACCGATAGTCCGGTCGAGTGTGATCGAATTTAATTAACAATCAACGAACAACATGTAACAACAGTAATTTTAAAGAGAGCGTGAGCACAAATTGAGATTACTTCATTGCAAGAAATGAGATTACATAGAAAGCTGTTACAATTCGAAAGAGCGTAAAAGCTTGAAAACAAAGTGCTAAACAACGTGCACTGGTAGGCAACTCGGGTGTGAGGCAGATAGTCTTATCCCCACATATAACCACTTAATGAAAATACCAAAGTTGTAGTAGTGCACGTTGGGTCTTACAAGTTACAAGAAAACTTATACAAAGGAAATGCAATACAATTACAAAGGAAATTCCTAGATCTAATTACATGGAAACAATATTTACATATGAGAAACCTAAACATAATAAAACTAGATGACGCTGGATCGCCTGTTGGGCCGTGCTGCGCTCGGGCGCAAGCACGGTGCTGATGAAGTGTAGTCGATGTCGGTCACGAGTGCTGTTGGAAGGCACCCCGTGACACTTAGGCAGGAATCTTCAATGGAGTGCAAGCTTTGTTATTGGTACTTTGTAATTGTGAAGTATAGTCTAGCATTATATATAATAATTTAGTGACACTTTCATACATTTTTTGGGTGATGTTATATATACCTTTAATTTGTAATTAAGATATAACAAAACTATTTGGTGTTGTAGATAGATAATTAGGGGTTAGGTGCCCAATTACATAAAATACAAATCGGTGGTAAATTGTTGACTTGAAGATCACATTCAATAATAATTTACTGAGTTAGTAATAAAAATTCGGTCAAAAGTTGTCGGGTAAGTCAAATCGGTAAAACATTACCAAATCAAATGTTTAAATTTGACAATGAGCCACCAATTCGGTATTTAAATTTTAAATGTCTCTTATAATATTGTTAATCATTAATAATAAAAAATATAATATTAAAATTAAAATTAAAATAATATCCCGACTACAACTTAAAAATACATATAACATCATCCATATTTTTTAGGACACTTTATGCATATTCAATTATTCATATTAAATGTAAGTGCTGCCCATGTGGATTAAGCTCTGACATGTTTCTCGGCAAAGGCTACAGAGCAAAAACTTTTTGTTTTTCTTTTTATCACCAGCAAAAAGCTCGCGAAAGCGGGAAATTAATTAACATGCACATCAGTCAAAGAAAGAAAGGATAAACACTTGGACAACTTTAAGATATTTGGTAGCGATATGTATATACAAACATGTATATAAAAAAAATTAGTACGGATCAAATTATTTTATGATATTTTTTTTATAATTTTTTTTTAATTTTTTTTATAATAAAAAAAGTTATAAAAAAATTAGGTCCGTACATATTGATTCGCATTTAAAAATTTTCGCATACATATGTGTAATTTTTTTTCCATAATTCAAAGTGAGCCTCATTGTGGCTACGCTACACCCCTGGTCCTACATATATAATTGTGGTGTCGAATTTTTGTTTGTATGGTATTGACGGCGAAAAAATTAAGCTTGAAAATCCCACCTTCTCTCGTAAAAATAAAATAAAATTATTGTTTGACTTTTCAATAAAGTTGGAAAGGCTTAAGTTAAAATATTTTAAAAAAAAGTTGGAAAAATAAATAATGAAATTTCATTTTACTTTTAATTTTCGAACCAAAAATTTTTCCTTTTTTTTTTTTTTGGTAACAGTAGTGTGCTATTTAAAACTTGTACCACTTGGACTTTGTAATGGGCTTTTAATGTTAGGACTATTGGGCTTTTATGATGTTAGTGCCCAGCTGAATGTGCATGCGTTATTCACTTTCATTTTTCTCTCTGTGTACAATAATTATGCGTAATAATTCGTGTCAAATACACTATTAATTATTTTTAAAAAATTCGATATTATTGACATAGTTTTTTTTTTATATATTTTTAAAATGTAAAATTATTATATAAATTAGGACTATTGGGCTTTTATGGTGTTATTGTCCAGCTGGTTGTGCATGCATTATTCACTTCGGTTTCTCTCTCTCTCTCTCTCTCTCTCTAATACAAGTTGTATCAAATACCCTATCAATTATTTTAAAAAAATCTTAAATATCAGTCACATATTCATTTTTAACATATTTCTTTATCATCACCGCTTCTCTCGCCTCCCTTTTTTGACCACTTTTCCTCCCTTTCCATTAATTTCTCCTACTACTATATCGATTTACATGCATTTTTCTACACAAACGTACATATATATAATGTATATATATATGTATTATACGTACATGTGCTCCATGTATGTAATATGCGCAATTTCTACCATATATATGCGATTTGAAAGTTTGGTGAAGTTATTAATTATATATATGTACATACACATGTCATGAATGTTCGATTTATGTCGTGCATGTGTGAGACTTTGTTCTTGGGTTTAGTTGTCTATTAGAGTGAAAATATTAAATTTAATTATTTGAGTTTATGATGATATAACTAGCATGTAGATAACAAGATCAAATTTGTGGATACTTTAATTCTTAATAGCATGTGTTTTCAAATACGAGCTTCTTCACTTTAATTTTGATTAATGAGATGGTATATTATTTTGATATTACAATAACAAAAATTAATAAATAATAGTTATTTTGGGTTTTATGGGAACAAATGATTAAATAAAAATATCTGAAATTATATTCCTTCAGCAAAATAACACAATAGTTTCTACCGTGCAATGATGCCATTGGTTAATTGCTAAGAGATGATAATTGCATTTGTGGTAATTTTAGTGCCACGAAATTGTACTTAAACTAGGACAAAAATTGTTGCATTTGTATGGCTGCAATACTTTTCTTCTGTTGTTGTAGACTTCTATAACAAAAGTATATTTTTGTGGGCATGCTTATGTTAATTAGGAAGCTCTAATCATTAAGGGTGCTTTTTTTAATTTCAAGCTTTGTGCTTGGGTGCCTAAAAAATGAGGTGTTAAAGGTGATTTTTAAGTGTTTTTATCAATACCCTTTAAAAAAAAGGCCCCTTCAATATACGTTTATTTTTTTGTACAACTGTTTTATTTATGTATCATCTCATACTTTTCTTTCATAAAATCCTTTTTGTTCCATATAAAAGCTTTGGCCAATTGTTCTTATGTTTTTGATTAGTTATTCTCTCTCTCAATATTTCTATATTTTCTCTATGTAAGAATTTTGATAGTTAAAAGGATGGGCGTAGACAATGTTGTAAAAGTTTTAAACATGTGCGCTTAATTTAGTGCATAGGCATGCATGTTTTTAGAGTAGTGGGATGGTGTGTATTTTCCACCATAATTTATAGTGGATATTTTAAATTAACATATCTTTAAACTTTGAGTTGGTGATTTAACATTTTAATTATGTTTGCATTATGTTAAAAATACTAACTTTTTAATTTGAGATTTTTTTATAATTTGAACTATTTATTTTAATTTTTTCAAGTGCTAATCATATTAATTATTGTATATATAGTTAAAATAATAATAATAATAATAATAATAATAATAATAATAATAATAATAATAATAATAATAATAATAATAATTGACAAATTATCACCCTTAAATATAACAAAAATATACAAATTTAAAGATGCATGCATCATAACTTACGGTGAAAAGCACCTAACTACCATCCCAGTACGCCATGTTTCTCTTTCTTGGCATTAAAATGAATTCACAACCTTTTTTTCTTTATTTGTAGTGTTATTCTTTTTTCATATTTTTTTTCTCCAATTTAAATAATGCATATATTATCTTATATGCCCATGTGCAGTTTCAGAGTTATCTTCTACAAAAATAAAAATAAAAATAAAAATCCCAAAGAGAATAAAAAAAATTTATGCTATAATTATTGTATTGAAAATAAATTATAATGAACCTGTGCAGTTGCATCCTGTTTATTATATTAAAAAAACATGCATGTTATTAATAAGGATTGAACCTCCAACCTTAATGGCGTGGCAGGTCAAACGTTTTTTTTTCTTTTTTTACTTAAACTTGAACCCCATCCATTGTAAATTTTAATTTGACAAACCAAAATCCAACCTGGTTAAAAAAAAAAAACCAACCCAATCAGCGGCGTATTTTGCCATCCCTATCTAACATTGAATGCCCAAGATCAGTAGAGCAATTAAGCCCAACAAGTTCCAAATATAATTTAAAGAAATCGCCAAGTAAGAAGAGCACATGCGAAACTGTTCCTGGCAGAACAAGTTCCAAAATAATTTAATCAAAATTATTATAGTATTAATTATACATCACAAAAAATTATTAGTGTAACCTATTTATTTCAACCAGCCCCTCCGTTAAAGCCCGAGTTCACCGAGGTACGAATTTGACAAAAAGTTAAATATCATATAGGACATTAGATCGTAATTTGTGCTAAATATACTATTATTTATTCAAAAAATATTTTAAATTTTATGCACACAACTCTTTTATCTCTTTATATATTTTGCAGATTCAAAAACCATTTCTCATATATATATATATATATACGGCCAGGATCAGGTGCGGACTGATCCGTACGGATTAATATTTTTTATAACACTTTTGCATGATAAACAAACACCTTTCAAATATTTTTATAATAAAAAAAAAGTCATAAAAAGATCAATATGCAAAGATTGATTCGTACCAAAAATAAACCTATATATATATATATATATATGCGTGTGTGTGTGTGTGAAGAATATGCTTGCTTTAAAGTAAAACTAGACAGGGAAATATACCCAAGGGCTGGGTATGCACATTTAATGTTTGGCCCATTAATTTAAACACAAAGATAGGAAAATAAATGTTTGGCCCATTAATAGATTCGTATCAACCAAAAGGTTACTTGTTCACATAATCCAGCCTCCTTCTCTTATGGGATTTTATATATATTAGACACAAAAGTATAAGTCAGTCGTATGTATGCCAGATTTTATACAAGGATATATAGACCAAATTTAGAATAAGAAAATAACAAAAAATAGAGTTAGTTTCTGGTCATGCTATTGGCACTCTTTAGAAATCTTTAGATATTTTAAAACAATTTTTAGGGGAAATTTTTTCACCATCTTTTACGATATTTTTGCTTAAAAGTTGTTTTGAACTGCCTCGAGATTACTAAAGTGTGCCAATAGTTGCACCCCTAATTTAATGATTAAAATTATTATCAACCAAAAGAATGTAGATTCAAATCTCGACACCAATATTCTTTTATTATATTAATGATAATAAGGGCAAAATGGAAAAAGCATAAAATATTTAATATCGTAATATAATTTATACCTTTCAATTTGTACGTAGGTGTAAAATGCATCCTCCATACCAATTTCTTAAATTTGAAACAGAAGGTACTTTGATGATATGTACAATGTTTCAGTGCAATAAATCTTATTTTATTATAAATGACATTTTTTTATTCTTATTTTGCTTAAATTAATAAGCAATAGCGTAAGCTGCTGTCGGAAATAAATAAATTGAATAAGCCCTCAAGGTTTCATTTGACACTATTCTTTTTTACACTAGGCGGTATTTGGACCAACTTTTGCACACTTTGACTAATCTTGTTTTGCAGATATTAGATTACATTCATTCCTGGTCAGCCACATGCATAATGTTTTTACCGTCGTTAGAGTTTTGACACTATGTTTCGGTACTTTAAAAGTTGGAAAGTTTTTGAAAACGTTTCGAAAACATAGTGGAATGAAACAAATGTATTAAACATAATTAATGGTCAAGAATAAAAATTATATTTTATTGTGTGAGTCGATAAATTGATTATGTCTTAAAAAAATAACAAAAGCAAAGTGAATTATTTATAAGATTTCTTAGAATATGAGAACTTAAGTGTTTCGACCTCAAATTTATTTCTTTACAACAAATTGGTTGTAGTTATAATGTCTAGTTTTACTTTGGGAGGACAATGAAATTTCGTAAAAATAAAAAATTAAAAACAGAAAGGGATTTCAGTACATATTCGTTTGGCTAGGGTTTTGTAACCAGTTGAGATATTTGAATGGCATATTAATAAGATTTTGTCAAGTTTGAATTTATATGATTTCTTAAGAGCTTAAAACTTAAGTTAATATATAACCAAAAAGAGGGGTGTAAATCTGCAGTTGGAAGATTTTGTTTTATAAATTTCTGTCGAGGAAAAACAAAAATTGTAGGTATTTCGTTAAAAACTCTTTATGTGAGAAATTAGAGTTCAACAAAAGGAAATTTCGTATGTTTCGACAAAAATTTATAGAAACTTTAAACTTTGGTCACACACCATTGAAACAGTCTGCTCAACTCATTCGACACTACGCTATATAGTGTGATTATGGGTCATGGGACCATCAATATAAATGAAATTTGCTTAGGGGAAGGTAGATAAAGATAATAAGAGAGGGGCAGCGATTTTGTAGTCTGTTGGTATTTTGCATGTTTTTGTAAAAAATATATTTTAAGTTCGACCTACATGGATGTTTATATATATATATATTAAAAAAAACTGAGAGGGGTTTAAGATGGCAATTAACGGGTTTGTGTTTACATAGTTTTTAAGAGTAAATTGGTTTATTGTCGTAAGATTTTTTTAACATTGATTATGTAAAAAAAAATTAAAAAAAATAAAAATGAAACAGAGAAAGTATCATATGGAGTATAATTCTTATTTCTCAAAATCCCGTTCACATATTACAAAGAAAAAAAAAAGAAACAAACTTGGACTTTTTGTATCATTTAGAAAGAAAAAATGAAAAAAAAAATGGTATAACTAAAGTCCTCAATTACCTACCCACCCACTCTTTCGATACCGTCCATGCCAAAGATCAAGATTGTTAAAGTGGTACTTTCATTTCATTTTATTTTTCTTTTAAAGTGGTACGTACTTATGGCCTTAAGGGAGTTGCAAGTTTTGGTGAAGGTGCTACATAGACAAGCAAAGAGGAGAGATTACAGTGAGAAGAGATCTAAATAACGGATTTTATGGTTGGGGTTAATAAGATTGGCACTGTTTATGATCGGAATAAACACTTTTTGAGAATTCGGATTTGTTGAACTTTGGGATGTTACGGATTAGAAACTCATCGATGAGATGAATTTCACAGTATAATTTAAAAAATGAGACTGTAAATTTGAGATATATTAAAAGAAGAGTGAATTGAGAATGAAAGAAGTACTCAATTGATGATATCTTTATATATATACACAATATTACTAACATATGGCTCTATTCCAAGGGTAAGTAGCCCCACAATATTATTTTATTTTTTTTTTATAATTATTTGTACTAAATGTTGGCCCAAAGTTGCTACATAAAGTGTCTCTCTAATTTTGTTGAATTGCTCCACTTGGGTAAAGGGGTACCCCAATCCACTTTTTTTTTCTTTGATTTTAACCCAATATCTCTCTCTATTCTCACTTCGTATTTTTTTTATCAATGGTTCTTCATCTCAATCATAAACTCTCTATTTCTATTTATTTATTTTTATCATTTTGTCTACATAGTTTAAGAATTTCTCTGATATATTGTACTCATTTGTGCGAGTGTTCCACCTAAAAGAAATTTTTGGCTCCACGCCTGAAATTATACCATATTTTTTATTTTGCCCTTTTTCTATAAAAACACAATAATATTCAAACAATGACTACAAAGTAGGTTCACACTTAACCATTGTGTCATCTATCATTATTGTTAAAGGTTTTCTCCAAATTTTATACAGCGAGTCGCACACGTATTATGTGTGTAACCCTATATATAAAGTCAAGATGAAACTATAATCATACAAGTGCATGTAATAACATGATTCATTCAGATAAGTAAATTAGAACTTTGCTTAACCATTAAATTATTTTTTTGTTAATTTATTTTTATTTAAGTTTCTTATATGGTAATTGCATAGATATATATATATATATATACACACACTTTAAGGATCATATTTAAGTTAACTAGCTTAAAAACTGTCCATTTTGCAGGATAAACATACAAATCAATTTTTTCATGAAACTTGGTGGAATTGATCTTTATAATGAGTAGATTATCTCCACTAAATTATATATATATATATATATAACTCACTGTGAAGTTGATTAACTAAATATCTAAAATTTCAACGACCATAAAATATCAATGTTTTAGTTAACTTACTTTTAAGTTGAATTTTTTGAGGAAATTCAGTAGATAGAATCTACTCATTATAAAAATTATCTCCGTCAAATTTTATAAAATAAAATAAAATTATCCATTTACCTCTCGAAATTAAATGGACGATACCCCTTATGAGAAGCCCTTCCATATACACATACATATATATATATATAGTACATTTCAAGTAAGGTCTTAAATGAAAGACCTTAAGTCACGGATTAAGAATTTTGGGGGGTCATGAATGGATTTTTTAACAAAACTTGATGGAGATGATCTTCATAATTAGCAGACAATTTTCACTAAATTTTATAAACAAATTCAACCAAGAAGTGAGTTTATTACAAAATTCATAAAGATCATATTTACGAAATTTCGTCAAAAAAATTCATCCCTTTAACTTCTCAAAAATTTTAATCTGTGAAGTTAAAGTAGTACAATCAACAACACAACATGCGGGCATATCTAAAGTCAAAATAGTTGAAGACCACATGGAACCATTTGACCGACTTAATAATTTCCGATCATTACGGAAGAAACAAACACATCCAGTTATGGTTTGAAGTAAAGAACAAGATTTCGTTAATCATCTATTATTATTATAATTATTATTATTCCCCTACTTCTAAAACAAAATCATTACTTTAATTTGTCGTAGAATCTCCCTCTTCTTCTTTTCCCCTTTTCCCTTTTCTTTTCTTTTCTTTTACTTTTCCCTTTCTACTTTTCCCGCCTTGTCTGTCGGTAGTTGATTCCTCTATGCATTTTAAGTTGATAGTCCAGTTACTTTATACTTTAAAAAAAAAAAAAAATTTAATTTTATTGTAACTAATAGATAGATAAGAATTCAACTTATTGTTAATTGTGGGACATCGTAAATTAATTATGTCTCAGAAAAATATGAGATTATCAATTTGAAATATTTTAAAAAATATATTAATATTTAAAATAATAATTTGCTTATACATTCTAAGAAATAAATAATAACAATTTCTTGTATTCGGTATTTTCTTATACACTCTTCCCTTTAAAAAAAATAATTTCAATTTGACTAGTGTATAATTTTCTAAGAAAGAAATAATAACTTTAATCTAATTGTTCTAAACTTATTTTAAAAAAAATTCTTCAGTTGAGAGATAATTAGAAATGTCTTCGAAAAAATCAATATCATGAATTTACTTCTCTGGCTTACAAAGTAGGTGGCTTTCATCAACTTTGACATACAAAAAGAAATAAAAAATAAAATTATATGTATTATCCTTTTCTCTGTTGAAACAATGGATTGATTAGGGGAACATTGGGTTGGTGGGTTGGTTGAACTCTATTCATATATTATTGCATTTTGTTTTGGTCCAAAATTATAGAAAATTCATTTTAGAGTTTTGAAACCAAAGAGACCAAATCGACATATTCAAAGAGATGTAAAAAATTCCCTTCGAGGACATCTGATAAAATTTGAACGATGTAGATGAGTGATAAAAAAAATGACCTAAGGGCTTAATAGACTGGTTAAAAATTCACTCTTGTACAAAGCATATCCCGGTTTTTTTGGTCCTTCTCTGCGCTTTTAACTCAAATAATGGGTTGAAAAAGAAAATAACATGATCCATATATGTTTGTCTAGCTCTTACTTGTCTTAATTTTCATATTTATGTTTTCATCCTGTGATTTTAAAGCAATTGTTAAAAATAAAATAAAAAATATGTCATTGTTCTTTTATTATGTTTAAGAGTTTTTACTCAAGTTGCGTCGGCCATCACTTTCCAATTATGAGATTTTGGGTTTCATTCCTTTTTCCATTGGATTTGTGGTATTTTCAAACGAATAGACTTTAAATCTTTCTTTCAAAACAATAAATACTTTAAAGCAATTGTTAATAAATCCCATCAATATTTTGCAATTAATACAAATTTTTTTAAGGAAGACTGATTTACATATTTTACATGAATTTATGACAAATTATATATATATAAAAAATTAATGATTTAAATTTCCAATTCTCATTTCCAATATGAACCTATAACAAAATGTAAAATAGAAAAATCGCAAATTATTGTGGTCCAATAACTAATTAAAACATTTTGGAGTGTTTAAGCTTGAGTACAAATCTCATAAATGAAATTTGATCCGCACCAACTGATCGGCTGGTTTTATTAATGCCTCATGCAATTTATTGTGAAGGACCACATTAATTTGTCACTTTCATACATTTTTTGAATCCCCTGAGGTTAAAATTCCTTAGCCATGCATAAATATATAACGATAATGTCCACATGTTGATCCGAAATGGGAGAAGCCTACTGATCATCCTTGCATTCGTATTAATGTTGATGTGGCAGTGTCTTGCAGTTCCAATTACTAAGGGGTTGAGTAGATTGAAGGAGCAATAATAGTTTTGCTATCTTTGCGGTGGCGAAGCGTTTACTTGGTACCTTTTCAGCATAAATTTCAATGGTTATAGGTATTCTTTGTGCGGTAGAGGAAGCTGTTTCCCGTGGCCTTCATCGCGTAGAATTAGAGAGTGTTTATCAAAGGGTGATCAATCTGCTTTCATCGAGCATGTCGGCCTTCAATGAGCTGGGAAAAATATTGTTAGAGAAATTAAAGAGAAGTGATTTAATCATAATTTTGTGTTTCGATATGTTCTTAGAGCAGTCAATAAGGTGGCTCATAATTTAGCAAATTATGATTTGTCTATTTTGTTTTCGAAAAGATGGAATTCCTTTTTCTCATATTGGCTTCATTTTCTGATTATTAATGATATTTTGCGTTTTTTGGTTTCAATATATATATGTAACGATAACAACAAAATACCACATTATTTTAATATATATATATATTGACTAATTTCACCAACTGAACAAGATCAAATCTTTTGGTCACTAGTCACCTCCTATTTAATTTCCAGATGTTGCGAATTATTCAGTTTAGTTTTATCAATTTCTATAACAGTATTTCATGTGTTTAGACAAACATATCAATATTGCCTCTCTTTTTTTTTTCTATTACTTTCCTCTTCAGAGCATCGACAACAATATTGTAGATGTCACGGGAAAATCTATACTATATAAAGCCATTGGAAGAGTGGTGGTAGGCCGCAAAAAGTGTGATTTTAAAAAAAAAATTCCCATATTATCATTTTATTTTATTTTACCATTGAGCAATATTTATTTCTAACTTTTTCATTTAAAGTCACATATCAATTATGCATCATGTGTATATACAAAATAGATCAAATGTGTACATTTAATGCGTATGCTTCAGTGTTTAATAACATAAAGTTGTAATGTTACACAAATATCGTTTTTCACTTTGAATCAAATGAAAATTCATTTGTGTTTTGCGCTTAAAAATACTTTGTTTCTCGTATCATTCTGAGAGAAATTATTTGTTATTAGATCAATGATTTTTTTTACGGACTTAAAAACTAATAATTTTAAATTTATTTTAACAACTCTACCGGTACAACAATTTAAGCATAATATTATCTTAGAAGATTCACCATCACAGAGATGATATTCCTAATTTTTTTATATTTTTTGGAAGGACTCATCTTTAAAGATTGAACAAAAGAACAGTCAAAAAAAAAATTAACAAAAGAATAGAAAAATCTTTAAAGATATAGTGTACTCCAAGGACCTAGAGTGGTACAAAAATACGAATTGACCGACCAACTAAATCAACTGCCATCTAAACTTTGATTTAATATATAGACCCCCCTTCTTTATTTCAAACTGGTCCCTACACTAAAGCAAGAAGCAGCCCATTTGAGCCTTTAGAAGTAAAACAGGGGGTAATTGAACTTTTATGACCTGAAGTTTACTTGTATTTTCACTTTTGTCTCTAATGTTTTGTTTGATACATTTGATTTTAAAAAATTTGTGCCGAATTACACTTTCATCCAAAATTGAACGCCTGCCAATATTTTGAACGGAGAATTCCATCTGCCACGTAGATTTTTCTGTCCACAAATTGGGGCATCTAATTATGGATAAAAGTTCAACTCAACTCAAGGATTAAAATGTAATAAATGAACATTTGGGACAAAAATAAAAATACTGGTAAACTCTAGGGGTAAAAAGGGTTGCTACCTTTTGACGAAGACCCCTTGTGTTTTATGGAGTAGCAACCAGCAAACATTAATTAGGTAGCTCCCCTTATTAGACATTCCCATCAAATGCACATGCTAGCCTGCAGTACATGCCATAATTTCCATACCCCACACCCCCCTCCTCCCTCTCAATTCCTCAATCCACGCATATCATCCCGGAGAGAGAATCTCTCTCTAAACTTTCTCTTTCTAACCCAATATCTAGATATATAAATACACACAAATATGACTTAGAGATAATAGAATTTGTAGAGTAAGTGACACACCAATATCTCTCATCTTGCAATGGCTCAGTATGCTAAACCAAACTTTTTTCTCTTGTTTCTAGTGCTTAATTTTGCTTCTCTCCAAATTGAAGCTAGGGAGAGCATGTTCTTTAACAAGGCCACCATTCATTATAATGTGCCCCAAATTGAATCACCGACACCAGCACCCACACCCGCACTGGCGCCTGAATTAAGACCACAAGTGCATGCCCCAGTACTTGCACCTGAATCAGAATCCGTGGCACCCGCGCTGGCACCTGAGGTAGAGTCCCCAACACCCGCACCAGCGCCAGTCGAGACAGAATTTGGCTATGGCCTTTATGGTCAAGGTGCTAACGATGAAAACAATGTTCCCACTGAAGAATTCAAAAGCGAGAGCTATAAAGAGTACAACACTGGCGATTCCTACTCCACCCCCTCGAGCTTCAACAACAACAATAAAAATGGTTACTCCACGCCCTCAAGCTTCAACAACAATGGCTACTCCACACCCTCAAGCTACAACAACAACAACAACAACAACAATGGCTACTCCACACCCTCAAGCTTCGAAAATAACAACAATGGCTACTCCACACCCTCAAGCTACAACAACAACAATGGCTACTCCACGCCCTCAAGCTACGAAAATAACAACAATGGCTACTCCACACCCTCAAGCTACAACAATAACAATGGCTACTCCACGCCCTCAAGCTACGAAAATAACAACAATGGCTACTCCACACCCTCAAGCTACAACAACAATGGCTACTCCACGCCCTCAAGCTACGAAAGTAACAACAAGAATGGCTACTCCACGCCCTCAAGCTATGAGAATAACAACAACAATGGCTACACTACGCTCTCAAGCTACGAAAGTAACAACAACAACGGCTACTCCACACCCTCAAGCTACAACAACAACAACAACAACAACAATGGCAACTCCATGCCCTCAAGCTACAACAACAATGGTGCCTTTTCCACGCTGTCAAGCTATAAAAACAATGGCTATACCACTAGTTACAATAACAACGCCAACGTGAACGAACGACAAGGCTTGAGCGACACAAGGTTTTTGGACAACGGTAAGTACTACTACCAAGTGAATAAAGAGAATTACAATCCGGAGAGATACGAATCTACGAGGGGAAGTAGTAACAACAACGAGGGGTATTCCGGTAATGGCGAGAAGTCAAAGTACGAGTTTGACTCCATGGAAGAGTACGAGAGGCAACAGGGTTATCCCGAGGAGTATATTCCATGAAAATTTACCATTCATATCATTTAGGGAAGAAAATGGAAGAAAGAATTGTAGAGCAAGATTAAGTTATGTTTACTCTTTGTGTGACGTTAATATACATAGTAATTTTACTTGTGTTTTCCATTATATCTTATTTAATTTTCCTTTTATCTGAAGTTAAAGAAGAAATTAAGATGGTGATCAAAGAAGTTTTTCACACGGGGGAATTATGGAAGGGGATTTTGGTTAATTGAATGGAATTGGAGTTATAATTGTGTCATTATTTAATTGCACACTGGTAATTGAGGAGACAAGCTCACTTTGAGTGGAAAAATAATGATGACTGTTGTCACCATACGTGGTGCTTATATTTGATCTCCATAGTGGCCGGGTACTGATATTATTGTATGTTCATCATTTAATATTGTCAAGTGATACGAGTTTTTTTTAAGCCAGCGTCAAGTTCAGTTCGTTATTAATTTATATTAAAAAAAATGAAGATAATATTAAAAGTTTGTGTTTGACTTTTATAATTTTATATATGTATGATTTTTAGCACTCTAATTAAATACATTAGCATTCTACAATTTATTATAAATATATATATATAAAGTTTTCCAAAAAAATATATAAAATTCATTATTAATTAAAAAGTTATATTAACTATGTTTGTGAGGACGGAATTGGGCATCGGCCTAGAGGTTCCAACCAACTCCACATTTTATAAATCAGACTAATAGCCATGTAGGGAAAACAACTAAAAATTCAATAGACTCCTTAGTCCAACCCAACCCTCTCTCAATCCAATTGATCAATCCAATCCAGCCCAACCAATCCTTCTCAAATGTTAGTAAAATGGAAAAAAAAAATGGTAAGCCTGTTCCATGCTACAATACAAAGAATGAGTAAAAGAAGCATGTTAATTGAAAAACTACTATATAGTCACCAAACCAGGACATCTCTCTCCCTTATTTTTTTTCTTTAACATGCTTTTAAAGTTTTGTAAATTTGGAGTATATTTTAATTCTTTTAAGAATGTATTAACTTTTATAACTTTCAATATACTTTAACAAATTGAGAAATATTGAAACTTCTAATTTTTACATCAATTAATAGTTAAAAATACTACTTATATGGTATTATAATATGCTGATTATTTTTTAAAAATGAAACACGCTGGACTTAATTTGGGACCTTTTAAAAAGTTTCTTTCTTTTTTTTTTTGCCTTAAAAAAATAAATTCTCTCACCCACAAACACATTTTTTTTCTTTTTTTAAATTGCCTAGACACTCATATTCACTCTAATCTCCTTGACCTTAGGGTTGTAAAATAAAATAATGAAAATGAGTAATTGAAATCACGCTTCAAAATTGAACAGAGAGACTGGCTCTTCAACATGAAGAACCATTTTTGCTAGTACTTGTAGACACATGAATGGGTTAGGCGGATTTTGCCAAACCCGAACTACTTTAAAATTCCTCCAATCTGACCTAAGGTGGGTTTTATATTGGAAAACTCGAATCCAACCTGCTTGTTAGTATACTTGGACCTAAAACCGTCTAGACCCGAATTGTTGCACCTCACTCCGATATAATTATAGCTTATTATAGAAGTATAAAATGTAAAATATAATTTGGGCAAGTTAGGTATGGGCTTGTCAACGAATTGGATCAAAATGAATCCAAATCCGTATTTGCAAAAGTTTTCGAATTGGATCGAATTACGTAAGGAATCATCAAAACATTTATCTATATCCAAATTTGTTCAAATCGGAATATATCTGAACCATTTAAAATTTTAATTATATTGTAATTAGTTTGTAAATATATAAAAAATAATTAAACTAATATAAAAGGTGAGACTAACAACAATCAAAATTCATCTTTTCTTGTAAAAAGAAATTCATTTAATATTTTTTAAGTTATAGTTATTTTTTATAAGTGTATTAATAATAAGGTGGTAAATATAAAAAATAAAATTTAAATATAAATGTGTGTCTTGAATCGAATTGAATTGACATTTATCCATATCCAATTTGTTAATCAAAAGCCTAACGAATGAATTAGAACTTCAATTCTCAATCCATATCCGACTGGTTTAGATTGAATTCGAGTATAAATTCGTTCCATTAACAAGTCTAATCAAATCAAATGAATTTATTTTACCTAAATCCAACCTGATATAAATTTTAGTTTGACAAACCTAAACTCAAATTGGTTGAAAAAAAAAAGAAAAACGTTCCAAACCGACCTCATTCGGGTCGGGGCGGATTAAAACCCTATCAGTCTTTTAGACTTTAGTGTTGTGGCTGTTGGAAAAATTTACATTTTAGTCCCGTTGGGAATGTTCTTTAAAGTTTAAACCACCCATAAAAAGTACAAAAACAAAAATTTTGTAGCGGGAGAGGGAAGTGTGTGAAGAAACCATTAAAAGACCTCTTCTCTTTGCTTTCTTGCGCCAAACGAAACCCTCATTTCGTTTTTGTCTTCTTTAATTAGGGTTTTTCAGCTTCCAAATCTTTAATTTGACTATTTGATTTTGTTTTGTGGAAAATTATATTCCATTTTGATTGATTCTTAGAGTTCAATTTCACTCTTCTCTCTGCACACCATGGCTTCGGATCCGAACAATGCCGATGGCACCTATAGAAAGTACGAACAGAAGAAGGACGAAGAAGAAGATTTAATCCAATCCGCTAAAGTAAAAATGAAAACTAATCGTCCAAAGTCTTTAATTAATTAATTAGCTGCTTACTTGCTCATGTTTATGGCTGAATTTTCTGGATTTCGTAGTCTGAGGAGGACACGGAATTGAAGCATCAATTGGAGTTGTACGTTCATATAATTCTTCAAGATTCTGAAACAGGATTAAAGAGAAATGCTCTCGAGAGTCTGAGGTATTATTCGATGTTCTCATCAATTTTGAATAATCATTATTCTGTAGAAACTTTGTATTAGTTGTTTAGGGTTTTATCTTCAATTTCTTAATTGACTATATCTTTTACCGGTCGATAGTGTGGGCATTAATGTGAAACTATCTGCATTGTGAGTTAGAATATGTAAATGAATACTGCTACGTGATCTAGTGGCAAGGTTTTAATTACCCTACAATGCACGTTTTCTTCTTCTTGAAATCAAGAACCTAAAATAGTTTTCAATGATTGAAATAAACGAATAATGGAAGAGAGGGAAGTTGAGGTCCTTCTGAAAAGCAGTATTGTTGTTTGAAACTGTGAAGTTCTTAAATAATGTAAGAAATTTGTGTTGGTTAAAAATTATTATTCGTTAACATATATCAGTTCGGCATGCAAAATGGAAGATCATTTGAAGAAGGATCACAATTTTTGATTGAGCTGCTAGTAGGTTTGCCCTTGGGACTAAATTATAGTTTATTGGAGCATCATTTTTAAAGGAAACTTGAAGTATAACATGCATTGGCCTCAAATGAGAGACTCTGTGTGGAAGAGTGGATATGATTGGTTGTTTTGATGCCTTTTATTTGAAGCGTTCAAGTAGTTGAGAATATGAGATTAGAGTAGCTGTGGATGTGGATGTTTAGGCAACTAATTTTGCATCAACTGTGAACAACACTTCATTAATTTGTAGAGTAGTGAGGGCAATCATAATTTCATCCCAACATCGAATCAGCTGGTATGATTATCATTAAATTTTCAAGTACTAATGAAAGTAATTATTTTGTTACTTCCATTAGTAGAGTATTTTATAGTTTACCCTTGACTGGGAAACTTTTTCACTTTCTTTTAGGCATGAAATTCGGATTTCAACAAGCTCTATGACTGCAGTTCCAAAGCCATTAAAGTTCTTGTATCTACATTATGCAACTCTAAAGGCATTCTATGAAGCAATGGCAGATCCGGATTTGAAGGTATTTGGTTGTTTAGTTGGAACTCCACACTTGTTTATATCAATTATGCTAACTCATTTGATTTCATTCTCCTTCTATAACAGAAATTACTAGCAGATATACTTTCAATTTTAGTCTCAACAATGCCTGCAGAAGGAGATCGGGTATGCTATCTTATGTTATATTTTAGATATATATATTTATGGTTCATTTTGTTTAAGTACTTCTCACCTGAGGGGTTTGGCTTGCTTGGTCGTTATATGTGAAATCCATTTTCCCATGTGGGGATGAGGGATTGGAATATGTTCATGTAAATGTGATGCTTGGACACCCTTAAGGCTTGAACTTATGCATTCTTAGGCGCTGGCCCATGAAAAAATCAGCCAGGGTCCTAGGCAACACGGGCACCTTCGTGGGTTTCACTCATTCATTTTAAGTATTTTATTTTGTGTGCAAAAATGGTACTTTTCTTTTGTTTTAAACTCTTATAGTTTTGTAAGAAATAAGTTATTTCTTGTAGTAAAATATTTCGAAGAAGTAAAAAAAATAAAAAATAAAATAGTAAAATGACCGCCTAGCGTGTTGCTGCCTAGGCCCTGCAATGGCATTCAAGGTGCTAGGCGCTCTATTGCCGCCCTAGTCTGGTTAGCGCCTTCTAGAACATTGTTACATACTTTTTCTTTTTGACAATTATTGTTACAACCTTTGTTGCTGTTTATATGGTGTTAATGGTTATCTATATTATTGTTTCTGTGGTGCATTTGATTAATATGTTGTATATGCAGTTCTTGCGGGAGAGCTTGAAGTATAGGTTGTTGGGATCTGAAGGTGATATTGATTGGGGTCATGCGTATATTAGGTAAGTTGTTCTACTTCTGATTTGTTTTTATTCAAATATTGTTTCGTATGATTTTAACTGAAAGCCCTCCAAAGTAATACTTATTTGCTCACGCTCCCATTCAATCTCCTTTGAATTAATAAAACAGAGAGGAAGTTAATTGCTTTAACTTACGGTTAACCCTTTTTTCCTCTTTCTTCATAACAAATTTTGCGGAAGTGTTGCACAGTTTATAGTTTTAGAATTGTAACTCTATTAACATATTAGAACCAGGCCCTAGAAGTAGGAGTAACTTCTATCAAAAATGAAATGTGCACACAGCTGCATAGACAATCAAACCTGAATAATATAAGAACAGAGAATTATTAGGCATAGACAGTATTTGGAACTTAAACTAAAAGCAGCTTCCACATTAATTTAAGTACCCATCGATCTTGCATGATTTTTTTCCCATTCTTTCAACCCACCAATTTATTAAAAAAAAAAAGAAAGAAGAAGGTGATATTTTTCTAATTTTATTTCCAAATTGCATGTACTTTTTTTTGGGACAAGTTGCATGTATGTTGACTCATTCTGAGTCCTTTCCATTTCATTTGTAGGAAGTTTGACCTCAGGTCATGATTGAATTTCATTCTAAGATTCATTTTCTTTATGTAATGATGATTTTGCTTGTGATAGGAACTTGGCTGGAGAAGTCTCACAAGAGTATGTAGAACGGCGGGTTAGTATTTCTATCTTTTGTGACTGAATCAGCGGAAAGTGTTCTTTCTTTACTCCATTTGAAGTCGAAATGGTTTGTAATACAAACTTCCAAATATTCAATAATGGCATCATTTCTCTAAACTTCATTATTTTGCAGTGTTAATTCTCTACGTTCTAATCATATGGTGCCCATAATATGGAAGTGGCCATTTAATCAGTTATAGGGATAGAAGTTTATATAGAATTGTTGTTGCTTAGAAGACATAGTAAACACAATTTACATTTGTGAACATTATATTTTGCTGGACTCGTTCTAAGTAAGCATATGTCCTTTTAATGAACCATTTCAGAGTGGAGAGGACAATGAAATTGATGATCTAATGGAGCTCGTAGGTCAAATTGTTGTTTTTTTCTTGAAGGTGTGACACATTTAGAAACCCTTTTTCTTGGATACAATTTTTTCCTATTAGCAATAATATTTAGATAACATTTTACTGTTAAACTATCTGTGTTATCTCATTTATATATTTGGTTTTTTTAATTTGCAGCACAATGCTGAGCACGAGGCGGTTGATCTTTTGCTTGAGGTATTAGTAACGTCCTGTAGTCTTATTATATATTGTATATCCATTCTAATTTGTACTTGAAGGTTAATAAGTGTTCATTGATTATTGCAGGTTGAAGACCTCAGTACATTAGTGGACCATGTTAACAGTACAACTTATGAAAGGGCATGCCTGTACCTCATCAGCATAGCAAGGTAAATTGAGTTCTAAAAACTTGAAGGGTGACATAGACTTCGGTGGGCGAATTTAGACTGCTATGGTATCCTTTTATTTTTTTTAACAAAATTTTCTCATACTTGGTTAAAGTTCATGTGTTACGCGCATGGGCCATATCCTTTGAAAGAATTTGACAGATGAGGTACCTAAGTGCACAAGTACCTTAGTCTAAATTCATCCATTTTCAGGTACTTACGTCTAAATCACCCAAATTTAAAGGGGTCTGTGGCCTACCTGAAAACTTAATTTGCCCATTATTACGTTATCGTGGTAGTTAAAGTATGTTTTGACTGAATAGAAGGATCTTTTATCAGAACAGAATATGAGCAAAAGAAAGTTTTAATAGTTCCGCTATTAAATATACTTTCATCCGTTCCAGAAATTCTTTTGGTTGTTCAAGTTATGAATATATGCACAAACTACAATTTTGTAATTTTCTGAAAAAGATAAATAGTTAACAAAATTTATTGCTGAACAGTGAAAATGCTTTTCAACTTTTTACTTTTCAGTTAAGTGAAAACTATTTCACCCGGAACCAAACAGGCTCCTAAGGGTACCATTTTGTTGAAATGTTTTTTGAGGAGTGGCAGGTTAATGTGGATTGGCACTACTTGAATGGCTTATAAGGAGGTGTGCAGTGAACAATATCAGGCACAAAATCTTGGATAAAGGCTAGTAGGAAACCTTTTTAACATAGTAGCCTCGCTCACACATGTAAAACGACATCAAAGGACTAGAAAAACTTTTAGAAATGACAAAATACTGGTAAGTTGCACTTTAAATGGCTTATTTCATGGTATTGTTTAGTTCATATGGTGCCTTCAGCACCTCATCATCCACGTCTGGCTGTCCCTAATGATTCAAATCAGGATTCCAATAAGGGCAATCTTGATTTATGATTATCATATTTTTGTTCATTTGTCTTCTTTCTAATACACCGTATATAAGTATTAATTGAGACATTCCTTAAATTTTGGAATACGATGTATTTACTTCCCTTCCTGAATTATATTACCTTATTCGTTAATGGTTTTAGTGTTTTTTTTTTCCTTTTTTAAACCCTCTAACCCCAAACTAAGGCATTAGAGTATTCTCATTCCAAAAACATAATAAGAGAGAGGTGACAAAAGCCCACCTCCAAGGCTTAAACAAAAGATGCATGAAGCCATTAACAAACTTGCAAAAGAATATCAAATGGAAGAAAAAGGATAGATCAGAAAGAAATATTCTCATGCCCTAGGAACAATAACGATATAGAAAGCGAAACTATTGTGATACCTGAAATTTACTTATGAAAAATCTTCCAAAAGAGAAAACTGCCTAGAACTAGAATATAAAATCGGAATAGTACCTTGATCCAAGATTTATAATTGAAGCTTTTGATTGCTTATATTGGCATTGAAAATTAGGTCATTGATCTTGGTTTCATCTCATATTTTTCATTGTTACATATTGCAGATTCCTTCCTAAATCAGATGCGTTTACAGCTATGGATGTTGCACATTCGATCTATATGGATTTTCATGAATTTACAAGGGCACTTCAGACTTCACTGTTCCTTGACATCGAGGAGGTTCGCACCAACTCCTGAATTAAATATGTTACAGCTGTTGATTTTAAGAGTAAATATTGTTCCATTTATGGGCAAAAGTATAACGATAAATGATGCTTATACCTGCTTCTAAATATTGCATGATTTCTCAATGCCTTCTTTGGCAGGATGTGGAAGACATTTTTAGACTATGTGATGATCTTTCGCAGAAGAAGCAATTTTGTTGCATCCTTGCTCGACATGTAAGTCTTGAATTTTTAACCCTTTTTTTTTATTTGTCTAGGTGATATGTTCTTCGCAAGACATCAGAGAACTTTTACCTCAAAAGGGTTCTTCTTTTTAATGCAGGGGATAGCTTTTCAACTTGATGACTTCAGTTGTAAGAATGATGATGATAGGGTGCCACTGCAAAACATCATTAACAACCATAGACTAAGTGAAGGCTATCTTATCCTTGCTCATGATATAGAGGTCATGGAGCCAAAGCTTCCCACTGATATTTTTAAGGTTTTGGATCTTAATTTACATATATGTATATCAATAATTTGTTTTGACTACTCTTTCTGTCAAATCAAGAGTTCACTATTCCTTTTTTAGGATGTATGTAATTACGAGTCCACTTTCCTTTTTAGAACATAATGAACATATTAAAACTCATGATAGGAGACAAGTTTTGTTCTAAACCATTGATTATGATGAACTAGCATCTTCTTAAAAAATGTGGAGGTCAAACATGGAATTTTTTCCTTGTCGCTTTCTGTTTGTTATTTTTTCTAAGGTATGTGATTGGATTAATTTAGGCGCATTTGCTTGAGGACCATGGTAGTGCTGCTGCAAGCATTGATACTGCTGGATTGAACTTGGCTGCAACTTTTGTCAATGCATTTGTAAATACTGGCTTTCAACGGGTACAAGGTTTTTTTTCTTTTTTTCTTTCGGAAACCAATATTCTTACCAGTATTATTGACTGGATAATTACAGCATGTGCATTTAGTAAGGTGTACATTATGAGAATGTACAACCCACCAATGCATCCGGTATGAATAATCGGTTGATGAAGCCAGTTAGTGTAGCATTTTTTTTTCACATGCACGGACAATGGATGGGGATATACCTATTTGTTAACAATTATTGCCTCCTAATTAATTACAGGATAGCTTGACGACTGATGCTACAGGCGAGTGGCTTTTTAAGAACAAAGAACACAGAAGGATCAGTGCTACAGCTAGTCTGGTATGTACGTAGTAGACATATACTGTCTCTCTATACTGCCCATGTGCTAAAAGGCGCTGGACCAGTTTCAAAAATACTGGTGGCCAGCTGCCTCAACTAGGCTAGGATGCTTGACGTTTTCAACTCCATTTTGTTTTGATATCGTTTTAATTATGGGGAATGTTTGATTAGTAAACTATTGTGCATTATTAAGAAGTTAAGTTTCATTTCATCTAGTATTATATTTGAATTTCTTGTGGGATTTATACTAGGTGAGGTGGCTGGCCACCGTGTGGCCCCTAGGTAGGGAGTTTTAGAACACTGATTTTGTGAACAGATTTTTTGTGTAACTATCATTCTTGTTCCCCTTATTCCAGGGAATGATCTATCTTTGGGATGTTGCCGCTGGACTTGCTCCAATTAAGAAGTACTTGTACAACAATGACAACCACATTGTTGCAGGAGCACTATTAGCAGCTGGAATTGTTAACTGTGGTATCAATATTGATTCTGACCCCGTGAGTTCTGAACTTTTTTTTTTCTTTTTAATCTAGCTTTTTTATTGTTACTGAAATTTTACATGAGATCTGACAAAATTTATTCTTTCAGGCTTTGGAACTTTTTAATCATTTTCTAGATGAAGAGAATCTGGATCAATGTGTTAAACTTGGTGCAATAATGGGCATGGGACTCTCATATGCTGGTACTAAGAACCAGGAGGTGAGGTTCTTTTCACAAGACATACGATTTCTGATTCTTGAAATTTTTGATCCCCGGAATTTCTAAATAACAACTGGATTGGTGACCATCCAAAATTTCTTTCTTTGGTCTGTTGCAAGTCTAGACTCTAACTGAGAGCTTGACAGTAGGACATGGGCTGCTCTCATTTGAGAGGTGGATTAGGGTAATTAGTTCTCTCAGTTTTACCTATTACTGTGGTGCATCAAGATACAAAAACTAGAAGTTTTTTTTTTTTTGGGGAGGGTGGGGGGTGGGACACTAAAAGAAGCCTACATTCTGTTCATGATATATTGATTTGCTTAGTTGTTTCATCGTCTTCTTATGATATGACTGGAATGACAGAATATGAATTATATTTATAATTTTGTATTACAAAGATTCCCAAAGTTAAAAGGATTGACATAATCAATCAAGCCCTTTTGTGTACGAGTATTTGACCAAGGTGGCGTTTAGTAAAAAACCTGAAAACTGAAAAAGCTGTTTGTTTAGTTCTGAAAATTGTTTCTGAAAAAATGTTATTTGTTTGAATATAGCACCTCTGAAAACTGAATTTTTTTTAGTACGAAAATTTTGCCCTTATTATTTTATTTTGATCACATGATTTTAAATGAAAATAAGAAAATACAAAGTTGTTAACCCTGTATTTGCGAAAATACAAAATCTCTAAACAGAATTATACACATAAAATCATCGATGTCAACGTTCATAGCAATGAAAATTGGAACATTTAAGAAATGGAAGATAGAGAGAAGAAAGAATTACAACCTTAAATGAAAATCGAAGCAGAAGGGATGGAGACGATTGGTGTTGAATGCAACAGAAAAAGGTTTGAAGAGAGAGAAGAAGGAAGAAGAGTGAAAAGAGATGAGAGGAATTGTTGGATGAGGAGACGAGAAAGGCTTAACTGTAGGAAGAACTACTGAGAGAGGAATTGTTAACCTATATGACTGCTATGTAATTTTGCTAGAAGAGAGAGGGTAAAATGGACATTTTACACATTTTAAAATTAAGTTTCAGATTTAAGTGGCAAAGTTGCCACTTAAAATTTTGGATGAAAATTTTAAGTTTTAAGTGGTAAAAATTAAGAATTTTGAATGAAAATTTTAAGTGGTAAAAATTAAGTGACCACTTAATTTTTTTAGTTACCAAACAACTTTTTAAACCACTTAAATCTGAAAATTTTAAGTTTTCAGATTTAAGTAGCATTTTAAGTGCCAAATGAATGGCCCCCAAATAAGGTAAAACAATAGAATAATTAAAAGTACCAAGAATCCCATAAATCATGGGAATTCTTGATTTTCAGCAATATGATCCATCCAGTTCAACTGACCAATTTTTCCTCTATTTTTCAGATCAAAAGTAGATTGACTCCTATCATTGAAGATGTAAACTCACCACCTGATGTGATTGTATTCGCGGCAATCTCCTTGGGTTTGGTATTCGTGGGTACCTGCGATTCACTTGTCACACAAACACTACTATCTGTATTACAAAGCCGAATTGACTCTGCATTCGGGGATCCACTCACTCGTCTTTTGCCTCTCAGCCTTGGTCTCAATTTACTTGGCAAGCAGGTAGATAAAAATTACCAGTTATCATGATTCTCATGAAAGTTTTGTGTTACAATTTGTGGGTTCGGACTGTATCGTTTTTTACTGTTTTTGGGATCCATTTTGGCGTCTAATAGGAACGTGCTGAGGCTGCATATGTTGCTTTTACGAGCCAATTCAATACAAACATCAGAAAATATTGTGATACAACGCTGCTTTCTTGTGCCTATGCTGGAACGGGGAATTTACTAGAGGTACTTAAGATGCATTTGGTTGCTTTACATGGAAACTTTTTTACAAAATAAAATTGTCAGGGCAGGTGTCCTTTTTTTTGAAAAAAAATGAAAAAAAAAATCGATGGAAAATGGAAAAATTAGCATGTTGGACCACGGAAATTGATTCTCTGGAGAATTCATGTTATCAAATGCTTCTAAAGATGAAAATTAAGAACCCTTAGGGGATGTTTGATAGAAAAGTTGGAAAACAATTCAAATACTACTAAATTTATGAGAAGTTGGAGAAAAAGGGGGGGAAAAAAGGTTGACTTATTTGGTGTGATGTTGTTCCATTACATTTTTGGATTTTTCATGGAATCCATTTCTGTGGGCAATGGGTAAGAAAATATTCCATGGAAAAAAAAAAGGTTGAACGACATCTTACCAAATCGCTTGCATCTTTTTTCAACTTTTAATAATTTTATGACATTTCAATCATTTTCCAACTTTTTTTTTATCAAAAGGACTCTTACATTTGATAATTTAAATGGAAACTAATTTAATTGTATGCAAAACAAAAACTTAGGGTGTAGGTGGTTTTCGAATGATATGGAAAAAGAGAAAGTAAGGCTAGACCAAGTTGTACCATGGAAAATTTTGCAATCAAAAGAAATTTCTGAGTTTTCTTTTTTTATATATATAGGTTCAACACTTTCTTGGTCAGTGTAACGAACAGCTTGAGGAGGCTGGAGCACACCTGGGACCAGCTGTTATTGGAATTGCCATGGTGGCAATGGCTGAAGAAGTGGGCCTTCAAATGGCTACTCGCTCGTTAGAGCATCGTTCACAATCTGGAGAGCCCAATATCAGAAGGGCAGTTCCTTTGGCTCTTGCTCTTCTCTATATATCAGACCCAAAGGTAACCATCAATACTTGGGCTCTTGGTGCATTTCATTGGATTAGAATGTAAAAGAATTTAATTCCTTGGAGTTGTTTTATGCCAAAAAAATTTCCCTTGGAGACGAAGAAATCTGGCAGAGGTGGTTTTTGAATTACGTGGAAAATGAAAAATTAGGGTAAATCAAATCATACACTTAATTGAATCCATCAATAATTATGCAATCAAAGAACTAGTGGTAAGGCTCTCACCCGAACACCGGGAGGGGTGGAGATGGGGAGGGTTTTATTTGTAGTTAAAAGGAAGAGACTTTAGACCTACCTTTTTATTTTATTTAAAAAAAATAAAAAAAGAACTAAAGATGAAATGAAAATTTCAGCATTTTCCTTGGAAAAAAGTGCAAGTAAATGCACCCTTAGCATCCGTTTAATAACAAAGTTGGAAAATTAAAAGAAACAAATTAGTTAATGAGAAGTTAGAAAAAGAGACGAATGATTTGGTGTGTTCTCCATGTTTTCCTCTTTTCTGATAGAAAATTTTTCTTAACCCGAAGAATTGGATTACCGAAAAAGTAATAGAACATCTCGCATACTAACTTATCTCTTCTTCCATCGTCTCATAAAATTTGTAGTGTTTTCAAGTATTTTCCAACTTTTTTTTTAATCAGGCACACGCTTAAGTGTAATGTGTTTCTATGTTATCGATTTGGTGTTTTGGCCAGGTACATGTCACAAACATGTTGAGTAGACTCAGTCATGATGAAGATATCGAAGTAGTAATGGTGCCATTCTACCACACATAGCTTAGCATCCATTTTTTATTGTTGTTGTTACTACTTCGGTTTTAATTTACTCAAAAGTTTGATGATATGTTTGATTAATTGTACAGGCTGCCCTCATCTCTTTAGGGTTGATAGGTGCAGGAACTAACAATGGTAGAATTGCTGGCATTCTCCGGAATCTTTCAAGTTTCTACAATGGAGAAGAGGACCTTCTCTTCTGTGTAAAGCCTCTCTTGAGCTCCTTCTGATTCCCGAACACCCCATCCCACCCCCCAAAAACCACTAAAAGAAAGAAAACACATGTACTCTTGCACAAATGAGGGTAACCCTCCCTTACAAACTCTCCCTTAGATAGATTTGAAACTGCCCCTGATGGGGTTCTAGTCAGCTTATTCGCCGCCTTGAACCCTCTCTGAAGTAGGGTTGTGAATGGGTCAAAGCCTAATAGTGGGTTGTTTTTGCTTGGTTCGTTAAACATTTCGAATTTATAAATTTGTTAGTCAGGCTTTGTCTGGCTCTCGAGCCGAGCTCAAATGAACCTTTAACCAATCCGAGCTTGAGTAACTTGATTTGTAACATAGCTTTACAGTGTTTCGGAGCTTATCGAGCGAAGCGCATTATGTGGTGATAACTCGCCTCCTTGGTCTAAGATTTCGTTTTATTTTTCTGGAGCATCGATGAGATATGTGATTTCCCACTTGTGCAGGTCCAAATAGCTCAAGGTCTTCTACATATGGGAAAGGGATTACTGACTCTTGCTCCTTACCATTCTGATCGGATCTTACTCTGCCGGTACCTTTTTTTTTATCTTTAAGTACTAATTTTCTTTATTTTTTTACGAGTCTTTTAAACATAAACAGTGCTTCATAGTATATTTGGTTTTTATATTGGGATGACAAGGAAATAATGGAATATATATGCATATATATATATTGCGCACATTCCTATCCTTGTATCTTGCATTGTTGTGTATCTTTTTTATACATTCGGTTTTCTTCTGCATGTATGTATCTACAGGACGGCACTTGCTGGAATTATAATTTTGCTGCATGCGTGTCTGAGTATGAGAGCTACCATCTTAGGGAAATATCATTATGTTATATACTACCTAGTTTTGGCAATGCAGGTGGTGTTCTATCTCGGTTTTAAAAACATGTCCTTTTTGGTAGACAAGTTTAATTATTTCTTCTCATTTTTTTTTCTCTCTAATAATTCGCAGCCAAGAATGCTGATGACTGTAGACGAAAGTCTAAAACCTCTGTCAGTTCCAGTTCGGGTGGGCCAAGCCGTCAATGATGGCCAGGCAGGTCGACCGAGGACCATCACAAGTTTCAAGACGCATTCAACCCCCATTCTTTTGGGTGCTGGCGAAAAAGCTGAACTTGCAACAAACAAGTGAGAAAATTCTTTAATTTTTTTTTTCCCGATTGACACTAGAGTTCACACTTCTTGATGCTCTGTTGGGTACTCCCTCAGTACCTAATTAAAAGTTCGTGTTTGACTTTCATGTTTTTTTAATGATGCACTAATTTCATCACAATCAATGGTTTACAACAAAACTTGTTTCTTATCATAAGTTTTGGTACATTGATTATATTGTGAGAAGGAAACCCCAAAGGAATAACGGACTTTTAATTTGTGAAGAGGAAGTATCCACAACGAAACCCCAAGGGATGAAAAAGTGGAAGGAATACTTTAAGACGAAATTTCTATCCTCAATGGAAATAAGCCGTCCTCCTCTCGTAATGTTCGGAAGGAGTGGTTGGAAATATGTAGGATACAAGATCCCTTGTTTGGTATGCAAATCCGAAGGTAAAGTAAATATATGCTAGTGCACATTGGGTCTTTCCTTTGCTTTGGCACCCCTTTTTTTCTTGAGGGATACAATTTGCATTTTGGTGGGAATAGAGAAAAAGAGAGTATTCTTCCGGTTTTCCTTCCTTCCTTCCTTCCACTTTTCATCCTTATTAAACAAATAAAAGCGTATCCTTCCACTTTTCCTTTCCTTCCCATCCCCTCAACTTTTCCCTCATACCAAACGTAGGCTTGACACGGCAGGACTTAAAACACAACATAAACTCAATTATACACGACTACAGATGACTTGGGTATATGGTTTGAGTCAAATTTTGATATGGCTCAGATCCAACATGAAACTGAACCGACACAAACCGATCCTTGGCTTATTAATAACTTTATTGTCATGCTGACACATTAGAAGCCGTTTTTGGCAGGTATATCCCTCTATCGCCCTTTCTTGAAGGCTTTGTCATCTTGAAGAAGAATCCCAATTACAGGGATGATAGCTAGTTCATCACATTGATTTAGGACCCGATTTTATTACAACCCCAACCCGGGTTTGATCCACTGATTCTTGAAGTTTCATTGAATAGCCAGAGGGTGTTGGTGAAGCTGCCTACCAAAATCAACCCTCTTGTAGAAGTTATACTTGCAAAACAAGGAAATTCCCGAAAAATTTGCGTAAGTGAAAGGGTTTCAAGTGACTTTGTATATGTATATGAATGTTATATTCTTTAGTGTATAGTTTATGGCCTCTTGTTCTGTTCCAAATCTACAGAAGATTTTGATTGTTTTCAAACGTATATAAGCTCAAACGAAAATGGAAATATTATTGGGGAAAGTGATTATTATTATTATTATTATTATTATTATTATTCGATAAATAGACTTGGATTTTCGAATTAAAAGGAAAGGGGAGGGAGATTCAAATCACATAACCTCAACCGTTGGGTCACCAACCAAGTCTCTTAATTTTATCACATATTTTATTGGTATATATTTATAAGGAAATGCTAGTATTATTTAAAATTTGTACAAAACATTTTGGAGAAGGTTTAACATACATCGAAAGTAAAACAAATGAGTTTTATAATTGTAAATAACTTTTTCTCAACTCCGTAATTCATCAATCTAGATGTTGGATTAGATAATTGTTATGTATCAAAGATGCAAGATAAAAAATTAAATTAAACATATATTTTTTTAAACAGAGTTATGTTTATATATTAAACTATAAGTATATAAATAGTTACAATTATTGATTTAAAACTTTACATTCTCAATAAATATAATAAAAGTAATTATCAAATATAAATTATGAATCTGAAAAAAAAAATAAAAAAATTAGTAGTATATGTAAAACTGATCAACCTTGTACTAAAGTTAACCCTCTCCAAATAGTTTTTTACTCCATATATTTTTTTTTAACATGAAATTTCTCACTTACAAGAATATAGTGAACTATTAGGCCAACCGCATACAATCTTTACTCCATGATTTGAGGCACACATTTTAAATGCTTTATTTTTCTTTCACTTCCTCTCTCACTGGGCCATTAGGTTCAAACTGTGGGCCCAATAAGTGCACTAAGTAAAAGGCCCACAAATCAGAGTTACACTTCTATTATCTCTAGACTTGCAAAACCTTTTTCTTGTTATTTTCGGAAATCTTTTGTATCAAAAACCTTATTTTTGTGGGAAACCTTATTTTTGTAGGAAACCTTTTTCTTTGTGGAAAGAAAGCTACGCTGCACTTTATTTACTCACTCGAACAAGCCTCGTCTATTCACTTGCGTCCTCAGTCTCTCCACAATAGCAAATCTACTCTACCCTACCCTACCCTACCATATTCTTGTCAATTCCACCATGTACTTTTATACCTACGTTTCAGCTCCACCACCGTGTAGCTACCCTTGCGGTGGTGGCTATTATTACTCGCACCCATACCCGTCTCAACATCCGTATGGGCCTCATCAGTATGGGTTTCAGGGTCAACTTGATCGTCAACTAATCAACTACCAATCGTACTTGCTGTCTCAACATCCGTATGCTCCTCATCACAATGGGTTTCAGGGTCAACTTGATCTGCATCTAATCAACCACCACTCATACTTGTCTCAACATTCGTATGCGCCTCATCACAATGGGTTTCAGGGTCAACTTGATCTGCAACTAATCAACTATTATCACTCATACTTGTCTCAACATCCATATACGCCTTATCAGTATGGATTTCAGCGCCAACTTGATCCGCAAGTTATCAGCACAGGCAGTACAAATCTTGAGCCTACGATGGAATACGCCGAGGGACGTACTTATGTACACTTCTCCTATCCAGAACCGGTAAGTAAATTTTGTCTCCTTTGTTTTGTCTTCTTTTAAGTTCATTAGTACGTGACCATACTTCAGTCCAATTACGTTCTGCACGTTCCATTAACTTGTAAAAGTTTCAAAAAATAAAATTACCAAATAAGTAGTAAAAAGAAAAGCTTCCTTATGTATAGTTAGATATTGTTATTCTCTTTTTCTTTAGGGGTGTCCAGGATCCGGTTCTTGATTTTGAAATTTTCTAGGATGCGGTCCCTCAACTTTGTTTCCAAAAGATTTTGGAGATACTAATTTTCTTGCATAGATATTAGTACTTGCTTTGTGCTGAGAGATGTTTAGATATACCAAAAAATAGGAACCGAATCCTTAAAAAAATTTGAGGAACTGAATTCAAAAAATATTGGAACTCTAGACTGGATCCTAATTTTTTCTTCTATTTAATAACAAGTCATTATGCCGTCCAGGGGGTCTGTAATCTTTCTTCAACACAAGAATCTGAATTAAGAATACTAATATACCGAATGTTATGTGGGACAAATGCAGATGACAATTATACTTGATGAAAATGGAGAAGTCGTTGACGATTATTTGCAGTTTTTTGACGAGGAAAGAATGAAGAAGGTAGCATATATAAACAAGTTCTAATACTGCTATTTCTTTAATGAAAGTTTCCTTACTGTTTGAATTGATTTTAGTATGTAACAGAACACTAACGCTACAATGACCTTTTAACTGTAGGAGCTGATTCATCGTGAAGAAAAAATCTTGAAGTGTCTCAAAACAAGAACCCTTGTTAAATCTGAAGATCATCCCAAGCCCGAAGAACCAGACATCTGCGTTATCTGCCAAGTACGTTATAGTTTATATACACACACATATATATATATACAAAAACACATAATTACATAAACTACTTTTAGCCATGAGACATTGCAGAAAATCAGATCCAATAATGGACCAGACTGGCCAATTAATCCGTCTCAAAGAAGACTTAATATGTAAACACGCACTATAGCTACACAAAGACTATACAAAAAGTTTAGTACACAAAGTGAAAGTGCCTTGTTGAAAACTGGAACCTACCTGCAAGTAGTTGAGATCATTTTAGTGTTGATCAGTTTAGCAACTGACACATCATTTTGTGTACAAACTTTGCATACTTTATGCGTGACTGTCACTATTGTATTGAGATCATGTATCAGTTTAGCAACTGACACATCATTTTGTGTACAGCTATACTTTATGCGTGACTGTCACTATTGTATATATGTACCAATTTTCGCTATGAATTTCATGTTGCTAACTAACAATTGGGTGTTTTCGAACTGCACAGGCCGAGTATGAAGACAATGAAATAATTGGAACACTAGAATGTGGACATGAATACCACGGTGATTGCATAAAGAAGTGGCTGCTTCAAAATACTCTCTGCCCCATCTGCAAAACCACTGCTTTGGCAACAATTAACTAGATTAGATGAAAGACAACTAGCTTGAAATTAGATCTTTGGTGAGGCATGTATAGTTTTATGTATATATATGTTATACTATTTATATTCGCCTTTTCTTTCTTCAACTACATTTACAAAACAATATGCCCAGAAAGAACTCGGACTTAATGAACAACTTCAACTGAATTTATCAAGCATACTATATATATAGCCAATTCTGCAGAAATCGGTCAACCATTTCTTGTTCCACATACACATGAATCTAATCAATCAAAGTGTGAGGGAAAGAAAAAGGTTATCATTATTTATGGCATGGTTGGGAACTGTACATATCGATATAAATGAGCTTTCCCTCGTGTTTGGCTATAGCAAGAGCCACTGAATCTACCCAATTCCAAGCTCTGGAATTGGAATCAGAGAAAAGATTTAGTTCAAACAATTCCAAAGCTAATATCTGCCTAGCTAATTCTGATTTTGTGACTTTAATTAAATTGTGTTCCCAAACACACTCTTAATATGATTTCCTAAGCAAAAATTAATACGATTGATTTAGGTTCTAAAATATTTAGAACCAAAAATTTTGGTTCGGTTATGGATCCAGTTCTTGAAAAACCCGAACTGACCGGATAACCGATTCTAACCGTAGAACCAAAGCGCAGAACAAATTACCATAACCAAACTAATATATATATATAATTACATATTCCTTAGATATATTGCCAATGTTCTTTTTTGAGCTGCTAGAAAGAATTGTAATTTATAATGCTAAAATGGGCTCGCACCAACCCGAGAACTGATCAGGTCCCTGTTCATTTCAAACATATGGCTAGTTCGTTTGTATGTCCAGAACCACATAACGGAACCACTTCGGTTCTGGGTCTAGTATGGACTTGACACAACTCAACTCGAGGCATGCCAAACCCTCCTATTAACTATACAATGATACAAATAAATCCAAGGGTTTTTCTAAACTTGGACAGAGGACCAGCCTTTTGGATGTGCAAGTTGGGCACTCACACATGCTCCTTCAAGATCTAAAGTAAATTACAAAATAATTAATTTATTTAATATTATAAGGCTAAGATCCATTTTAACCGCTGTGAAATTTGAGACATTTGAAATAAATTGGTCGTAGTCTTAATTTGATCAAGCTTGCGGTCCTGTTTGGCCGCATGGTTTCCGTTAATATTGTTTTTTTTTTCCGGGGGGGGGAGGGGATTGATTCGTCGTGATCAAAATTTCTTGTTAGCTCTCTCGACCTTCTTATGAATGCACATGCGACATGATTATGGATAGATCAAAAAACCAACGTTTCTTTGAATTAGTTTGGTTAAGTTTCTAAAATTAATTGAATTGATTTAAATTAAATTTTAAAAAAAATAGATTATATTGGTTTGGTCATGGATTTAACATTTGATTTTACCGAACCAATCCAATCCCATAAAATATTTTTTCTATATTTAATATATGTATTATCTTGTTTCTTAGTATTATTGGTCTACTAGCTAGTCATTTAATTTATTTATTTTTGGAGAATTTTCTACTATGCTAAGAACTTTTATCTTTTTAATTATTTTTATAAAAATCCATTTATCTTGCGATTGCTATTTTTTCCCTTCTTCAAAAAGAAATATATGTTCACTCATGCCTCATAATTAAGGTAAAAAAATAAATCATAAATGTGTCAATGCAAGTGTCATCTCATTGACAATAAGCTTAGTGCTATGTAACTTTAAGGTTTTTTAATTGAACTTTATATCCAATAATTTAATCCGAACCAATTCTTTGTTACTTGATTTAGTTTGGTTTGGTTCTTCCACATAATTGGTTTAGTTTGCTTTGGGTACACAATTTTTTGTACCGATTAGTTTGGTTTGGGTACAAAATTTTAAAAGGAGGGTCTAAATCTTTCTCATTTTATTGGGTAAACGCTTTTACGGATTGATTAACCCTCTCGCAGCATTTTCAACACAAAAATTAATTGAATACTTCTTAATGATGAACATGTAAGTATTTTTTTTTATGTGGCATAAAAAAAGAAGTCTTCAATGAATTTTTCTATGAGATTGTCTTTTAAATATTCATAAAAATTATTTAATAAATTTTAGATACAACATGGATCCTATTTGGTACTCGATTCATACTTTTTAGTAATATATATTTTATTAAATCAAACCATAAAATAAAAGTTAAAATGTTTAAAAATCCCAACTTTCACGCTTTTCTCTCGGACTTGTCACAGTTTTGGACCGTGGCGAACTTAATTGTCTCGGTGCTAGTTGCCCCAGTCAATGACCATGACAAATTCCAGATCTCTCCCTCATTGTGTTTGCCTGCCAAACACTTGGAACATTATAAATATATAAATTTGTTCATAAATATATAAATTTGTTCATGCCTCATGCGCACGACAGCAGTTGACACCAAACTGCCACGCGAAATGTTAATTTACCCGTACATTCCCAGAACATGTGCTGCAATTGACACGCCCAACTACAAAAGGAAATCGGCCAAAGAAAATATTGTCAACATGTTGGGTGGTTAATTCGGACACAACCACACAACAAAATCGTCTTGTCCTTTGCCCAATAAAATTTAGTTCAATTGTCATTCCGTTAATTCTCTTTTCTAAAACCACATTTTCTTCCCTCACAAGTCCATGTGTGAGGGAATGGAATCAGAATAAGGACGTACTCAAACCACACTTTCTTCTCTCCAAATCCATGTCCTAATAGTAATTTTTAAAAATATATATGTGTGCAATTTTTATCGCGCATTTCACTTTTTATCAAACTTTATGATGTGCAATTTACAATTAATTAATATTAATCAATATTATATTTTCTAAAAATTTGCCTACCATTCTTTCGAGATAAAAGATACTTCAAAGGGTAAAAAAACAAAATGATAACACATATGTTAAAATAGTACCTTTGTGCAGAACTCTTTTCTTATTTGTAATAAAAATTATCCGTATTCAATTTGAAGCAAAGGGTGCAAACTAGCTAGATTAGAAACAAAACATGGGGTTAAAACTTCTTCTTTTTTTTAAATTAAGGGAGGTCTAAGTCTCTCCCTTAATCCTACAAACAAAGAAAAACCCCCCACCCACCCCCATGAGTCGAACCCTTGACCTTAAGACAAGGGTGGAGGTTGCCTACCACCAGGCCAACCCCTCTCCTCAAAAAATAGGGTTAAAACTTACAAGGGTATTTAGCCAATAAAAACATGGTTTAACAAGCATCTAACAGATTTCGCTAATGGTGGGGAGCAAATAGAAAAAAAATAAAATATGAAGTGCAAATGCAAATATGGCGTAAAATGTGGGTTACGTACTAGTTATATACGTTTATTTTATTGCTAGCTAGGAGGACTAGCTTTTGTTTTCCTCGTTTGGAGTAGTTTTTGGGTAGGACTACTTCTCGGAAAACATATTAAGATCGACTATTTTTACGAACACAATTCTATGTCTACGGAATTAGAATTAGGCATAATTTAGCTGGAAATTGTTTGAATTAATCTTTTCTCTGATTCCAATTCCAGAGCTTGGAATTGGCCGGAGTTCCCAACCACCGCATAATTATAACCTTTTCTTTTTCCCTCAGACTTTAATTCATTAATTAAGTTTATGGGGAATCAATTTCTGCATAATAGGCAATTTACTATGCGTGATAAATTTAGTTGAAAGTTGTTCGTCAACTCAGTTATTTTTTTGCACATTTGTTTGATAAAAGTAGCGCGCCGAAGAAACAAAAAGTGAGGATAGAATACATTATTTTTTCTTTCAATACAGTTTCAAAAGACAAGTAATATATATATATATATATTTACATAAATCTATGTCCCTGTGGCCAAAGCTCTAACTTGTAGCTGTCTTTTCATCTAGTTCGATCTTTGTTGCCAAAGCAGTGGTTTTGCAGATGGGGCAGAAAGTATTTTCAAGCAGCCACTTCTTTATGCAATCAATATGGTATTCATGTCCACATTGTGTTGTTCCAATTCTTTCATTGTCTTCGTATTCGGCCTGCACAGTTCAAAACATCCACTTGTTAGTAATGATGGCATAATTCACAGGGAAAATTAGTTTAAATATATGTATACATACGTATAATAATGATAGGCACACAAAAAATACACAAAAGTCTCCCATCCCTCGCAGGCAGGTCCAAGTTCTCAACAAATCAATGCATTGTGTAGAAATTTCTTTCAATACTCAAAACATCTTCTAGACAAACCGGACCATTAGGGGATTAGGTTTTTATGATGTTTTGTGGCTCAAAGTGCTATCTTTGTGTATATATGTAAGAAAATATTACATACTTGGCAGATAACGCAGATTTCTGGTTCTTGGGAATTGGGATGATCTTTAGAGTTAACATGGATTCTTCTTTTGAGATGTTTCAAAATTGTTTCCTCGCGAGACGCCAACTCCTACAGTTAAAAATCACTGTAGTGTAAGTGGTATGTTAATAAATTGAATTCAAACAATAGCAACTTCTGTTAATGAATGGCATTAATAAAGCTTAATTGATTATATGTGTGCTACCTTCTTAATCTTATCCTCGTCATAGAACTGCGAATAATCGTCAATGATTTCTCCATCTTCGTCGATTGTAATTGTCATCTGCATTTGTCGAACATAATATATATTCAGTATCTTAGTATTCTTAATACAAAGAGTAACAAGTCATACTTAGCTAGTATTTTAATACGGTCGTTCCTTATTAAATTTTAAAGCCAAAACCCGTTTTGACGATTATTACCACGGTTATTGAAGTTATGTCAAATTTTTAATGTTACCCTTAATTCCCTCTGTATTCTTTTAATAATTTTTCCTTTTTAAGTTATTTATATTTGAATCACACACGTAACGTTTATCATGTGTACATAAAAATATTGTAATTATATAGTAATTAAGTCAAAATTTAAATAACCTCTCCTCAATTATTTGGCAAACAAAGGAAAAAAAAAATAAGAAGAAGAAGTTCTATATAGTTTATATGCCCGCATGTAATATCAAATTTTTTCTTTCTTTTTACTGTATGTGGTTGGTAATGAAAAACGAGGTTTCTGAACATTATGCAAAATTGTATGTGTATTTTTTTTTCCAAGGAAAAGGCATACAAGAAAAATTGTCCCAAATTAAAATTCAGTACTAGATTATATATGTCTAAATTATTTTATTTTATCTAGCTTCTTTTGCAAAAAACAAAGATTCATAATTTGGGACTAGAAAATATTCAATACTCCTACTAGTACTACAAAACCAACAGATGAGCGCTAAATAAACATACACATCTACTTTTAATAAACCTTCAAGCATACTAATATGAGAGTTGAAAAAACTAATTAAAGAGATGAAGAAAGAAAGAAAGAAAGAGTTAACTTACGCGGTCCGGAAAAGTGCACGTAAGACGTCCGGTAGAGTATTGCACCGTAGACTCAAGATGGGAAAGATTCGAACCGGTTGTGTTGATTACTTGCTGATGAAGTTTCCACAGAGATTGATATGAATACGGATACGGATACTGATACTGATATGAATATTGATATGGATAGTGGGAATAGTTATTATAGGCATTATACGGTGATGTAGCATATGTATAGGAGGAAGAGGAGCCATTATAATAATTTTCCATCCTGTGTTTCCCCCAAACAAACGTTGGTACTACAAGAACAATTTTTTTGCGAGAGAAGAGCGACTAGAGCGAGTGAAGAGAGTATTTTTTTTAATGAACATTTACTGTAAAAGGATGTTTATGTAGGAAGCTAGAGATCGTAGAATCCAATTAAGATTTGGTTTTAGTATATATATAGGTACAATCCAATTGATATTTGGATTTATATTTTAATTTTTTTGGGCTCCAGGATTAAAGTTCAGGTGGCATAATTTTTTATTTAAAAACTTCGGAAACTAGAAATACAATTAGCATCTTTCTCTCCTCTTTTTCTAGTTTCATTCTCTCTGTCCTTACATCTCGCCCTCCTTGCTAGATCTAGGCCTCATTATTGGGCTGGGCAGGGCCTTTCCAGCCAGTTTTTAAGGCCCGTGGAAATTAATTTATATTTTAAGTACAAACGATAGTCAGATCTAGGTGGTTCTAAGGGGAGGGGGGTTCGAATTATTGAGTCCTTCTGTGAATAACTACACTCTTTAACACTTGAGTTAAAGTCGCGATTAAAATTTTATCACACACAGATGAAAGTAAAATGAACAATTTTTAGTCAGTAGTATAGCAAATATTGTTGATATATGATACAAATATAGATTAATATTGATAAATATACTCGAGCAATGGTATGACCAAATGCACTTCATTCATTTACTTTAGCACCCCAATATGTACCCAGTGGGATACTTTATTATTATTTTTTGTAAAATTAGGCCTCGTTTGATTCGGGTATTAAAAAGTGGGATGGGATTATTAATACCACTTTTTTTAAAATACCTTGTTTGATTCGTACAAATGTGCTGGGATTACTAATACCGGTATTAACTTAATACAACTCTTTGTGCTATAATTTAATACCAAGGGGGAGGTGGTATTGTTTATCCATGATTAAGAAAAAGGAACTATATATTTTCAAAAATGCCATTACTACTATAATATTTTCAAAAATGCAACTACCACTACTACTACTATATTATTATTATTATTTTAATTTTTTTATAAATTTTTTTTTTTAATTTATTTAAAAAATATAATTTTTTTTAAAAAAAAATAATTTATTTAAAAAAAATTTAAATTTTTTTTATTTTTTTAGTTCAAAATATAATCCCGTATACGAGTTACATAACAAAACATGGTATAAATATTAATATGAGATATCCCAGTATTAATACTACATGAATCAAACAGGGTATTGGTATTAAATTAATACCAGGATTAATAATCCAGTACTATTAATACTGGTATTATTAATCCCACTTATCCTAATACCTGAATCAAACGAGGCCTTAGTGTCACTTTTTGGGGGTTGAATATAATGGTGAAATGTTTTTAAGAATCTCATCTTTGTGACATACCCTGATTCTGGATTGAGATAGCCTCCCATTACCTGAATTTTTCATTGTAGAACACGAGAAGGATATATTGTGAAACACTGTGATTCTCGTGATATATTGATTAAAATAAAAATAATATTACTAAAACGAACTCTACAATATTATATTAAATAATCAGTAAAACAGTAAGTTTAATCTAATATGGGTTTAAAAAAAATCTGATAGATTTTTTTTAATCCATATGATTAATTCAATATTTATTTTTTAGGGGGGTGTTATTGTTATTTTACATATCATAGTACTCTTTCTATATATCTTAAAGTGGTATCAATTTGGATTCTTTATCTTAAAGTAACTAAAATGGTATATAAGAAAACCCTCAAGCAATCCAACTCGAATACGTCTATGACAGATTAGGATTAGTTTTCCTAAGTTCAAATATAACTCTCTCACGCAATCAAATTCTAGCACAAAAGTTGAGTTTAATCTTGAAGTAAATTCTCTCTTCTTTAAAGAAGTTGGCAAAGGTGGTCCATCTCAAATACTACCCATCCAGCCGGCCGGCGAGTTCACCGGTGGTAGAGACTGGAGAGTGTTGGGAACCAACAAAGAAGACAAGTTTGCCGGTGAGGAAAATTATGAGGCCACAATATTCACCTTACCCAAGCCAATTAGCTTTGCCGGAACAGCGCCGCCATATCTACATGGAGCATAATTATACGTATTCTTCACCACCACCACCGCCGCCGCCGCCACCACCATATAACTATGCCTGTGGTGGCTATTATCAGTACTGGTTGGCATATCAGTATCCGTATTCGCTGTATCAATATCAATCACAGCCACAGCTTGATCTTGGAACAAGTAGTTCCAATTTTACGCCTACCGTGCAATACTCCCATGGACGTACTTACGTCCAGTTCTCCTATCCGGAACCGGTAAGTAAATTCTTCGACTTTATAAAAATTTAATATGCATGCTTTTTTATCGCTCAACTATTAGTTGTATATTATCCAATATTGAATATTTTGTGATTTTCTTGTGATTATGTTGAAAATAATATTATTCTTTAAAAAGTGTTAAAGATCTAAATTTGGGACAGCATATCCCTTGCTTTGACAAGAACAAGATTAATTTTGCATAATGTTCGAAAACCTTTTTTGTCATTAAGACTTTATTAAAACTTACCGCTCTGCACCTTGCATTAACTTATGAAAAACAATATATGTATACATGAAAAATAAAAGTACCAAATAAATAGTAAAAAAAAAAATTCATCATGCATATTTGGAGACTTGTTCTCCTTTAATAAGAAGATAGGGATATTACTAAATTGTAAACTAGTATAAAAGAAAATGAAAAAAAAAATGTTTTATTTGATTAAAATATGATTTAAGAGAAAAGCAATCAATTTTTTGGAACATAAGGGCTCTGTACTCTGTCTTTTAAACATAAGAATGTGGCTTAGATTCTGTGAAAAAAGGAAAAGGGCATAAAGGATTCAAATGGAATTGACAACACAATAATCAATTATGGCTTGTTCTTTCTTGAATTAAGAATACTAAAAAACTGAATATTATGTTAAACAAATGCAGATGACGATTATACTCAATGAAGATGGAGAAATTGTTGACGATTATTCACAGTTTTATGATGAGAATAAGTTGAGGAAGGTAACATATATAATCGGTCAAGTTCTAACAATGCTATTAATTTCGGTGATGAAAGTTGCCATTGATTGAACTCACTTAACTAACATGAGATGAAAGTTGCTAACGCTACAATGATTTTAACTGCAGGAGCTTATTGCACGTGAGCAAACAATCTTGAAGTATCTCAAAACAAAAACTCATCTTAACTCTAAAGATCATGAAAAGTCTGAAGAACCGGATATCTGCGTTATCTGCCAAGTACGTATATTTTACATACATACACATAAACGAACCAGTTTGTCTCTTAGTTGGCTTAATATGTACACGAGCAATGCATACTCACAAAGTATCAAAAAAGTTTGGAACGTCAAATGCAAGTGATTGAGATTATCTAATAGTTGATCAATCTAGTAACTGTCTAACTGACGCATCATTTTGTATACTTTATGTGTGCCTATCATTATTGTAGGTGTACATTGTACGTTCATTACTAACAAATGGGTGTTTGTAACTGTGCAGGCTGAGTACGAAGATAATGAAAGAATTGGAATACTAGAATGTGGACATGAATACCATGGCGATTGCATAAAGAAGTGGCTGCTTCAAAATACTGTTTGCCCCATCTGCAAAACCACTGCTTTGGCAACAATGAACTAGAAGAAATTGCAGAGTTTTGTATAGTAATGTATAGTTTGGCCATTGGGATGTATAGTTTTGTATACGTCACTAATTGTTTTAAGAGCTGAACTAGTGAAAATAATTCATTCTTTTTACACTTTTTTCTTTCTTCAACTAAGAGTTATTAAACAATATGCACCAACTAAACTTATCAAGCATAGTAATCACCATTTACCAATTATGCGTAAATTGATCGATCTCTCTGGGAAAAGTAAAGGTTATCATTATGATGTGTTTGGGAATTCCAGTTCCAAGCTAATTTTGACCAAATTCAATAAATTGTGTTCCCAAGCACACTCTTGATGCATTTTCCAGTAGCAGTCCTAAGCAACCACTATTCCAAAAGAAGAAAACAAAAGCTGGTACTTAGCAAGCAAATAAAAAAATATATATCTGAGGAATTCCTTTTAACTTAACTATAGTGATACAAATAAATCCAGGTTTAGCTAAACTCGGACATAGCTTCAAGTGTTTTAGTTCTGAATTCCCATGTTACCAACTTACTATAACTTTGTAACCAGTTTACTCCACGTGGGTCTAGACTCTAATTCAAGAAAAATGCAAGGTAAGTGGCGACATTCCGGACCCAATGAAGAAGCTCCACTGAGCATGTGGAAACTAAAATCATTAGATTTACCTCTTTTTTCTAAGAAGAGCAGCACCCATCTTTTTTAATAGCCGATACATCGTCCTTGCCGCCAACATTAATGGTCTCTCCCTTAGGCAAGGCCATCGGATCGTCCCCGATATCTAGAGCTTTCTTACTGACAACGCGATAAATCTGAGAAAGCACTTCGGTGAAAGCGTTTTCAACGTTTAAAGACTCAAGGGCAGACGTTTCCATGAAGAAAGTGTTTTCTTTCTCTGCAAATGCCTTGGCATCTTCGATGGAAACTGCACGCAAGTGACGCAAATCGGCCTTGTTACCAACAAGCATGATCACAATGTGGGCATCTGTATGGTCACGAAGCTCCTTTAGCCATCTCTCTACATTATCAAAGGTGACGTGTCGAGTTACATCGTAGACGAGTAATGCGCCTACTGCTCCTCGGTAGTACGCGCTTGTGATTGCTCGGTATCTTTTAAGAAAAAAGAGTGCAAAATGAGACAAGGGTTTATTCATTTGACATTGTCAAAAGTCAACATAGTTTACTGAGAAATAAAACAAAACAAAATCAAATAAGTTGGTAAAGAAAAGAATGTATAGTCTTAGGGCTCTTTGAGTGTCCCTCATTTTATTTGAAAAAATATATTGACCCCCTGTTTTCATAATCATTACAATTTTTCCCCTGCACGCGGGGAATCTCAGATAATTTTATGAAAACAGGGGGTTAAGCCAAAGGTTTACATTAAAAATATTAGACATTCCCCCATTTTTACCGCCCGCAGGGGGCAAAGGTTAATGATTATGATTTAAGAGAATGGGGGCTAACTCTAATTTTGCATTAAGAATCGAGGAAAAAGTCAAAACAGCCCAAATGTTAGGAGAGCTGCATGAAAGTATGGAACATAAGATATGTGGCAGGTAATCTATGCATACGCAGTAAAGAAATAAGACCAGATATAAGCAGGCAGCAAATGATACTAGTGTGCTTATCTTCTTTTGTTTTATAAAACGTGTGACTTTCAAGTAAAGCATAGGAAGGATAGATGGTGAAACACGCAATGTATGACATTTGAACGTTTCTAAAAGATTCTTCAAGAAACAAGGCAAAAAATAATAACTATGCAGGAGGAAGGAATTTCTTAATGCATCAGTTTAGCTAATGAGTGTTGGGATGCTAACTCGAGTCTTCAGTAGCATCGAGTCTTCAGTGGTTAGAGTTAATTGCAAACTTATTGAAAAGGGCTATGGCCTTGCAACTGGCGCATTTAACTTATCTGGATATAATGGGATTTTGTAAGCCATTGTTGTAGCAGTGTTGTGTGGTATATGGACTAAAAGAAATCGACAAATTTTTGGAGAGGGAGACAAGGAGAAAGTATGGTGCTGAGCCTGGGATCGACTGTATTTCGTTTGGCTTCTTTATGAATTGCAAACCTTCGACAATTGAAAGGCTTTCCAGTCCATTTTATTGCCTTTTTTACGCGGCAAGTTTGCACTTCTTTTTCCTGTCAATTGGTATTTAATAATTTAATATAGATATGAATAGGAATAAGATCGTCCGAGGACCTTAATTTTGCGTTTCAAGTTTTAAGGTTGACTCTTCTAGTAATGAAAACTATTTTGTCTAATGTAGTCTTCTACTTTCTCTTTTACAACAATGTGAACAACTTTTATTTTTTAAAGTAATGGTTCAACCATGGCACTTGAGCCTATATTTTCATTTTTTCATTTTTTACTACGACAGAAAACATCTATTAGACAATATAATTGTCTTATGATTGGTTTCACATTATAACATGTCTAGTACTCACTACCATATATTCCTATATGCGTCTATTTATTATTCACTATCCTTTTTTACATTTGTACGGAATTTTACAATTCATGATTATCGATTCACAAGCTTCCAATTTACAATACGATTCACAGTTTGAAAAGTATGGTTAGAGCTAAAAGAGTTAAATCTATCTTGATCTACATCCCCTATTCTTTTGGAAGATCCATTGTTTGCTTTAGTGATACAGATTTTATTCTTACGGTAATGCTTTCTTTGTTGTTCAATAATGACCAAAGAGTAAAGTCTATTGGTTGAATGGGTAATAGGTGGAATGAGGATCAGATTATGGGCCCTCGGGAAACATATTTCCCGACCTTTTAGTTTGGCTTCTATAGCGAACTATGCTTAAAGTCTTTTAACTGTCTAGAATAGAGTGGTATGGGATCCAAAACACAAAAATCTTTCTAGTTTCTCCGATACTTCTGTGGATGTTTTAGGCAAATTTGCATTCATTTTATTTTTAAGTTTTTGGATTCCTCCTTCAGAGTGTTCTGGAGAAATGCCTGTGTAGTTTTTTCTCCACAATAGAATGAACTATTTCCATTTGTTTGATGGCCTTTTGGTCCTTTTACCTTAGTATAGGACCATAGGTTGCTTTTAGGTACACATCAACATGTAAATGCTTTATGCCTTATTGCATTCTTTGTTCGAGGCAACTTAAAGCACCCTCGTAATGGCATTAATATTTAAGCAACAATGCAACGTGGAATAAAGAATCAATAGGATTGTGACAAGAAAGAAACAGGAACCCACACCGAATTCACAACCCACCTCCCTACTTTTTCGCCATTTACTTCTATCCCAGTATCTTCCTCCATTTCTCCCCTTCCTCCATATTTACTCTGTTAAAAGTGAGGTTCTTTTTGTTGTTAGAACTCTTGCCTGCATCGGTTGGTGCATGATCCTTGCTCTAAACTCTAGTGGATACAGCCCCTCCAATATATATGGGATACCATAAGCAGTTGAGTACTACTAATATAATCATTTATAAATTACTGCACGCTAATTGGGTCCCTCCTAGCTAAGTTTTACAAGTTATAATATAGTATTCTTGGGCTATTGTGGTGAAGCAATAGCTATAGATTTTCTTACTTTTGAACTAGTTACTAAATATTTCATGCATTGCAATCCTCTTTCACGATATAACTCTTCATTTACAAAACAGAAGCCAAAAGGTATAATTATTCTGTCCGAATAACATTTTTCCTGTACTAAGTAAGTGGATTCCTGGACTTCCTAACAAAAAGAAAAATGTGTACTTGTTTTTTGGCCCCCTAAGTTCAAAATCCTTGATCAACCACTGGCTTTAAGGCCCACATTATAATCAGTTAACCTTTTACATTAGAGAGAGCAAGAGAGAGCATACTGCATTACTGCCTGATTCCAATTGCTTAGAATTATCAATTACTGTATCTCAAAATTTCGTTTTGTAAAATTGGTTTATTTATAGCGGTATTCCCTCTCTTATCTGCACTTGCAACTACTCATTATAACTCTTGCACGTGACCAAGATCTATAATTGTTCTTCTTCGCTTCTTTACCTGAGTGGTGAAAAAATATACTCTCCCATTGCTATTTTACTATGCTGTTTTCAACATAAATAAAATTCTTAAACTCAAAAGGTAGATTTGATAACAATGGCATAAGTTATTGGAATTATGAACAATTTAGCTTTTACATTCTCGTATGTAACACTCGAACTCCTTTTTTGACCAACTGAAACGTTAATTATCCAGAAAACAAAGCAAAAGGAAGAAATGAAATCTTAAATATTTATGAAAATGGGAAATCCAATCCAACCAGCTACTCCTAATACAATCATTTCACTTAACAAATGTGAGACTAAAACAACAGACCACACGATTTAAAAACAAATCATTGATTTTACATCTATCACTCTGCATTTTCAGCAAACAAACATCAGATAATATGAAGTACAGGCAAAAACAGCAATTAGAATGAAGAATTGTACACATCTCTTATGTATGCACAAATCTTCATTTCTAAACAATAATGGACGGAAAACCTTTTCTAATCATTTTCTCTATGCATAGCAAATCATGTTATAAATTCGCAACACAAAGCAATTCACAAACTGTAATTAATATGAAAAACATATGCAATTCACGTCTCTTATTTATTCACAAATCTTCATTCCCAAGTAATAACCTTCAGAAGAACCTTAATAATCATCATTCTCTCCATTAATTTGCAAATAATTGTGTTATAAATTCGCAACACAAAGTGAGTCACAAACTATAATTAGAACGAAAAACATATACAATTCAAATCTCCTCTTGTTTATTCACAGGTCTTCTTTTCGAAACAATAACACACAGAAAACCTTTTCTAATCATCATTTCTCTATACATTGCAAATAATAATGTTATAAATTCATAATACAAAGCAATTAACAAACTGTAATTACAATGAAAAGCATATGCAATTCAAACCTCTTATTTTTTCCCAAGTCTTCATTTCCAAACAATGACACATAGAAAACCTTTTCTAATCATCATTTTCACAATACATTGCAAATAATGTTATAAATTCGCAAGTCGCAACACAAAGCATTGCACAAACTGTAATTAGAAGGGTGGAGATATTGGCACCCAAAAAATACTTGATAACACTCCCACTTTCATTCGGTCATTCACAACCGAGTAAGGTGTATGTTACTCGGTTCTTGAGGACCAAGTATAAGCCTATATACTCAGTTTATACTCGGTCAATCAAATAAGGCATTATCAAATTTATACTCAGTTTTTTACAACCAAGTAACATACACCTTACTCCGTTACCGAGGACCGAATGAAAAGTGGGAGTATTTCCGAGAGAAACCGGGGTGCCAATATCTCCACCCTAATTAAAACGAAAAACATATGTAATTCACAGCTCTTATTTATTCACATATCTTCATGCAATTCACATATCCTATTTATTCACACCTTGCTATTCATTTTATTCACAAATTGCAAATAATAATATAATATATACATTATAAATACAAAGCGCAAAATTGAAGAATTTTCATCAGCACATATAAAACCTAGATGCATCTATAAATAACAATAGATAAACAAATGATCTGTACCTTTCCTGGCCAGCGGTATCCCAAATCTGAGCCTTGACGACTTTATCATCGACACGAATGCTACGAGTGGCGAATTCAACGCCGATTGTGGATTTGGACTCGAGGCTGAACTCGTTTTTGGTGAATCTAGAGAGAAGATTGGATTTTCCGACACCGGAATCTCCGATCAGAACCACCTTGAATAAGTAGTCGTAATCGTCGTCGGCTCTATACGCCGCCATTATTGATTCACCTCCGATTTCTTATACCGAATCTCTGTGTGTAAAAAAGAGAGGTGAACAAGAATGGATTCGAGATCGAAAGTGTTGAGATTTGGATCTGTTGTACGGATCATAAAGATTTGTTGACACAGAAAGGAAAGAGGGAGAATTTTTGAATTTTTCACAAGAAATAAGATATTGGAATGATATGAAATGTTGGCGTTTAAAATGGGTGATTTACGCCCCAAAATACGTGTCAAACACCCCTCTCCTAAAATTTAATTAAAAATATATTTTAATATTATTATATTTGTCATAAATATTTTTTTTATTATTTGATATTAAGTGAACACACTTTTTTCTTATATAAACCGAGTTTATATAAATAGACTCACTTTTCATTAAACGGACTTATTTAAAAAATACTTCAGTAATTCATTACATAATATTATGCAAATTATTACAAACAAACTCTCCTTAAATAGGGCGAGTGTGTATATCTGCACTCACCTCTCATTAGGCAAAATTTTAAGGGGTATTAGTGATTAAAAATTTACAATTGGGGGTGTTTGTAATAAGTGGGGTGTTTGCGACAGAAATAGTAGGGGTAAATAACACTGCCCTTTAAAATAGTGCGGAGATATTGGCACTCTAATATCTTTATAATACACTCTCACTTTTTATTCGATTTTTGACAATTAAATAAAGTATATATTAGTTAGTTATGAAAGACCAAGTATAAATTTAATAATGCTTTATTCGATTGTGAATAACCGATTATATGAATTTATCTTTTCTTTTTTCCTAGGATGTGATCTTTGCTTTTTTCTCTCTTGTTTTTGCCTGTTTTTTGGTAGAATTTAAAATTTAGATTTTGTTCTTTTACCCATTCAATTTATAAAAATAAATTTTATTGGATGAGTGACATTTCCGACATTATATGGTAATAAGCCATATGGAGGAGGAAAAAGGATAGAAAAAGAATAGATGACCAAGAGACTCCTCTTCCTGCCCGCACAGAACGCAAGTCGTCCCCACATAAAGCCCACGCTTAGGGGTAGATTTTTATATCAATATTATTATATCAAATCGTATTATATCATACTATTATTAAAGTGTATCAAATTTTAGTAATGGTATAGTATCGATCGATATTTGTATCGTATTAAAATAGTATAATACGGTATTTGTATTGAAAATTAATACCGATAATATATCATATCATATTAAAATTTTGACATGTATTATGGTATACCGTACCATACCATATTAATTATACCATTAATACCAAAAAATATTTTATTTAAATTTTAATATTAAATACCAAAATAATATTAATATACTATAATATTTACCAATAACATTTATAACAAGAATTCATATTTGAGCTAATCAATATTTCACTTGCACTAAAACCATAATGGCCGAGCCACTGTAACTACCATCTCAAAATGCTCCATACTGCTCGTCTACAGTGGCAGTCCATGATTAGCAGGGCCCTTGGCAAAATTATTGAAGTGAACCTTTTTTATATCAATAAATAATTTATCTAAATCTCCGATACTTGAACTTTCACAAGAACCATATTTCTTCTTAACAAATTTATCTATGGCATCTTTTTGAAATTGAATAAACTCTTCTAACTTCTTTTTTTCTATCCATATACATATTTTCTAGTAGACATGGCTCTACTCTTAAATTTAAATGACAAAAGAGTATACAGTAAAGAACAATAAAACTTGGTATGGGCAAGATCGAACAATCCAAATGAATAGTACAATATACACAAACAAAACAGATTTTTTCTTAATAAAAATTATATATTAACAGATCCATTGACAATAATTTAAAAGGTTAAATCAAACAAAATTAATAAATAAAATTACAGAAGAGAAGATGTAACAATCAGTTGAATGAATTGACTTATATATAATTAGAAGTCTTTTATTAGAGAAGAGAGGGGGAGAGAGAGTGATAGAAATTAATAAATAAATAAGTTGATATATAGGAAAAGAAAATAAATAAGTTGATATATAGGAAAAGGGGAAATTGTATACAATTCACATATTTAATTATGACTTTGGAAGGGGAACAAATTCCTAGAAAGCCTCGATCACTCCATTTTCTAATTTTTTCTCTTATTTTTAGTCGCTAAATTACATATGTAATTCTATGTACATAACACAATCAACTGTATAAATATACGTGATATACATTTATAATTAACAAGAAGTGGGGGCCCTCAATATCATGAGGCCCTAGGCAGGCACCTAGGTGACTTATGGTGTAGGGCCGGCTTTGTTCGTCCACACTTTCTATAATTAGTTCTATGTTTCAGTCACATACTATATTCGATTTCCACTCAACAGACCAAACACAAGTCACACTTGTTTAACGGCATTGCAATTCAGTAAAACATGCATTATTGATTCAACAACGATGTGACAAATATAAGAGATTCTCACACGTTGTTTCACCAAATTAGAGGCGGACCTAGAATTCTTTCGAGGGGTGGGCTAATAGTAATAGATAAAAAAATTAAAAGTATAACCATATAGTGAGTTATATAAATTTAAGAGAGTTATATAAATTAGTGGGTTTATAATATTTGAGCTGGGTGGGCTAAAAATTAACAAAGGGGTGGACTTATATTAATTTTTTTATTTTTTTTTAGTAGTGCTATTAGATTTTTTCAAAATTTTGCCCTGTGCTATAACCCGCTCTGTCCCCCCCCCTATTCCGCCCCTGCACCAAATTCAAGCAAGTAGCTAACTAACCCATCCACAACTACCACACAAAGTGTTTAAGTATGTTATATATCTATATTTAATCTATTTTGTAATAAATCCTTGACGAATTGAATATGCCACCAAATTTAGTGTTTTCAATTTTGTCCATGTGTTATTTTTAAAAGAAATGAAAGCTTGTTTTATAGAACCTGTACTCCCAAGCTTTTAGTTGAAGGAAAAGACACACTAACCCTAGGCCACAACCTTATTCATAAATTAGTTTTTAATAAAATTTTAACATCCATGTGCAAAGAAAAAAGTGTGCATCTACATTGCCTATGTTTAAGTGTCTTGTACAAAAATATAAGCAAAAAATATATAATATATTTAAAAGAAATGTTTTTCTAAAGTGAGGTGGTCGCCATTTTTTATTTTAAATAACCGAATAGGTTATTATAACAGAAAATTAGTAAATGACCCAGAATTTTCGCATGTTGAATACTCAAACCAACATCATTTGAGTAATTAGTGAACAGCCCATATTTTTGTTTTTGGCCCAAATGACTTAATAGTTTTAATTCTATATTTTTATTATTATTTTATTGTAAAAGGCATGTTTGTCCTTTCTTGGTTTTTAGGATTTCACCCGTTTGGTAGTTACAATGTCTTTTATCTATTTTAGATTTAAGTAAATTTTTCGTCATTTATCTTGGTAACCACCATTGCGATTTATATCCATTCAATTAAGAGTTTATGTTGGCATCCTTATAATTCTGTTAGAAACTCTTATATTACTGCCGATATATATAGTATTTTACTTTTGCAATTCGTTTTATCTTTGAGCTTTTTGTCTGCTTGTTCTTATCTTGCATTCACCGGAGGCTATTCAATTATACGTTACAGGTAATTTTAGCATTTTGTAATCTTAGAATGTGTCGTAATCCAATTATATGAATCCATGTAATGTAGTTGGTTGTAAATTATCTTTTCAAAATTGCTCTGTCATTTTATATTATGCATGTCGTGAATGCATTAATCTTGATGATATTTTTCTAGTCATGGTTATTTTTGTAAAAAATATCAATTAATTTTAATTTTTTTCCAACTTGTGTAGTTTGTAAAACACAATCAACTCATTTTTTTGTAGTCGTATCAATATTATAATAGATTTATCAGTTGTATTCTAATCCATTTTATGACTTCAACTTAATATGACTACGCTTACCATGATAAAACTGCTTCACCTTTAGACGTATATGACTATATATTATGTAAAATGACTACATGACATTAACGTGATTGTATTCTGACTATAACTAATGAATACTAGTCATATTATTACTATAATCATGTCATGGACTTTATTGTAATATTAATGCCATAGCAGTTTGTTTGTGGAATTAGATGAACTAATTATATTCCCTCACTTGGTAGTAGCTATGTTTACACAACATATATATATTTGTAAATCTGCGCGTGAAAGGTAGCTCTATGACTTTAACAGGAAAAATAACTCTACTCCACAGAATCTCTATTTGTTTGGATTTTAGATTTTGTTCGTTTGAATTTCAAAAATTGTGTAATCGTAATAACAAACAAAATTTGATTTTAGTTATTTTAATTTTACAATTAATATTGGGTGGAAAAAAATAAAAAGGGCAAGTATGGAAATTCAATAAATGAATTTATAATATCTAAATTTATTAAATTAAAAAAAATCATAATTATCCAATAAATTGGGCTAGCAACTAATTTCCAAAATCTAGTGGGTTAAATGCAAAACAATTTAAAAAAACTGGGTTAAATACAAAAAGGCCCTTATTATAATCCAATCCAGTGGTTGAAATGTGCCGGATAAGATTATTGTTTTATCAGTTTTACTAATATACCCTTATTGTGCATTTAAAAAGATAAATTTTAACAATTTCACTAAATTCAAGGAAAAAAAATTATAATTGTAATATGTAATAAAACACAATATTAAACAATTGCAAAATACATAAAATAAGATAAATAATCATAAAGAAAGTTTCAAATTAATTTTAGAGCTTTAGTTGTAAAGCTAGTTTGTTGAATCAATATAATATATATATATATATATTAATAAGAGACAAATCGTCAGTTGAATCTATATATATATATTAATTGATCAATAAAAGAAGATGAATCATAAGTTGCATCAATGTATACAAAATTAATTAATTAATTAATAAAATAAGAGGAACCATACACTAAATCAATATATATACTAACAAAAAAAATATGTGGTCTTACTCGCTATGGAGTGATGACGGCAATTTTAGTTTCAATTATCTGTGTAGCATTTTTTCGGTGATTGAAGAGGATGAATTAAAGTAGGGTTTACATAAATTTTTAGGTTAAAATTGTCTTTTTTGATTTAATCCTTTATCCCCCAAGAAACTGGATAACATAATCGCACCTTCAATGTAGGATTTTGCTATCCGATTCTTTGGGGGTAAATGACCAAGTCCGGATTAACAATCCCTTAGCATATCCCATCCAGTAATTCACCCAATAAGGGATAGGGTTATTTAATTATATCCCATCTCTTAATCCGGCCAATCAAACACACCCTTAACTCTTTAGGTTATAATTACCACTTCGTAATCCATCATCTCTCATAAAGGTGTTAGCAGAAATATGAAAACGGAACGAACGAACTAAACCGATCTGTTACGATCCAAAAAATTTTGAACTTAAAAAAAATCAAAACTGAAACGATTGATTCGGGTTAGTTCGGGTTCGAGTTACCCGAAGTTGACCGAATTCACCGAATCTCTTTAAAAAAAAAATTTGCTAACTAAAGTACTAAACTGCATATGGGCACTTGTATTAGCTTAACTTTGTGCCTCTTAAGCCTCAGCAATTCTACTTCACTACCTAATTCAAGTATAACATTTTTCTTCCTGTTTGCCTTTCTCAATCTCTTATTTCAATTTTAGAGAAATAATCAGTTTAGGTTATTTTTTTTTTCAAATTAAGATTCAGTTTAATTTTTGTATTTTGTTTAATTACGGCTTGATACTTATTATTTTATTAATGGTTAATTACCATAAAATTTATTTATTACGATAAGATTTAATATATTAATTATTTCTTAAAATGAAATCATAATTTATGACATTCGAAAAAAAGAAAAGAAAAGAAATAATGAATTTTAATTTAAAACAAAGCAAATTTAATAACACCACGAGGTATATACAAGGAAAATAATTATGTGTAGTAAATTATGAAGTCTTTCCCAGTGAAGAATAGCATCATAAAATTGGAAAATAATTCTATGTGGTTAAGTGTTGTTTTTTTATTTTTAGTACAATTTTTAATTAAAGTTTTAGCAATATAAAAATAATTAAATGAGACCGAACCAGACCGAAACCAAATAATTTGAGAAGGGTTTGGGTTCCATAAGTATGAAAATTGAAACTGAACCAAACAAAAACTGAACTAAAAAATTTGGGGAGGATTTGGCATACTTCAATCTCTACCATGATTGAAACCCTAATATCTCGTCTCTTTATACTTCTTAGGGTATCTAGGACAACAACCACCATACCCACCTCCACTTCGTAATCCATCATGTGATTTAAATAAATTAATAAAAATAAAATTATCATGCTAAAAAAAATTAGTTTTTAAATCTATATTATAAGACACACTTTTTTTATTTAATCAATGGTCTAAATTTATTTACAACTCACAAAAAGAAATATGAACCCTTAGATGTGTTTTTAGGATATCAAATCACCCAATCAAATCATATTTTTTTACTTTATTTTTCTCCACCTTAATTTAATGATAAAAAATACAATTTGAATTTCAAATCTCAAAATTTCTAACTTTTTCCCTCTCGTAATTTTTTTTATAAATACTCTCTCTCTCTCCCTCACAAAAAAATCTCTTTCATTAAGACTTCCCATCTTCTACTTTTTTTTATTGTTTACTCTTTTGATAAATATACTCTTTTGTTTTATTTTTTGAAGAATGTATGTATGTATGTATGTTATTCCATATATATATTTTTTTCATGCATGTATGTGAGTTTTATTCTTCTTTAATTAATACTAGGTATTGCCCGTGCGGAACGGCGACGTAAAAAATTAAACAATTAAAAATAGTGAAATTGAGCAAAAAGTACTAATATTTAAATAGCATGCAACCCGAAACATATATTTAGAAAACTATATAAGCAACCCATTTAACGGTTAAGCACGGGTGGGGGGGGGGGGGGGGTAGAGTTTGCTAAAGTCTAACTCGAGATACCAAAAGATATATTGGATCTGACCAAATTGAGGTGATTTTTAATTAAAAAACTCGAATTTGTCCCCGTTTCACCGCTTCATTAAGGCCGTGTTGAGTTAATTTATCATCACTAATTATTCACTAATATATAAAAAAATTAATATATCCCTTTATTATTACAATCATATTATATATTTTTTAATGTCATTGTAAAATATTAAACATTTTCAGAGAAGGAAGGGGTTGGCCATTTGCCATCCGTATTCATTCACCGTATATATAACAACATTACATATTTTCAAATTTTAATTGTAAATATATGGTACTATTGATAGTAACATTGGTTTACAAAAGTAATATATATATATATATATCATATGAATGTATATATATATTTTAAATAAAATAAAATAAACTATTTAAGTTTGGAACATTAAATAAGTAATATATATATTTTATATTTTTAAACTAAAACTCATATATATTTAACATTAATTTTGAACACAAATTAAATAAAATGCACTTACGGTTGGATTTTTTCAATTTTTTTTATAACATCTATGTTTAAAGTTAAATTCCATCTCATTATAAAGTTTTTTATTTCTTTATTATTATTAATCTAAATATGAAAAGGTTTTTTTCAAATTTTAAATTTTTTTTCATCATGTTAACATTAAAACCTATATATATTTAACATTCATTTTGAACCCAAATTTCATATTTTTGGACCCAAAACTATATTAGAATAAAAAAAAATTAAACACACATACTCACAGTTGGATTTTTTCTATTTTTTTTAACCCACATTTGATAAGTTTTTATTTAGTTTCAAATTTCAGATTCAAAGTTTTTATTTACACTATTCACTGCATCTTAATTTTCTACATCTATATTTAATTTAACATTTAACCCAAGTCTTCAAAAAAAAATTATAACATCTATATGCGAAGTCAAATTTCATGTCATTAAAACTCATATATATTTAACATTCAAAATATTAATGTTAACATATACAGTGCACTTACGATTGATTTTTTTTTCAAGTTTTTCAAAAAAAAATTCCTCATGTAACATTAGCATTCAAAATATTACATGTGCACTCATGGTTGGATTTTTTTTTTAATTTTTTAACCCAAATTTTGTACTTTTGAACCCAAACTCCCCAAAACTTTTATTATAATAAAAAATTGAAACATACATATATGAGGAGAGAGAGAGAGTATTGAAGGAGAAAAATTTAAAACATATATGAATAGTAGTCCAAAACTATATTAGAATAAAAATTGGTGGACAATCTATATTATAAGACACACTTTTTTTTTATTTAATCAATGGTCTAAATTTATTTACAACTCACAAAAAGAAATATGAATCCTTAGATGTGTTTTTAGGATATCAAATCATATTTTTTTACTTTATTTTTCTCCAACTTAATTTAATGATAAAAATACAATTTGAATTTCAAATTTCAAAATTTCAAACTTTTGCCCTCTCACAATTTTTTTTTATAAATACTGTCTCTCTCTCCCTCACAAAAAAACAATCTCTTTCATTAAGACTTCCCATCTTCTACTTTTTTTATTGTTTACTCTTTTGATAAATATACTCTTTTGTTTTATTTTTTGAAGAATGTATGTATGTATGTTATTCCATATATATTTTTTTTTCATGTATGTATGTGAGTTTTATTATTCTTTAATTAATATTGTCCACCAATTTTTATTCTAATAGTTTTGGACTACTATTCATATATGTTTTAAATTTTTCTTCTTCAATACTCTCTCTCTCTCTCTCCTCATATATGTATGTTTTAATTTTTTATTATAATAAAAGTTTTGGGGAGTTTGGGTTCAAAAGTACAAAATTTGGGTTAAAAAATTAAAAAAAAAATCCAACCATGAGTGCACATGTAATATTTTGAATGCTAATGTTAACATGAGGAAATTTTTTTTGAAAAACTTGAAAAAAAAATCAATCATAAGTGCACTGTATATGTTAACATTAATATTTTGAATGTTAAATATATATGGGTTTTAATGAGATGAAATTTGACTTTGCATATAGATGTTATAATTTTTTTTTTGAAAACTTGGGTTTAATGTTAAATTAAATATAGATGTAGAAAATTAAGAAGCAGTGAATAGTGTAAATAAAAACTTTGAATCTGAAATTTGAAACTAAATAAAAACTTATTAAATTTGGGTTAAAAAAATAGAAAAAATCCACCTGTGAGTATGTGTGTTTAATTTTTTTTATTCTAATATAGTTTTGGGTTCAAAAATATGAAATTTGGGTTCAAAATGAATATTAAATATATATGGGTTTTAATGTTAACATGATGAAAAAAAATAAAAAACTTGAAAAAATCTTTTCATATTTAAATTAATAATAATAAAGAAATAAAAAACTTTATAATGATATGGAATTTGACTTTCCACATAGATGTTATAAAAAAAATTTGAAAAAATCCAACAGTAAGTGCATTTTATTTAATTTGTTTTCAAAATTAATGTTAAATATATGTGAGTTTTAGTTTAAAAATATAAAAAATATATATATTACTTTTGTAAACCAATGTTACTATCAATAGTATCATATATTTACAATTAAAATTTGAAAATATGTAATGTTGTTATATATACGGTGAATGAATACTGATGGCAAATAGCCCACCCTTTCATTCTTTGAAAGTGTTTAATCTTTTACAATGACATTAAAAAATATATAATGCCATTGTAATAATAATGTGTTGAAATAATGGAGAGAGAAAGAAAGAATCTTATTATTCAACTGATCATCAATATGTGTAGGGGTTAGCTCTATTTATATTAAGAACTAACCTCCTTACTTCTCTACATAATCGATGTGGGACAAATCCACTATATATGCTATTAAGTAATCCTTCATTCATACCACAATTCCAATGTGGGATAAATTGTATCTTACAATATTAGTTATGGACATCCACATATTAATATTTTTATAACACTCCCCCTTGGATGTCCATTATGTCACAATTCAATGACAGCTGCCTCATTAAAACCTTCCTAAGAAAAAACCCAGTGGGAAAAAAACCAAAGTGAAGGAAAAAGAGTACAACATTTTTTGGATCATTGAATCGGTATCAAATGCACAATATGTTGCCTCGTTAAAACCTTTACTAGGAAAACCCAATGGGACAAAACCCAGTTAAAGGAAAAAGAGTACAGCGTGCAAATATTAGGTAGCATACTTCAGGATGCTCCCCCCTGATTATTTACTCCCCCTAATGACAGCATTTATATAGTTTGGTTAGAAAGTCGACGCATGCCAATATCATAAACTAACTTCTGGAATATCTGCTTCGGTAATGACTTTGTGAACAGATCAGCTAAGTTGTCACTTAAACGGATTTGCTGACTTCAATCTCTTTATTCTTCTGAAGCTCGTGAGTGAAGAAGAACTTAGGTGAAATATGTTTAGTCCTGTCACCTTTGATGAAACCTTCTTGAATTTGTGCTATACACGCTGCATTGTCTTCATAGATAATACTTGGAACATCTGTAATAGAAGACAACTGACAAGAACTGCGAATATGATGGATTAAAGATCTCAACCACACACATTCTCGACTAGCTTCATGAAGAGCTAAAATTTCAGAATGATTAGAAGAAGTAGCTACTAAAGTTTGTTTAGTAGATCGCCAAGAGATAGCGGTATTACCACTAAGAAAAACATAATCTGTTTGAGATCGTGCCTTATGAGGATCAGAAATATATCCTGAATCTGTATATCCTATTAACTCAGAACCATTAGAATTATGTGAATAAAATAAGCCTAAATCAGTGGTTCCTCGTAAATATCTGAGGATATGTTTGATACCAGTCCAATGTCGTTTAGTTGGTGCTGAGCTATATCTAGTAAGCAAATTAACTGGGAATGAAATATCCGGCCTAGTACATTGTGCTAAATATAATAGGGCACCAATCGCACTTAAATATGGTACTTCAGGACCCAATACTTCTTCATCATCTTCCTTAGGACGGTATGGATCTTTCTTTACATCTAAAGACCGGACAACCATGGGAGTGCTTAGTGGATGTGCTTTGTCCATACCAAAACGTTTCAATACATTCTCAGTATAGTTAGATTGATGGACTAATATCCCACTAGCGCTTCTCTCGATCTGCAGGCTAAGACAGAATTTTGTTTTCCCAAGGTCCTTCATTTCAAATTCCTTCTTCAAATAATTAGCAGTTTTTTCGAGCTCTTCTTGAGTCCCGATTAGATTAATATCATCAACATAAACTGCTACTATAGAAAATCCCTTTAAGAATTTCTTTATAAAGACACATGGGCAAATGGGATTGTTTTCATATCCTTCCTTAGACAAATATTGACTAAGACGATTGTACCACATTCTTTCGGATTGCTTAAGTCCGTATAGTGAACGTCTTAATTGTATCGAGTACGTACTCCTTGGCTTTGCTTCAGGCAAAGTAAATCCTTCTGGGATTTTCATATATATGTTTGTGTCTAAGTCCCCGTATAAATAAGCAGTTACAACATCCATGAGTCTCATATCTAAACTTTCAGTTACTGCTAAACTTATCAGATATCTGAAAGTTATTGCATCCATAACAGGGAAATATGTTTGATCATAATCAATCCCATGTTTCTGCAAGAAACCTTGTGCCACAAGTCGTGCCTTGTATCGTGTGATTTCATTCTTTTCATTCCTTTTCTTTACAAACACCCATTTATAACATACAGGGTTAACACCTTTTGGGGTTTGTACTATAGGTCCAAATACACCACGTTTATTTAGAGACTCTAATTCTGCCTTGATGGCAATTTCCCATTTTGGCCAATCTTCTCTTTGTCGACATTCACTTAATGTACGTGGTTCTATATCATTTTCATCATTGCCCTTTGATACTTCAATAGCTACTGTAAATGCAAATACGTCATCGATGACCTTTTTATTTCTATTCCACATCTCTCTCGAATAAGTATAAAGTATAGAGATCTCTTCATTATTTGGTACCAATGCCTCTTCAGGGGCTTTTTCTAAAACAATGACCTCTTCTGGGGCCTTAGAGAGAGTGAATTTTCCCATGACCTCTTCTTGAGTGAAATGGGGAACCTCTTCAGGAGTGTTCTTAGGGCATGATTGCTCAGTCTTCCTCTTTCGGGGAGCTGAGTCTTTGGAACCTATAGGTTTGCCACGCTTCTGGCGTGGCGCAGATTCATTAGCTGCCATATTTTTATTTTGTCCTTTAAGGACATTGATTCTGGCAGGTGCATTCATAGCTGGCACATGTGATTTTATTACATTTGCTGCATCATTAAATCCATCAATTAATTTATTTGCAATTTCTTGCAAATGTACTATTCTCCGTACTTCTTTCTCACATTCTGATGTTCGTGGGTCCAGATGAGACAATGTGATATTATTCCACGATATTTCTCGCCGTTCTTCTGGAACGGATAGTTCTTCAGGAACCTTCTTATCTCCCCCTAACGGCGGGAATATTGTCTCATCAAATTGACAATCTGCAAAACGTGCAGTAAACACATCTCCTGTCAGTGATTCTAAATACCGAATAATGGAAGGTGAATCAAAACCTACATAGATCCCTAGTCGTCGTTGAGGGCCCATCTTAGTACGCTGGGGAGGCGGAATAGGAACATAAACTGCACAACCAAATTTACGCAAATGTGATAAATTTGGTTAAAAACCGGTTACTTGTTGTGCAGGAGAAAATGTGTGATAAGCTGTAGGTCTAAGTCTGATCAGTTTTAATGCATGCAATATAGCATGTCCCCAGGCACTAACGGGTAATCTAAATTGCATGAGTAAAGGCCTTGCAATAAGTTGAAGATGCTTAATCAAGGATTCGGCTAAACCATTTTGGGTGTGAACATGTGGGACGGGGCGTTCAACTTTTATCCCTATGGATAAACAATAATCATCAAAAACTTGAGAAGTAAACTCAGCTGCATTATCAAGTCTTATAGACTTAATAGGTTGATCTGGGAATTGTGACCTAAGTTTAATGATATGTGCCAATAGGCGTGCAAAAGCAATGTTTCTAGTAGAAAGTAGGCTTAAATCTGACCAGCGGGTGGAAGCATCAATTAAAACCATAAAATACCTAAAAGGTCCACTTGGGGGATCTATAGGGCCCCAAATATCGCCGTGTATTCTTTGGAGAAAAGATGGTGCTTCAGAAGAAATTTTAAGGTACGAAGGTTTTGTGATGAGTTTACCTTGTGAACAAGGGGTACAGAAATAGCCACTTGGTATGGTCAGCTGATGGTTTGCCAATGAGTGCCCATAAGAGTTATCTATTATCTTTCTCAACATGGTTATTCCTGGGTGTCCTAATCTATCATGCCACAATCTTAAGGCCTTGGGATCACTAATTTTCGGTATTTTAGACTTGAGCTTTTGGCTCATAACTGAGTGTGACTCAACATTAGATAATGTTGTGCAATAGAGACCCGAGGAGAAAGCACTTAATTTTTCTAGTGGGAGCTTCTGGCTCGCGGCACTAGTAGTGATGCATAAGAATTCCTTGTTACCTTCATTTTTCGTTTCAATATGATACCCATTCATTCTAATATCTTTAAAACTAAGCAAGTTTCTTCTGGAACTGCTTGAGAATAATGCATCTTTTATAAAAATGTGGGTACCATTTGGTAACATCACATGGGCTCTTCCGGAGCCTTCAATTATTTGCGCAAGTCCAGCTATGGTGGATACTTTGCGTGTATTAAATACTAATTCAGAGAAAAAAATTTGATTTTTCAATATAGTATGTGTTGTGCCACTGTCTACTAGACAAAAATTATCCTCGGTATCATGCATTCCATAATCCATACCTTTAAAAAAAATATTATAAATAATTTAATAACCCAAAACATATTATAAAAGCAATTAATTTATCATTATAATGAATATAAAAACAAACTATGGTTTATAATCAAAAGTTATAAATATCAAAATAATAATTCCTAAAAACACAATTAAATAATAGAATATCTAAGACTGTTTAAATGCATAAAATAAGTAGTGATAATTTAGGTCTTCTGGACCTAGCTAGGTGGTGCTCCCAACATCTCGTCAAACTTTTCCTTAGTAACAGGATTGCCATCAGCATCTTCAAAAAAATCATTGCATTGTAGTTGAATGATATCAGTGGCTGATACGCTTGCATCGTTCTCTTCCCCATCCAACCAGTTTGTCTCCATAGCATTAATAGAGGCCTTGTATTGATCCACAACATGTTTTGCTGCACGGCAAGCACGTGACCAATGCCCACTTTTTCCACATCTATGGCAATTATTATTTGGTGGATTCTGGTTCTGATCTTGATTCTGATTCTTATTTTGGTTCTCATTCTTCTTACCAGACCACTTCTGGTGGTTTTTGAATTTTGTATTGTTGTACGGGCCTTTATAACCACCTCTGCTAGGGTAGTTATTGCGTCCACCTCTTCCGGAGGAGTTCTTGTATCCACCTCTTCTGGGGGGATTATTACGCCCGTTTCCACGGCCTCTATTATGACCAAAATTGGCATTTGCTTCAAGAATTGCCTCAGAACCAGTTGGTCTAGAATTATGATTCTTGATTAGAACTTTATTATTTTGTTCTGCAACTAAGAGACAACTTACAAGTTCAGCGTACGTTGAGAAACGACGCTCTCGGTATTGCTGCTGCAAGAGCACATTTTGGGCATGAAAAGTGGATAGAGTCTTCTCAATCATTTGCTCTTCAGTAACTTTTTCACCGCATAATCTCAGGCGAGCAATAATGTTGAAAAGCGAAGAGTTATATTCAGCCACTGATTTAAAATCTTGGAATCGTAAATGTTGACCTTACATTGCGAGCACTAGGCAAGATGACCAACTTTGGTGGTCATATCTATCCTTCAGGGATTGCCAGAGACCCAACGGGTCTTCCTCAGTCATGTACTCATTTTTTAAATCATCATGAATGTGGTGACGTAGAAGATAAGAGCTGAAGCTTTGTCCTGTGAGGATAATTTATTTCCTTCCACAATAGCATCACCAAGATTTTTGGCAGTTAAATGAAGTTTAGCATCAAATTGCCAGTTTAAGTAGTTATTGCCATTAAGCTCAAGGGTCTTAAATTTGAGTTTAGTGATATTCGACATTATGACTGCAAAAGAGAATTATTGTAAATTAATTACTAATAAAGGATCAATAAAGTCAAATATTTTTGGCCAATCATTATTTCATGGATAAGAACTTCAGGTTCTTGAATTATGAGACATTGGGCTCATAAAAAAAATTAATTATAGAACTTCAGGTTCTATCAAGACTTCAGGCTTGTAAAATATGGCCTTATTTTGATCCATTTCATTTACAGTCGTTTAATTATTAAGTTTAAAAGGAGAAGAGTAGAATAAACAATAGCGCACACATATTTACATGCAATTTAAATAAAACTTATTAAGTTAATATAAAAATTGCAGGTTTAATTATTGAAGTGTGTTTTATAAAAACTTCAAGTTCCAAATAAATATTAGGGAACTTCATGTCCCTAATATAATTTATAGATTTTCAGGTCCAGAATAATGATTATGAAACTTCAGGTTCCAAATAAATATTAGAGAACTTCATGTTCCTAATATAATTCATGGATCTTCGGGTCCTGAATTATGATTTTGGAACTTCAGGTTCCAAATAAATATTAGAGAACTTCAGGTTCCTAATATAATTCAGTGATCTTCGGTCCTGAATTATGATTGGCCTGCTTTTGCAATGCCGGGCCTTCAAAAAGAAGGAAAAATTTAAAACTATGGTGGCCTGCTTTCGCAATGGCCTCCAATTGACTGTAGAGCAGCAGTCGTATGATAACAGTGTGAAATAATGAAGGAGAGAGAAAGAAAGAATCTTTATTATTCAACTGATCATCAATATGTGTAGGGGTTAGCTCTATTTATATTAAGAACTAACCTCCTTACTTCTATACATAATCGATGTGGGACAAATCCACTATATATACTATTAAGTAATCCATCATTTATACCACAATTCCAATGTGGGATAAATTGTATCTTACAATATTAGTTATGGACATCCACATATTAATATTTTTATAACATAATGGAATATATTAATCTTTGTATATATTAGTGAATAATTAGTGATGATAAATTAACTCAAAACGACCTTAATGAAGTGGTGAAACGGGAACAAATTCGAGTTTTTTAATTAAAAATCACCTCAATCTGGTCAGATCAAATATATCTTTTGGTATCTTGAGTTAGAGTTTAGCAAACTCATCCCTTCCCGCGCTTAACCGTTAAATAGGTTCCTTATACAGTTTTCTAAATATATGTTTCGGGTTGCATGCTATTTAAATATTAGTACTTTTTACTCAATTTTACTATTTTTAATTATTTATTTTTTTACGTCTCCGTATCGTCCGGCACGAACAATACCTAGTATATTATATTCAAACAAACAATATTTTTTAAAACTAAATAAATATTTTTTTCAATTTATTTATCGCGCTTAGTTTCTCAATTCAAGGTATGACCCGGTTGAAAAAAACTAGATCCGAACTCCCTTATTTGTAACGGGCTCGAACTACTTTGCCAAAGTTTCCCGGTCGAATATTCTTCTTCTTCTTCTTCTTCACGCACTGCCCCTCTTCCTCCATCATCTCCGCCACCGTTGCCGGTCCAATTTTGGAAGTTCTTTTCACTCATCCCTAGCAAGGTTTGCTCCCAATTTGTTGTTTTGGAATGCTTTCTTGAGAAACAAAACCCTAATTTGCTCCCTCTCTACATCTAATTTATCGTTCTATAACAGTACAGATACAAAATTCTACGCTTGTTTAGTTTGAGTTTTTGTTCGTTCCTAGAATTTAAAATAATTCACATAAAAAGTCTGAACTTCGTCAACTTATGATTCAAGCTCTTGAGATGAACTGTATAAAGAACTCCTGGTGTGAATTTAACAATTTAGAATTTCAGAAACAAACCAACACTGAACTATACGGTGATACTTATTAAAGTCCATCCTATAAAAAAGTTGAAAAATTATTGAAAACACTACTAGTTTTTCTGGTAAGAGGAAAAAAAAATGAGGTAGTTGGTAAAATGTTCTTCATTTTCTTCTTATTTTTTAAGGAAATTTTTTGTTAGCCACCATTCAAGAGAATTTTATCTCGTGAACACCGAAAAAAGTAATAGAATATTTCATCAAATCACTTCGTTAATTTTTATAACTTCTAATAAAAATTAGTAATGTTTTTAATTGTTGTTCAACTTTTTATGAAACGGACACTCTGTCTGTCTGTATTTTTTTTTTCTCTTTTCCCTTATTGCAAACGCACAATTAATTATTATTTAACAAACCTGCTCTTTTTTGGGTCTTCATTAATTCTGTAGATGGTTGTTCTTGATTGATATAGGTTCTGCATTTAGCATGTTAAAATAACATAACCCATTGATGCATAAATTGAATAACTTGCGCATCTCTCTAATTCCATTAGATATGTTGTCATTATTGCTCGGCACAAATTTTAACATGCTAAGTCCCCGTTAATCGTTTGGTTGGCTGAAATAGAATTCACACTGAAACTCATCCTCCGAAATTCCATTTATAGAGTTTGCACAATGGTGGTAGTTGATTGGATATGGTTTCTAGAGTTAACATGTCAAAATAGCATATGAATTAAATAACTTGCTTTTCAATAAGATATTAGTCCTTGCGAGCGACTTATAGAACATCCACAATGGGTATAATAGGTAGGACAACTAGGATAATTTTATCTTTTCAGGCTTATGCATAATATTGACTTCCCATTTTCAAAATAACTGCGCAATTTGAAATGCATGTGTAGGTCATTTTAAGAACAATGCCTCCCTATGAAAATTATGTATTTGTTGCAAAGATCAAAATTTAAAGTCGATTGATGTTGTATAATGGCCTCCATTGGTGCTCCATTGGTGGTACCTTGGATAAATTTTGTGGATGGTAGTTGGAATTTTATTTTTTTTGGTTATTTCTTGCTTCAATTTGCCTGTGTAGAAATCAGAAAGTTTATTGATCGTATGAAATAAACTAGGTGGTTCAAATTTTATTATTCAATTTTTCTCTAAAACACAAATTTCGACTTTCAGCTCATTCCTTCAAAGAGATTGGGTCTACTGCAGGCTTTTCAGCTATACACTGTAGAAATCCCTCATGAGAAACAACAAGGTGAAAAAATGCAAATCCTAGTGGTAAATTTTTTTTATTTGCTGGTGTTTGCACAAATTTACTGTTCCAGGGTTAGAGATTCTATCAATGCCTTTGATGTTAGGATCTTTTGCAATTTGATTTCAGTCTCTCTATTACTTCCTCTGCCTTTTGATCTTAGATACTCGATTTCATACATATTTTCTTATGTGTATACCTATTGCATATAGAAATAGCTCTTGCACTTCTTTTCATTTTGCTTGAGTACTCTATTCTTGTCCCCTTATTTTCCTTCATCGAAAGATAAATGTTGTTTTATAATAGCAGTAGCAGATAGGAAGTACACAATTAGTGAAGCCAGTTTGAGAATCAAGAGTGCAAACCAACAACTTTGTGTCATGCATTTTGGATCTCATTATGAAGCAAGTTGATAGTCCTTGTGGCAGCTAAAAAACTGAGTTATTCAGTTTAAGCTCCCTGCAAAAAATCTTCTTTGAAACCTAAACACGGGTAATTTTATTGGTGGTGAATATGAACAAAGAATCAAAAGTAGTTTGCAAATGTTATTGAAGTGAGAATTCTCCATTTAATGGATGATGAGAGACAAGTGGACAACACAAAGACTAGTCAAAATAAAGGCTTAATTACGCACCCTTAAGAAGCTTTATATTAACAGATGGATTGAATTGACTAAATGGCCCTTAATTCAATCATTGATTGTGTTTCTATGTGATGCTCTTGTTAGAAATATTTCCTTTGTCTTGGTTTTAAGATTTGATTAGTGAAATGCTATTGTCATATCACTATTGGCTTTGGCAAAGCAAATTTGGTTGGAATACACATTATGCTATAAGATTATTTTTGTCCTTCCTTCTAGTGGAGTAACCCCCATTTAACTAATTCCTTATATGAAATTAACCTTTCATTCTTGAAGTTCCATTTTTGTCCCTTCTCAAATTACTGTGATTTACTGCATTAGAAGTATGTTAACAATAAATACATATAATTTGTAATGACCAAAACCTAATGCTATAAATGTAAGTAGAAGGATAAACTCTACTTGTTTTACTTTTCATTGATTGCCAATTACAAGTACCTAATGTTTTCTTCAAGCTTTACAAAGGGGATGTGTGGATGTTGTTAGTAGGATCTTGCTTGAGTTTAGAAAAGAATATCCTCAAACTTCTCGTGTGAGCAAACCATAAAGAACATGGTAACCATTAACCTTTCGAATTAACTTTTTAAATAAAATCCAAAACTAACAAATAAATATTAAAAGTAATCTTTACTATAAATAGTGAACATTTTGATCTTTTTGTTTTTGCCAAAAAAGTAAGATACACGGTCAACCTGTAGTTAACTGGGACAAGCTGGCTAATGATTTTGTTTCAATAAGTGAAGTTTCTGTGTAAGTTGTTCAAGTATGGGCGAGTCCAAATAATTAAAATGCAGTGGAGGTCTATGGTATTCCGCAGAACGCAGAGGATGCTTTGGACTTTTTCTCAAAATTTAACCAATGGCGACACTTGCTTTGGTTAAATGTATTATTTAAGCCATTATTGTTGCTCTTTCCAAATTCAGTTATGTGAAAACTTGATGTGTGTGCAATGTTATTGTTAGTAATGCTTAATAATAGGTTCCTTTTTAACAAAAATTTAAATCATGTGAGTTTGGTTGAGTGGCTAAGGTTTATGAGTTCATAACAGAAGTTGTGGGTTCAAATTCCCAATGCAAATAGTTTTTAATTTTCTGAATTAACTAAGGGTAATTTGGTAATTTCAAGTGCACTGCAAAAGTAATTGTCATTTCCTTATCACACTTAATGTAATATATTTTTGTTGTACCTGCAGGTTTTGCACAATAATAAATCTTACTCAAATATTCCATTAAAGAAGCTTACAAATTGAACAAATGGCAATTGCAATAACGAAGCGTTTTGCATCTCTTCGGCCCTTTCGTCATTCTATCCTCCATTTTTCGTCTAGTCCTTCTCTTTCTTCTGCTCAGTTGCTTCAAGAATCTATTAAGGCCGCCATTGAAACCAAATCCTACCAACAAATCCCGGAACTTCTCAATGCCTCAAAAGAATCTCACCAAAACCCGAGCCCATTCTCATTTCTCTCCACTTTCCCACAAAAGCTTAGAACCCAAATCATTGACGAAATTTTGCAAAATTTTATACCTCTCAGACCCCGTTATCTTCCTCGGGCTGCCTATTCGTCCCTCCTTTCTTACACCCTCCAGAGTCCTAATCCTCTGCCTCTCGCCCTAGCTATCCTCCAACGCACCCTCCGGTCGGGTTGTGTCCCTGTTCCGCAAACTCATCTTCTTCTTTCTAGTGCATGGCTCGACCGCAGGCACCAATCTCATCCCGTTTCGGAAATACTATTGGAGATGCAGTCCATTGGGTACCGTGCTGATTGTGGCACTTGCAACTATCTCATTTCATCACTCTGCAAAGTTGACCAGTCAACGGAGGCTGTTCAAGTCTTGAAGGGCATGGCTGGGGCCGGATGTATCCCTGATTTGGATAGTTATGGATATGTAATTGGACCAATGTGTAAGCTTAGAAGGACCCCTAATGTTGTAGAGCTGATGAAGGATATGGTGGCAAGATTTGGGTTGAGCCCGAGGCAAGAAATGGTGGTGAAAGTATTAGGGGCAATTCGGTCAAGAAAAGATATGTGGAGAGGTGTTGAGATGATTGAGTTTTTGCAGAGTAATGGAGTGTATGTGGGGTTCGAGAGCTACGAGTTGGTGGTTAAGGGTTGTTTGGAATGTGGTGAATTTGTTTTAGCAGGAAAGGTCGCGATAGAAATGACAAAGAGAGGTTTCATACCGTATATTAGAACAAGGCAAAAAGTTGTTGAGGGTTTGGCTAGTGCCGGCAAATGGGAGTTTGCTTATTCTGTGAGACAGAGATTTGCAGAATTGAAATCATAGCATCACTTGTATATTTTCGGGTGATCTATGTAGGAAAAAGGAACTTGGATAAGCGCCCTCCCCAGGTTTGAATTTGTATATCGTATGAGCACTAATCCATAATCATAACTTCATGCAACAACCTGAAGGGAGTTGTGAGCACAAATTTGTTGCAAAATGGCTTAACGGACATCATTAATTTTAAAGTTTATAACTGGTCACTACGTTACGTTATGTAACTTGGTTTCAAAATCTCTGTGAAATGATTTTGTTAGATTAGCTCAGTATATGAAAATATATGCTATTGATATCTCCTATGGGCTATGGCTGTTTCAAATCCAAATCACCATATGTAATGATAATATTGGAAATATATGCTATTGATAACTCCTATGGTTGTTTCAAGCATGAATCACCGTATTATAAGAGCATCCACAGTAGTGTAGTAGGATAAGTAAGATTGTTTATCGTATTAACCCTATGTTGTATATTAGGTGAAGGATAAAGTTAAAGTACCACTAAGTTCTTTATCATATGGACAACTGTTGTCCGTTTAAGAATCAAATGGATACTTGGTGTCTGTTAAATCCCAAATGGACATCAGATGTCTGTTTGGTGTATATCAGACGGACACTGGGTGTTTGTTTAAGTCACAAACTGGCAATAGGTATCCCGTGTCCATTTAAATTATATTTCCGTGCTCAACCATTGTGGAATGCACAAACTCAGTAGTATATCTTTGTATGTATCATACACAAATATGATAGCTGTGGATGCTCTAACAATAATATTGATTAAACAACATTTACAGAAGATGTGCATCAAGAACCGTTACCAATTATTTTGTTCCCCTCTTATTCTAAATAGCGCCAATTTCCTTTTTGCTAGTTTGCTGCGTAAATCTCAAAATATTATTAGAACCAAGCGGTTCATATCTTTTTACTGAAAACATAAATATTAAGAGGAACTTAGAACTACATCAACCATTAAAACACATAAAGCTAAATTGCTCTACCGCGTTATTCAATCCTTAACAGGGTAACTAGCTTGCATGTTAATGCCGCAAATACCCTTCTTATCAACGAACCCGCGCATCATCTTCATATAACCATCCTCCCCCCAGTCCATTCCCCAAGAGTTCTTCACAAGCCAATACTTCTCACCTAATTCCGTCCCATACCCAACTACCGTTACTCCATGATTGAGATCTGTTCCACAATATCCTGAAAATACCCCACTGAGGTAGAACTGAAAACTGAATCCGCTGGCATCGATTGCAACCGACACAGGTTGGGTTGCAACTGTAGCTTGGAGGCTATTTTCATCGTTTTCAGGTACCAAGTTATAGCCCGTTATATTTACCACATGGTTTTTAAGTTTTGAGTCATCGCATTGTGCGTCTCGTCCTAAATAAGGGTAATCTGATTCGGTGGTTAAGCCACCTGTTTTTATTATGAACTGAAATGCGTCTTCCATTAATCCGCCTTTGCAGCCTTCGTTTTCTCCTTGAACATCACAGTCCACTAACTCTTGTTCCGATAGAGATATTATTTTCCCTGTTTTGATCTGGTGGATGCCTTCCACAGCTGCTACTGCAGAGAATGCCCAACAACTTCCTGCATTAAAAGGTACGTTGTAGTTGTATATAAAAATATATACTGATTTCACTTCCTGCGTTCTTGCCCAATTTGGTGCACTAAATAAAAATATATACTGAGAAAGGGAAAAGTTATACCATTAAAGCTAAAAGAGAAGAGTCACACTGTTTCTTTTTCTTAAGGGTGTGTTTGATTGCACTTGTTTTCAATAAAATGTGCCAAAGATTTTATAATTTCATCGTTAGTGGTTTTTGATTATTTTAATTTTTAAGGAATTAGTCTCCGTTGTTGAACTCACTTTAGTCTTTTTGTGTCCTTTTTCATGGAATTCAATAACCAGCTCTCCACACAAAATATTTATTTGGGATTCCATGAAGATGGGAAATCAGGCTAAAGCAAGTTAAAACGATGAACTTGATTCTCTGCAAAGTTAATGCAATCGAGGACTTCTTAAGATGAAAACATAGATCTTGAGCCTTCTTTATATATACATATATATATGTATATATATAAAAGAAGTGCAATCAAATTAACACTAGATAACAAGTGCTCCCTCCGTCCCAAATTAACAGTCCCACTTTGATTTTGATACTTTTTAAGAGAACAATGATTCCAACCTGGTCAATGGTTGAAAACAAAACTTGTTTGGTATTGCGAGATTTAGTACATTGATTATGTCTTGAAAAGGAAAGTCAAACTCTTTATTAGGGAGGTTCCAAAAAGGAACAATAGACTCTTAATTTGGGACGGAGGTAGTATGTATTGTCATTTTCCCCTTTAAGTTTATAAGAAAGCACCCACAGACAAATAATTGTAAAAAGTGATAGAATTTAGTACCACATGCTCCTTGATCCTTGATCGGAGTCACTGCACCTTTCTCTCTCCAATCAACTTCACTTGGCAAATCCTCGAGCTTGTACTCATTTTTCATAGTCTTCACGTTAGCCGTCACATTACTACGGCCCCCAAAACCCAAGTAGATAGACTTAAACTCCTCGTTTGTCATGTCCGCAAATTGGTTATCAATGAGTTTGTACGTTAAGTTTTGAGAATTAACGTAGTGATGAACTGAACATTTGACTGGTAAATTCCGAACCTCAATTGAAATTCATCTCTATCCTGGTAGCCCTTGCCGTGTTGTTTGAGCCAATTCATGTACCTATCCATCATAGTTTTTGGGTCATATTTTGAAGTTTTGGCCTCTAAGAGACTTGTGCTTGATAGCATGAATAGAACCCATAGTATCAAAAGAGTTGAGCGCGTGTTTTTTAAGAGAACACATGCTTCCATTGCTAGTTCGGTGTATACAATCACCGGAAAATGTTGTTTAGGATAGTTTTTCCTTTTAAGTGTTGAATGAGGTAAGATTTATGGTTTGTTGTTCATGTAAATGTATTCAAGTTATAGGTGTTTTAGTTGAATCCATAATGTATTTTGGTGTCATGCCTTTTGTGTTTTGAGAATTCGGTTAAGGTTTGTCTGCTTTTGTTTTACTTGGCAGGTGTTTGTTCACGGCTCTTGCTGCTTGTGTTTTGAAAAAAAAAACCTTGTAATGATATGCTATTATATGGACATTTAAAGGAAAAATAAATACCATATTCAGGTTGGGTAGGATCAAATGGACTAAGTTTATGTGACCCGAACACAACTCGGATTTCTTTCAAACCGAAACTTAGATCTAGTTCGAAGATACTTTTCATGATATGGCCATCTTAATTATAATTTCTCTTATCAAGAATTATGAACTTCAACCATCCAAAAGCATAATATTGAAATTTCAATATGAAATCAGCATGATTTAATTTTTCAGATTTGTAGGAAATCGCTTTCAAAGGAGCACTCCTAGCTCCCTGCTTCCACGCTTGTCGCCCCTCACTGCTAGCTTGCTTTCGGTCTCTCTTACGTGACTGACATTATGTAGGTAGTGTGCTAAATTAAAATTGTCCTTCTGGTGACTCCGCACCAACCATTTACGAATAAACAATTTGACTTTAGATAGGTCCCTTGATTAGGAAAGAACAAAAAGTTTCATTGAAAGATCGAAAGCCCCTCATCGCCTACTAGCAGTAACCTGTATGCCACTTGGTTGCTTCAGCTAATAATAGAGGAAAAGGGTATTTCCATTTCTTCTAAATTTAGTGTTTGCTTAAATGCTTGCCAATCTATCCCTCATCTCGAAAGTGAGGAGTTATTTTGAGAGTTCCCGAGTACAATTAAATCGCCGCCAAATGGGGGACTTACTTTGCGACCGATACTTCGTTTTATGATCTACATATAGACCTAAGTTGTTGCTTAAACAACTCCAGCAGCGCAAGCGTCAACAGTGTACAGTTGATTAATAAGTGTCTTGTTTTGGAGAAACAATTGGCTCACGAGGAATGGAAAGAAACGTATTGACAGGGAGACCACACCCGAGCTAGACCTGAATCGTTGGTTGCGAATAAAAGTACATAGCAGTCATCTTTTGCTACGGGACTAAACGTATCATCGGCAGTCACAATGCCGGCTCCCAGATAGATATAGTTCCTTAATTATCTGTACTTCTTAGTAAAGGTTTTTTGTTTTAACAAAGGGCGGATTCGGTCTTGGGTTGATCTGGACTGTAGAAGTTCAATTTTTTTATTTTTTTTCCAATGATGTAATGTATAAAATTTTTCTGTTCTAGCCTAATCCAGATTAATTAAGTATTTAGATTAGTCCATCCTTTCAAAAAATTTGAATCCGCCCTTGGTTTTAATACATCCATATAATATATTACGTCTACACATTATCATATTATCTTTATAAAGTTCATCAACCTTTAAGTTGTAGAAAAAAACTGTCTTCACAGAATGACTACCAAAGTAGAGAATATGGTTCTATTTGATTAACATGATGAAAAATGATAGCAAACTAAATTGATTTTTTTTTGAAAATTTGGAAAATGAATTGAGGGATGAGGTGAGATGTTTTCATACTTTTTGACTTTTTTTATGAAAAAAAAATCTTGAGGAAGCGAAAGAAAAAAAAATTCACAAAAGAAAATAAAAAATAAAAAAGGATGGGAGGCATTTACTCAAAAAAATAAACTACTTCACTCAATTTACTTTCCATCTTCTTACAAAAATCAATTGGTTTTGTTATTATTTTTTTTTTCTTTTACCAAACAGAGTCTAACGTAAACAAAAACTTTTGTTTCGCCTACATTGTAAGACCATCTTTGTTGCAATAGGGTAGGATTAGCGATTGAGGGCTGCATTGCATATTTGCATAGGTTAAAAGGCTGTTAGAGTAGCAAAAATGATAAAGGGAAAGTAAAGTTAGAAGCCAACAAGCTTTTAACTATTTTTTTGCTTTGGCACGACATGCAAATGGTTTTGACTTTGGCACGATATACTATACATCGTGTAAATGATTTTAGCTTTGGCACGACATACTATATATCGTGCAAATAGTTTTGGCTTTGGCACAATTTACTATACATATATAAATTATATACCAAATGGTTTTTAGCGTGTCATGCGAATGGTTTTGACTTGGCACGATATACATTATATCGTGCAAAGCATGTTTTTAAATGCAAGCCTAACTCAAATGTTAAAATTGCTAAATATTGAATTTTAGCCTACAATTTTAGTATTTTTTTAGAGTTGATAAATTAAATATAGTATTTTAACTTACCATTTTAAGAAGAGTGCTTACCATTTAGGGCAGCGAACCAGCAACTACTCAAGAGAACTTTTTTTTCCTCAGCGACACCATTCATGATAAACGTAACATGGCTGATTTTGAGTTATTTTTAATATTACTTTTGTTACTTTTTGCATAATAGAGCAGCAGCAAATTGTTGGATTCTTATGTTGATCATTGGTTTTTTTGTTGTGTATATTTTTCACTTTTAAATCTTCAATTCTTATTTTTTTGCATGTTATGAATTGAATGTTCCCTTAAGTGAGTAAATATAATCCTTGTAGAATTTAATTAGGATCTTTAGATGAATAAGGAATTTTATTCTGGGAGTTGAAAATAAGGAGTGTATTTGATTAAAAAAAATCACAAAAAGAGATTAAGTGGTTGGGTTAGAACTTTAAAAGCTTCACATTGGTACTCTTTAGTGTTTTGCTGCAAATGGGTTGCTCCACAAAGAGAGATATCTTCGTCAACTGCAACACAAAATTGGATACTTTCTCTTCAATCTTTTAGGCCTCGTTTGATTCGGGTATTAAAAAGTGGGATGGGATTGTTAATACCACTTTTTTTATAATACTTTGTTTGATTCGCACAAATGTGCTAGGATTACTAATACCGGTACTAACTTAATACCACTCTTTGTGGTATAATTTAATACCAGGGGGGTGGTATTGTTTATTTAGGATTAAGAAAAATGAACCATATATTTTCAAAAATACCATTACTACTATAATATTTTTAAAAATGCATTACTACTACTACTACTACTACTACTACTACTACTACTCTACTACTACTACTACTACTACTACTACTATTTATTATTATTTTTAATTTTTTTTTATAAAAAAATTAATTTTTTTTAATTTATATATATATATATATATATTTGTTAGTCCAAAATATAATCTCATATACGAGTTACAGAATCAAACACAGTGTTAACATCAGCATGAGATATCCCAGTATTAATACTGCATGAATCAAACAAGGTCTTGGTATTAAATTAATACCAGGATTAATAGTCCAGTACTATTAATACTGGTATTATTAATTCTACTAATCCTAATACCTGAATCAAACGAGGCCTTAGTGTTTTATTTTTCATTCATTTCACCCCCAATTGGGGATTTTGGAACTTTTTCCTTTGGGCGATTCTTCTGCTTTCTTGAATAGCTTATTGCCCAGAACGGCCTCTTCGAGCTAAGATTTCAACTCACTCAAAGCTTTCTTCTCATAATCTTTTTTGGATCTGAGAGAATTTCTTTCTTCCTTAAAAGAGCTTTTCTCTACAACTTTGAGATTCTTTCCATCAAACCCTTATCTCCCTTGAAGATGGGTCGAAGTAAATGTGAAAACATTCGTACTTTGGCGAGCGACTTGTTTGGATGAAAAGTTGAGGACAATTTCAGTAGATTAAATATGTAATTATACTGATTTAACGGTCAATGTTAATTGACCGTTAAAATAGTGCAAATTGGTACCCAAATATCATTATCAGAAATTTTGATATTCAAAGCTCAATTACAATAAAAAAATAATTGGTGCCAAAAATTAAAATAACCCAAGTCTTAATTATGGACAGTAAAGGCTCCCAAGTGCCACCAGGTCTAGAAGATCTTGATTTCAAGTCACACATGCAATTAGTAAGGATGGAGGGGCACATACCCTTCTCAATTTTTGCAATATTACACGTTGGTTTTATTATATTTTGTAAACTAAAGAAATGCTCCCCCTAAATATGCTATCAAAATCCAAAATTTTGTGGAAGACGATATATAATATCGGGTTTAAATTTTTTTAAATCAATATTTAAATTATATATTTATAATCATGATAATTTATTTACGTATTTAGTAATGTCTAATGTTCCTCCTCAAAAAAGTTTCTAACTCTGTTTTTGGTAGTTAGAGGAGATTTCTTTGTTACTGTGTTAAAGAAAATATTAAGACCTTTTTATCACAAAAAAATTAAATAAAAATAGTTTTGAGTAACTTTTCCTTTTCCATAATATAGATATCCTATTCTTTTCAAATTAAACTCCTTTTTTTCTCTTTTTCTACTCCTTTCTTGCCATTTTCAAAACCTCGAAATACAGCTTAAATGTCAGTTTGATAGTGTTTTTCATATTTTAAAATAATTAAATAATTTTTATGAGAAGTGAAAAATGAAAGTAGTGATAAAGTAAAATGTTTTTTCATTCTTTTGTTAATTTTATGAAATAATTTTACCCACAAGACCTATCTTTAACATAAAAAGAAAAAAATAATATAATATTTTACTAAATTACTCTCCTAATTTGTCTAACTTTTCGGAAAATATCTATTTTTTTACCTTAAAAACTGGACGCACCAAAAAAAATATTTGGAAAGACAACATGGCTGTAATCACGAGGTTGTACTTTGTACAAAATTCTAGATCGGCGAACATTTATGTCTCGATTCTTCCATGTGCAAAAGCTTTTCGGTGTGTACAGAATAAAAAGGGTGTTTTTAAATGGACCCACATAATCCGTCTTCTCACTCCACTAAAAGTCAAAGTTACGTTAATCTTAACTTAAAAAATAGCGTAAAACCCTTTCTTCTCACCCCGCTTTCTATATTTTGAAAAAATCGCCACTAATTTATCTTTTCACCCATTTAAAGTTTTAAAAATTAAAAATTAATAAAAAATTATATTATTTACAACAAACAAAACATATATTATTTTCACTTAATTACATACATCTCATAAAATATATGCTATAATAAGTATTCTCATAATTTTATATAGATTACTAGACTTTTATTTTTATTTTTATTTGCACCGGCACAATAACATTTTCAATGATATTTTTCTTAATTTATTCAATATTTTTATTTTGAGCATGCATGCAAGCAAAATTCAATAAAACTCATGTTAAGTTATCTAATGTTAAAGTTAAAGAAATGTAGTGTTAACGCGTGTCTAATATGTCATAAATATATATATATATATATAATATGTATTGATGTTGTGTTTTTATTGTTTCAATACTTAATTTCTTATAATTAATTGTAAAAAAATATTGAAAAAAAGAAATAGTTTGGTTAGAAAATCTTTATTATTTTAATATTTTGTAAAGAAATCGTTTTCTTGAATTTCCAAAAATTAAATATCATAGAAATCGAAAGTAACAAAATATGTTAATAAATGATTTATTTTTATGAAAACTATTTTATATTTTCCAATTAATTTTTTCCATTTTCACAAAAGATAACATATATTTTCAAACAGCAAATTGATCTTTTAATATTTTTGAAGTAGTGAATTAAGTATTATATTTACTTATTTGATAAAGATAAAAATAAAATTTGTAAATAAATTTGAAATATGAATAATAAACATTTAAGAAAAGATTATATAAAATTCATATAATTACTAAAACTTATTTATGACAATTAATATTTTGTATCTCGGAGGTACTATTTAGATGAAATTTTTAATAAAAAATATTAAGAACGATGTAAATTTTATTATTATGTTTTATCTTAATGAAAAATTTAATATTATTTAATATTTTTACTTTTAGCGACGAAATTTTATCGTCCCTATATTATTTCAGTAAACTCACCCCACTGCTGGGGTGAAGTGCAAGATTTTTTAAAGATTTGATGGGGTGAGAAGAAAGTATTCTCACACTGGGGTGAGAAGACTGATTTTGTGGGTGCATTTAAGAACACCCAATAAAAAATGTGTGGAAATCTGAAAATGAAAAGGAAAAAGAATACTATATTGCCCAAAACTTATAGTCCAGATGTAAATATAGTTTGCGGTTTGAGATTAATTAAAACAATGAAATTTTTTAATACTCATTTTAGTGTAGACAAAGTTATGCATAACATAAAGTATGATTTTTGGATTGGATGAAGAGTCGAAGTATTAACTACACTTCGATAAGATAAAACTTTATTTTGTGTGTATTTTTTGTGAGTGTAATAATACTTTTGAAATATTGCTTACATCTTTTTTTGTTCAAACGATTTGGATAAACTGTGCTATATTACGCGCCTCCTAACTAAGTCCTTTATGATTTTGTTAAAGATTAACCACTCACATTGAAATTAAAGAATTTAAAAGATATTACTTATAGATGATGAACCCTTAAAAATTGCTCACATTAATTAAAAAAAGTATAACTATTGACACTCTAACTAAATCCTATAACATTCCAAAATCCATCACAAATTTCAATTGTCTCTAAAAATTAAGAAACACAAACACACATAAGATTTTACAAAAGTTACTCCATAAATATACTTGACATTGATGTATTGATTTGGAATGCACCTCGTCCAAATTTACTGACCCTCATTTAAAAATGGTCATGGTATCCCTACTTTATTATCAATTAAGTTCTTGTCAGAAAAAATTTTCCTCTAACGAGAACTCCATTTTAAACGATGTGAAAATGATATAGATATAAATCAACTTATTATAACATAAGGTTACTGTGACCCTTTTTGAATGAATGCCAATAAATTTAACCTCATTTTTATGTAAAGACTACCCAAATTGCCAAATTAATCAAGTATACTTTTTTTTCAAAATATAATACTATTTTAAAAAATAAAAATACTTTTAAAATTATATATTATTCTTTATTGGCCAACTCATTTCAAAAGTTAATTATTTATTTTGTTTAAAAAAAACAAAAAAGACCAACTCAGATGTCTGCGTGTGTAGCAGTTACTCTCGTGATCTCTCTGACACAAAAAAAAAAAAAAAAAAATTCTCCGTTTCCCACTCCTTCACTTCACTGACTCTTCTCTCTTCCCAAACACTTCTCAACGGTAGCATTTGCTAAAAACCACCCCGTTACTTCAACTCTCTCCACTTTCTCTCTCTAAAACATGGCTATAGATTTCACTTTCTCTCTCCTCTTTTCACTCATATCCATTTCCACCGCCTTCTCTAAAGCATCCGCCGCCGATCCGGCGGTGGAGCTGTGGTGCGTGGCCAAGAACAACGCCGAGGACTCGGCGCTACAGGCCGCATTGGACTGGGCCTGTAGCGCCGGCGGGGCCGATTGTGGGCTCATCCAACAGGGTGGGCCCTGTTACGACCCCGCGGACTTGGAGAGAACGGCATCGTACGCCTTTAATGATTACTTTCTCAAGCACGGAATGACGAATGATGCCTGTAACTTTGACAGTACTGCCGCTCTCACTTCTCTAAACCCTAGTGAGTAAATTTAGGGGTTTTGAGTTTTGAATTTTGATTTTAAATTAAAGTAACTTTTTGCGATTTTTGATGGATTTTGGTTTGTTTTTTGAATTTGCAGGTCATAGTAATTGCAGATTTCCTTCAAGGTAACTGCTAAAATTCAGTTATTTGTGTATGTGTTTGTGTGTTATATTTTTATGCTCTGTTTGGTTCTGGAATTAAGTAGCCTACTAAAATGTTGATTATCGAAACAATGTATTTATGTGTTGAATTAATTAGTGAAGAGGATTTTGAGATATATTAGCAGTGTTTCGGCATTTGATTCAACTTGACTGGCTAAATTTCCGTAACATGTATGGTATTGCAAAATTCATGCTCAATACATTTATGGATCTTGCAAAATTCATGCCAATTGCCTTATACATTGGTAGCGGTGGTTCGCATAGGGACTGGGAGGGAGGTTACGGTTCGATTCAGAGATGTAAATAAACAAAAATTTTAGGAAAGGCATAATTGTTTTACTCTTTTCGTCCATAGTTTTGTAAAAAGTGTTTAGATTTGTGACAAACTATTTGCTGAAATAGAAGGATTAAGAACATAAAATTTTAGTATGTAGATGTTGCGATTCTATGCTTATGCTACAGATCACTAATTACAAAGATGGCAACCGAATGATTATAGATAAGAAAACACACACACACAATAAGAACACGACAACGATATACGTGGTATCGGCGAATCGCCCCTAGTCCACGGACATTCCTTTCTCAATATATTCAAATGTACAAATACAATATGGGTTACAAAATGTTCTACCAAGAACACTCAAATGAAAAATACAATATATTTTTCATACAAAGAAACTAAACCCATCAACCAAATATTGAGTTCGCAAATTGTACCTTACGGTACACGAATTTTCTTCTTCCAAATTTCTACTTCCAAATTCAAATAGAGGAAATCAAATCCAAATTCCATCTCTCTCTCGGTAGAGAGAGAGCCAAACTCCTGCCTGCCAAATTTCCTCTCTCGGTAGAGAGAGAGCCAAATTCCTCCTCTGCTGCCATATTCTTCTTCAATTTCTCTTTTCTATATATTAACCCAAAGGAAAATATCAAGGGAACAAGAAAACCACTTTCCATATTTTTGGGATAAAGCAATCAAAAGTCAGTAGCCTCATTATTGACTTTGGTGGCTCCAAAAAACAATAGTAGACGTGTCAACATGTTATTCATTGAAAATTTTCGAGCACTTGAGAATGAGAATAAATTTTTGCTTTACCTCACCTCAAGCCTAAGAAAGATACCTAGGAATGAAGCTCCGTAGTGAAGGGTGAAGAGGAGTCTTTTATCCATTATCCATTTAGTTTTTCTTTGAATACCGGAGATAAATGGTAACAAGCTAAGCAAGCTAGGAACTATAACATAAAATGATAATCTGCTCGCGTGTCAACGCGCTATTTTCTTAAAAAGAAAAAACATTAAAGTTCAACGTCTATTTATTCTCATTTTTACCCCTTATATTCAATGAGTCCTTGGAAAGATACGGGCTATTAGTATAAATTAGGCTCATGTTTGTCAATTAAAAGTGTTACGCATGTCTCCGCGTTGTTATTTTTTCAACCGAGTTTACTATCAGTTTCCATAAAATATGTACTTCTTGAGTCCTATGTACTCTCTGTTTCGTGGTCACAAATTACAACTTTCAATAACATAAAAATATGCATTTCCATGTTACATTCAACATTTTCCATTATCTCTTAATACAAAACAATGTATAACGATTTATTTTGTTTGTCATTATATCTACATTATGCAGAATCATGAATTCCTATATTTCACAGGTGTTTTCTTTCGCTATGATAATTGGGCTTTCATCAAGGAATGTTTTGAATTGAAAAAGCCAATCATTTTATTTTTCTGGCATTGCAGCTTGACGGTGAAGAATCGGACCGCCACTGGGTCATCAATTGTGGGAATGGGGCCAGTTAGTGCTGATTTGAGTGGCGGTAACTCTGTTACTCCCCGATCGTGTTGGCCCCTGCTCCCAGTTCTTTTGCTCATCTCAATTACACGGATTTAATGATGACAGTAGAGAGACAGAGAGAGAGAGAGAGAGAGAGAGAGAGAGAGAAGTTGGTGTGTTTTCTTGTATGTAACCCACGAACCGAGGCAAATGCTGGAGGTTTTTGTTATGAAGATATGTGCATCAGGTAATCTGTATGTATTTCCATGGGATTATTTATTAGAAAGGTTCAAATCAATGAAATATTTTCATTTACATTCTTGTTTTGCGCTTTCAGACTGTTGTTGAATAAGCTGCATTTTAGCTCATATGAAGTGCATTTGTAGGTGTGCTTGTCTCTCAGCGTGTGAATGTTTCTCTCTCGTCATGTTATGAGAGAGAGATACTGCAGCTAAACCGGTTATTGCTCATGTGAAGTACAATATTCATTGTTGTGGCTATCTCTCTCACCATGTGAATGTTTATCTCTAATCACTTCGAGAGAGAGAGAGCGAGAGAGAGAGAGGGGGGATTTAAAAATGACCATTAAGACGAATATTTTCACTTAATTTTGTGGCATATGAAGAGTTCTTTTCATGACTTGGCTTTTAATTGTTTTAACTTGTACCGAATCATTCTCTTTGCCAAATAATTTCTTAGGTTTACGGTTTTATGTAGTATGTTTTAATCATCTGCTTCTAGAAGAAATTGAAGAATTTCTTGGGAATCCTACAAGATTTAATGTCATTTTTATACCACAAAGGATATGACACAACAAGAACCTACTATACACAATACACAAGACGATATAAAACATGAAAACAATCTGTTTAAACACGACACAAACAACAGAAGCGATTAGGCACAAAATATACAAAAGATATTATTCCTATTCTGTTCTAGAGACATGCGCAAAATTGTGGACACCAACATGATTTGTAGTTCCCAAATTGGCATCCCTTCTTAAATACTAGCAGTCATATTCATATTAGGTAACCAAATTATTTCTCCTGAGTAAATATTGAACAACTGTATTGATTACGCATTCTCAGTGTTTGAATAATATACTGATGTATTCTGGATTGTGCTCCTCTAATGTGATCGACTCTAGATGAGAGTTGGAATAAATCCGAACCGCTAGTTTAAAATGGTTCAGAATTCAGATTTTGACACATCGTTCCTGTCTACATGAGTTATCACCAGAGGCAAACATTACCTGTCGAAATCCAAGTCATCAACTTTACCTTAACTGTCTAGATTTAGTACTTTACAGTGATTTCATTGCTCTCTAGAGGAGCCGGCTGTGTGTTGTAGCAATTGAACATTTCTGGATATTGAACATTTCTGGAAATTTCTAACTCACCATTCCGATGGCCGGAGCCAAGATAAATCGTCTGATTTTCCACGAAACAAATATAGTGCAAAAGGAAACATAAGCCTCGTAGAATAAACTTACATATATATCCACACACACATAAATGTTCCAAAGCAGACCGTATACAGAAGACCGAGCTCTAGTGATACAATTTTATCGTTACTGTCTCTCAATATCTAGTAAACCATCTTCTTGAATTTGCCTCAATGATTGGTCCCTACTCAGCATCCTTCGAAATGAAGTCAACCTTGACTCGGACCCACTACTGACCTTAGCCGATGTCCCTTCAAGAGGTGGAGCTGTTGGCTGAGTTACAGCCTCCGGCTCAAGCACGAGTCTTGGCTCAGCATCAGCCCGACAAATTGGGCATGTCGAGTGTGAGCCTAGCCACTTATCGATGCACTCCGAATGAAAATCGTGCTTGCAGTTTGGTAAGAGCTTAATCATTTCTCCCTCTTCTAGCATGCTAAGGCAAACTGTGCATTCCTGATGTGCTGCCTTGTCTCCAGCGGTGGTGCCAGCGAGTTTTGTGAAAGTGAATATTGGTAGTGATTGGATGATTGATGGGTCAAGGCCGGGTTTGGGTGTGTTTTCGGCGTGGATATCGGAGTCGGGAGTGGGGGTGGGGAGGAGACCAAGCTGCCGGAGGGCGGCACGGCGGCGGGCTTGGCGGCGGAGGACACACCTTCCGTATATGTGAAGGATCATAATGATGAAGACGATGATTGAGAGAGAGATGATGGCTTTACGAACAATGGTGTTGTTCATGCTTAACCGGTTTTTGGAGTGGAGCGGATTATCGTCACCCATTTTCAAGGCGGATGGATTCACCGGAGGAGGACGAGGGTTGTAGTGGTTGATTCCTGGTTTTGGTGTTGTGAGTGTGGGTTTGGAACATTACAAACTCTTCAACATCGTTTTCTAAAGTTTGGAAGTAATATTTTCAATGGGGTTGATTATTCAACTCTGACTTCCCCTCTCACTGCAGGGGCAAATTCGGGAAAAAAATTGGAAGACTTGGCAGGGTCTCCTCAAAAATTGGGGCCCAAAAAGAATTTTAAGGTGGGCTACCTCTTGAGTAAACGTAGAAAAAGTTGATTTTTTCGGAGAACGATCCAAATCTCTACTAAAATTTCGATTCAATAGCATTTTTGCCATTCAATTTTAGCATGAGAAACACTTAAGCTATTTCATTCATTTTGGTTGTTAAATTGAACCAAATAAAAGCATGTGCAAAACACATGATTTTGGTCCTAAAATATGTTAAGTTGTTATATTTGTTAGAAATATTGCTCCATTTTATACATTTTATATGTTTCATTATTAGAAGGAATGATGTATTGTTAAAAAAAAGACAGTGTTGTAGTATTATGACCAAAATACCCTTAAATGAAATCATGTGCTTTGCACATGGTTTCATTCCATCCAAATTAACAATTAAATTTGACGGAATAGTAATTGTGGTACTCACTTTAAAATTAAATGGCCAAAGTGATAAAAAAAATTATATTTAAACAAGTAGAAGATGGTGTACTTGCTCCAAAGAGAAAACATTCTATAAGTTCATTCAAGGGCGAAACAAGGTATAAGTTGACACCCCCAACTTTGGTGTTCTTATATATATCTCCCTCAAAATTTGGTATATCTTTTATATATATATATGGTCATAGCCCTCCTATTTTCATGTACCTCCTTCACATTTTGGTGTACCTTTAAATATCTCCTCAAATTATTAACCTTCAAATTTATTAGTATGTTTTACGTATTTAGAGAAAAAAATAAAAATAAAAATTGGTCCTCACAAGATTAATTTATGGTTTTGTCCCTGAGTTCATTGTTATACGAGTTTATGACTATTGTTTCTGTGCACATTGTTAGTGAATTGTGTACACATGTTTATATACTAAGGGTTCGTTTGGTTTGAATTTTGGGAATGGAATGGGCATTCAAAATTCTTGAAAAGCTTTACCAAGGGTTCGTTTGGTTTGAATTTTGGAAATGAAATGATCGTCCTAAATTCTTGAAAAGCTTTTCTCATATCTAGGATGCTTTTTTGAACCCATCCCTTTGAGGACAGGTGAGAACTTACCTACCACTAGACTATCCCTCGTCCCTTCATATCTAGGATGCTTGCTGTTGTTTGATTTGAAAAGAAATTCTTCTTTCCCTTTTGTTGAATTATCTCTCTATATTCAGTTCAAACGAGAACAAAAATGAAATACGTGTGAATTATTAAAATATATTATTCATTTTATAAAATTGAAAGACAAGTCCTAACAATTTTACCAAAGTAAAATTTAAATGTTTATTGTGAAAAATCATTGAATCTATTTAATAATAAAAAGAAAAAGTCTAATAACAAAAAAAAATATTTTTCTCTTAAAATGTATACATAAAAACAAATTTGGCAAGTAAAATGGATTTTTTTGATCTTAAGAAGAAATTTTAGTTGAAAATCTAAAAAAAATTAAAAATTCTAGAATAATCATTTATTCTCATGCATTTACGAGGGAGAACTTTGAATCCCAAAACCCGAACTAAACATCAGAATACTTCTTGAAATAAAATATATCATTCTAAAAATAATTTAAAATTCAAACCAAACGAGTCTTAAAATGTAACCAAATATCTACTCATAAACCTGGTTGTTATTTTTATATATTCATAAACGGACCTTGCCATTTTTATATATTCATGCGTACTTGCTTATTTTAATATGACCGTTTTAATTAATTGTGCTCGATAATTTTATACTAATTTACATAAGTAGTTCATCTACCAAGCATGCTTTGACCGTTTTCTTCTTATTGAAATTTTATTAAAAAAAGTTAATTTTCAATTTTGTAACATGAGCCGCATGTTTTAATAATTAAACAAAATGGACAAAAAAGGGGTTCGGAGAGTTTTCTACACAATTTGTTCTAGTCACAAAAATATTTATTAATGTTTGTACCATTATACAAAACTTTTTATTATTTCATTCTCACCGGTTGTCACTATGCCTCATTAACTACGTACCACCACCCTTGGTGGTGTGGTGGTCACTAGAGCTCCTCTGGAATAGCTAGCGATTGCTATGGGGTAGTAGTGAGTTATGACGGTCAGCGATAATTAAATATTTATATAACAAAATGTATGAGTATAATATATTAGTGAGTGGTATCATTCCGTTTTACATAATTTCAAACCGTCTCTTGTCCACTGTTTCAATGAAGAATTAGATATTTTTTATGCAATTTTTTTCTTGTCTTGAATTTGTATAATTTTTCATTTTATTCCTGTGCATTTGGATTTTTAATTATTACTGGTAAATTTCACATGAAAATGACTTTTAAGATATGAATGGATGCGTGGATATGGTGGGGATGGACAAGAAGTCAAGACTTTTGAAAACAAATCATATATTGTTAAACTTTTCTCATCCACAAGGTCACGCTCATGGACCATTCTTCTTTTAATGAAAGTTCGAGGAAATTCATACACCTAGAATATGATCTATATGAGAAATTATCACAACCGTACTTAGTTTTGTGGAAAATCTCGTCTTACTTTAAAAGACAATAAGAATCGTCTATTTGAAAGAGTAAACAAATATATTTTTTTTATAAAATTTTGTAGGAGGTAATTTCTATCATTTTTATCAAATTTCATAAAAAGCTCAATCTAAATCTAAAATTTGGTATATATGGGACTTTTGGATTTTAATAATTATTAATAGTAATAAAAATTTTGGTGATTAACTTATCATTGTAATTATGTCAAAAATAAATATATAATAGTCAACTATCTATTTTTTAGGATGGATAGACGGAAAGATTTGGTGGATAGGTATAAAACCACCCTAATCGTTTTCATTACACCCACTTCTGGTTTAGATTTTTTTGAGAGATTATATACTCTAATACTCATTATAGAAATTATCACTACTAAGATTTATGAAAGAAATCATCTATTTTACACTTCAAATGGACGGCCGTTATTGTTCTTAAAGTAAAAGTTCTCTTACAGGAGTATTCCGCTTAGTTTAGTATTAATAGTACTTTTTTAAAATTAAAGGGGGCAAAAATTGCTATATAAATATACCTTTTTAATTTTGTAGAGAATATTTATCTTTAAAATAATAATAAAAAAATATTAAAGAAAAGAAGAAAAAAGTTCCTCCTTTTATTCTTTATTCAATTCATTAACGACTCATTTAGTTGTAGTTTTAAAAGATTCTGTATCGCCCTTCCTTTTGAGATTCTTTTGTGTGATTCATTCTTTCCAAAGGAATATAGAAATTTTGGGAATCATATATTCCACAAAATTAAGATTTGCATTCCCTCATAAGTGGTGAGCTTAAACCCGAAAACACACCAAACATAATTTTAAGAGACGAAAATACCCTTTTATTTTACAAAGAACGCATCAATATTCTAAACAAATCCTTTGTCCCCTTTTATTTTACAAAGGATCAACTTCCAAAGAGTTGTCCACAACTCCAAGACATACGAAATTTTTTTGATAGGTTGAACATATAAGAGTGAAATGAGATTTGATGACAACAATAAGATAGTAAGATCGACTAGAATTATCTAGGGTGTTTTCGGTTTTGATCGGAATAAGAATTAAGAAGACTCAAACTAAACATAAAAATTTGATTTCGGTTTTTAAATCTTTAAAACTCAAACGCAAACCGAACTTTTCAATTCGATTTTATTCGGTTCTCATATAATTTTTTTAAAACAATCATAATATAATAATGTAATATTAAACCTGCTGCAATTCTGCAAATCAATTTTAAACTTGCATACAAAATCTTCTCAATTAAATTAAACATAACTAGGAAAGCGATAAATACTTTTAATCTTTTCCACCTTTCCCTTACGACAACTAGTGTTATTATCAGTATTAGTTCCCCACCATTTGCAAACCAAAAATGTTGTCATCTGCTTATTCATTTCTAGACCACATATCGCAATAGAATGATGAGTGATGTATGAATTACCTCTCATTGACTCATGCTCACAAAAATGGAAAATTCAAAGGACCAGTGATCACAGAACAATTTTCCTTACCTTAAAGACACTTTAATTTGTAAATTATGCTAAATTATAAACACTTGCGTATGATAATTAATTTCGGTTCGGTTCAGTTTGTATTGGTCATATCAAAATTCGAACCGAACCTCTTCGGTTTTGGTTAGATTTGCCGATTTCGATTTTTCTAAGTTTAATTTTTAGTAGATCGGACCAGATTGGATTGTCTCGGTTGGTCAATTTTTAAATTGACTACAATATGCCAAAATGACTCTTTTAGTTTTTATAAAGGCTTTCAGAAAATGCCTGTTTGAAATTTGAATGCAAAAGAAAACGAAGAGTGAAGAAAATTTTCTTTAATTAGTAATTTGTATGAAAGTATTTCCATAATTGTTTTAAAATGTTACAACATTCTTAGAAGAAAATAAATGTTTTATTGCAACAAGAAACTCTAGATTTCTCGGTTTGTCCACGCGGACCATGTACTGTTGACTTTGTGTAAAAATGTTTTTTTACTTGTACGAGCGTAAAAAGATAAAAAGTAAAAGGAAAATGCTTATCTAAAAGTCTGTAAGTTTTATGATAAACTTACAGACGAATTATGGCCACATATTTGGTCAAATACTTTGACTGGATAAGCTTTCAAATTTTTTAATTTTGAACTTTTATCATATATTTATATTGTTAACATTTTAACCTCTAAAAATAGAAATGTCACTTTAAATAATATTTTTATGACCCAACTTTTACCCTATATTTATATTATTAATATTTTTAACCCATAAAAGATAGAAGCATTCACTTTAAATAATATTTAAGGAATTAATATTAATTATTTCATCTAGGCTCCGTCCGATAATAACATGAAAAAAAAAATAATTGATTTGTATGAGGAGCATCATTAATGATATGTCAATGCAATCATTGAGAATTAAAACTAGAAAAATTATATAAAGTAGTAACATAATTTATTTATTTTTAAAAACCTACATGATCTTAACATAAACAAAAACTAATAAAATTAAAAAATGCAATAAATTCCTGTATTTTTATTGTAATATTTTAAATTAATAATCAAATATTTATATAATAGTGTTCTAATTAATGGTTTGGTTTTAAATAAATCAAATTCATCTTTTGTAGGAGAAATAATTGATAAAAAGGAAGAGTATGTAAAAAATGAAAATACTAAATGTAGCGTTATTTTGAGTAGGCAGAATTTTCAAAATCTCAACCTTTGAGCGGATTATGAAATCTGTTAATTTACAAAATTTCACAAGATAACAATATTCTTGAATTATCTAAATCACGTGATTTACCAAATCACGTCTTAAAATCACGCCAAAAGAACATACCCTTAACATCTTTTAATAATTTTAATAGTTTAATAACTTTAGTTTTAAAACCTCTCTATAGATATAAAAAAAATTAAAAAATTATATACATGAGCATATTCTATTTTTAATTAATAATGGAGAAATTTAATTTAACTTTAATACAAATGTCAGATGGATGAATTTGTGTAAAAAACAAAATAGAGTATTAATTTTGTAATTATGAATTTAATAATAGTAGATTTTTATTTCAAAACTAAATATAGAATTTGAGTAAAAGTAGATATCTTTCTCAAATTTGTGGTTTAAAATTATCTGTAAGTTTAAAAACTTACGGCGTCTTTCATGCTAGCAAGGTCCAAAGTAAAAATTTGGATTGTTGACCTTTTTCAACACTTTCATATGGGTTAAAGAGCCAAATCTAGATTTTCGGTTCCCTCTTCACAATTCTCAATACGCCAATCCACCGCGCCAGTTCTAATTTCTGAAACCAAATGTTAACATTCTCCAAATTACGTGAAACAACAAAACGAGATACCCGCCAAACCCGTGAATAACATTTAACATCACACTTGATCAAATTTCAATTCTTCTTTTGTTTTTCTTTAAAATTCTTTATGAGTAAACTATGTCAAATTGTGCGCATCACATTAAGTCCCTTCCACAGGTTTAATTATAGGCCGGATATTTATATTGAAAGTCGAAAATTCACAAAATATTACTTATGATCTAACTTTCAAAGATTACATTTAGTGGAGTTTAAGCTTATGACCTATATACTTTGTTCAACACTTACCATAGCATAAACTTGTCACATGACAAACTCTAGAGGATTTAAATTCCACTTTCTACATTTGTTATTTTTTAAAATATACATAATGCGAAAATTTTCAAGATATAAGGGATGTACAGTAAGTTTTAGTAATAATAATGTGAGAAATTATTTTATATAACTGTTGTATCGTATTGTAATTATTATATCACTTACTCAACAAACAGGAGTTGGTTGAATTAATAAAGATTTGATTTTTTTTAAGAATTACTATAAGCAGTGGCGGAGTCAATATTTAATACAAACGGTATGAATAACAAAAGTTAATTCACAAATTTATAATATGGTTGGCAAAAAGCATATTTCTTTTTTCCTAATATAAGGTGGACAATGTTCTATATTATCACTTAAAAAGTAAAAAAAAAAAAATCCTCCTAAAATTAATAGTAAAAATAAGCCAATTTAGAAAATAAGGTGGGTACTTTCCCACCTTAATGGCTTAACCTTAAGTTGGCTTTGTTACCGATTATTAGGGCTGGCAATTCGGGTTCGCGTGTCGTGTTCGGGTCGTGTCAATGTACAAGTATTACAATATTAGTGTCAACCCGAACACGACCCGTTTAACTAATCGTGTCATTTATGTTAACTCGAACACGACCTGTTTAATTTACAGGTTACACGACACGACCCGACTAACCCGTTTAATAAACATGTCGTGTTAAACCTGTAACCCGACACGACACGATTAACCTATTAAAATAATAATGACAATTAAGTCTCATGTAAAAACAATTAACTTGTGTGATAATAATTTTAAATTTTCAATAAGTAATAATAAGTATCACTCAATACCAAAATTTAATATTTAATCAAAATAATATGATAATACTATCCTAAAGTCAAAATAAATAGCATTCCAACACCCAAGCAAAAACATAAAAAGTTACTAGTTTATCCATCATCAAAAACATAATAATTATCATGCTACCAATAATCAAAATAATAATATATTGTCCGAGGAAGATTGCAAAATAATATATATATAACTGTAATAGTGAAATCTTCAACCAAATTTCTTCAAACTCCATAAGCACATACCTGTATAACAAAAATAAACATATAAAATTAAATATGAGATTTGTGCTTGTAAATTGAAACTAATATTATTAAAGTTAATGAGAAAATCAAACAAATAAAAAATGATATATACAATCAAATTAGAATTTAATTAAACTACTTACAATCAATTGTTATGATTAGATGTAGAAGTAGAAGTCTTATCAATTACTGAACCTTCTTCTTTGTTGATGTTTAGATTTAAAATATCTTCAGTGAGATCTTCCAAAGGAACTTGGGCAGCTTCTGTATTCACACACCAACCATTAACAATTTTATTAAATTTATTTATTTAAAGAATGAGAAATCTAAAAATAATTTTAAAACAATGGGCTATTACCAATAGCTCCATATAGCCAATCTCTCGTACAAACTAATGCTTCCGCCACATCAGGTTTGAGCGAACTTCGGTATTGATCTATCACACGACCACCAATGCTAAATGTAGATTCAGATGCAACTGTAGAAATAGGAATGCTTAACACATCACGAGCCATAGAAGCAAGTCCCGAATACCGAAATTGGTTAGCTTTCCAAAAGGACAAGATATCCAAGTTAGCATTCCTGTCAACTCTTGGCTCATCTAGATATTGCTCTAGTTCAGACTTTTGAGGACAAGAACTAAATTCTTCACTTTCAAAATCATCAAACTCCTAATTAAACAGCAAATAAAAAATAAAACAAATCAATCATTTAAGTATATTATATTCTAAAATGAAGAAACCAAATATATTTATTACCACTTTACCTTTAATACATCACGCGTGTCTACATTGAATGAATGTTCATTGAAACCATGACCACTTGATTTGTTTGGTTGTGAAGAAGCAGAGGACATAGGAGACTCCATAGCATATTCGTTAAACATAGCAAACAACTTATCCCGAACTTGCATAAACTCAAATGAGTTATCCCCATACAATTTTTTATAACAAAAGTCCACAAAATGAATCTTGTATCGAGGATCTAAAATCACAGCTATTGCTAAAATCATGCTAAACTCGTGCCAATATTTCTCAAATTTCACAAACATCGGGACTGCCATGTTTCTCAAGAATTGATCTTCACTCTCCACATGCTTTTTCAAAGTTAAGTATGCCATAAATACCAGTGGAAAGTACAAGTTTGCTGTTGGATACTTCGTTCCAGAGAAAGTACAAGTTATGTTATAAAAAACTGCCAAGAACTTACTTATCTTCTCAATATTATCCCAATCACTCGCCGAGGGACAATGTTTGTAATTGGAATCACTTAATTCTAAATGAGAAAAGGCTCGACGATAGAAAATAGCACTTTCAAGCATAAGAAAAGTCGAATTCCATCTAGTAGGAACATCTTGCCTCAAACCTTTTTTGACATCCAAAGACAATAACTTAACACATTCTAAAAACTTTTGCTTCCTCACTTGTGATCCTTTAACATACTTGACACTCTCTCGAATCTTTTGAACACCCAAATCTATCTCCTTTAATCCATCTTGCACTATTAAGTTAAGGATATGAGCACAACATCGAATATGAAAAAAATCTCCATTACACACAAGAGCTTTCCTAGTATTCAATTGAGTTTTTAACATGCTAATAAATGTATCATTAGCCGAGGCATTGTCTAAAGTCAAAGAAAATAACTTCCTTTCAATTCCCCAATCATTTAACAATGAAGAAACTTTATCACTTAAAGAAACACCATTGTGTGGGGGAGCCATAAAGCAGAAATTCAGCACCCTTTTTTGTAAAATCCAGTCTTTGTCAAGAAAATGTGCTGTCACACAAATATACCCATCAGTGACAACTGAAGACCATAAATCAGAAGTTAAGCTTAATCTACCCGGAGCTGCCTCAAGCATTCTTTTTATTCTACCCTTTTCCCTATTATGCATTTTCAATACATCAGCCTTAGCGGTGTTCCTCGAAATTAAGACTACATTCTGCTGTAGGTACGTGAACAATGCTCTAATACCAGTGTACTCAACAAATGAAAAAGGCAAATCATGCATAATAATGGCAGCAACCAACAACTCACGAAATACCGCAGGATCAAAATGAGTACGCATTAACATAGCCCCTTGATCTTGGGATATGATCAATTGGCCAATATCACGCGTATCCCTTCTAACACAAGTTGATATATGACGTTTCAAATTACCAGTTCCATACCTACTTTCACAAATAAATATTGCTGCACATTTCTTACACTTGCACCTCTGCTTACCATCCACAGTAGCTTCTTCTAGGATCTCAAAAAAAGGCCAAACATTTGAGGTCAGTCTCCTTTTGCGCCTAATTTTTTCGGTAGCCACCAACTTAGCTCGTCGTTTTGGTTGTTTTTGATTTTGTACATCTTCAATTTCTACATCATCATCTCCATATACTTCAACTTCTATGTCAATAGGATCAACCTCAAACTTTGCTTCCACTTCTTTAGATTTAATAGTCATCTACAAGATAAAAACAAAATAATAATAACATTAATGTTAAAGAAGATTATATAATTTATACCATTGACAAAGTACTGTTATTTTTGTGAGTGTTTTTTAATGTAATTCTTAGAATAATATATAATAAATAAAAGTACACATCTAAATTGTAAGATATTAAAGATAATAGTAAAGAGAAGTATGGAGAAATTATAATACTTCAATTAAAAGAACTATAGTTCTTAAAGTAATATATAATAAATAAAAGTACACATCTAAATGGTAAGATATTAAAAAGAATCACAAACAGAAGCAAAAGTGTATATAGATTTAGATTGCTTGTATATATTTATGCGTGCTTGCTGTTAAATTTTAGTATAAAAAACATATATGTATGTGTGTATGATTTATAGCAGTAGGCACTTGAACCTTCAACACAAGGTACATACAGACTATATAATTCCCACTATTCATTACTTATCTCTTCTTATCCTCATTCATGTCATATTATTATCGATACCCTTTTAATTAATATTTTTATACATTGTATTACAAATCAAGATTTAAAAGTGCGTGCAAGTTGCAAATTAGTATTACTAATATGATATAATTAGTTTCTGCATATAGAATAAAAAATTTGCTTCTACATATGAAATTAGATTATTAAATATATATATATATAATGTATACAACATCACAAATTAATAGTGAGATAATAATATTATAACAAAGAGAATGTGATAATGGGAAAAGGTTGAAAAATATTTACCTTGTGACCTTCGTGAGTAGGAAGCCGAGATGCAGCAGCCAAAAGTGAAGCTTTTAGAGTTTTTGAGGAAGAAGACAAGGTTGCTGAGGTAATAAAGGGCTTTAGGGTTAGGGTTTTATTATGTTTAATTTATATAGGATCTTGAAAAAAAATTGACCATTAAATCGTTTAACCATCTTTTGAAATTGATTAACTATGGTTAATTAATAGTATTAAAAAAAATTCATAAGTGGGTATAAACGGGTCATATTAGTTAAACCGGGTCACTAACCCGTAATTGACCCGAAAAATAATCGTGTTATTGCAGGTCAATTTCGAGTTAGTGGGTTAACCCGAAACACGACCCGTTTAATTTGCGGGTTAATCGTGTCTGACCCGAATTTGACCCGAACCCGTTTATACTTGACCCAAACCCGCTAAATTCGTGTCGAGTTCGTGTCGGGTTTTCGTGTCGTGTCAATTATTGCCGGCCCTACCGATTATAAACACTTGTAAAGCTATAATCACCTTACAGCCTAGAGTTAAGTAAAGTGGTTAATAATATGTTCTAAAGTACTATTAACAATTAAAAATGAATTTTAAATTTTAAACATATAATTTTTAAATTTTTAAACATTTTTAAGATTAAAAAATTATTACTCCTTATCATATAAATAAAAATAAAATCACCTTACAGCTTAGAGTTAAGTAAAGTGGTTAATAATATGTGCTAAAGTACTATTAACAATTAAAAATGAATTTTAAATTTTAAACATATAATTTTTTAATTTTTAAACATTTTTAAGATTAAAAAATTATTACTCCTTATCATATAAATAAAAATAAAATCACCTTTCAATTTCAAATAAAAATAAACAAACTCAAACTTGTCAGGCTCCTCCGCGCGAAATTTTATTTGCAGTTTTCATTTACGGAATCACCTAAAAAGTAAACCGCGAAACCGCGAAACCGCGAAACCAACAACCTTCCATTTTAGTACCTTCGAAAATTTTGAAAAATCTCTCTCCAATAAAACAATTGACTATCTGAGAGAAATCCGTATCTGCTCTTCTCTTCATTTCTTCTCTTCTTTAAAATCATCGAATTTGAAATGGGCGCCCACTTTAACAAAAATTTTGAAACATACAAAAGAATCAAAAATTAAACGCAAACTTCAAATCAATCCCTCCAACACACAAAACCTCAATTACCCATTACCTACAAATATCACACTCTCTCAAACACCCAAATCACCCCATCTCTGATTCTCTCTCTACATTTTAGTTTCTCTCTCTAAGTTTCGGAGTCGGAGATGGAGGTAAAATCTCTTTGTGAAAATGGCAATAATAAAGAGAATAACCCACCATTTTTCTCTTCATTTCAAACAAACCCAGTTCCTTCAATTCCCCAATCTTCCATTAAAATTGTCAAAAGAAGGTTCCGAAAGCCTCTTCGAGACATTACCAACCTCTTCAACTCTCCAATTTCTGCTTCATTATTCACTCAATTACAGCTACCAAATTGCTCTGATTCTGATTCGGCTTCTGGGTTCAATTATCGGAAGCGAAAAGCAGTTGAAGAAATTATTGATTCGAGGGATAAAGCTGTTACGAAATCATTAAGGAAGCATTTCAGATAATCAAGTAGAATATATACAAATGTTTAGCTATATTAGTTTAAGAGTTTTTTTTTGCTTTTTCTTTTTCGTTGTGTTTGATAATTTTTTGTTTGGGTTATAGGTAGAATAAGAATGTGAAGATTTTGTTCAATAGGCATAGAGCATTGGGGGTTTGAAAGAATATTACAATTTTTATGTAATTTTATATCGATCTACATTGATCCTAGTGATTTAATTTGACATGAGATATTTAAAGTTCATTTGTTCATCACTTGTTTAGTAGGGTGAGATTTTTACATTAGATCACTTACCATATTTTTATTTTTTTGTCTTCTAAATTACTAGTATACGTAAACTCGGGGTACAGTTAAATTGGAAACGGGTGTGGCTTCTTCCCCACCCCTGCAGTGGTTCGTTCCTTCAAAACCCTAATTCATTTCTCTCTCTTTCTTCAAACATTTTATATCACCACTTAACCAAATTTCAAATTTTTTTTTGTTAAATGCTTTTTGGTAAATTGTGTTAGTTTATGCGCAACAAAGTATCCGCCCAGATAGTTTCTTTTCCATCGGTTTCTTTGTTTAGATGTTTGATCGCCGTTGTTAGTGAGCACAAAAAAAAGGTAGGGCATCTAGTTAAAGGCATCACAATGACATCTACATTGTGGCGAAGCCATCTTAAGTTTGAGCTCAGCACTTGCTCACCTTATATTTTATATTAAAAAAGTTGACTCAATAGTAAACAACTTTCAATTTTGTCTCGAAGTCAAGAATTTAACTCATGGAAGTGGGAGTGAGATATTTTTTCTTTGTTTTTAGAGTTTGACCATCCTTAATTTAATTTTTTTTATTTAAAGTTAAAATTATGTTTTTTGCACCACATCATAAATATTGTGTATTAACTTTTGTTGTCATTTTCATATTAAACTATAATAAAAAAAATTTACCCACTTTTATATTAAAATCTGGTTCTGTCCTTTTATATATACTAAGATTAGAAGATTCACAAAATATTATTTGTAATATTTCATAAAGTTTTATAAAACATTTATCATTACTAAAATTGGCACTTAATACTTTAGAGTTTAAATTTTATTTTATGCATTAGGGGAAAAAATATTTTAAAAAAATATATAATGGGACAAATTATTAGATATAATAAGCTTTAATAATATTAATAATGAGCCAGAAGCTTCTCCTTTCCTTGTTTCTACGAGCCTACGAGGTCCAACTAACCCTAAGGACCCAAACCACGCGGCTCTGCCTCCCACCTCCACCTCATTCAATCAATCCCACTTTCACAAATTAGTTTATTTCTTGATATTTCTTAATATTAGGTCTATTTTTTAATATCATGCTTATTTTTAATAAATTACATAATATTAGGTATATTTTTTGATTAACTTCATAATATTAGGTTAATTAATTTTATAATATTAGATCTATTTCTTGATTAATTGCATAATATTATATTTATTTCTTGATTAATTGTATAATATTAGGTTTAAACTCCTAATTTTAATTAGTCCTAAATAAGAACAAAGTTAAGGAATTATTTCTTGGTTGATGAAAGTTAGTCACAAAAACTATCATGCAAGAGGTTGGTGATGAGTTGTGCTCTATATTGGTTGATGAGTCTTGTGATATTTCAGTTAAAGAACAAATGGAAGTAATTTTACATTTTGTGGATAAAATGGGGTGTGTGGTTGAATGTTTGTAGTCAATGTTCACATTCAATATTTGAATTGTATGAAATATTAATGTTTTTACGTTTGCATTAAAACTTTATGATTTAAAATAATATTTTTTTAACTTTAAATCTCCTGGTTGAATTTCTAGCTCCGCTATTATTTATACTATAATTGAAATCTAAATGCCTTGTAGATGAGGGATCTATTTCAAAAAAACCTATAAAATTATCCTACAAATTTGCATACTATAATCCTCTTTTTTGTGCGGAAAGAGTCGATTAAAAGTTATAATCACTTCATACTCAAGAGTTTTGTAGAGCGGTTAAGAACCTCTTTTTACATAAGGGATGTTACCCTTTTTTCCTCTTCTTTTGCCACATGTCCTATTTGCTCCGAGTCTAGCAAGTTTTAAGCCTCGTTTGGTTCAGGTATTAGGATCAATGGGATTAATAATACCAGTATTAATAATACTGGACTATTAATTCTGGTATTAATTTAATACAAATACCATATTTGATTCATGCAGTATTAATACTGAGATATCCCATATTAATGTTAATACCATGTTTAGTTCTGTAACTTATATATGAGATTATATTTCGGAAAAACAAAAAAAATGATAATAATAATAATAATAATAATAATAATAATAATAATAATAATAATAATGATGATGATGATGATGATGATGATGATGATATTATTATTATTATAATATAAATAATATAGTAGTAGAGTAGTAGTTGTTGTATTATTAAGCAGTAGTAATGGCAATTTTTTAGTAGTAGTGGCATTTTTTAAAATATATGGTTTATTTTTCTTAATTCCGGATAAACAATATCACCCCTGGTATTAAATTATACTACAAAGAGTAGTATTAAATTAGTCTTGATATTAATAATCCGAGCACATTTGTACGAACCAAACAAAATATTATAAAAACGTGATATTAATAATTCAATCATATTTTTGAATACTCGAATTAAACGAGACCTTAGTGTATTGAACTCGGCCGCAAGCCAACAACTTGGTCGTATTCTTCTGCTCGGACCAAGCGCCAAATTTTATCCCCTTCAATAACCTTTCAAACAAGAATAAATAAAATTGAACTTGGCAGGTTCCCTCCAAATTATATTTTCAATTTTCATTTACGCTCAAATAAATCACCTAAAAGTTAACCGCGAAACCAACAACCTTCCATTTTAGGACCACTGAAAATTTTGAGACTCTCTTTCTCTCTCTCTCTCTGAATAAACAATTTGACTTTCTGAGATAAATCCATAGGTTCCCAAAAGGCATTAAACATTTAAACTAAAGTCTAAACCCTCCTTCATTACTTCTTTAAATCTTCAATTTTGAAATGAGCGCCTACTTTAACATAAAATTTGAAACACACAAAATAATCAAAATTGAATGCTAACTTCAAATCAATCCCTCCAATACACAAAACCTCAATTACCCATTACCTACAAATATCACACTCTCTCAAACACCCAAAATCACCCCATCTCTGACACTCTCTCTCTACATTTTAGTTTCTCTCTCTAAGTTTTAGAGTCAGAGATGGAGGTTATATCACTTTGTGAAAATGATAATAAAGAAAACTTCCCACCAATTTTCTCTTCAATTCTAACAAACCCATCTCCTTCAATTCCCCAATCTTCCATTAAATCTGATAAAAGAAGGTTTCGAAAGCCTCTTCGAGATATTACCAACCTATTCAACTCTCCAAATTCGTCAGTTTCAGCTTCATTATTCACTCAATTACAGCAACCCAAGTCCTTTGATAAAGATTCTGCTTCCGGGTTCAATTCTCGGAAGAGAAAAGCAGTTGAAGAAATTGATTCGTCGGATAAAGCTGTTTCGAAATTATTAAGGAAGCATTTCAGATAGTCAATTCAATCCATACATCTAGACTTTTCAGTCTACGAGTTTCTTTACCTTATATTCTTTAGTTTGGTTGTGTTTGATAATTGTTCGTATGAGAGATAAGTAGAAAGAATAGGGATTTGAAGATTTGTTCAATACAACATTGGGGGCTTGAAAGCATTTTACATCAACAAGAATTAGTTGAGTTGGTAAAAATTTAAATATTTTGCTCACGTTAGATGTTAAACTTATCGTAAGTATTCAGTTAGTTTTGTGACATTTTAAATCTTATTGTGATAATCCACTTTATGTACAAAATAAAAAAAAAATAAGTATTTTACAATTTTTATATAATTTTATGTCTACCGACATTGACCCTAGTGCTTTAATTTGACATGAGATATATAGGGTTTATTTGTTCATTAGTTATTTAGTAATGTGAGATTCATGCATTAAAAACCGTACTATATTTTTATATTTTTGCCTGTTAATTTTTTGTTATTGTTATGATGTGTTTGGGTTAACTTTTACTTAGATCAACTAATCCTCATTTATAAAATAGTGGTAGCCACTGGCTAACAAAATGTTATTATAATTATTGAAACTTGACCTAAGAAATTCTTAGTCAAATTCTTATAGTACTACTATGCCACTCTTAGCGATTCCTTTTAAATTATTAGAACATAAAACTCAGGGCATAGTTAAATTGAATGAGTGTGGTCTCTTCTCCACCCACAATGGTTTAATTCTTGAAAATCTTAATTCCCTTAAGTTAAACACTGAGTATATTTGTGTATCATTTGTATAAAATAAACTCATTAGTATTTGAATTGTGCACATCGAGCCTCTAAAGAAAACTTAGTAAAATTAATAAGAATAATACTAAAACAAGAAAGACCTTTGGTATTAGTTTTTAATTTATAACTGCCATACCATTCGTTATTATTTTTCTTCTATATTTCCTTTCAAATTGTAGAGACATCATGTCTGCACGAAATATTAGTCTAAAAATTGATATGGACTAAAGTATTGAAATATGATGTTAATATTTAATAGATATTTTTTGATTAGTCTAGTGATCGGAATTTACTCTTCACGAATCGTAGGTCTTGAATTTTAATTCCCCTCTCCTCATTGATATACTCAAAGAAAATAGGCTCTATCTCAAGTACTAAAAGAAATGCTACAAAATAATTCATTGGAAAAATGCCTCTCCAAAAATCATCTGAATTTATCATTACGCTTGTATCCAGAAAAAAAATAATGTAAAGTTACTATCTGTTTAATTTACCTATGCGGTATTACTTGGGTCTTTTGCGCATTATTCCAAAAATAGATATTGAAATAATGTAAAGTATTGAAATATGATGTTAATACTTAATAAATATTTTATGATTAATTTAGTGATAAGAATTCGCTCCTCACTAGCGGTAGGTGAATTTTAATCCCCCTCCCCCATTGATATACTCAAAGAAAATAGATCCTCTATGTCGAGTACTAAAAGAAATTAATGCTACAAAATAACTCATTGAAAAAATACTTTTCCTCTAAAAATTATCCGGATCTATCATTGCAATGTAAAGTCACATATCATTGCAATGAAAAAATACTTTTCCTCTAAAAATTATCCGGATCTATCGTGATCCGCACAGATATATATATATATATATATATATATACATATCCATCCTTACGTTATCCGCAGTATATATCAGAGACAACATATCTAAAACAATGCATATATAATACTATAGCATATACCGTGTATCACCATCTCATCCGTCTTTACGACGTATTATTATCATCAGAGACATAGTCTCTTATTCTTAATGATCAACCACATTATAATAATACAAGTAGTCTCTCAAAACCGGTCTGCATTTTGTGGCCTTTCACCCACGCGGCAACAGGGCCTCCCGTTTGTTTTCATCTGCGTTTCGTGGCCTTTCACCCACGCGGCAGCAATGTCTCTCGTTAGTTTTCGTATTCTCAATATCCAAGCATAATACCAATAGTCGTCTAAGCGTCACCATATATGTATTTTGTGGCCTTTCACCCACGCGGCAGCAGGGCTTTTCGTTAGTTTTCGTGCACGATTTCGGGTGGTCTTGCACCCAGGAGACTGTGTCCCAAATTCTGGCCCCAATCGTTAGAGACCAAACCTGGGACCATCATGGACTATGCAATCCCACTATCATATATATCATATTTACGCAATTCATCTCACAACTTAAGAACAATGTGGTAATAACAAGGTATATAACTCGTCTATGTATCGCCATTAACGTAACTCACATCTCCAACTTTATAGTCATTCATATATATATATATACATATGTCAAGTCCACACAAGCCAACAAGTGATTATTCACATTTTATAGCCAATTAGTGTATTATCAACATTTACCTCTCATAATGTATCATGTGCATAAAACTAGAGTCGCGTGATCCTTACCAAAGTTCTTATGTCATTATGTTAAGCCAAACAACGGTTTCTATGTGCCTTACTTAACCGTTAAGCTTACAGCGCTTCTAGCCTTATATGACTAAGGCTACAACAACCTATAACACACCAATTGGTGCTTATAACATTTCTAGAATGCATCGAAGCCACATTCTCACTACTAGTCATAACAAAGGTCTACATAAAGCACTAAGCTCAAAAGTTGTTATATACGGCTCCGCCTTAGAGGATTTATGGTACAACTTTTATGGATTACACTTTACACTGATAGCTATTGACATATTATGCATCTCTATAATTCATAACCCACAACCAAGCATTCTCTTGGCACTATCCCAAATTTCCCAAATTTCCCAAATTTCCTAGCTTATACATATGGCTACAAGATAGGTTTCTCAATAATCTTCATGTGTATAAGCTATAACATGGGTTTATTTATTGAATCATGTAGTTGAAGGTATATTATATCAATGTCCATCACTTATTGAAGCGAGATTTAACCCAAGCCCCAACAACGGACCACACAAGGCATTAGACTTATGATTCATTGCGTATCACTCCGCCGTGGTGGGTTTTTGGTTCAAACCCCATGGATAAGGATCTATATACAAGATAAGTGTTATAAATGTATATATATATATATAAGATTCATAACCCAAAATTAACTATTTATGAAATGCAAAACCCAAATTCCCCAAACCCTTGTTCATACGTACACTACGAAGTGGTTTGATATCAATCTCAAGGTAATTTAGCTAAAACAAGAAATTTGTTATTCATATATGTAATCTAAATGACAACCTATCATTATTAACCATCAATAGATGATCAATCTAACCTAACCCATATTAAATCACATAACCTAAGGTTTTACATAATATCCCCAAATTTTAAAAGAATATTTAATGCAACAAGTAAAGGTTAAAATTCAAGATTTAGTACTAATGTTCCCACCTTAGAGGGCCAAACCCATGAGATTGAAGTGTTAGAAGAAATGTTGATACCAAAACCCAAAACCCTAGCTCGTCCTTCATGCTCCCATAGTGAAATTGGAGGTTGAAGATGACGAATAGTGGTTTGGAAGAAGGTTTGGATGATTTTGGAGTTTAATCATTGGTGTGGAATGGAAGATGTGTGAAAATGTCTCATCTTCTATCTCTAGAGCTCTTTGGAACAGTATAATGTGTGTGGATGTGTTTTTACTCGAAGTTGTGTGTTTTGGGTTGATAAAATGTGAGAAAAATGGGCCAAAAGTAGTCAAAATATGCCCGCACTGATGAGTAAGAACAATCTTACTCCGGGCAAAAAGTGCACTAGTTTGTTTTCTCAATAATTACTGATGAGTAAGCGGGCAAAAAGTGCACTATTGGTATTTTGATCATAACTCTCTGCTCGAAACTCGAATTTGAATGATCCACATATCGACGAAAATCTAATTCAAAGATCTATAATTTTTCTCAAGGAAGTTTCCTCAAATTATGTTTAGATCAATCCCAAGAATTCGTAGAAGACAACACACTACTATATTGTTACCGAATGATCATATTTAGTAAACCGACTTACTTCGCATGATGTTTTGACCAACGAGGAGTACGAATTAGCATTCACTCAAATCACAGAAGTTGTAGAATGCATCAAAACCTAGATGTCCTTGCGAACGGAATCTTAATCCGATAAAAAATGAAGACGTTACAAAACTTCAAAGTTGGTTGAAACCAACAAAACGCGTAAGACCGAAACGTACGATTGACGAGCCGATATCAATTTGGATCATTTGAATTATGAAATGATCATTCCTGCAAACTTAATATATCTAACGTGATATGCTAGAAGTGTCGAATCAATTAAGAAGGATTCAAAATAAAATTCACGCCTTAACGGAGATTAAGCCTTAACCGGGCTTAATGGAAGGGTTAACTTGAAAATGGAATAAGGGGTGTTACAGTCAACCTTAGAGCCACGTAGCCGGAGTATATCAATACTGAATCAGAGTTTAACATGGGCCTGACTGCCCGAGAGAATAATCAGATAGTGATCATAAATTGGCCCATCGGCCTCAGAGAATATCATAAGATCATAATCGGGTCGGACCACAAGTCCACTAATAATATCATAACAACAGAATCATCAGTACCTTGCCGTTGTCTAGATTTTCAGGCTACTCACTGCTGGCTCTAGACGGCCAACACTTTGCTGCCCCCCGGAGGTTTAGGGATTTTTAACCCAAGGGCATTAGGCCCCACTTATTTCCATACCAGCAGGCACAAATTGATCAATACATAATCCCTTCACCATCGAAGAGTGATAATAGAATCGTGACCGGATCCATGTCAGGACCATATCACCTTCAGAAAGATAATAATGATCATAATAAGCTTCCATTATCATAAATAAGAGATATATGCCCCACCTGACAAGCCATAAATATGATACAAATATGCCGAGAGTTCTCTAAGTGTTTGGTTGACACAATAATGATATGTATAGTATGAAAAACATGCTATTTTATAGATACATGAAGCAATTTATGCCATACACACTCTAACCAACCTCGTTTCATATCCCTTTGTGTATACAATTCATCAACAAGCCAATTTCCTCAACAAACATCATCCATACACCCAAGTGATATCTCATATAGTCTAGATGAAAGTTTATATCGAGTGTAAATGTCATATCTTGACACAAATCATGTGCTTAAGCCATATAAATCATAAAAACAACATGAACTTTTTTATATTCAAGTTCTCAAACAAATATAGATCAAGCACAATGATTCTCGAATAATAAAATCGTATTATTAAGTTTTGAAAGCAAGGAACCCTTTACATCGTATTATTAGCAATAGAGAAGAAAAAATGATGAAGATTCAGGCCCTTCCTGAAGTAATCCTACGGAGAAAGATGATGAATAGTGAAGAAGAAGATGATTCGGATGTTTTGGAGCTTTAATCTTTGATCGGGGATGGAAACTGTGTGAAAATCGCTTAAGAATCCTTCTTTTTCTCTCTCTAAAACTCTCTAGACCTTGGCGGATGTTTTTGGTTGAAAAATGAATGAAAAAAAGGATAAAACGTACTTAAAATGAGTTAAGTCGATGCACTGTTCCGAATGGCAGATCGGTATGCAAAAAATGAATACCGGACTGCAGTGAAAATTTCCCTAAAATTTTTAAAGGTCGGACCGGTATGTAAAATTCTCATACCGGTCAGCAGCCAAACTTTCCTCTAAAATTCATACGCCGAACCGGTATTTCAAAAATCCAATACCGGTCCGTGAGTGAACTTTTCTTCTATTTTGTTTTGGCTAGAACTTCTCACTCGGTACTCCGATTGGGATGATCTTTATATCCCTGAAAAGGTAATTCAGAGATCTACAATTTTAACTTTTTCTCAAATTATGTATAGAAAATTCTTAAAAAAATTACAGATTTCACACAATATTAACTTAATACAACATAATTAACATTAATTTAAACATAGAGTGTTACAGGTGGCTTAGTGACGAAGGTGGTCCGGCGAGCGACAATATGTATTGCCCGCCAGTGATAACAAAATTATGGTTTAAAACTCATAATAGGAGGATCTTATTTGATGTGTTCAAGGATAACACATGAGCTAGATCATGGAGTGAAGATTATGCAGACCCCATCCGGGTTCCGAGTGGTCCAATCACCTGAGCTAGAGCAAGGAAGACGAATGATGCACTCATGATCATGGTCTAAGAGTTGATGAATAAAGCTGGAACTTAGAGAAGCATTCAATAAGATGAAGAAAAAGAATAGAGGACAATTCTTAGCCAAGAAGATGTGAAACCAAATGTGAAGAAAACAAAAGAGGTGTTTGCGTAAATCGTGAGCACATCAAAGTTGAGAAATTGTGACTAAAAGGAAAAAGTGTTGTTCTGATAAGGCGTGGGCACGCCTTAAAGTCCGAAATTCAACCTTATTTTTCTAGCATGTTCTCACGACCGGCTAGCGAAGGATTTAATTAGTTTTATTATTATTATGGCAGTTTCTTTCTTTCTTTGATAGGAGATAATATTTAGTTTGTTTCTTTTTTTTATTTAGGATTCCTATTTTTAATAGGAATTAGTTTCCTTATTATTTTAGGATTCTATTGTTTTGTTTGCTCCTATTTAAAGGAGGCACATTATTGTTTTCTCATAAAGTTATTATTAATTAAATTGAGTGTTTTACACCTTGAGTTCTTGCTAGAACTTGTTGAATTGTTTGAATTAATCATTCAAGCTAATTCTTGACTTATCAATCAATTCTCCACTAATTGATTGTGGAGTCTTCAACTTATATCGAGGTTTAATTCTTGCATTCAGGGATTGGGTTTAGGTTTTACTTACCATCATTTCGACGAAATTCCAAGGTTCTTACATTTTCGTAGTTCAAAGGTTAAGGATTCATTAACCTGACTAGGAAAAATGATCCGAGATCGCATCATTTGGTATAAGAAGAAATTTTTTCTATCCAGGTTTTATCTATCTTTATTTTTTTTTACTTTTTAATTCGAACCCTAGTGTTAAGATCTGCGTTCTATCTCTTATCTTGATCAATTAGGATTTAAAAAAAAGAGTGAATAGTGATTTCGTGAATAGTAAAAAAAGAAAGAAAGAAAAATTACTTGAGGAAACCCTAGAACCGAAGAAAATTAATTGTTTCGAATTGGAATACATCAAAGTTTGACTTGTTGAAATGAAAACCATAGGTTTTTATGCTTCATCGAATAGGGTTTTGATTGTAACGAATCTTAGCGCTATTGTTGAAATTGAGAATTCCCTTTGAACCTCAGAAAGAAAAAAAATCCTAATAATATTCAATCGTTAGGGTTTGTTGAATCTTTATTATAGTAGGATTCTTATTTTGTGATTTATTCCATATAAATCTGTTTTGGGTGGGAAAAATCTAGAAAGCCATAAAGTATTTGATTTGTGTCATAAATTAGGGATTTAATTATTGCTTATCGTTTGGAAGTATGCTTGCATTTATTCTAGCAATTTTAGTAGTTCGTTTGACTCTTAATATTGCTAAAAATTGGTTTATTTGGATCCTTGGTAATTTGCCTTATTGAATACGTCCAAATTAATTGTGGGTGTGCGATTGATTGTTGGAAATTTGCAATAAAAAATTCAAACTTTTCAACTCATTTGCCTAGGTTTTGAAGGTGAATTGTGAAAAATTACATCTATTTATGAGATAAACAAAAAAAAAGAAAGTTGAGTGATATTATTTGAGCGATACACGTAAGGGAGTGCAGTGAGAAAATTTCATTTCTTTATATTGTGCTAATCTCTGTTTCGCAGCAATATGTCAAGTTTTGATCTTAAATTCCAATAAGCCATGGCGAGTACCTTACGAAAAATGATAAGAAAGGAATTGGGTGGCTTTAATGAGTAGGTGGATGAGATGAGTGAGGAATTGAAGCAAATGCAGGTGAAAGTAGATAGAGTTGAAAGCACTCAAAATGAATAATTCGGCAAATCATGTAGTGCTCAAAGAAGTGGGAGACTGCAGCCTAGAGAAAGATGGGCTGAGAACAATCCTGACAATTTTTATCGAAATAGCTTTGACGATGGGGATAGCGACGTTGATTCGGTAATTGCCAACCGACGAAATGGAAGGCGGTTTGGTAGAGGGTATAATCGGGAGGATGACAACATGAATGGAATCAAAATGAAAATTCCATCATTCCAAGGGAAAAATGACCCCGAGGCATATCTTGAATAGGTCAAGAAAGTCAAATTAGTATTTGCTTGCCATAATTACTCCGAGTCCAAGAAGGTGAAATTGGCGGCTATTGAATTTTCAGATTATGCACTTATTTGGTGGGATCACTTGATGACAGAGCGAAGGCGTAGTGATGAAAGGCTCATCGAGACTTGGGATGAGATGAAACGGCTGATAAAGAAGCGATTTGTACCCGATCACTAATATCGGGAATTATACAAAAAATTACAAGGACTTACACAAGGGAATCGTAGTGTTAATGAATATTATAAGGAGATGGTAGTGGCTATGATTCGGGCCAACGTTGATAAGAATAGAGAATCTACCATGGCTCGGGTCTTGAGCAGTTTAAACTGGAAAATTGCCAATGCGGTTGAATTACAGCCGTATGTTGAGATTGAAGATGTTGTGCACACGGCAATTAAAATAGAGAGGCAGCTCAAGAGGAAGGGTAGTTTCAAGCCAAGCTAAAGTTTTTATTCTACTCTAGGGAAATAAAGTCCGTGGAAGAAGGATGACAAAGCAACCACTTCAAAATTGAATACTGATTCAAAATCGAAAACTCCTAGTGAAAGTCAAGCTAAGATAGCCCCTAACACCACTAATACTCCTACGACTCAAAACCGGGACATTATTTATTGGAAGTGTTAAGGGAGAGGCCACACTGCCACTCAATGCCCGAACAAACGAGTATTGATGCTTCTGGATAATAGGGAATATGAGATGGAAGAAGAAGGTGCTGAAGCTATGCCACAACTAGAGGATATTGAAAAAGAGGAGAGCGCCATCCAGGGCGAGTTATTAGTTGTAAGAAGAGCCCTTAGCGTGCAAGCAAAAGAGGATGAGGAGTAGCGTGAGAATATTTTCCATACTAGGCGCCTAGTGCTAGGCAAGGTGTGTAGCTTGATAATAGACAAAGGTAGTTGCACTAATGTGGCTAGCACAATAATGGTGGAGAAGCTAGCATTGCACACGACTACGCACCCAAGGCTTTACAAATTGTAGTGGTTGAATGATAGCAGTGAAGTGAGGGTGAACAAGCAGGTTTTGGCGTCTTTTAGCATTGGTAAGTACGAGGACCAAGTGTTTTGTGATGTGGTTTCCATGCAAGCCGGCCATATACTATTAGGGAGACCATGGTAATATGATAGAAGAGTTAAACATGAAGGCTTCAGCAATAAATATTCATTTGAGATGAACAAGAGAATAATCATTCTTACACCTTTACCGCAACAGTAAGCCTATGTCGATCAGTTGAAGTTGTAAAATGAGGAGGAGCAACAAAGAGTTGAAAAGAAAAAGATAGGGAATGGTGAGGAAAAGAAAAAGAGTGAAGGAAAAAGAAAAAAAAATTAAGAAAAAAAAAGTAGAGTGGAAAAACCAGTGACTATTGAGAGCAAGTTTTAGAGGAGAAAAAAGAATTTCTATGCGAGAGCTATTAAAGTGAAAAGAGCGATACTTTGTAATCAACTTCTTGTACTTGTCTACAAAAAAGCGCTTTTGAATACTAACGAACTAAATTCTTCTTTACCTAGTGTTATTATCTCTTTGTTACAAGATTTTGGTGACGTCTTTTCGGAGGATACGCTAAGCGGTTTACTACCCATCCGAGGAATAGAGCACCAAATTGATTTTGTACCCTGAGCGTCCATTCCAAACTAGCCAGCCTATAGGAGTAACCCAGAGGAAACGAAGTAACATCAAAGGCAAGTGACGAAACTGTTGGAAAAAGGGTATGTGAGAGAGAGAGTATGAGCCTATGTATGGTGCCAATTTTACTTGGGCCGAAGAAGGATGGAACGTGGAGAATGTGCGTGGATTACCGAGCCATAAATAATATCATGGTAAAGTATTGTCACTCCATTCCACGTTTAGATGATATGCTTGATGAGTTGCATAGGTCTAGTATATTCTCTAAAATTGATTTTAAAAGTGGATATCATCAAACTAGGATGAAATAATAAGATGAATGGAAAACGACCTTTAAAACAACATATGGTTTATATGAATGGTTAGTTATGCCTTTCGGTTTGACTAATGCACTTAGCACTTTCATAAGATTAATGAACCATGTTTTGAGACCTTTCATAGGCAGATTCGTTGTAGTCTATTTTGATGATATTCTTATATATAGAAAGAGTTTAGATGACAATGTAATTCATTTAAAATCTGTTTTGGATATCTTGCAAAAGGAGAAGTTATATGCTAACCTGAAAAAGTGCACCTTTTGCATAGATAAGCTTGTATTTCTTAGTTTTGTTGTGAGTACACAAGGGATTCAGGTTGATGAAGAAAAGGTGAAGGCTATTCAATAATGGCAAAGTCCTACAAATGTTGGACAAGTGCGGAATTTTTATGGACTTGCTAGTTTCTATTGGCGGTTCGTGAGGATTTTAGCACGATTGCGACACCATTGATTGAGGTGATCAAGAAGAACGATGGGTTTAAATGGGGAGAGGAACAAGAGAAAGCATTCCAATTACTGAAAAGCAAGCTGAGTAACGCCCCTTGTTATCTTTACCAAACTTTTGAAAAACTTTTGAAATTAAATGCGATGCTTCAGGAAATGAAATCGGTGCTGTTCTTATGCAGGAAGGGAAGCCAATAGCATATTTTAGTGAGAAGCAAGGTAAGGCGACCTTAAATTACCCAGCCTATGACAAGGAGCTCTATGCTTTGGTGAGAGAATTGGATACATGGCAGCACCATCTTTGGCCGAAGGAATTCATGATTCACACGGATCATGAATCGTTGAAGTACTTGAAGGGACAACAAAGGTTGAACAAGCGCTATGCCAAATGGGTGGAGTTTATAGAAACTTTTTCATATGTAATCAAGTACGAGCAATGTAAAGAGAATGTTCTAGCAACTGCTTTATCGCGTAGGTATGCTTTAATTACTACTTTAAATGCTAAATTGCTTGGATTTGAGTACATTAAGGATTTGTATTGTGATGATGCTGATTTTAGAGATATCTTTAATGCAAGTGAAAAAAAGGCGTTTAATAAGTATTTTCGGCATGATGAATTCTTAATGCGTGAAAATAAACTTTGTGTACCTAAATGTTCATTGCGTGAGTTGCATGTGAAAGAGGCTCATGCTGGAAATCTAATTGGACACTTTGATATAGCTAAAACTTTAGAAGTATTGTAAGAACACTTCTTTTAGTCTCACATGAAAAGAGACGTTGAAAGAATTTGTGAGAGATGTGTTATTTGTAAGAAAGAGAAGTCTAAGTTAAACCCCCATGGTTTATATACCCCATTGCCCATTCCTAGTGACCCTTGGGTTAATATTTCTATGGATTTTGTGTTGGGTTTGCCTAGGACTAAACATAGGAATGATTCTGTTTTCGTGGTAGTTGATAGATTTTCTAAAATGGCTCATTTCATTGTTTGTCATAAAACTGATAATGCACCACGAATTGCGGATTTGTTCTTTAAATAAATTGTGCGTTTACATGGCATGCCTAGAACTATTGTTTCTGATAGGGATGCAAAGTTTTTGAGCTATTTTTGGAAGACTTTGTGGAAAAAGTTGGGTACTCAATTGTTGTTTTCTACTACGTGTCATCCCTAAACTAATGGTCAAATAGAAGTAATAAATAGAACTCTATCCACTTTGTTGCGTGCTATAATAAAAAAGAACTTGAAAGAATGGGAAGAATGTTTGCCTCATGGTGAGTATGCATATAATCGAACTATTTATTCTCCATCTAAGTTTTCTCCTTTTGAAATTGTATATGGTTTTAATTCACTAGCTTCTTTGGATTTATTACCATTACCTGTTGAGCATGCTAACCTAGATGTCAAGAAGAAAGTTGAATTTGTTAGGAAGATTCATGAGAGGGCGAGGCAAATATTGAGAGAAAAACTAAACAGTATGAGCAGCAAGCCAACAAAGGAAAAAATAAGATAGTTTTCGAGCTCGGAGATTGGGTTAGTTGCACATGAGGAAAGAACACTTTCTGGATCAAAAGCTTTATAAGCTGTTACCAAGAGGCAATGGACCATTTCAAATTGTGCAAAGAATCAATAACAATGAATACAAACTTGATTTACCAGGTGAGTGTAATGTGAGTGCTACATTTAATGTTGCTGATCTAAGCCCGTTTAGTGCAGGTGATGAATTTAGGACAATTCATTTTCAAGAGGAAGGGAATGATGAGTCCAAGGATATCACTGGAGGTAGATCATGGAGTGAAGACTATGCAGACCCTATCCGGGTTCCGAGTGGTCCAATCACCTGAGCTAGAGCAAGGAAGACGAAGGACGCACTTATGATCATGGTCCAAGAGTTGATGAATAAAGCTGGAGTTTGGAGAAGCATTCAAGGAGACGAAGAACAATAATGGAGGACAATTCTTAGCCAAGAAGATGTGGAACCAAATGTGAAGAAAACATAAGAGGTGTTTGCGTAAAGCGTGAGCACATCAAAGCTGAGAAATTGTGACCAAAAGGCAAAAGTGATGTTCTAATAAGGCGTGGGCACGCCTTAAAGTCCAAAATTCAACCTTATTTTTCTAACATGTTCTCATGACCGGCTAGCAAATGATTTAATTAGTTTTATTATTATTATGGCAATTTCTTTCTTTCTTTGATAGGAGATAGTATTTAGTTTGTTTCCTTTTTTATTTAGGACTCCTATTTTTAATAGGAATTTGTTTCCTTATTATTTTAGGGTTCTATTGTTTTGTTTGCTCCTATTTAAAAGATGTACATTATTGTTTTCTCATCAAGTTATTATTAATTAAATTGAGTGTTTTACACCTTGAGTTTTTGTTAGAACTTGTTGAATTGTTTGAATTAATCATTCAAGCTAATTCTTAACTTATCAATCAATTCTCCATTAATTGATTGTGGCGTCTTCAACTTATACCGATGTTCAATTCTTGTATTCAAGGGTTGGGTTTAGGTTCCGCCTACCATCTTTTCGACAAAATTCCAAGGTTCTTGCACTTTCGTAGTTCAAGGGTTGAGGATTCATTAACCTGGCTAGGAAAAAAGATCCGAGATCGCATCATTATTACTCTTATACCAAGTTAAGAGTATTAAGAAAGATGGGAAAGGAAATAATTTAAATATTTTATATTGAATGGATTGTATCAAACTATTTGGAGACCCTTTATATAGGGTTATGAGAATAATATAAATTAGAAAAATATAAAACTTAATCAACCTAGAGATTTAGATATTGTTCGTCAACTCTTATAAATGTCAACTGTATAAATGATAACTAGTAAATATATATTATATATGTTAACATCCTCTCTCAAACTCAAGATGGCAAAAATTTGTCAATTTTTGACTCACACTCCATGTTTTGATAAAGAAGAACCGAAAAGTGGAAAAAAACATAGATCAACTTGAGTTTGGAAAGTTTGTCTTGAAAGTAAATGAATGCACAGTGAAGATTATTGGGCAAGGGAGCTCCGACTTTGATTGTCCGACACGGTTGTTGATTTTCCGGCATGATTGCCATCCGCGGCAAGGTCCGGCATGGCATGGATGTCGTTCGGGATGAGGTCCAGCATGTCAAAGTTAAAGCCCAGGGTGAGATCCGACATGGCTAGGTTTTATATGATAGAGATCCAGGTTGAGATTTGGCATGGCTAAACTACTCCGGCACATGTTAGGAGGTCTGGCTCTGGTTGTTCGACATAAGAGAAGAAATTGGCTTTGATTGTCTGGCACTCGAGTGAGGAGGTCAACTTTGGTGGTTCAGATGTATATACGTTTCCTTCCTTCCTCAACAGTGGCATAGCCATAAAATTTTATTAGTGGGTTCATCAAACACTGTACCAAAAAAATTTCCATAGTTTATATGTGAAAAATTTCAAGTAAGGACCTTAACTTAAGGATCTTATTTACGGACAAGGCCATTTGGCGCGTTTTCCAATGGAATTTTTTGATAAAATTTGGTGGAGATGTTCTTCATCATGTGTAGAAGATCTCCACTAAATTTCATCAAAAAATTCAATCAAGAAGTGGGTTAACTACATGATTGAAAAATATTGGTTTAGAAATAGATATATATAAAATTCAATATTTTTTCAACCCTATAGTTAACCCACTTCCCGAATGAAATTTTTTATGAAATTTTGTAAATATGTTTTACATATGATGAAGAACATCCCCACTAAGTTTCATCAAAAAAAATCATCGAGAAGAGTGCCAAATGGCCCAGTCTGTAAATAAGGTCCTTAAGTTAAGGTCCTTACTAAAAATGCACTATTTATATACTTACAATAGGAGCACCAAAAAAAAGTATTAGGCTTTTACAATTGTCCATGACGACTTTTCATATTTTGAGATCGTTGCATAATAGCCTCATTACCTATGCTATCAAATACATCTTTTTCAATGAAAGTAATCAAGCATTAATTAAAATAAACTAAAGACATAAACAACTAAACAAATAAGCATATTAGCTTTTATATTTTTCTGTCAACAATATATACTATAATTCTCATCTACATTTATATCTAACAACAATATATTGGCTAAAGGCTACTTATTAATTAATTAACGAACTTTAAGAAATGAAGAAATTATAAAATTAAATGGGTGTAAAGTACTAAAGTAAGGACTATATTGCTGTAAGGCTAAATTTTCTTACCTTGAATTATTTGAGTAGATTGATTATCGAGTGCTGTAAGGATAAAAGCTGCCGAATGTCGATTTTGAACATTTTCTCTATATTTTCTTGTGTTTCTTTCACTAGCTCTTGATTTATGAATATCAAACTTTTGAGTTTTGAGATAGATCAAAAGGAGAGAACTGTATGAATCTATTTGGTTATAAAGGTATTGACTTTTGTGAAATGAAATAAAGAATAAATTAAGAATTTATGGTATGGTTGGGAAATAGGACAAAGTATAAAGTAAAAAAAATATCAAAGAAAAGAGAAAGTGTCTCATGGAAACCACCTTTATTAATATTATTATTTTTAAGATTTGACCCCACTAATGATTTTTTTTTAAGATTAAGTGGTGCCAAATACACAACACAAAACTAAAAAGTGCAAAAGTATTGTATGATACTCATTTATTTTGTTAATTCAAGTGGGGTCAACTAACCCCACTTGCCTACACATAGCCATGCCCCTGTCTTTCACTAGCTCATGATTTATGAATATCAAACTTTTGAGTTTTGAGATAAAAATGAGAGAACTGTATGAATCTATTTGGGTATAAGGGTGTTGGCTTTTGTGAAATGAAATAAAGAATAAAGAATGTATGCATGGTCTAGTTGGAAAATGGGACAAAGTATAAAGTAAAAAAAAATATCAAAGAAAAGATAAAGTATCAACCAACTAAAAATCTCATAAAAATATTTTAAAAAATAGTCACAATGATCTTATTTTATAAATCTCGACGAGTTTTTTAAATTAATTTTTTATTATTTTGATTTTTAATTTAAAGATGGTTTTTAAAGTTTTTTTTAGAGAGAGAAAGTAAAGTTGAATAAATTTTGGGAAGTGTAAAAGTAGAGTTAATTTTGAGTTGAGTTTTAAAATATTTTTTTTAAAAAAAAAATAGAGGTCCACCAAACAGGCCCAAAGTATCTCATGGAAACTTTTTTTTTTATTTTTAAGATTTGACCCCACTAATGTTTTTTTTTTAGATTAAGTGGTGTCAAATAGACAGTACAAAAGTAAATATATAGTGCAAAAATATTGTATGATACTCCTTTATTTTGTTAATTCAAGTGGGGTCAACTAACCCCACTCGCCTACACATAGCATTGCCCTTGCTCCTCAAACACCATGTGGTATGAAAAGACCAACTTAAGTTTGAAAATAAATGATGGAAAGAAAAGAAAAGAAAAAATAGAGGTAGAGTACGTGGAGGTCAAAGTTGATGGTGAATGGTGACGATGATAAAGGTGGATATTGAGTTTTGATAGTGGAATAGTGGGGTTTAGGATGATGGTTTATGAAACAATGCCACCAAAAGATGGTACGATTTGATTGATGGTTTAAGTTGAAAAACAAGGTTAAAGGATGAGGCGAGGCTAGAAGATGATGTTAAATTGGTTGAGTAGTGATTGTAGTTTTGACGATAATGAAAGAGAGTGATGGATCAGTGACGAAGGTGGTCCGGCGGATGACAATATGTATCGCCCATCGGTGATAACAGAACTATAATTTAGAACTTATAATTGGAGGATCATATTGCTCTAATACCAAGTTAAGAGTACTAAGAGAGACGAGAAAAGAATTATTTTATATTGAATTGATTGTATCAAACTATTACAATGGAGACCCTTTATATAGGATTATGTGAATAAAATAAATAAGGAAAGTGTAAAACAAATCAATCTAGAGATTTAGACATTGCTAGTCAACTCTTATAAATGGTAACGGTATAAATGACAACTAGCAAATATATGTTATATATGTTAATACAACACAATTTGTTTTAGTTTAATGTTTGCATTTTTTATGTAATTCGGAACCACCGGCCTAGAACCCAACCTTTTGTTTTCTAGAATTTTTTTTTCATAAGAAATCATTTTATGGAATTTAATAATTTTCTATATAAATTATCAAACGTGCTTTTAATATGGAAATGGCAAATTACTAGTATGCAAACCACGCGATGCGTGGATATTTAATAGTAAAATTATTAATCACTAAGTTAAAAATTTAAAGGTTCTTCTTACAATTACGTAGGGTCCGTATTCAACGTTTTGTTTAACATTTTAACAATATATATTTTGTACGGAATTGAGAAACAAATGAGTAGTTAGAATATAAATTGTGGGAAGAAACGAATATTACATTGTTCCATAAAATACTTCAATTTGATAGAAAGAATTCAAAGTTACAAATGATTTTTAACACTGCAAAAGATTGCTTTGTATATTCTTCCATTGATTAAAAGAAATATAAAAGAATAAAATAAATTAAATTAAAGTTGCAAATAAATAATATTACAAATTTTTTTACCACATATAATCAGTCTCTTTCATAATAAGCTATTTAACACGAATTACGTACATAACAAATTCCTCTAGTTTTAGATGTAGAATCCTCAAATTATTGCGTTCTTCAATTGATAGAGATGGATAAAGTATTAATCTAGAAAAAGTAGAAATACAAATAAGTTTAAATAAAACTTAAGAAAAAGAGGTGAGGGAATATAAATATAAATAATATATAAAGAGGTAAAATATGGAGATATCATTGTAACATGCATGCATGTAGATTATTGCAGGGTATTAAAAAATATGGCTTATTGGAAAAAGTTTTATACAAAAGAATCAGGGAATAATTATTTTTGTAAATTAAAGGCCTATATTTGACCAAACTCCAAAAGGAGTGCAAAGTTAACTTTGTAGTAGATTTTAAATTATATTTTTTTTTGAAATCATGCAAAATTAAGTTTGCACTACATGTTTTTTAGTATATTATTATAAGTAAGTGTTTAATTGACAATGCTTTAGAATAATTTTAACAAATTACATATTCATTAATAAAATGCACATAATAATTTTTTCGAAGTTATGCAAAGTTAAGTTTGCACTCCTTATTTTCTAAAAGTAATAATATATATTTGTGTTTATTTAACGTTGTTTTAAAGTTTTATGATTGAAACATAAGAATATACTTGTTAAAAAATTTAAACATATCATGCAAACTAAATTTGCATTAAATTTTTTTAATTGCAAAGTTAAGTTTGTACAAAACACAATTTTGTGTAAAGTTAAGTTTACACTCGGTCAAAACTCTTATTTTAAAACACAATTGATAAATAAGCCCTTATTTTATAATGATAATGAGGTCTAGGCCCTTATTTTTTAAAAAATATTTTTCGTTAGTTTTTTTGCAAAAAATATTCTCACATAAGATCCTTTTATCTCATTTTCAAAATTTAATTATGAAAGTTAAAAATAAAATATTTAAAGAGTTATAACTCTACAAATTAAAGGAAGAGAATTTCAAAAGACAAAATCTATCAAATGTAAATAAGTAATAATTGAGTTGAAGAGAGTGGCAAGAGTTGCATTGTATAACCAAATTAGAGAGATTAAAAGAATAATATATTAATTAATATCAATGAATGAGATTTTAAATCTTTTATTTTAAATTTTGAAGTTAGAATTTAGAATTGTGGATACATAAATTATATATGGATATGAGACATTAGATAATGCAAAATAAAAGAAATTAATGAACTCAATATATTATAATTATGTATGCATTATTGTAATATTAGAAATTATAATTAGTATTATACTATAAATTTTTAAAAAAGTAATTAATGAAAGAGAGTGGAAAAATAGAAAGGTATGAAAACAGAAACATGAATATTTATATAGAAATTGAAAAATAATTAATGCAATGAAATATAGAGTGGACAAATAGAGAGGGATTAAGATAATAAAAAGGGAATATTTATTTAGAAATTGAAAAGTATTAATGTAGTGACACGTGCCGTGATATGGTGAGAAGAAAGCATTTTACATTCTTATTTATATATGAAACAAAACTGTATTTTGGTAGCCATATTCATATATAATTAGACTAGTAAATGTAGCGATTAATGATGATAAGAAAAGCAAAAACAATTATGTAAATGATACAATTCAAATGATGCAATTACAAGGAGCAAATGAATTATGAATGGAAAAATAATGAGTGACATGTGATAAATTTACATAAAATGATAATATTTTACTATCTATTATATATACTATTATATTAGATTCGATGTACTTTGTAGCTTACACTTGCAAATTAAGTTCATAATTTGGAATCGCAAAAATACTACTAAATTTATTTATAATTTGGGACAACGAGCGAATTTATCAATCATGTAATTTTAACACTTACACATGCAACAGTAATAATTTGCATTATAGTACCAGTCTAGATTTTTTTCTAAGAGGCATTTTATTTTTTGACACAACTACACAAGCGACAAATAAAAATTGTGTTTTTTTTTTAAACTACAAACTACAACAAAAAGGGCATTTTATTAGAAATTTTTAACTTGATAAAAGTGTTGAATCGCCTATTCTTACCGGAAGGGAGCAAGAAGTGAGGATTTTGAGAATAAAATTTTAATTTTTTCTTTATAATTTCACCCATGAGAATCAGTTTCAAAACCTTTTAATTATGAGCAATAATTTTTTTTTTTAGCTGGACTATAACTCTAATCAAGCAAGACTGGTCCACCCTTAAATATATATACTATTAATTAAGCATGAGAAAAATAATTGATATCTTTATCAAATTATCAAAGTACTCTGCATGTTAAGAAAATCAGAAACTATAATTTAGAGAGGCAAACCTATGATCTTATACAAAAAAAAATATTTATTTAATAACTTTGCTATATACAATTATGCGTTATTTAATTATTTATAAAATCTTTTTTAATATTATTTTTTTTGGATCCGAAACAGGGCACACACCACGCCCGAACTAACTTATATTATCGTAAAAAAGAGTATTTACAATGTTACCAGGAGGTCCACAAACCAAATCAGTCTCTCCGTGGTGCAAACATAATGTACCAATGTTGCAAGCTCATGTGCACAAAAATTAAAATTTCTAGAAGTATGGAAAATGGCGCAGCTCCAAATACTTTTATGGAGTCGTTTATAATCCAGAATTAAAAAAAGAAAGGGTGGCAATTATCAATAAAACCATGTACGAGATTAACCGCTTGCAATGAATCTATTTCGATAAGAACTCTAGTTAATCTTTTCTCATATATAGTTTTCATACCCACATTTAAAGCCATTAGCTCAACTTGAAGAGGGTTGTCAACCTCTGCCCCACACCGATCAATAAAACCCCATACCCAATTACCATTATCATCCTGAAGAACACCCCCATATGTTCTTTGAACATCACGGTAACTTCAATTTGTTAAGATTATAGAAAAGTGAGAAATATTATTTAACTTGATTGTGTGAATTAATTTTGTATTGAATTGGATATTACATAAAGGGAGAGCTCTATTTATAGAGTTTTACAAGACAATGAAAAGGAAAGAACTAATCTAGCCTAATTATGTAATATAATAAGGAAAGAAAATAATATTATGAATGGAATAACTAGAATAAGGAAATAAAATAAAATAAATAAATAAGAAAATTTAACACCCCCAAACTCAAGAAGGCTTGGAAAGTATTATGAGTTTGAAAAGTATATTAAAAGAACTAAGCCAGGTAGACAAACTAGCACGTAGGCGAATGAGGCGGGCGAGCCGACGAGGATGACTGGGTCTTCGAGAATTCTGACAGGCAAGGCTAACAAGGATAACTAAGTTCAGGGTAGAACATCCAGGTAGAAAATCTGGGTAGAAAATCTAAAATAAAAAATCTAGGATAGAACATCTGAGTAAAAAATATGGGTAAAAAATCTGGAATAAAAAATCTTGGTAGAAACATCTGAGTAGAAAATCTGGAAATAGAAAATATGGGTGGAAAAACTGGAAAACTAGAATAGAAAATCCGATGTTAGAACAAATATTTTAGAGAGATGAGCTGAAAAAAAAAACTAGGATCTGAATACATGAATAATAAACAAATATTATGCTTAATAGCCCTTCCTCCCGTGCGATCTCATACTCGCACGTGGAGAGCAGATGGGAACAAGATTACACATAAATAGACAAATTTCAGAATTAACGGATGGGGGACGAAGGTGTCAAGACTTGAACCTTGGACCTCACAGAAAACAAGTTTTGAGTTTGAAAATAGATAATGGAAAGAGAAAAAAAAGGAAATTTTTTTTTGTTAAGTTTGAAAATAGATGATGAACAGAGTACATAATTGAAAGTTGAGTTTCGATATAAAAGAAAAAAAATCAATAAAAAAGGAGAATTAACAGGTTTTGAGTTGGTAGGCAGTGTAAATAATATGGTCATTTTTGAGATGCTTGAGTTGTGAGGTGATGGTGATAATCAAACGGTGGGCAGTGGATTTGAAGTTGAAGTTGAAGATAAGTTAAGAAGATTTAGTGGGTTTGGTGGCGATGATGGTAGTTGTTGATTTTTTTTTCCTTTTTTCTTTTTTTTCAATTGAAGTCAGGCTAGTATGGCTAGATAAAAACAGCAAGATGAGAAACTGAGCTTAGAACGGTTGTTAGGTGAGGCAGAAATAAAAAGGCAAGCATAGAGGGGCGAGAGTGGTTCCGGCGGGCAACAATAATAATCACCTGCCAGCGGCGAAAAAACAGTGATTAAAATCTTGGGAATGGAGGATCTTAACCTTATTGCTCTGATACCATGTTAAAATTATAGAAAAGTGAGAAATATTATTGAAACTGATTGTGTGAATTGATTTTGTATTGAATTTGATATTACATAAAGGGAGAACTCTATTTATAGAGTCTTACCAGACCAAAAAAAGTAAAGAACTAATCTAGCATAACTATGTAATATAATAAGAAAAGAAAATAATATTGTGAATGGAATAACTAGAATAAAGAAATAAAATAAAATAAATAAATAAGGAAATTTAACACCATCAACATTCAATTTCAAATACCCCAGAGGAGGGGCAGCCCATCAAACATTTATAAGGTCTAAATGCAAAAATCCCAATTGACTTATCTTGATGTGCATATTTGTATTGAAAGTTGCGGCCACTGAGCAACTCTAAAAGGAGAAAAATTGATATTTAGAAAATTTTAATCGTTTCTAACTGTTCAAACATACCACATTATAACAAGAAAGTAAGAAGCCAAGTTAGTGTTTAAACCCCACCCAATTCTTTTTACGTCTTTCAAATTATCCTTAATCCATTCATGAAAAGGACCTTTTATAAACCAATTCATTTTAGACAGTAAAATGATAATAGACCAAACCTGGTGTGACTTGTGACTTGAGACAAGTTCTAAGCAAATGATTCATTTTAGTATTATTATAATATTATATTTATAATAATACTAATTATAATATTACACGTGTGTGTCGAATTTTAGTGTATATTTGTGCGCCTACTCGGCGCCGCCCGTGCACGTTGGTTTGTTCGGAGTAACAGACAAAAAATCTTCGAAGACACGAATAATGACTCCTCCTGGTGGCCCACATAATTTAAAGTCAAGTGGATAATACAAGTCTTACTCGTGGGGATTTCTGTTTCTTGTTCTTCTACAACAGTAAAGATGAAGATTAGCTTTATGAATCAAATCCATTAAAACATTTTTAATAGAATAATTAAAGGAATTTTTAATTATTTATTTAATAAATTATTAAAATTAATAATATAGATCTCTTTAATGATTATTTTTTTCAATAATTAAATTTGCGGGGTCTATTATATTGATTGGCCACACATTAATCAATTTGAATTTTTTTTTAAAAGAGGAAAATATGATTTAAATTTAAAAAGTTCCTCAACCAATAGAATTAGTGAGTCCCTCATTTTAATTATTGAAAAAGATTGTTAACTTTTGGATTTGGCTCCCCTCCAATACACCTATTTCGTCCGATGGAGTTTAGTTGAAAGCTTAAACGGATGATTTTTTTTCACGAAACTTGGTAGAAATGATTTCTACAATAAGTAGATTATCTCCACAAAATTTCATCAAAAAATTCAAACCGGAAGTAGGTGTACTAAAATTTTAATACATATGTTGATTTTTGACTATTAAAAATTTTATAAATCATCTCACCCAAATTTTAATACATATGTTCATTTTCGACTATTAAATTTTTTATAGATCATCTCACCCATTTTTGGTTTGAGTTTTTTGATGAAATTTTGCGAAGATAATCTACTCATTGTAGAGATCATTTCCATCAAGTTTTGTAAAAAAAATCACCCGTTTAAACCTCCAACTAAATTTCATTGGATGAAATTGGATGGAAGGTGTAATGGAGGGGAGTTAGGCCCATTAACTTTGATTATAAAAGGAGTAGATTTGGTTATTAGTTAAAAGGTTGCTAAAATTTGATTATGTCATTGGAGTAGTGTTTTTAGCCAACATTATTAAAATTGATTTGAATTGTTATTTTGATTATACCATTGGAGATACTCTTAGGCCTCGTTTGATTCAGGTATTAGGGCCATTGGGATTAATAACACCAGTATTAATAGTATTGGACTATTAATCCTGGTATTAATTTAATACCAATACATTGTTTGATTCATGCAGTATTAATACTGGGATACCTCATGCTGATGTTAATACCATGTTTGGTTTTGTAATTTTTATACGGGATTATATTTTGGACTAAATTTGTTTTTAAAAAAAAAAAGAAAAAAAAATTAAAATAATAATAATGTAGTAGTAGTGGCATTTTTGAAAATATTATAGTAATAATGGCATTTTTGAAAATATGTGGTTCCTTTTTCTTAATCCTGGATAAACAATACCACCTCCCTCTTGGTATTAAATTATACAACAAAGAGTGGTATTAAGTTAGTACCGGTATTAGTAATCCCAGCACATGTGTGTGAATCAAACAAGGTATTATATAAAAAAGTGGTATTAATAATCTCATTCCACTTTTTAATACCCGAATCAAACGAGACCTTAGTGTGATATAAAGTTGTTACTAAAACAATTTTAAAATTGACTAAAGTTAATTCTTGATGTTGTCAAAATAATTTTAAGTTTTGATAGTCTCTGAAGTAAATCTGGAACAAAAAAAAAATTAAAAAAGAAAATTAGCTTTATGTTGATCAAAAAAAGTTTTAACTTTATAGGGTGACCAATTTGTTTAAACTTTTAAAAGAATTAAAAGTAAGAATAGTGGTAGATATATTTGTATATCGTTTATATTAAAATAAAAAAATAAATATTATTTTGAGGTATGCTAAAGTATCAAAGTAGAGTTCTCTTTTTGTTTACTACAAAACTATATTTACTATAATCTAAAATATGTTATGCAGAATATAGCTTTCGTTTTAATTACGCTCTAGTGGGCAATTGCCTCAGCTCCATTATTACTTACTGATATATAGCTTTTTACAAGACCAATAATAAACATAAATATATTTTAAAAAGTGAGGTATATTATATTAAAGTCCGAAGTATCAAATTTAATATTAATTGACAATGGGTATGTGAAATAGTCCTTATATTTTATATATTACTAGCTTTGAGATGATCCGTTTTTTTTGATGTGAAATTTATAATATCAATATAATATTTAATATGATGGCGGAGGGATAAATATAACATTATATAAAAGCTAGCTGAATTAAGGATAAATATACTTGCGACAAAATTCACTATCATATATAGAAGTGTTGTTAATGGAAAGCCATGTACCTGGGCATTATTATTCCAACTAGAAATTAGGTAGAAGGGCTTATTATACATTGATTTTTACCAAAAATTTAATGAATAATATTTTTTTGAATGAAGGGCCTATTTTTAATTGGTAATTAGTGTAAGAGGCCTAGTTTGTTTTATATTTTAAATGAATGTATTTGAATAAATTTAAATATCATTTAATTAATAAAAACATGTTATGTATTACCTAAATTACCCCTTTTTATGAAATTTACACAAAAAATATGGACTGCAAAGTTCATATTGCAGTGAAATATAGAGTGCAATATGAACTGCAAAGTTCATATTGCAGTGAAATATAGAGTGCAATATGAACTTTGCACTAAAAATATGGACTGCAAAGTTCACATTGCAGTAAAATATGGACTGCAATATGAACTTTGCACTAAAAATATGGACTGCAAAGTTCACATTACAGTGAAATATGGACTGCAAAGTTCATATTGCAGTGAAATATAGACTGCAAAGTTCATATTGCAGTTCATATTTTAATGCATATTGGTATGTTTTAGTTTATTTTAAGGGTTGGGATGTCATTTTATAATGAAAAAAAAATACACATGTCATATTATCAATAAAATAAAAAATAGGCCCTTTATTTAAAAAAAAATTATTCCTTGGCTTTAGTGTGAAAATCTTTCTCTAATAAGCCCTTTTTTTTAATTGCCCAATATCGAACTAATTAAGTTTCATTTTAGTTCAAACCACTACGTATAATTAATCACAAACTGTTAGTATGAATTTATCAAACTTAAGCACGTTCATTATACTGAAGGATTCTCTCAAAGCATTATAAAAAGGATCGGATTTAAGATTGGGGAGAAAAAATGCGTATGGATTGACAAGAGATTTTTGTTTGAGGATGGTTCCTCTACCTACTAGATAGTAGGTCTAGAGTACCTCTACCTCTTGTGTGTGTGTTTTGTATTTGATTATAAGAATAAGACGAAGAAGATAAGGTTCCAGCTTCCGGTCTCCCCTTGTATAGAGTTTAAGTAATTCAAAAATTAACAACCCTTAGAATGGAGCTATCATTTTTCTATTTGTACATATAGAATTAGGTTTACAAATACTCATTAGGCCGGGTTACAGTATAATGATCGAAGAGGGTAAGGCTTGGATAATATTCCAACACTCCTTCCCTTATCTATAACTAACTAATTTTGGTATTAAACTGCTGACACGATTTGGTGTGGACCACCACAATTTGTAAGTAAATTCTGCACATTATTCTGGTAGAGATAAATATGATTCTATGATATTCTCCTACACATTCCTTTCCCCCTTTTCACATGCAGGTCACGTGAAACGCCTCTTCTTGAAGTCGACCGAGTTACCATGGTCCTCACTCGTCGGCATGATGCTTACATTGGCCACTCAATTTATTTCCTTTAGTTCTTTTATCACTGGGCTATCGGGCTGTACCTGACGTAGGGGCCTCTGAAGTGTTAAGCCAACCCGATTTACTACAACAAAATTTAATACTTCCTCAAGAACACAATTATATATATAGTCCGTTTTTGGTACGGATCGATTCGTACGGATCGGGCATTTTTACTATGTTTTTTCATCGTAAAAATATGGGAGGATGTTTTTTACGACGAAAAAACGTTGTAAAAATGACCGATTTGAACAGACAAGTCTGTACTTGAAAATTTTTTGTATATATATAATTAAATTAAATTAAATTTTACACAAAATTCACTTTACACTGTACACCCAAAAATAAAAAAAAATTGGAGATCTTGCTGGCGTGGAATACATATGATGACGCATTTTCAAAAGTTTGGTATTTTTAATACCTTTTGACGTGGAATAGATGGGACAAGTATATGTTTATCTTGTTTGTTTGTATGATAGTGTAGTCCTATCTCGTAATATCATATGCAACTAACTAACCGTCACTTAATTGGATAATCATATTTATGAAGTGAGTTCAAAGTACCACTTTTACGATATTAATATTTATCTCTTAATTATATTCAGTTTTATTTTATTTTCGAAATATAATTCACATACGAAATCTCATAATAGTAAAATACGTCCTATATATTCATGGTCTTTGTTAAACTAGAGGTAAAATCCTACTTTCTTTATTAAATAATATGTTATAACTTTTTTACCAGTGTACTGAACAATACACTAAACTTTTTTATTCTTACCAAGGAGAGTTAGTTGAATTTTAAATATTCGAATATTTGCTTGTAAAATTTAAGTTGGAATCTAGTTACAAACAAACTCTAACTCAGCCCCATTTTACATGTAACAATTTTACATATCTCTGATGCACCTATCATATAATATGTCCAAATTAAGCCTGCCTGAGTCTAACATGACTAGGCAACTATATACATATGACACATAAAACCACAATCCCCGTTGGAAGCTTTGTCTGTTTATTTAATTATTCTATTTTTATTTTTATTTTTTTGGTCCTATAAATAGCCACATTACTGACCCTCCTATATACACTATATACATTCACATCTTTATGTTAAATCTCTCTATTTTAATTTCTACATATATACTAGATGGCTAATTCAACTTCTAATAAGATAATATTGTTACTCATATTCATACTCTTTTTGTTCTTCTTCACTTTCTTCATCACTTGTGAGGCACGTGATTTGCACGGGAATGAATCCATGCAGAAGAATAAGAAGGCTACTCATAGCAAACTCCTATTGCATGAGTTAGGGTTTGATGAATCTAAACTTGAGGAATATAGGAGGAGGTTTCTTAATGTAGGCTCAGATAGAGTTGTACCAGGTGGGCCAGATTCACATCACCACTCTCAACCACCTTTTTAATTACTTTGTCTTGGATCTTTGGAGATATTGGATCAATTTTTGTAGTTTAACTAACGCGAGCTAAATATCTATTGATTGTTGTGTGGGGTCCTTATAAACATTCAATCAATGGATTTTGTCGTAGTTGGGTTATAATTTGTGGTCGAAATAAGTGGTCATTAGATCGTGACTCACATATCGTTGTTATACATAGAAATGTGTATTTCATTGGAACTTTTGTATTATCAATATAATAGAGAAACTCCAAGGGCTAATCTTTGATGGTCGCATCAAAGCTTGTATCAATGGGATGAGACAATGAGTTCAATTCCTCCAACTCTTATATTGATGCATTAATTATAAATATACAGCGTGGTATTATTGTCAAAATACTGTATAACTTTACAAGTATACAATATAATTTCTTAAAATAATATTGTATTATGGCAAATACGTAATTACTTTGCAATAATAGGTACCCTATATATAGATAGAGCTATTCTTTTAAAGATCGTCCTTAAGTTAACTATCTTAAGGTCTGTCTTTAAATTAACTAACTTAAGGATCGTCTCTTTCGATGGTGTAAATAGATGGATTTTTTTCATGAAACTTGGTGGAGATGATCTATATAATGAGTAAAGCTCACTACCAAATTTCATCAAAAAATTAAATCAAAAAGTGGGTTAACTAAAAAATTGATATATGTGTGCATTTTTGAAGGTTGAAATTTTAGACGTTTATTTAACCTACTTCCTGTTTGAGTTTTTTTTTTATTAAATTTGGTAAAAATGATCTAGTCATTACAGAAATCATCTCCACCAAGTTTTATAAAAACATTCATCCGTTTATTTTTCGAAATAGATTGTCCTTAAGAGAAAAATACTATATATATATATGTGTGTGTGTGTGCGCGTGTTTGTCTATCGTAAAAAATATGTACATGTGTTTGTCGATCTTCAAATGCCGGCCAGGTTGGCTGCGGTACTTGTAGAGATACATATATGTGGGTATGTTTGGCAGAGAAAATAAAAGAAAATAAATTGAGTATTTTTATTTGCAGTACATGTTTTGTACTCTATATCAATAATGAAAATTCATATGGGTGTATTTCATGCATATAAATATATGCGCGGAGTCAGTAATTTATTTGAGGCAGAGCATTCGAACATAATAATAATCTATTTTTTTTAAAAAATATTCCATTAATTATTGATGACACAGTAACAATAGTAATAACTAAAGATTCAATAATTTTATGACAAAAAATCAACTAAAGATTTACAAAGAAGACAGAAGTTAACATTTTCCGTATATAAAAAGTAATAACTTATATATATATATATTGTTTTATTTCAAGAGTGTTCAGATCAATTTTTGTGCACTTCAACTAATTTTTTTTGCATAGGGTGTTAACTATTGGCTTCTAGAGGTTTTGCATCTGTCGAGACTCAATCTGAGAAGCTCCCAGTTGAGTCCGATTTTCTGAATCTAGGATATGGCTAGCCAATAGACCACTGTTTACATAATTAAAAGAAAAAAAAAATGGTCGGAACACTATCTTAGACACTTTTTATTTTCACAAACAAAGTATATAAAGACTACGAAAAAAAGAAAACTGGGTGGGGCACATATCCCACCTAACAGCATGCCCAGTCCGACTCCTGCGTATAAGAGAACAATTGGAAGATTATTTTTTAAGCCACTATACAAATGTTATTATAATTTTAAATGAGACATCTAAATAAATTGTCTTTATTTTTTTACTTGTCTGAACCCTTGAAATGTTTATATGACATTATAATATTAATTAATACCTTATGAATGAAAAATAAAAGTAGCATCATTAGAATAAAATAAAATTAAGACAATTAAACGCTAAGCATTTACCAGTCTGGACTTGTTGCTGACAAGACCCAGCCCAAAAGGCAAGGCCTTGTTTGGTGCATTTTCTGTGGGCCCTTCTCCAAGAGCACTTCTAATTAAATGCAGTCCAATCTATACTTACAGATAAAGCATATCTAGAAATTTACAAAATTACCTTTCGCGCTTTGAAAATCAGAAAATATATAATGCTTAAACAAAAATTTGAAATTATGATCTCAGTTCAAAGAACAACTGTTCTTACTGCTTCACCGAATACTATTTAGTTTGTTAATTTTATTTTGCACAGGCTTAAAGTGTGTTGAAACAAGTGTAAGATAATACGAAAAGTCCTAATTCGTTATTGTTAAAAAATGCTTCGAATCAAAATATTAATCCTATTCAAATTTTGTTTAACGATTAATGGCCATTTTTCTTCTTTTAACACAATGAACAATTAAAGATCTTTAGTTTTGTTGTAAAAAATATGTTCTAAAAATTCCAAGGAAAAGAACTGCAAACATTAGCTGGTTTTCACATAAGGCAACCTCTAAAAACATATTCTTTAGATTTAATACGCGGTTACAATATTTCCAATTCAAATATAAATTTAATGGACCTTTACAATTACGAAATTGTAACCATGTTTGGAAACTTGTGTGTTGTGTTCCATGTGGTGAATTAATTTTTTTTATAGCCAGGTTCTAAAAAGAGCATATGCATTATTTTTTTATTTTCTTAAAAGAAAATTCTAATCACAATAAATCTTAACAATTTTTTAAGTAACATTTTATTTAATAGTAAATTAGGGTTTATACTAAACGGAATAGAGGGGATTGGCATTCCCTCTCAATCCCTCCATTTCCTCTCCACTCCCTCTTATAAATCTATTCAAACAAGTAAAATGCAATTTATCCTCCTCTTCTCCTTTTCTTTCTTTCTTTCTTATTCCCTCAATCCAAACGGACTGTTAGACTCATTACGTTTAACTAATTAGTGAAAATTACAAAAAAAAATTTAACCCGTTAATTTTGCTTTTATCTCAACCGAAGAAAATAAATTTCTTTCTTATTGATTCTGGTATTTATTTGGTTAAATGACTTATCCCTCATTTTATGTGTACTTTATAGAAACTAATTAATGATTACAATTAAATTGAAAAACGTTATCCTTAAATCAACTAGCATTGAGTTACCATCTCACCTTCCACAACATTATCCCTCACAATTCCACTACAGAAAACTAAAATTCCCTTTACCTTTCAAAATCATATACCGATATGCCCAAATAAAAGTTTTGTCTTCTTCCTCTTTTTCCTTTCTCTCTTTACATCAATTTCTGTCTCAAACGATTATTCTCTCTTTTTTTCCTTATCATTGTTCTCTCTCAATAATATAGATACTTTCTCTCTCTACACTCTACTGAATCTCTCAGTAAGTTTTCTATGATCTAGACTTTTTTTTTTAATTGTTATATCAATTGGGTTTTTATTGAGTCTTAAAGAAAAAAAAAGAAAACGTGATTTGGGCAAATAATTCTTGCTTTTTTTTCTTTCTCAAAATGATTAAGTTTTCATTTTGATGGTGTGATTCTTGTTGGTTTCGGTTTTTATTATTGAATAAGAGTGAATTTGTAATTTTGGAGATTGCACTTTTCCATTTTTGTTTCACAAATTATATTTGTTCTATTTTTCTCTCTTTAATAGCAAATATAGTACACGTCTATTAGGCTGCTCATGAGAAGAACTAGCAGCATAATGCAAGTGTGCAACCATTGTTAGTCATGTTACACGAAAATAATCATATTATAAGGTACGTTACTTAAATTCTTTACTTTTTAAATTACATCAAATACTTAATATATCTGTCACATGCAGCTTTTAAAAGACATTAAATACGTAATATGTCTGTTACATGCCGTAATATGACTGTTTTGTACAATTTTTTAAATTTTATGTGTCTACAATAGTAGCATGATAAATATGTCTATAGAAGGTTTAACCATGTTATCTCTGGTTTGTTGGATTTAAATTTCAATTTAAATGTCAAAAATGTTTGAGTTTATTTGAACTTTTAAACGGATTGTATCTTATATGTGTTTCTCAAATTTTAGGATTCCTAAATTGTAAGATAAATTAAATTTTAATAATAAAAGTAAACTTTAGAAAAACAAAAATTAATTTTAAAAAAAAACATTTAAATAATTTTCTAAAATTTGAAATGTTGATTATCCATAACTTAGGGTCAAAAATTAACTTCAAAAACATGTTGGGCTAAATGTAAAATAATTCAAATTTTTGGGGCTAAAAAACAAAATGCCCCTTTATTTAACCACCTCAGTGATAAAATAAATGTTAACATTAAGAAAAAAGAAAAATAAGATTAGAGAGACGAAAGATGATGATGTGATATTCAGTTTTGCAACATTATCCTCATGATATGTTAGTTTTAAATTGTATATATATTTCTATTCGACATGCTTTTCTTCTTTAATCTTTGTCTATGCATTATGAGCGGCGATAATTCAGTTCACAAACTTAATTTTTAGAGATATAAGCAATGATTATTATATTCAATAATACAACTTATGATACACCCTTTAAAAATTTCACATAAATTATACATAGATAATACTACGGAAAAAGAAAAATTAGATCCTAAAGTTGGCGTTTAGATTCAATTTTTCTCCTGATATTTCAAAATCGTCATTGTCTTTCATGAAGTTGCATAAGTGGTTCAATTGAGACGCTGGCATACTCTTGTAAAGAAACCTCTTACTTTAGCATAATAAGGACACTCTATTTCGAGGGTTAAATAAAAGATTTCATGTAATTTTCTGGATTTCCTCTAAATTTCATAAAAAAAAAATCATTTTAGAAGTTGATAATATGATTGTATAAAATTTCAATGTATCGATGAAAATAAACATATCTATCAAATTTTCGTTACAACCACTTCTAGTTTGAATTTTTTACTGAAATTTTGAGAACATGATCTATTCGTAGAAAATATCTTCACCAAATTTTATGAAAAACTCAAGCTTAAACTTTATAATGGTTGGTCCTTAATGTTTTTAAAATGGGTGATTTGATTTCTATTCACGATATCTTGCAGTTAATCCGCGTTATTAAGTTAATCCGCGTTAACTACTAAATTAATCCACGAATGTGGATAGACTGACAAAAAATATTATTGATTTAATTTTATAAATATTATTTTATTAATGATTTAATATTAAAAAATTCACTAGATTAATAAGTACATCCACATTAATTAAATAAATAAAAATATGGGCAATTAGTTTTAAGGACGAATATTCTTTTTTTCTGTTTATTTAAGGACACAACTTTTATACTAATTCTTTAAGGTCCAAAGTTTTGTTTAAAATACAAACTTTTACGGATAAATAATTAAAATTAAATTAATATAGTTGCAAAACTAATTTATATTATTGTTATTCCTATAATGTCATTATCATCTAATTGATTATTAAACTAATCTAAACTTTTAAAATTTTGCTAGAAACTAATATCTATAAAATCAAATTCGAAATTTAAATTTAAACAATCAAATAACTTTTAACAACTTAATTAATTACTAAAATATAGAAAATCAAATAATTCAAAATTTAAATTTCAATAATCATAAAAAATTAAACAACTTAATCAATTTGATTAGTAATTAACAAGGGTGATTTTATTTATATCCACGAAATTTGTCAGTCTATCCCTCTTTTTGGGTTTTACTGAAATAATCTGTATTGCCCACTAAGTTTAACCACCTTATTGGATAAACTTACACTAATCAATATTGGCATAATTTTTATAAAATAATGATTCTTTTTAATTCAATTGTAAATTATTCATCAAATTTTTACTTCTATCCACCGTAATATAATATATCAAAAAGTAAACATAAATTGTATAATAAAATAATATTTCTAATATATATAATTTATTGTTAATTATATCCAATTTTTGGACTCGAGATTAAACTATAAAATTAGATTATAGTCTATGATTCACATTTGTTTTTAGAATTGAGATTAGACAATAATTCACACTAGTCTTGGAATAGTAATTAAACAGTAGTATAGTTTGAAACATTTGTAATACGTCTACAGTCTTGGAATAGTAATTAAACAGTAAGTATAGTTTGAAACATTTGTAATACGTCTACAGTCTTGGAATAGTAATTAAACAGTAAGTATAGCTTGAAACATTTGTAATACGTCTACAAAATTTAGTTCCTACCTAGAAGTAAATTAAAATTATAACTTTAATTACAGATTTATCATGGCAAACAAGAAAATAATCATATATTATAATTGAATATTTTTCCTTTGACTTGAAAGAATTGAGATTGAAGGAAACGATGTTTTTTGCCTTCAGCTACTAATTCTTTTTTAGTTTCTTAAGTTCCAATTTTTCTTTATTTTTATTTATTTAGAGCCCTCATTGTATAGAAAAAAGAAAAAGAAAATAGTAAACTCATTTGTTGAAAAAAATTATTTGTTACTATTATGATGTAATAATATAAATTAATTCCACCAAGTTTTGTAGTGTTGTATATTTTTGATGAATAATGAATCTATAGTACTTGATTTAATATACCTTTTAACAAATTAAGAAAATATATTATTAAGGAAGTATATTCTAATTAGGAAACTAATTTTAAAAGTAAGGAAGTATTTTCAAATTAGAAAACTAATTTTAAAAGTAAATACATTTAAAATGATTATTAATTGGTAGATATACTTCTCAATTTTTATAAGGAAGTTTTGAAAAGTTTATTTTAAAGTTAACATAAATGAAAGGTGGATAAATTGCAAAAACCCGCGAATATAAATAAAACTACCCAGGGATTTCCTGACGATAATATTTCCAAAATAAATATTTTACGTGCACTTAATACAAATTATTGTGGTCATATGTCCGTATGAAACAACATTTTAATTTGTAATAATATTGACTTGCCAAAATTTAATTGTCATAATCTCCCCATATATACTTGTAATCTCCCCATTCAAATTACCAAAACCCCGCCACCCCACTCCACCCCACCCCACCCCCACACATATATATAGAGGGGAAAAACATAATTTGCTACACCAACAGATTGCTTCATTATCATTATCACCTTCACCATCGATCATCTTCATTTCAACTATTAATTATATATATATACAATGGCCCATTCAGCTTCTTCCCCAACAAAATTGTTTTTGTTCTTATTCATGCTGTTGACGTTTGCTACAATTTTGGAGGCTCGAGTCCCAAGGTCAAATCTTGATAGCCGCACTCTCTTTCGCAAATTAGGGTTTTCTATTCCCGATCAGAGTGATAAAGAGTTCCATCTGGATTTTAAGGATTCATTAATACGTGTGCCTACTGGACCAAACCCTCTTCATAACCAAACACCTCCGAGAGGCCCACACAAGGATTTTAAGGGTTCACTAATACGTGTGCCCACTGGACCAAACCCTCTTCATAACCGAACACCTCCGGCGGGCCCACACAAGGATTTTAAGGATTCACTAATACGTGTGCCCACTGGACCAAACCCTCTTCATAACCGAACACCTCCGGCGGGCCCACATAACTAGAAAATTGACCAATAATAATTACAATCGATCATAGATTTGGATCGTCTGTTTTTGGGGGAGGTAGATTGAATTATGATTCCATGTGTGAATTATTACACTCGATCTTGATCACTGGAGCAAAGCTGCTATATCTAATAGACCAATAATATGTTGCCAATAGGAATATGTAATTGTATTTCTTTTGGCGTCAAAGTTGAATAAATTCTAGTTATCTTATATTATTTTTTAATATATTGTTTTTTGTTCACGTTTTTCTCTAGGATGAGTTGAATTTAATATATATAAATATTCACCGTTTCTAAAGTGGGACAATTTTTTTACCAACTGCGATTTCAATTGGCCACATGCAGTTTTCCACAATGCATGCCTACTTTCTAGTCCATCGACGACTAAATTGATTGAATATTATTGACCGTCGTTGAACTTGATTAACGCTTGTTTTTCGGCAATTGACTTGAAAGGCATTCTCTACCTTTTTAAAAATAAAATATTATTATTTATTTGTTGGGTCATTATAATATTGTGTTCTCACCTGTGAATTTAAAAAACTAATCTATTAATAAATCATAAAAAAGTTTGAGCTGTCTTCTTAATTAGTTGTCAGGATTTAATTTAACTTAGTATATTTTGATTTAACGTTTTATATGTATTGTGGTATTCTGGTAATTTAAAAGATAGTTATGGCTATTTATATATTCCATGCCATCTAATTTGAAAGTATTTCAGGAATATCCGAATTTCAATTTATTTCCATATTCAAATTCAAATTTATTTTCATCTTGATTAACTATATATATTAGTAAATTGTTAATATTTTCTTAGTTTCCAAAAAAAAAAGAATTAAATATTGTTTAGTAGAAAATATATTTTCCTGAATTAATTTTTACTACTAAAATAATATAAAACTTACTAAAATTAAAATTTTCAATTCTTATTTAGATGAACTTACTAGATTAATGTACTATTGATTTATTTATTTTATTTTATTTTGAAAAAAATGTAATATTTATTTGAATATAATATAATATTCAAAGTTATTAGATTAACCCGTTTAATCCATCGTGATCCAATTTTGGTATATATCCAATGGTCTAAGATAGGGGTGGGAATCAGTCGGTTTGCTTTGGTAAGTGACATATACCAAAATCAAAACCATGATGCTTGTTATTTTCAGTTCTCGGTTCTTGTAGGCATGAAACCAAAACCTAACCATACGGTGCTACAATTAGCACTTTTTATTTTGATAGACTGTTATTAGGAATTTTTTATTTTTTAGGTATTATTAGGACTATTTTAGGTATTTGAACTATTTTTTTCATCAAGACAATGATTGTATTATTCAATTTTACATATGGATTATAATTACTTCATTAACATAAAAGTGTTAAACATTTAAAATCTTGAACTAATGAAATACAAATTTTAAAAATTAGGCCCGTAGTATATATCAATAATCTTATAAAATTCTCATGTTCCTCTTTAGATAAATTTATATATATATCATAACAATACTATCATTTTAGCAATAAACTTTAAAATTATAGTACATAATAAAAAAAAAAGAAAAATATTGCACATATATATATAAAATATAAGGTTAATCTACACCTTACCCATATTTTCGGTATTTTGGATTTGGTATTTTTGGTATTCCAGTTTTAGAAATATTAAAATCAAAAGAAAATCGGTATTTTTGGTTTCCAGTATTTTCAGTTTTTGGTATTCAAAATATGTATGAACAAAACCAATTTTTTCAGATTGGTTTCAGTTTTTACCGTATAAATTCCACATGTTGTCTAAGATATCTTTCTAATGAGTCTAGTTAATGACGAGTTTTTGGGTACGAGTTTTAGAAAGAAAATTTGGTAAGAGTTGAAGTAATGCCGTAGGCATGGGTATGCCTAGTAAAATTCTAAAAATGAAAATTTACTCCTAAAAATGGTCTGTCCTTATTATTCTTAAAGTGAGGAATTCTCTTGCGAGAGTATTTTCAATATATTTATATATATTTGGACCTAATATAAATTCCCGTGGTCTTGAAGTTATTTCCGTATGTATGAAACATTTTAATCTCTAACTAATAATTTGACTTGCCAAAATTTAATTGTCATAATCTCCCCACATATTCTTGAAATCTCCGCATGCATATTACCAAATCACCGCCACCCCACCCCACCGGCCCCACCCCACACACACACATATATAGAGAGAGGAGGAAAACTTAATTTGCTACACCAACAGATTGCCTCATTATCGTTATCATCATCATTTTCATTTCAACTATATTTTAGTTATGTATACAATAGCCCATTCAGCTTCTTCCCCAACAAAATTGTTTTTGTTCTTCTTCATGCTATTGACGTTTGCTACATTTTTGGAGGCAAATCTTGATAGCCGTGCTCTCTTTCGCAAATTGGGGTTTAGTATTCCCAATCAGAGGGATAAAGAGTTCCATATGGATTTTATGGCTTCATTAATACGTGTACCCACCGGACCAAACCCTCTTCATAACCATCAAACACCTCCGGTGGGCCAACACAACTAGAAAATTGACCAATAATAATTACAATCGATCATAGATCTGAATTGTATGTTTTTAGCGGAAGGAGATTGAATTATGGCGCCATGTATGGATTATTACACTCGATTTTGACCACCAGGGCAAAGTGTCGAGGAAAAACAGTTATGATGGAACTGTTGCTTCAGCGCTCCGCCCCGTATATCTGTGCGAGAAACTATGGCATCTAGAAGTCCATCACGTCCCTTCCGGTTTGTTCTCAACAGGTTTAACCAAACATCCTTGTGGCTTGTGGTGAGTCGAGCACCACGGTGAATATGAAGTGAATGAAAATTCTCATTTATTTCGTTAATACATCTTTGAAGCTAGTATCAAATTGACCAATAATATATTGCCAATTGGGATATGTATTTGTACTCTTTTGGCTTTGAAGTCCAGTAAATTGTAGTTATCTTATATTATCTTTGGATGTGGTTTTAATGATTACATTTTTTCTCTACCTAGCTATGGATGGTTATTGTAATATTAAATATTTGATAAAAAATCGAAGATTAAGATCAAATGAGTAGTTGGCTAACATAATTAATGCACATTGAAATAATACAAAATATTAAATGCTAGGTTAAGTGAGTAACTTGTTGTTACCTGATAACATGTCATTTTTTTTCTATTTAATTTTAAGAAATCTTAAATTAGATATTCATTCAATGATTTTCTAATTCTAATCTAAGATATCTCTATTCCTTACCTTTGTAAAATATGATCATTTCAAAATTTGCTACTATGTATATACAACCCCTAGAATATATATATATATATATATTATTTAAAATTATATATGGTTAAAAAATTATCTTGTTATAATTGATTATTGATGATTCTTGTAAATTTAAAAGTGTGTGTATAAACATGTGAAATGACATCTTTTTTTGTTACTTTTATTAAATTTCCACTTTTTTTTTGTACTTTTATTAAATTTGAAAAAAAAGTAATGAATTATATGATTATAAATTGCATAGTAAAAGATAAGGTCTTATGTGACATTTTACCTATATTTAGAGTAGATATTTACAGACAAATATAATTAGATTTTGAAATAAAATACGTAAACCTTTTATTAGAAAGAAAATAAAAACTTCAATAAATGAATTTTTAAAAAATCTTAAAGATTAATTAAAAAAAAATAGAGCCGGTTAACTTAACCTGTCATAATAGGTTAACGGTATTAATTACCACCTCACCTCATCCATATAAATATATATATATAGGGGAATTTTCAGGTGCGGATTACTGTTCACGGACCATCCGTACGGATTGGTCCGTTTGGCACGCTTCCCGATGGAATTTTTTGATGAAATTTTGTGGGGATGTTCTTCATCGTGTGTAGAACATCTCCACAAATTTCATCAAAACAATTCAACATGGGAGAGTAGGTTAACTACATGATTGAAAAATATTGTAGATTTTATACTTCATCTATTTCTGGACCAGTTTTTTTCAATCATGTAGTTAACCTACTTCCCGATTGATTTTTTGATGAAATTTGGTGGAGATGTTCTACACACGATGAAGAACATCCCCACAAAATTTCATCAAAAAATTTCATCGGAAAGCGTGCCAAACGGACCAATCCGTACGGATGGTCCGTGAATAGTAATCCGTATAGGATAGGGACTCTATATATATATATGTATATGTATATATATGCACGGTCTCTAAAGTTGACAATTTTATTACCAACTGTGTTTTCAATTGGCTACATGCACTTTTTCACAATGCATACTTTCTAGTCCATCGACGACTAAATTGATTGAATGTTATTGACCGGCGTTGAACTTGAACGCTTGTTTCTCGGCAATTGACTATGGTATTCTTGTTTAATTATGTGTTTGACTTGAAAGGCATTCTCTACCTACTTAAAAAGAAAATATTATTATTTATTTGTTGGGTCATTATAATGTGTTCTCACCTATAAATTTAAAAAGCTAATTTATTAATAAATCATAAAAAAATAAAAAAAAATGAATTGTATTCTCAATTGATTGTTACGGAGTAGGATTTAATTTTAACTAGTTATATTTTGATTTAACGGTTTATATGTATCATAACACGTTGATAATTTAAAGGATAATTATGACTACTTATATATTTCATTTAATTTTAAAGTATTTCGGGAAAATTCCGAATTTCAATTTGTTTCCATATTCAAATTCTAATTTAATTCCATCTTAATTGACTTATATTAGTAAATTGTTAATATTTTCTTGAATTAAATATTTCTTAGTAGAAAAAATATTTTCTAAATTAATTTTTGTTACTAAAATATGTTTCAATAGCTTACAAATGTTTATTAAAAAAAAAGTAAAATAATATAAAACTTACTAAAATAAAAAATTTCAATTCTTATTTAGATGGACTTAAATTGATTTGGATAATGTAATATTTATATTGAAAACTTATTATAACTTGTTCGATCCATCTTCTGATAAAAAAAATTATAAAAAAATAAAATAAAAAACCTTATTTGATCCATCCCGCCCAATTTGAATATAATATTGTTTCCTCAAATACAACTGTAATATATGGCATAAAATCAGGATGTGTCGCATGGGTTGCGGCAGGATCGATAGAGGTGGAGCCCATACATATAATAAATAGTGGAGGGTTAAGTTTTCAAAACAACAAATGTCCAGCATGTACTGTGTCAGTTTCTTTTTAATTAGCCACTCATGCATATAAATTATGGACTATAATTTTTTTTTAATAAATCGGGTTTGAGACGGCTTCTTTTCTTATTTTTAATTTTAAGATCAAGGTGAATAGTTCAAAAACAAAGACATGGTACAAGTTTAAGTTGAGTTTAGATTCGCATAAATTTAACCATTTTAACTATTTTTTTTAGTTCGGGCTTATGCATATTAAAAGGAGCAAGTTCAGTTTTTCAAAACAAAATCTGCATCTATTTGGTCGGGTGTTTTCTAACTGGGTGCTTTATTGAATTTTGGTATACATATGTTCAATAGTTCAAGATAGGGTGGGAATTGATTGGTTTGCTTCGGTAAGTGACATATAGCAAAATCAAAACCATGATGTTTGGTATTTTTTGTTCTCGGTTCTTGTAAACATGAAATCAAAACCAAACCATGCAGTTTTTCGAAATTTTTGATTTTCTTTGGTATTATTCAGACTATTTTTGGTATTTGAACAATTTTTTTTTCATTCTATATATTTCAATTTTTTATAGCTTTTTTTTTGTCAAGACAATGATTGTATTGTTTAATCTTTACATATGGATTATAATTACTTTTTTTAAACTAAAAATAACGAAAACCCTCCCCATCCCATGTAGGATTCAAAACCAGGATCTCCCGGTATTTGGGTGAGAGTCTTAGCTACACACTCCCACTAATTACTTTATTACCATAAATAATATTCAAAACATTGAACTAATGATATGCAAATTTTAAGAATCAAGCCAATAGTATATATCAATAATCTTATAATATTCTCATGTCCCTCTTTAGATATATATATATATATATAATTCAAAAATTTTCAAGTGCGGACCAGTCCGTACAGATCAAACATTTTTACAACGTTTTTTAGTCATAAAAAAATCTCCCAATGTCTTTACGACAAAAAAGTCGTAAAAAGGTCCGATCCATACCAGAAATCGACTCTCTCTCTCTCTCTATATATATATATATCTTATAATATTCTCATATCCCTTTTTAGATAGATATAGAATTCGAAAATTTTCAAGTGCGAATTGGTCCGTACAGATCAGGCATTTGTACAACGTTTTTTAGTCGTAAAAAAAATCTCCCAATATTTTTACGACAAAAAAGTCGTAAAAAGGCCCGGTCCATATTAGAAATCGACTATCTCTCTCTCTCTCTATATATATATATATATATATCATACCAATACTATCATCATTTTAGGAATAAACTTTTAAATTATAGCACATAATAAGGTAAAACGAAAGATAATGCACATATAATATATAAAATATAAAGTTAATTTACATTTTTGATATTTTGGATTTGGTATTTTCGGGTTTCAAAGATTTGGTTTTTTTGATCGGAATTTTTGGTATTTTAGTTTTTGGAACATTGAAACCGAAACCAACCCAATGAAAATCGATAGTTTTAATTTTCGGTATTTTCGGTTTTGGTATTCAAATATGTGTGAAAAAAAATATTTTTTTCGGATTTATTTTGGTTGGTTTTGATTTTTATCGTACCGATTTCCACCCCTTTTTTTTAAGGCTAAGATATCTCCCTAATGAATTAGGTTTGAAACGAGGTTTTGGGTATGAGTTCTAGAAAGAAAATCCGGTACGAGTTCAAGCCGATAATGCTGTAGGCACGGAGATTTAAAATTGTAAAAATGAAAACTTACAACTAGAAAATTAAAATGTTATAATCCTAGAAAATAGAACAAATCTCAACGAATTGATTAAGAAATATTACTAACCAGAGTATGAATGTCCTTCTTGTTATATTACTTGATAGAATAAAAATAAGGTAAAACAGAAATTTACCAAAAAATAGAATATGCAAACTAATGAAAATCCAAAACTGTTATTTATTGAAAATCCAAAAAATATAATTATTAATAAAATTCTGTTTTCGAAGGCTTAAAAACTTCCGATGCCCAAAAGTTCAAACCAAATTTATCATTGTCAAAAAAGGCACAAATTGCCATTTTAAATGTTGAAACGACTCCCGCGCGCTATCCGAAAAACTACACGATTCATGAAAAAGTTGCGACTTGTTAATTAGGTTGTTTTTTGATAAAATTAGTCTAAGCCAACGTAATTCAGACTCCATCATAGACTCATAGTAACAGTAAAACTAAAATCACAATTCTTTGCATTGGACTTTTGCACTTCAACAAGTACGTTATTATTTTATGTTACACCATCTCTACTGTGAATGTCAAAAAGTAACATTTAGCTCGTTTTAATCCCCGCCGCGCGCGAAACATAAAATAAAAGGTAGGAGAAAAGATAAGCTAAAGATGAACTTGCCTAATTCTGAAGGTGACAAAAAGTAAATGGCCGTTCAAAAACATAGGACCCGAGCTCCCGAAGTATCCATTAATAGCCGATCAAACTAACCAAAATTAAGAAGACCTTCGTGTGAGGTTGCGCGGCCACATCGTTCAGAGGCAATTAAAGTTGCAGATAAGGAAATGAATTCAAACTCAAGCTTGAGAGAAGGATAATCGCAGTCCCATGATTCAAGGAAATTGTCCTGGATAACTCATGAAGATAGGGAGATATCTTTTCCCTTTTATTTATATACACAAACTGTTGAAGTTTTATGTGTATTTGAAAAAATGGGAGAAGAAGAAAATGATACAAAACCAAAGCAAGTATAAGTGAGTTTTCTTAAGTCCCACATAGGAGATGAATAAAAACCTTCATGAGTTTTTATAAGGGTGAATTTGCCTAAGGGCTTGAGCTCTTTGGGCATTACACTTTTGTGCTATTGGGTGAGGACTTAGATGAGTGTGGTTCACCACACGCGCGCGCCGACCGATCCGGCCGGGCTCGGGCTTACATTGGATCAAGTATTATCTTTTTAGACAAAATACTTTTGAAAAATTTTATTTTAATAAATAAAATTATTTCATTTTGAATTTCGAAAATTTGAAAGACTTTGACCAAGTCTTACTCGTTAGTTGTGGATATCTCTCACGATTGGCTGTTGCGTCTTTCTCTCCCTTGATGCAACGGTGCGATAATTTTTCTTTAAAAATATTATTTTCGTCTCTTAAAAAAATATAACGAACACACTGAAAATTATCGTCCATTGGAATAGAGAACCTCCGAGCTTGAAAAAAATTACTTAAAATTTTTTTTTGCCTCCGGTAGGGGGATTTGTTTACCGATTCCGGCAGAATTATAAAGGGTGTGAGAATTCTAATTTTCCACCGTGCAAGGAAAATCGAGACAGAGGAAAAATCTGGGCTGTTGTATTCTTGGGATGGCGGGGCTATTTCGAACTGCTAGCACAAATACCGAGCAGAGCTGCGAAACATCTTAAATAGAGCGACATGGTCCGCGACTCAACCCGGTGTTTTCCATCGATATTTGGTAATTTGTTCCTGTTTTTTTTCTACACAAACATATGGGCTTACATTTTAATTTATCTTTTTACTAAGGGAATGGCGGGCCATCGGATAAATTAGCAAGTGTGGCAGATGCCCAAAAGGGATTTTAAGAGGGAATCTATTTTGCATAATAAGAATGTCGGTTCTCTTTGGGCCATAAATAGCATAATCATCCAAACATGTATTTGGTTATAGGAGGATCCTTTAGAATATTACACATAATAACCATAAGAATATAACATGTCGAAGGCGCCTATGGCTAGAGCACTAATGTTATCACTTCTTTTAGCACCAATGCACGTTTCCAAAAGAGGTGAGCCAGTTTACCAATAACTTAGGACCCAAGCAACATTTAATGCTCTGATCCCACTTAACATGCGTCTAAAGCCTTAACTAGTCAGTCTATAGGCGAGACCCACAGAGACTTCGTGGGGATGAAAGACAGTTGCTACAAAAAAATGAGTGGCCCATAAGAACATAACCTGCAGAAGGCGCTTATGGCTAGAGCACTAATGTTATCACCTCTTTTAGCACCAATGCACGTTTCCAAAAGAGGTGAGCCAGCTTACCAATAATTTAGGATCCAAGCAACATTTAATGCTCTGCTCCCACTTGACATGCGTCTAAAGCCTAAATTAGTCAGTCTATAGGTGAGACCCATAGAGACTTCGTGGGGATGAAAGACAGTTGCTACAAAAAAATGAGTGGCACATAAAGCCGCGTGGCAACATGCACCAAGCGCGTGGGGATAAGAGCTCATGTCCTTATAAAAGGAGACGAGATTATCTCAGAAAAGTATATACATATAAGAAAAAAATATGAAGTTAGTCCAGAAAAAGGAGGCGGCACCTGATATTTCTTAAAAAAAAAAAAGACACCTAAAAGCCCATACCAGACTAATGTTCTTTGGGATCCTTTGTTGTGATAAATTTTAATACTAACAAATGCACGAATCAATATATCATATAGCATGTAAGCGAGGTCGATTACACAGAAACTCAAACAGTATATTTTATAATTATCTTATTAATTTTTCACTAAACTCCTAATCTAGCTAGAAAAGTTTATCATAATTAAACAAATTAAATAAAGCAAATTAAATAAAATAAACAAAGCTAGTAAATTAAATAAGTAAATAATATTAAGTAAGAGAATAAAATCAATGAATTAATTAATTAGAGTTTCAGAGTCATATATTTCATATCATCTTCCTAAGTATTCATGCGTGTCAACTCCACTCTTGTCTCACAATAATTTGGTCTCTCCACTCTATTCTTCGCGAAAAATAAAATCAATAAAGTTCAATTAATTAATAAAATAAAATTATAATTCTTTCACAGCCAAACTTACATATAAAGTCAAAACACTCACTATATCGGTCAAAATACACCCTATATCCATTCTCAACAAATCATAAGGTGAATCCAACAAAAAATAATGAAAATTCAACTTTATTTTTATCAATTAAAATGGGCATCTAATAGGAAGAATTGCATTTAATATTAAAGCATTAAATTGGTAAAGTCAACTGACATAAAAACGTGTAAGGGAATTAATTAAATATCTTCATCCTAACCATAGTACAAATTTACGCTAGCATAAAATAAATTAAATAATAAATAAAGTAAAAATAAAACTTACTTGACATTGAATTAAAAATAAAATTAAGCCTTCAATCTTCTGGTCTTCAATAAAGCAAAAAGAAATAAAAGAAAAATTAAAGAAAAGAGAGGAGAAAAGTGAATAGTGCTCGGTAGGTTTTTTTTTTTTGGTTCCCCAAGGGTGTCCGGGCCAGCTTTCGCTCACCTCGACTAATCCCCGCTCGCGGTTTGTGACTGCCGCTGGCTAAACATTATTTTGACAACGTCGGGGTTCAACCTTGGGAGCTCCAAGTCAACCTAAGGTTGTCCCAGTGGCAGTCTTATACCACTGGGCCAAGAGGCTTAGTTATTGCTTGGCCAACGACAACCACAAACTGCGAGCAGAGATTAGTCGAGGTGCGCAGCTCTTGTTGCCGTGCACGGCCAGCCCTTTAATTTGTTATTGCTGCATCCTTTTATAATTAGGACTAAGTTTGGTTAATGGGCCAGTTAATGGGCTTGGCCCATTTATTTAAATATAAGGGATTTTTGCCACTTTTAAATTGGAGAATTTTGCGTTGCAACTTTGGACCCTGAGATAGTTGAATTTAGAAAAATGCTGAAATGTAAAGTTGTAACTCTTGAAATTCTCTTCAATTTAGGCTCAAGAATATCATTATTTGGAGTTCCGAGTAAAAAGTTATATGTCCAATAGTATTGACCAACTTTATGTGCTTTATTTTTCTCAATATTCTCCAATTCGTTTCTAACCCATGAGAAAGCATTAAAAATAGAAAATTAATAGTAATATATGTTCTCTAAATTATAAATTACCATGATAAATTATAAAAATTTCTTGGTATATCATCCTCTATAAGAAGAATATACGAAAAACTTGTCCAATCATTTATTATTATTTGGGTGGTACCTTCTCTTCCCTCTTGACCATAATCCACTCTTGTCCATTCTCAAATTTATTATATAAATCATTAGCGCATTTATTATAGTCCATGTATATATATACTACCTTCGTCCCAATTTAATTGTCCAACTTTGAAAAACTAAATATTAAGGAGACATAATGATTACTCTAAGAGAAACTGCTTATTTACAAAAATGACCTTTAATTTTTTCTTAATAAAAAAAATGGCAAGACCTACAATAAAGAAAGTGATGATAGCTTAAAGGGTAATATTGAAAATGACAAAAGGTGCTTTAATGAATGACTTGCCAAATATAGAAAGTGAACAATTATTTTGGGACATCTAAAAATGGAATACTGGACAATTAAATTGGGACGGAGGGAGTATTTAATTTTTTTTACGAGTTGCGCCTCAAGCATTTCATATTTTTCCCAGTTATTATCATTATTTACACAAAGCACCCTTCACCTATCATTTTTATACCTATCTACAACTCCTAACTTGAGTTGTCATTTTTTACATCTTTACTTTATTTGTATTTGTTTTTTAATCAAACATTACCATATTCAAACTTGTAAAGCCTAATCCAATACTCATAAATAAGAGAAGGCACACCTTTAAAAAGGATTCCGTCTTTCGAGTCCTATATACACCATTACCAAAATCATGTACTCAATTGTTCTTTAACATGGTGCAAATAAACACAACCCAAAGGATAAATGTACACTAAACCTACCATCACTTGGCTGTGGAACCATCATCTAACGAAAAATTTGTCTCTTGTGTGCATGTGATTTCCTTTTTCCATTACGGTCAAAACTATAATCTAGCACATTCATATTCACTATTATGAGCAACTAAGTCTTCAGATTTGTTGACCTACACCTTCCGACAAATAATTTGGCCAAACGATATATAGTATATCGTCCAATTCTAATAACCATTTGGACGATATACTATGTATCGTTCAAGATTTTTTTTTCCAAATAACTATTGCGACGATAATATATCATCAAACTCTGGATTCATATATTTTAGATGATATACATAATATCATCTCACTTTAGGATGATATAATGTATATCGTCTAAGCTATATTTAGCTTTTATGCGCTGCAGATTTTATAAGATTGATAGGATACTTTTAAATTAGTATTATAGCATTTATGGTAAATTTGGCCTAATAAAACAAGGACATGCCTTTGATGATCTAAAAGTCTAAAATATGTTGATTGGCCTACTAGGAACGTAACAGTGTGTATGAGAAGACATAGAGAGTGTGATGAGAGAGAGAGAGAGAGATCGTAAAAGGCTCGGTACTTCGAAAGAAGGAAAAAGAATAAAAGGAAAAAAAACTAAAATTTTCAATTTTGAAGGGAATTATCAGTGTATGGTTCGGATTTGAGGCTGTCAATTATAAAACCAAACTAAACTGAATTAATTGCTACATTAGAATACTACATCATTTTCCAAATATTAAAAAAATATATTAAAATCGAATAAACCTAAACCAAAAAGTTTGGTTCAGGTCTGGATTCGATGATTTAGAAACTGAAATCAAATAAACCTTAACTTGGCTCCTCTTTATTATATTCTTATTCAATTTCCTTCAAATGGCTCTAGTTTGACAGCTAAACTAACAGATGATTTTTTTCCCAAAAATTTCGTGGGGATAATCTCTATTATGAGTAGATCATTTCTACAAAATTTCATCAGAAGATTAAATTTAAAAAAAGGATGCAATGATCATCTAAAATTTCAATGTACAAAAATGAACATATGAATTTCCAAAATGGCTCAATTTTCCTCCAAAAGTTTCACCCACGTCTCACTTTAACAACCCCAAACATGGGTAGCACGCAAAAAAATGGATAAAATGTGACATAGGTTCACCATGTGATATTCTAAGAAGGGCAAAAGATTACAGTTTTCCCATAGGATAATTCACCATCTACTTCTTCAACAATTTCATATTTCTCTCGTTATACTTTCTTTCATCCCCAACAACCATTATAGATTCATTCCAAATATCCCAATCTAAATACATATCTCGACTATTTTTTGCCTCGTACTATTGACGATAACTGGAATCGATTTAAATCCTAAATCCCTTGAGTTGTCCCTAATTTTTCTATCAAAATCTGGATCTTGACTCCTTTTTCACCTTTAGCATATTATTGACAATAATTGGGATTAAATTAAAAACCCAAATTGTCCTATTTTCAAGATTTCGATCGTCTATTAAACGAATTTTTATTGAATCAATGAGGTTTGGAGTTTCTTCATTATGTTTTTGCAAGCACTAGATGAGCAGGTAGTTGAGTCCAATGTGAATATCGCTAGAGGTGAGAAATGAGGGGCCGAAAAGTTCGAGGAGGAGACAGAGGGCAAACCAGAAGTTGAGCTATGGACTTGAGGGGATCAGTTTCAAGCTAGATAAAAAAGAAGTGGAAGTGAAGGGAGGGGAGAGAGAGGGTGGGGGAATGAAGATTGTGGTTTGTGGAGTAAGAAATAGTCTAGGGTTTTGGATTCGATTGATGTATATATGAATGATGTGAGTAAAGGTGAAGGAGATTGGAAAACGAATTTACTGGGACTCTTTTCATAATGCTTCTAAAATATTTGAACAATTTGTTTAGGATGTTCGTATTCCTTATATAATTTTTTGATTTATGTTCAAATTTGGGCATGAGTAAATGTCATTTTCATTTAATTAAGTTGCAGATTATGTTTTTCTACAATTTTTGTCTACAAACATTTATATATATCATCAAGGCTCTCTTTTCGTTTTGGAGGAAAAATGCAATGTTGGTTTCTCCTTTTAACCCTCTTAAAAGGTCAAGCGATGAACACATGCCATCTTCTGCTCACTTTTGGGGTAAAATAAGACACATGTGAAACTTTAGGATGAAAATTGAATGGTACGAGACCAAAGCGAGATAAGATAAACTTTAGAAAGTCACATAGTGAGCACATGGTAAAATTTCGTATGCTTTTAAACTTCATGTTGTAACTTTTGCAATTTAAAAATTCGTGAGTACTGAAACAAAAAATAAACTTTAGGGGTGACTTGTGTAAATATTTTTTTTTCCTTTTTACAGTGCACCTCTAGAATCTGATTTCATTAAAAACCCTAAAAGCATTAGAACGTGTTGCAAAATGATATAATTACCTCAAATATCTTTCAAAAAACTTAGGTAACTCAAAAGGAATCATAAAAATGCAAGAGGAAATTAAAAATAATCCAAGAGTTTTTGCTGGATATCTTTATTAGTTATTTATAAATTAAGAAGAAAAATATGTCATTAGTAGTAACCAACAAAAACAATAAATATATTAAAAAATAGGGCTTATTTGAAAAAGTTTTCTACAAAAAAAACCAAGGAATAATATTTTTATAATAAAGTCCTATATTTGACCAAACTCTAAAACGAGGGCAAAGTTAACTTTGCAGTAGATTTTTTAAATTGTATTTTTTTTATGGAATTATACAAAACTAAGTTTGTACTACATGTTTTTAAGCATATTATTATAAATAAGTGTTTAATTGATAGCGATTTAAAATAATTTTAACAAATTACATACTCAAAACCTATTTATTAATATAATAATTTTTTCAAAGTTATGCAAAGTTAAGTTTGCACTCCTTATTTTTCTAAACATTATTATGTATTTGTGTTTATTTGGCGTTATTTTAAAGTTTAATGAATGAAACATATGAATATACTTGTTAAATAATATAAACATATCCGCAAAACAAATTTGCATTAATTTTTTTATTGTTACAAAGTTAAGTTTGCACTTGATCAAACCCCTTATTTTAAAATACAATTGATAAACAAGTACCTAATTCAGAATGATAATGATATATATACCCTTATTTCTAAAAAATATTGTCACGCAAGATCTTTTATCTCATTTCTAAATATGAGCAATACTAATATCTAAATGGAAAATGTTCATTTTACACTTTAAAATAGAGAAATTTAAGTTTTACATTTACTAATAATTTTTTTTCGACTTAATATTTAATCAATCTAACCATTAAATAAAAGGGTGATTTTATTTTTATCCACGATATCTTACAGTTAATCCGCGTTATTAAGTTAATCCATGTTGTCTACTAAATTAATCCACGAATGTGGATAGACTGACAAAAAATATTATTGACTTAATTTTATAAATATTATTTTATTAATGATTTAATATTAAAAAATCCACTAGATTAATAAGTACATCCATTTTAATTAAATAAATAAAAATATGGGCAATTAGTTTTAAGGACGTTGAATATTCCTTTCCCTATCTATTTAAGGACACAACTTTTATACCAATACTTTAAGGTTCAAAGTTTTGTTTGAAATTCAAAGTTTTACGGATATATAATTAAAATTAAATTAATATAGCTACAAAACTAATATATATTACTGTTATTCCTATAATGTCACTATCATCTAATTGATTATTAAATTAATCTAAACTTTTAAAATCTTGCTAGAAACTAATATCTATAAAATCAAATTTGAAATTTAAATTTAAACAATCAAATAACTTCTAACAACTTAATCAATTACTAAAATATAGAAAATCAAATAATTCAAAATTTTAATTTCAACAATCAAAAAAAATTAAACAACCTAATCATTGTGATTATTAATTAACAAAGGTGATTTTATTTCTATCAGAGAAATTTGTCAGTCTACCCTTCTTTTTGGGTTTTACTGATATAATTTGTATTGCCCAGTAAGTTTAACCATGTTGTTGGATAAACTTACAAAAATCAATATTGGAATAATTTTTATAAAATAATGATTCTTTTTAATTCAATTGTAAATTATCCACTAAAGTTTTACTTCTATCCACCGTCATATAATATATCAAAAAGTAAACATAAATTGTATAATAAAATGATATTTCTAATATATATATAATTTATTGTTAATTATATCCACTTTCCAGACTCGAGATTAAACTATAGTATATGATTCACATTTGTTTTCAGAATTGAGATCATACAATAATTCACATTAATCTCGGAATAGTAATTAAACCGTAAGTATAGTTTAAAACATTTGTAATACGTTTACAAAATTTAGTTCATACCTAGAAGTAAATTAAAATTATAACTTTAATTATAGAATTATCATGACAAACAAGAAAACAAACATATATTATAATTGAATATATATTCTTCCTTTGACTTGAAAGGATTGAGATTGAAGGAAATGATGTTTGTTGCCTCAGGCCAGTAATTAATTCTTAATTAGTTTCTAAAGTTCCAATTATGCTTTATTTTTATTTATTTAGAGCTCTCATTGTATAAAAAAAAAAAATAGTAAATAAATATTATTTTAAATAATAATTTATTATGGAAACTCATTTGTTGAAAAAAATTATTTGTTTTAACGATTCTCCCAGTATCGCTGCTGCTTCTTCTTCTTCTTCTTCTTCATGATGTAATAACTTAAATTAATTATGCCCAGTTTTTATAGTTTCTTATACCATGTGACTAAATACTTATATTATTAATTATAATGTAGGGGGTTTCAAAAGATTAATGAATAAAAAAATTGTAAATTATTAATTATAATGTTGGGGGTTCAAAAGATTAATGAATAAAAAAATTATAAATTACTGGACAAGGTTTATTTGCAACGCAAGCTGGAAATTGGTCATCCCCTCTTATATATGTATAATACACACTATATATACTTGGTCATTCTTTCACTCTATTTTCGTGTGTGTGTGTGTATGAGAGAGAGAGACAGAATGGCGTCTATTCGATCAACACAAGCGCAGAAGTAACCCTAAACCGTTCAAACTTTTTTAAACGTAAAAATGAATTTAATTAAAATAAATTATATTTAGATTATGAATGTTAATTAGAAGGAATTATATAGATTAGGAAAGTTAATTAAAAGGAATTCTAAAGTTATACAATTATAATTTAATTAAAATTGGTGGATATACTAATCAATTTTAAAGGGTAATTTTGTGAAACTTCATTTAAAATTTTCATAATTTAAGGATGGATTAACTGCAAGATTTAGTGGATAGAAACAAAATCACCCTATTTTTATTTATTTAGAGCTCTCATTGTATAAAAAAATAGTAAACTCATTTGTTGAAAAAAATTATTTGTTATTATTATGATGTAATAACTTAAATTAATTATGCCCAGTTTTATAGTATTGTGCCAAGTTTTGTAGCATTGTATATTTTTGATAAATAATGAATCTATAGTACTTGTATCAATATACCTTTTAACAAATTAAGAAAATATATTATTAAGGAAGTATATTCTAATTATGAAACTAATTTTAAAGTAAGGAAGTATATTCTAATTAGGAAACTAATTTTAAAAGTAAATACATTTAAAATAATTATTAATTAGTGGATATACTTCTTAATTTTTATAAGGAAGTTTTAAGAAATTTATTTCAATGTTAACATATATCAAGGGTGGATTAACCGCAAAAACCCAGGATACAAATAAAATTACCCTATATAAAATGCAGTTTTTGTAATAAAGTCGGTTGTAAACGGTTACAATTTCAATTAACATGTCCTGTAATCCCAAAATTCAGGTAATCTCAACAAATTCACGTGCAAAATTCAATTCTTATATTCTCCCCCCTAATTATTGTGATCTCCATATAGACGTTGCCAAATCCCAAATCCCCTTAAGATTCTAATAAATCTTTTTTTTAAAAAAAAAAATAAAAATAAAAAATCTGAGTACAAAGGTCAGACCCAAAAAAGGAATAAAAGATAATAAATTTTGTTTTATTTATCGGCCTCTTAATATTAAAAAATAAAAAAAATCTTCTAGTTGAGGATTAAAGCAATTTTTTTTAAATAAGAAATCGTAATGAATTACACAAATGAAAATAACCTCTTCAATTAAATTATTCTTTTAAAGAATTTGAAACGGCCCCTATCGGGCTCAGCTTAGTTACTATTATACTTTTCATTCTTTTTTTACTGCTTATACAAAATATCCTACACAACATTGAGCTACGAGAAATTCAGATTGACCAATAAAATTGCAAAAATCACAACCCAACTAAATATAAATACATACATACTTACTGAAATCAAATGAGATGAGCAGTGAAGTAATGGTTAAAGAGAGAGAGGGCAAATTGAATAGAGATAAATTGCTAACAACAAATTAGAGCAAGAGCTTTACAATTAATCCATCTATACACCGGTTAGGTTTAATCTCCATCGTTTTTTCATTTGACAAAATCATAGACCGGACCGAGAGCCTTCGAGCTTGATCTTAAGGACGGCAGCTACTGGACCGAAAATTAAAAAGACCCACGGTTTCTTCTTCACTCGGACCAGTTCGGTTTATCGGTCCATTGATCTTTTTCACACAACATATATGGTTTACTAAAAAAAATGGTTTTTCTCACGATTTTCTCTCGACTTGAAATTTCTTTTAGTACTGCCATCCGGTTGCTTTTCACTCGAATCTTTGAATAAGAAGAGAAGAGAGAGAAAAAAGAAAAATAAAATTGCATATTTTCTATCCTCGTAATAGGGAGGTCCCGAATTCGATTCACGTGGACGTAGTTGTGCTGGCACGGAGCCAATTGAGGCCTAGTACTTGTTCAATCTTTTATATATATAACATTAAAAAATTATATAGGGAGAGTTAGGTGTAAAGTTATTGAAAGTATAATGATAAAAACATTAGGGTATGGCTATTAATACTCCAAAAGGTGCCCTCAATGTATTGAAAGTGTCAAATACAATACACATATAGAGCGTTACTAAAGGTTGTTTTACGGCAACAAAAGTTTTCATTTTAGCATTACTCAAATTATAATTAAGATGAACTTACCACTACTCAAATTTTCATCATAGAATGGACTCTTTTAATGATGAGAATTTGTGTTTCGTTACAAATTTCACCATGCTGTCATCTTTGCTCATGACAACATGGATGAATGATAACTTGATTGTGCATGTACATGGAAAATTATTAGATGACATAGATAATGAGATTATAAGGATACATTTTTAGAATATGAAAAATCGTTGAATCGGGATGATTGTAATCATGCTCATGATAATCTCATGAATCAAGTATCTAATTTTTGTTCTTCTGTTGTTTTACTACCCCACTCAAAAAATTCCTGGTTACGTACTTCTGTGTGGTTATCGAACTCTTGTTGGTACATTCTTATATATAGTGGTACATGTTATATGGTTGTATGTTTATTCTTATTGCAAAAGTTGTAAATTCATAATTTATATATTAAAAACATGTATTATATAAAAATAAATTGTGTTATGAATTAATCGTTTTGTATCCTAAAAAGGATAAAGAAAAAAATATTGGTTCAATTTCAATATTCCTACTAATAATAAACCGGCCGCTGGCCCAACCATGTTTAACCTCCAACCAATGGTGCAAATAACTGAAATAAGGAGAAAACCACAACAAAGTTCTCATATTTTTCAAAATGATTAATTTCACATAAATATCCCCATATTTTTCAAAACTCAAGAGTTTTCTTTAAAAAATAAAAGAAAGTTATTTGACATTATAAGAACGTAAAATTTTCACAATATGGCTTTGTTATGTTCTGGCTCTACTTTCAGTGAGATAGAATTTTAGATTCTAATATTTGTTTTTCAAATTAATTAAGTAGAAGTTTTATTTTGGACTATTGAGTATATTAAAATTAGCCCAGCTTGACTATAGGATTGACCTAGTGGCCAGTTCGTTCACCACTAATTTTTTGTGGTGCATCGATCCATTTAGCGGGAGGTCCAGCTTGCGAATTCTTTTAGGTTCAAATTCTCTTGGGTCAACGGTAGGCTCGGTTCCGCTATCAATTTGTAAGAAAAAATAAAGGAAGAAGAAAATGAATTAGCCAGCTTATTTAACTTCTTGGCTCTACCATTGAATCCACATATATTATCAACTTTTTGTTGAGTCCATCTTTGTTAATGTTGTAATGATGGCTTTGTATCAAGAAATAATAATAATAATAATAAAATATTGCATCATCCTTTTTTTTTTGCCTCATTTAAACTGCATGTTGTCACCTAAAAATTTGAGTTTCATTCCCTTTTTTATATCTCATTTTAGACGAAGAAATGGTAAATCAAAATGCTTTTGGAAAGGGTGTTCTTAAATGCCCGAATTTTGCTTCCCGCCCCAATTTCAAAATTAATTATCACTAAAGGATAAACATTTAGTGACAAAAATTTCGGCACTAGTTAATTAATAATTTTTCTCCAACAAAATCAAGGTTCTAAATCAGACATCACGAACTTGATATTGATTCTCTTATTTAGTGGATTTGAGATAAATATTTTAGGGGGTGTATTCAAAATTCCCATTAAAATCAAGGCAATTATTAAAACTAACATTAATATTACAATCAAAAGTTTGATTTGTGTAGTAAAGATCGACCAACCACGATTTTGATCATATATATGCCAATATATAAAAGGAAGAAATTAAACATTAGCAGAGTCGTATAATTTTCAGAGAATCAATATATTGTCTATTAGAGTTCGTAATATAAAACTAATTATCAATAAGTGGAGCAGCTCCTTATTCTTATGTATTCGTTTGGGATGATTCATTTTCCCGATGTGAGATGTATAGTCTAAATACGCTTTTATATTTTATTTATTTTTATATGTTGCTTTGGGAGGATCTGTTTTTCCGATGTGGAATTTATAGTCTTAACACGCCCTCTCACATGTTGAGCCTAACACGTGGACTGTTTATGTTATGTTGCTGTTGAACTTTAACACAGTGAATAACTTTCCTTCTAATACCACATTAGAGTTCGTTGCGTCAATTCCAAAACTAATTGGCAATTAATAAGTGGAGTGGCTCCTAAACATTATATATTGCTTTGGGAGATTTTGATTTCTCGACGTGAAATTCATAGTTTCAAGATTGTCTACATTATTTTTACAAGATCACCATTCTCTCTAGAAACTTTTAATAAAGATGATTGTTGCACACAATTTGACGGTAAAAGACGAGGGTAGAGAGCTCATCTTTGTAGATATTGAGTTTAGTGATAGGTCAAAGATAATATATTAAGACTAGGGGTGTTTTCATTTTTGGTATGCGTAAAAATTATAGAGACCTAAACAGAACTTTTCAGTACGGTTTTAATTCAGGTTTATTCAGTTTTTATAATTTTTCTTAAGGAAAAAATCCATTTAAAACTACTAAACTTCAAATACATTTTAGATAATATATCCATACTTCATATGTATGCTTTGATGCTACACTATATAATTTGGGTTTTCCTCAATCTATATTTCAGTTGAACAAAGCACCGCGCGCGGGGGGGGGGGGGGGGGGGGGGGGGGGGGGGGGGGGGGGGAATGCAAACTTATATTGGGGATTTCGTTTGGTTCAGTTCCATTTGGTTTTTTTTGTTTTAGTATCTTTTTTTTTGGTTCGGTATAGTTGTTTGGTTTTCAAACTCACCACAACACTCCCGATTAAGACGTAAGGAAGAAGAAACATTTGATTTAGGGTTTTTTAATATGAAATTGGGTGAGATTATAATGCTAAATGGGGCAAGAAGAGGGACTTTTTATTAAGAAATGGGTGTGATTAAAATGCTAAGGGGATGAAAAGAAAGATATGATGAGTTCATTTAAGATTACCCTTGTAAAAACTTATAAGTATGAAACTCAAAAGAAGATATAAAAATGCGAAAGAAGTCAAAAATAACCCAATAGCTTTAGTGGACATTTTTATTAATTATTTATAAAATAAAAAAATAAATACCACATAAAAAATAGTGTTAGGAAAATTAAACCATATTTGGTACCAAAACCTAATTAACCTGATTCTTTTTATAAATATCAATATGTGATAAACATAAAAGAAATGAGACACTGTTAGAATAAAATTTCATTGAAACTAAATTAAGTATTAAGTACGACTCAGCTCTTAATGCTCAACGCTAAATTTTAATTAAACTAGTTTTTAGATTGCGCAATGCGTAGACAATTGATAATTATCATAATAAAGTATAATCGATATGCGTATATATATATTCATATTTATATTTTTCTCATGAATTATATATTTTATACTTTGGCATTTAAAGGTAGAAGAAACTCTCAACTAATAGTCAACGATTCTATATCTAGATGATTTTATAAGAATTAATCATACTATGAAAATACTGTTCAAATTATGATATGTTATATTTGAACTCTTAATCTATTCGGAATATCCTTCATATGGAACACCATAGTTTTACTATGTATAGTTTAAATGTAAGAATTAGTAAGTTAGCTTTAAATCAAGTATTTTGAGATTATACATTTAAAAATACTTTTATAAAAAATAAAGTTGTTATATAGGATCAAATTATATTGTGTAATAAAAGATTCCCAAATATAAATCTATAGGTAACTAAGAAAGTCTACTAATTCATATCCTTTACTCTAAAATTAGTTTATGACAACAATTGAATAAAATATGAACATACTATCTTAAAAGTTAAGTTTTATGTCCGACACATTCTTAATATTTGTGAACACAAAATAAAATTGATTTTACTATATAATAATCAAATTCAAAACTTTAAAAAATTGAAAGGGTAGGGAAAATCAAAACCAATTATCTTGGAAATGGAGAGTTTAAAGAGAGTAACAATATTTATCTAAAGATTTTGCACAATAAATATTATCGAACTTTCAAAAATACAAATTAAGAAAAAGTTTACCAATTCGATTATAGAACTTTATACTACAAAAATAAAGCACGGATGAAGATATCTTAATTAAAAGTACAAAAACATTATAGAGAGAGAGGGGATTTTTCTTACCAACTTATAGCACACATGCATTAGAGTGAATGAAACCCAATTGGTGACAATCTAATTCATTTTATACATGCAATAGTAACATAATTAATGTTATATTTAAAAGAGAGTACACTACACCAAAAAGCGCAAACTAGCTCGCTAATTTGGCACGGTTTTATGCCATGCCAAATATATGTAGCCCTTACCACGTTTTTGGCACGGCTAAAGCCCTTCCAAACTTGACACGGTGTACAACCGTGCCCATATCGTTCCAGCGTGTTTTTCCCTTCTCCCACCCCTGACCAAAATTTTCAATGCTTCCCGCCTACCCAAAATTCTCTTTTTCATCATTCCCTCCCATTTTGAGCTTCCAATTTATGTTTTTTACAAAAGAAATTTCTAAATTTTGAATATTAATTAATTTTAATTTTATTTATCTTCCTAAAGTTAGAAATTTATTGTCTCTTAAGAATTGACCATCTTTGGCACTTAGTTAACTTTCTTTAAGCGAATCCACTGGGTTTAGAAATTCATATTATTTTTTATTATTTAATACTTTTTTTATTATTATGAATGTATGTATGAAATCACAAATTTACCATTATTTAATTTTAAAAAATATACTACTTGAAACTGCAAATCTAACCGCTCAACATACTGTACAACATAACATTAAATATACTAAAAATCTAGATAGTATGATATACTATTAACACGCATAGAGTGTGTGACGAGATCAAATATTTATATTTTATCCAAATTTAGTGATCCAGTATTGGTCAAAATCACCTATAATATATATTTGAGTTTAAGCCCAAGTTGTTAACAAATTTGTTAAAATTCACATGTTCATTTATGCATACATTATTTCATTAAGATAACTTTTCTTTTTGTTTATTTTTTACATATACAAAACTTTGCAGTATCTTTAAAACCTGTTTCACAATAATAGTATAAGTTATTGTAATAATATCGATAATGATGAATTATACTAAGAGTGCCCGTGTATTACAGTAAGAATAACTCTATGGGATTATATTAGGAGTATATGTAAACTAAACTAAGAGTGTCTGTTTATATATATATATGATTATGAATTATATTAAGAGTATTTTGGATTAAATTAAGAATATTAGTATATATGAGTTATATTTGGATAAATGATCAATAAGCACAACGTACTTTACCTCGTTTTTCAGTTATGCCAACGAATTTCATTTTTCATCAAAAGTACTATTAAACTTTTCCCGTTATTTCACTTAGGTCTAAATTGTAACTTCCGTCAATTATTTTTAACGGAATGCTGAGTTGGCACAAAAAATCTGACGTGACACTTTAAAAAAAATAAAAAATGACGTGGCATTTAATCTCTTCTTCCCAACTCATTTTCTCTCTCTTTAATTTTTTCATTCCGGCCACCTCCATTTTTTTTCATCTTTTTCCTTCATGAACCCTCCGGTCATCTCCTCAATTGATGACGACTCGCCGAAAATGGGTTTAAAATATTAGAAGATAAAAAATGGAGTGGGCGGAGAAAAATAGAGTCGCCGGAAAAAATGAAAATAGGGGGAAAGCGTTTTTCAAGGAAAGGACTTCACCGTCACAGTCAATCTCATATACGGGTACGCCAATGAATTTCATCCTCATTTGCAAACTATCTTACGCTGTAAGCGACTCCATACATCAGTTTGGAGCTCCCCCATCATTTTTGTTTCTCGTCATTGTGATGCAGCAGCTACACACCATGGCTGCCTTTAGTTCTTACTTTTGTAATATGCCAAGCATTGTTTTTGTTGATGTGAGGCATGCTTCTATTACGACGACTCCATTTTTTCCGGCGACTCCATTTTTCTCCGCCCTCTCCATTTTTTCTCTTATAATATTATAAACACATTTCCGGCGAGTCATCATCAAATGAGGAGATGGGCGGAGGAGGGTTCATGGAGGAAGAAAATGAAAAAAGATGGAGGTGGCCGGAGAAAATGGTGGTAAAGGTCGGAATCAATGGAGTGGCCGGAATGGAAAAATTGAAGAGAGAGAAAATGAGTTAGGAAGAAGAGATTAAATGCCACATCATTTTTTTATTTTTTTTAAAGTGCCACGTCAGATTTTTTGTGCCAACTCAGCATTCCGTTAAAAATAATTGACGGAAGTTACAATTTAGACCTAAGTGAAATAACGGGAAAAGTTTATTAGTACTTTTGATGAAAAATGGAATTCATTGGCATAACTGAAAAACGGGATAAAGTACATTGTGCTTATTGGTCATTTACCCATTATATTTAAAATAGCTGTGAATTACACTAACATCATCCGTGAATTAAACTAACATCATATGTGTTGGCTAAAAATATCTTTTAAATTACACAACGAGATTGTATGAGAATTAGACTAATAGTCTATGCATGAATTACATGAACATTATTGTGAATTATAATATATAATAATATATGTGTACAAGATCACAACTTTTTTAAAAAATAAACTAATCTCTTATATATTTTTTAATTAAAACTTTAAAATCTTGTAAACTTAAATTTGAGAATCAATTTTAATAAAATTTATATTTGAAACATAATAATTAAACTTAATAAAATAAGATCCATTAATCAGGTTTTGTTTCTCAAATTAAATCATCTCTCAACCCTATCAAAGATGGGATATGTTTAAGTGGATCGAATTCAAGTTTGGCTAAACGTGTCTAACCTAACTAGTTGCCCCCATAAAATTAAATTTTGAATTCAAAAATAGAATATTGACATCCATAAATAAATAAATAAAAATCATTGTGATTGGGAATTCAATTTAATCCATTGCAAAATCTGTAATTTACAATTTTGGTTATTGCAAGCGGGATCAAATAGGTTAAATTAGACTAAAAAACCATTGTTCTTGCTGGATTGTTAGACTAAATCTGTGCACTATTTTGTTATGTTTTATTGCTGTTTGGGTGGTTGTGCCTTGCTTTATATATTGGTATTAAGAGTTTGTAAGCTACATACAAGCGTGCAAATTATATGTCCTAAAGGTTATGGTTGTGTATATTCAGTAGCTAACTATGTCGCATGTTGGTGATACTTCAAATACGGCACCAATTGATGGTGAAATACCAAAATCAACATCTCGGTCAAAGGGTAGCCACAGGTTCTTTGGCGGCGGGTGAAAGTGCAAAAATACTAAAATTCAATAAAAATGGTTAGACACATTAGTAAGTACTCTTAATTCTTGTGATTTCTTTATGTTTACTTAATGTATATTTAGTTTAGTTTGTTTAAACTTTGTTTTACATTAAAACTCTAGTTTCCTATAAAGTAGTTTTTACATTCTAACATATATTTTTTTATTATATGACCTTGTACAGGTGTAGATATACTAAAGTAGCAAGGGGTGATTGCATACTAATGATGGAAAAGCTTGGAATACTTAAAGTTCAGAATTCTTCTTGCCTTCAACTAAAGTTTGGGGGTATTAATATTTTTTTTGGGATATCCTTTTACAAGTATATATTAAGTAGCAAGGGTTGGTTGTTAACTAGTAGTGGAAAAGCTTAAAGCGCTTAAGGTTCGAGGTTTTTTTTTGGTCCTAAACTTGTAATCAGATGTGAACTTCAAAATATTATGTAATGTAATACAAACTTGTAGTTTAGGAAGACATAATTTGTTCAAGTGACTTTTTTTTTGTGAAACTAATATAATATTCTTGCTATCTTAGTTATGGTGGTTGCTTTGAGTTTAATTGAGTGTGATTGTATTTGTTGTGATACAAATGTATGTCTTATAGATTTTTGCTGCCTATTTGGATACTTTGCAATAGGAAAAAAAATATAGAAAGCAGGAAAAAAAAAGAAAGAAAAGAAAAAGCAATAGCTACAATATACAATTTTCAATCATTAGCCGTGTCAAAATTGTGCTATTAAATTAATGTCCATATTAGGCAGTGCCATGAATCGTTCTAAAAGCGTGCCTATGCAGTGCCACAAACGGTACAACTATATCATATGCGATGACACATGGACAACCATTAAAATGACACGTGTCACTAAATTGGCATGGTAAATAGCCGTGCTATAACCGTATCAACTTTGGCGAATTGGTACCCTTTGATCAAAAAAATGCACGAAATAAGCACGGTGTCATGCCGTATCAAATAAATTGGTTCGGCCATATTTGGCACGGCTCGAAACCGTGCTAAATGTGGTCAGGCACGGAGTAGAGCCGTGCCAGTTAGCGAGTTTAGGTGTAGTGGTAATGGAGGGAAGTCAGCATTATTTTGGGAGTTACAAAATCAATATATTAAGGAGAAAATAAAGAGGTGGGCAATAAATTGATGGGTAAGAGTCAAGTGTAACCTATCGGATAAATTAGATAAATTAAAATTAGTTAAAATGTTATAGAAATAGAGTAATTTGATAAGATGTGTTAAAAAATTAAAAAAATCTTATTTTAAAAAAAATTAAAAAATTATTTAGGGACATAATATTTTCTCAAAAAATATTAATCAAAATGTAACTAATAATAATAATTTGAAATTACTGACAATTTGAATTAGGGACAACGAAATCATTTCAAATTATTTTTTTCCTTTTTTGATACTCAAAGAACCACTTTAATAGTAAACCCACTTGGGATTACTAAAAAAAATTTCAAATGGCAACTTGTATTAACGACAATTGTTGGCTAAGAAAAAAATGAAATGGAATGTAACAGATTGGAAAAGAAAATAATGAGTAAAAATTAAGGAGCAATTAATGTCAAATCCACTTTTCAAAAAAGAAATAACAAAAAATAAAATTAAGGTAACAAATTGCAATAATGAGGAGGAATTAAGGAGCAATTAATGTCAAATCCACTTTTCAAAATAAAAAATAAGGGAAATTAAATGAAATAATCAATATTGGTACATTGTCGTTATCTAGTTAAAAGATAGCGTTTTACTTATATATTATTCGATATTTTTGAAAATAGTTATTTATAGGTATGAAATTAATATTAGGTATATGATTTTAAATAGTAAATATTGACAAAAATAGATATCTTATTTATAGGTATGAAATTGGATAGAGAGTGATATTATAGTTTTGTCATTTTTGCATAGATGATCGTGGGAATGAATAAAAAATAAGAGGTTATTATTATTATTGTTGTTGTTACTTTAATTTATTCAATAATTTGTCAATAATTAGTCATTTTTTTAAAAAAAGAAAAGGAAAATGGAATTAAGTTAAGGTAAGGTAAGTAGTGTATGCAATATTGATGAGCAATTAAGCAGCAATTAATTATTCAACAATCAATAATTAGTCATTATAATATTTTTGAAAAACGGAAATCAATAATTAGTCATTATAATATTTAAAAAAACAAAAATCAATAATTAGTCATTGTAATATTTAAAAAACGAAAATCAATAATTAGTCATTATAATATTTAAAAAAAGAAAAAAAATTAAATACATTAATTAATATTTACACGTGTCAAGCTCTCGTTGAAAGAGAGCATTTTACTTATATACTAGAGTTTTGCCCGTGCGATGCACGAGTGAATTGAACAAAATTATGTTTGGTTTAACAGAAAAATAAACGATATGAAAATATAATATTTTTCATGATAATAAGGATCACAGTTGAAAAACTAATAAGATTTCAAACTTAATAGCATTTGTAATATTTAGAGTTTATTGATGTGATATTTTTGTAAAAATTCAATCTAATTCTTTAGTTTCTGAAATGAAGGCTGCTATGCCAAAATTTACAACAAAGATAGTGAACGTGAAGAAAGCAGAAAGGTTATATAAATCTCATTGTGGTCCAATAATTATGTCTTAGGTAGTCAAATTAGTCCTTTTCATTCTTCTCTTTTTTCCTTCTTATTTTAATGTATTGTTCTTTAATTATTAGCTCACTGCAGTCAATTAAAAATATTGCACATATCTAAGATATGGTGTTTAAATTGTATTTGACAGGTTGAGAATGAATGCACATGAGGTATAACATAATTTTTTTTGAAGGATACAATAACTTTTATTAGATTTAAATTTTTATAAGGTTTTGATAGTTGATGAACTATATCTTTTTTATCTATTTGTTTGGGAATTAAAGAGGCAAATTCTTCAAATGCATTACAATAATAATGCTACAAAAGATATCATAAAGACTATCATAAAGTATTTTGAAGAGAATGCTAATGCTATGAAGATGGGAGATTTCGAAAAGAAATAATCATAGTTATCCTTTCTCAATGATCAAATGATGGCCTCACTTTTCACTCCCATTCAAATTATCAAGAAAACATAATTAGTTATTTACAATTTTTAGTTAGAGGAATAGAATAATAATGGTAGAAACTTATATTGTTTAACTTTAACAATCGCTCAAATAGATAATAATTTCCCATGACCAACTTGAGCAAAATAGAAGTATAAATACAAAGAAAGAAAAGAGAAGTACCTGGTAGATAGCAGATGTAGAACATGCATGTAGAAGTAAACATCAATTCTCCTTTATAAAATTATATCATTAAACTTATCTAGAAGTTGAAGAGGTTTAATTTAATATGGGAAGATGTGGTGATTAGGGGTGACAATTCGGGTTAGCGTGTCGTGTTCGGGTCGTGTCATCATACAAGTATTACAGTATTAATGTCAACCCGAACACGACCTATTTAATTAATTGTGTCATTTATATTAACTCGAGCACGGCCTGCTTATTTTACAGGTTACACAACACGACCCGACTAATTCGTTTAATAAACAGGTCGTAATAAACCAACAACTCGACACGACACAATTAACCTTTTAAGATTATAATGACATTTAAGTCTCATATGAAAACGATTAACTTGTTTTATAATAGTTTTACATTTTTAATAAATAATAATAAGTATCATCTAATACCAAAATTCAATATTTAATCAAAATAATATAATAATAATAATTTATAGTCAAAATAAATAACATTCCATTACCGAAGAAAAACATAAAAAATGAATAACTTATCCATCATAAAAAAACATAGTAATTATCATCTACTACTACTACTATTCAAAATAAGAATATAATTGTTGAACCAAGATAGCAAAATAAGAAATATATATATAGCTGCAAAAAATAAAAAAAAATAATCGTGTTAATTGCGAGTTAATTTCGAGTTAGCGGGTTAACCCGAACCCAACCCTTTTATTTTGCGAGTTAAGCGTATCTGACCCGAAATTGATCCGAACCCGTTTATCCTTGACCCAAACCCGTTAACTTCGTGTCTAATTCGTGTCGGGTTAGCGTGTCATGTCAAATATTGCCGGCCCTAGTGGTGATGAGAATTTGGAATAAAATGTAAAAAGGCAACTGAGAAAAGTTCGTTTAACACAAAAAAAACAATAAGTTATTTACTAGGAAAGAATTAAATATAAAGACAATTAGCATTCAATGGCTTACAAAATGATCATTTTACTTTAGTAGTAATATATAGATAGATAAAAGATAGATGTATAAATAGAATATAAATGTAGAGTTCATAAGAAATTGACATGTGTACATGTCTCGTCAAAATGAGCTCTATTTTCATGTAGTTTTAGTAGATATATTAGATTGCACATTACTATGCTATAAAATAAACATCTTCTTAGCTTTTATTGTTGAATTTATTTAGAATTAAAACGGAAAAAAAAAACGCCACATAAGGTAGATAAATTATTTGTAATCTAAATACCATTTCAATTGATAAGCTTAAGTATGTACACAAAAATAAATAAAAGTTCCAAAATCCAATTCTTGTAATCTCCCCCACAAATATAATTCCTGTAATCTCCACACAGACCTTACGAAATCCCAAATATATATAGCGAGAGAGGACGCCAACATATATACTTCAATACATTTTCTTTTCTCATCATGGCCCATTCAATTTCTTCCCCAACGAAATTGGCTTTGTTCCTCTTTCTGCTATTGACATTTCTTATGATCCTGGAGGCTCGAGTCCCAAATTCAAATGGTCAAGATAGCCTCACCCTCTTTACTAAATTAGGGTTTACTATCCCCAGTGAAAAAGGTAAGAAAGGTTCTTTGAAGTTATCAAATCCTTTAAGAGATGCACCTGGTGGACCAGATCCTATTCATCATGGTCAGGCTCCACCTCCTTTAAAAGATCCTTTGAGAGATGCACCTGGTGGGCCAGACCCGATTCATCATGGTTATGCATCACCTCGTGTACGAGACCCCTATATATGTATGAGTTCAACTGAGAGATGTGGTGCAAAACAAGTCGAGATAGAGTCTACTTTTTATCTTAGTCAAGATATTCAACTATGAAGAACAATAAAGATGGAAGATAGAAGTCTCGAAGTGAAATAAAATTGCATATTTTATTACATTGAAGTTGAATCACATTGATTATCTTTATGTTAATTTTTATTTATTTCTTGCTATAATTCCTTCCGTTATTTTATTTAAGTTAAAGTTGAATTATTCGTGCCTAAGGACTTCTAAAAGGTTTTAACTTAGAATAAAAAATTAAAACATTTATTTTACTTATCGGCCTCTTAAGAATACTACTAAAGAAATGCTCAGGTGAATCTATTATCTTAATTTCAACTTAAAAAATCCCAATAAACGAAACAAAAAATCTCACGGTTCACGCTCTTGAATATTGCTCACACCCTAATAGTTGCTTAAAATTATCCAGGAAAATAAAATATATATATATATATATTTAAGAAGATTACAACATCTTGACATATTAATTAGTACTTTTACCCCTTAGTAAGACGGAAAGAGAGGAAATATTAACCATTTTATAAAAGTTATTCATATTGTCAAATCAAACATCTCTTTGACAAAGCATAATACTGCTTTGAAAAGTTGTATTGTATCTTTTTGAAGTTATATATTATCCCGACAGTATGTATAATTAATTTGACAATAGTATTATCTTTTACAAATGATCTATTAATTAAGTAGATAAAACTCCCTTTCTAAGCTAAGGATCGGAACTTTTTTTTTTTTTAAGTTAGATATGATCTCTATGATTAATTTTCAAAGTTACTTTCTTGACGAACATCCTCAACTCCTTAACCTATGTCCGTTTTTTCTTTTAATCTTTGGGATTTCTCTAGATGAATGGCAACGCGTTAGGTTAGGACAAACTTAAACATAACCCATTTATAAATACGGTTCACCTGAACCCACCCATTTTATTATATAAAATTCGATCTACCCTGTCTTGACCTGCTTGCACCATTCTATATGTATATTTATATGTACAAAAGCCCATATAATAGCACTTTTATTTGGATTAGGTTGTGTTTAATGGACTCAAACCTAGGATGGCAATGTTTTTATTATTGGCAGCAGCGATGGGGGCGAAATCAGGAATTTTTTTAAGGTGGGGCACTCAAACAAATTATGTTTTATTTTTTGGTTTAAAAATACACCCCTATAATAATACTAGCTAGCACTAATTAATGCGTCTATATATAATTTCATAACAAAAAAAGAAGTCAATTAAGGATCTTGCTGTACAAAATGTGAAACTGATAATTCATAGCAAGAAAGAAAAGGAAAAATAAAGGGAGAAAAAATCCAATTGTTGATCTTATCATACAAAACCAACGAGTTTCCAAAATGTATTGTAACTTCTAGCAAATATGAAATTTCCGTAACAATCCAGTGAAATTCCTCCAAATAATTAATTTACAATAGATAGCCAAAATGTCTATCAATTGGAATCCCTATAAATCCAAACTAACGTAAGTATAATAACTTCGAAATAATAATTAAAAAAAATGTCACAAAAAAAAGAAAAGAAAAGGTATATGTAGGAACATGAAGAATAATGCTTGTATTTTGCCAATGAAATAAGTACAATGGGAGCTATATTTTTCATTATTTTCAAGATGAAAAGGAAATTATAAATAGGGAGTAGGAATTTACCTAATTTTAGTGAGAGATCGAAAGTGGGAAGAAGAAGAAAGGCTTGGTAAAAGTGAGATAGTGAAAGAGCGAGGGAGAGAGAAAGGGGTTCAAAGTAATTCATCAATATCAAAATAAAAGAACATGAATTGGGCAACTCATTTATTTAAATTAGACCGTTTCTTATATTTGTTGCGTGTTTACATTAGACCGTTTCTTATATTTGTTATGTGTGCATGTGTATCATTTATTTAAAAATTAAAATTAAGTTATTGTTAAAATAATAGTACAGTAATCACATCATACTTATTTTAGCTTGGAGATTAAAGGCCGGAGGTGTATTGAATTTAGAATCTATAGGATTTTTATAGACTTTTAAAGTTCATGGGTATTCAATTGAGATTTTAAAAAGTTTTTTAAAATCATAATGTATTCAATTGAGATTTTAAAAAGTCTTTTAAAATCTTGATGTATTCAATTAAGATTTAAAAAAATCCATCTAAATCTTATGGTATTCAAAAGTCTAATGACTTAGTAGGATTTTAATTAGTGGTGGATTTTGATGGATTGTAAAGCCTTTTTTATATATAAAAATCCATCTTGAAATCTTCTCACTTACCCATATATTTCAAATGGATTTCTAATTCCTTTAAAAACTTTACTCAACATTCTCTCTCTCTCCCCCATTCCCCCTCCCCCATCTCTCTCTCAAAATCCAAATTTCTTATTATGTGATGAACGCATTATAATTTTTTCTTCGTCCCTATAAAGTCTTTATTCTCTTTTGGTTATCACGCATTAACATAATTTCAAATGGTTAGACCGTTAATTATCGTTCAAATTTTTTAAAAACAATTCATGTCATTTTCATTAAAAAATACTAGTGGGGTGAGAAGTCTAATTTTGTGGGTGCAGTATAAATTTTTATAATGTATTTCGTTAATTGTCTTTACATTTTTGATAATGTTACTTTAAACTCGTAATTAATTTATTTTATTGTTTGTGTTTTGTCTTTTGATTTTTTATTTTTTTGATGAACTTATTAAAATCTGCAGAAATTCAAAAGAATCCATGCATTAAAATCTATCAGATTCTATAAAGATTTAAAATAATTCATAAACTTAACAGAATCCACGGATTTTAAAAAGTCATTTGAAGATTTAAAAAAACTTTAACTAATTAACGCCACAGCCATAGACCACACATCCACAATACCGCAGCTCGCTTCTCTCTCTCAGATTTGTTTCTTCTTCTCCTTTTTTTCTGTTCTTTTTATTTCGCATTCAACTTCTCTCTCATTCGGATCTGATTCTTCCTTCCACCATAGCCCATAAGCCCACTGGCCACATACCTTGGTAAATCCATCATCTTGACTAATATTGGATCTACTTTTTAATATTAAATATACCTCTTAATTAATTGCATAATATTATATATATGTTAGATTACTTGAAAAATTGCTAGTGATTGTTTAATATTAGATTTATTTCTTGATTAATTTCATAATATTAGGTATATTTCTTGAATAATTGAATAATTTATTAATTTTATAATATTAGGTATATCTCTTGAATAATTAATTAATTTAATAATATTAGGTATATTTCTTGAATAATTCATAAGGAAAAAGTGTTGCAATAGTTTCAAAATATGAAATCCAATTGAATGTTATTGTAATTTATAGTAGTGTTTGCATTGAGTATTTGAGACTCTGAGTTGTATGAAGTATACTATTAAGGATATTATGTTTGCGTTAAAATTTTATGACTTTAATTATATTTTGTGTGCTTTGAATTTCACCCCTAGATAGATTCCTAACTCCGCCATTAGGTTCCACCATCGCTGGATTGAGTGCATCATGAGGTGCATATTGTCAATATCTGTCACATCTCGATTTTTGGATTGCCAAATACTCGAGTAAATTAAAAATTAAATAAATTTCACGAGTACACAGCCATCCAACTAGCGGGGGTGAATTTAAACCAATCGTTTCAACTCATAAAATAAAACTTATCAGTAAATAACTCAAAAAGAATTCTTATATTGGAATAATAAAAATTAGCGAAATAAAGAAAACTTTGAATGTGTTCTCAATATTTAAATGTAAATTACAAAAGTCCAATTACATTAACAAAACCAGAGTACCTACCTCATCGTCATCACATGCCAATTACAACTAAATACACATACAACTTTCAAATAAGGACTATTATAAACATATACTTAGTAGGAATATAACTTTCTTATTCAAACAATTAAACCTGCAAAACTCTTAGGCTGTGCTCATAAAACGAACACACCCAAGGAGTAAACAACTTGACTCGGCATATGGAATATACTGGTATATATGAGACATTTCTATTCCGCCAATTATATACTCATGAATATCATTAATAATTATGGTACGCTACTTAACAAGACATGTAGTTCCATACTCTGCCCAAGACAAAATAGTAGTTGATCGGTTTAGTAATGGCAAGTACATTCCTATCCCACTATTAATTTTTCATGGAAAACAAGATTTTTTCTTAGAGTCTTAAATCATATTGGCAAATAGTTTCTTACACATGAATTAAAATTACCATATCACCTAAGTACATGTATCTCAAAAAAAACAAGAACACTTAACATTACTTGTAGTAGGTTCACCCTGTAAAAACATTAGTAGAGCCTGCCATCCTGCATAAAAGGATTAGTGAAAACATGGAATATAATTATAAAATTAGCTGTAGTAGAAAAACAGTCTAGAACACCAACAAAATGACATTTTTCGAAAACACCAAACACGAAAAAGATACAAAACAATATTTCACAATTCTTTGAAGCTAGGAGTTGCAAAATAATCATATTTAACAATCCAAAACAATGGTCAACCCACAACACAGTAATTACCGAATCTATAGAACTAAAATTTGTAGTTTTGGAGGTCAAGATGACTTGATAACAAAAAACTCGATGTACAAAAGTTGTCCGGAATGCAATTTTACAGAAGATAATGTTGCTTTAAAATTTTCTGAGCATACTTACTATTTTTAAAGAGCCCAAAACAGTTCCAAAATTAATATAACTTAAAAATCGAAAAAAAAAATGTGTACCAAGTCCACTAATATTACCACAATTGCACCTCTATGTGCCAGATATACATACCCTTTTGTCCCTCTTATAAGCTAGTCACTTCTCTGGGCGCGCCCAACTCCAAACTGTGTATTACATATAAAGTGTGCATCACCATGGATAACTACGCCGTATAAGTACGTCTAAGAAGCTACTATTAAGCTAAATTGCCCAAATACCTCTCATTACATCTTTAATGGAGGAAAAACCGCTATTCGGTATAACGATCAGATCAGTTCAATCCACAGGACGAAAAATAATTTCTCTTTAAGATATGAGTGATACAAATTTCTGTCACAAAGGGGTTGTGGCAGGGACTTGGATTTGTACAAAGTTATAGTGCCTTTCAATTATCAAGGCGCGAATACAGTATTTATATTTCAAATGGTTCTTCAATTTCCACTATTCAATCCCAATAAGGTAAAGTTTTCAAATTGCCATAATGTCTACTCACAATTTCAAGTATCATACACTTTTTCTTATAATGTATCCAACTGTCAAACTTTATGAGAAAAATATAAATAGTACTAATATTAGTACACCAAAACAACAATTAGGTTTATCATTCTCAAATTTCACTATAAAAATACCAATTATATTCAAGTACACAATGGGTCAATAAGAAGATTCACAAATTAAACTGTTCAATGCTTTTATCTTTAAGTGGCAACATAAGTCACTCTCGACTCAAGTACATGAAAGAGGAAGACAATTATATACGCCATATGGTGAAATTCAAGTATACACCTGGTAAAGGTTTAAAATTACTACCACCAAAAAAGGAAAAAATAACCAAATAAATCGAATAGTAAGATCCAACTATAATATATATTCTAATATATGTAAATATAAACATGTAAATACATATCATTATAATGGAAAAGAAAGTAAGATAAATCATCTAATAATTTTGACATTGTTATATTATCTTATCGATTCGAAGAAATAAGTGAATAGAATAATATCAACAAGATAGGGTTTCAAAGATTGGTGAGAAATTGATATACATTAAAAAGCACACAAGGAAACCAAACCGCTGGTGGAAGAACAAACCCTAGATAAAAAAAACCCTAGTTTATGCTTCTTCTTATTCTTATTTTTCTCCTTCTCCTTCTCTCTCTCTCTCTCTCTCTCTCTCTCTCTCGCTCTTCTTTTTCTTTTTCTTTTTTTTATTTCTAAATTTTTCCTCTTCCCAAATAGGAAAAAAAGTATATAAAGAACCACCTTGAAATTTGAGATATAAATTCTGAATTTAAAATCCAAATTAATTTAATACACCCATTTATTATGAAAAAAATTAACTATGAATTTAGAAAATTTAAAATTAGAATTCAATGATCAGTTAATAACGAATATTGGAAAATAAAAATTAGTTAATATATTGGTGTGACGAAAATTATGCAAATGAGAAATAGGCTGGTCAAGTTTTGCCCTCCAAAGACTTTCTTTCTCCACTGCTTTTCATTTTATGCACTAAGAGGTTCTCGGGTTTGCTGAGGCGAAGTATGGAGGAGGGGAATTCGAGGTGTTTCGATTTCTCGATGGAGTCCTAAGGTGCACATATAATCTTCACTAATGATAATACATACTTTCCATGAATGTTGCATCTTAAGCTTGCATGAAACTTTCGTAGGTGCTTTATGTGTATGAGAGAGCCTCAGGACAAAAGCTTCCCACAATTGTGGGTTTGAATCATTAGGACTCCTTAAAAGCTATTATAGAGAAGATTTAGCAGCGAGTTGTTGTGAATGTTTTAATTACTCACAAGTGCACGAATTGGTACTTAGTATAGCTTAAGCAAGAGTGAGGTCGAACCCTAGGGACTTGATGTATGGAATGTACGTATCTCTCTCACTAATTCTAATTAATTCCTAATCTAGCTTAAAAAATGATTGGAATGATTTATCAACTAAGAATACGAATAAAATAATAAACTAATAAAAATAATAACGAAATAATCAATTAATAAAATACTAAGGTTGCGGAATCATATATTTGATATCATGTTCCTAGTATTCATGCTCAACAAACTCTACTCTCTGTCTCGCACTAATTTTGTCTCTCGACTCTATTAGATGCGAAAAATAAATTCAATTAAGCCCAATTAAATTAGAAAATCCAAGTGTTAATTCTTCCACAGCCAAATAAATGTATAAAATCAAAACATTCGCTTTATCCGTCAAAATACACCCTATATCTACTTTTAACAAATCATAAGGTGAATCCAAGAAAAAATAGTGAGAATCTAATTTTATTTTTATCAATTAAAATAGGCATTCAATAGGAAAAAATATTTTTAACATTAAAGCATTAAATTGGTAGAGTCAATTGTCGTGAATACGTGCAAGGGAATCAATCAAATATACTCATCCTCAACCCTAGAAAATAACCTAGTCTAGCATGCTCATAATTGAAACACAATACATAATTAAATAAATCAAATACTTACTAGAATACGCGGAATATATTGAAGAATAAAATAATGAAATCCAAATTGATGTAACCGAATAAAAATATGTCTTGTGCTCTCAGCAGAAAAGAGAAAAAAAAATAATTGAAAAGCTATCTAATACTTCTGCACACTTATCGAAAAATAGAGAAAAGAAGAAAAGAAATCTACTGTGCTTTATCGAAAAGGAAGAAAATTAAAGGCTGCCGTGTGACTAGACTAATTAAATGGCTTGGCCCAGCACTTTTTAAATTCGGAGTGGGCTAAATTTGGGCTCGCTGGAATTAATTATTTGGGAGCACTGATTGTATTTTGTCCATAACTTCGTGCTCCAAACTCTGATTGACGCCAGATTTTCTCCCATGCATAGCTAACTCAAAATTCTAGAACTTTCGGCTCTGGAGTTTTCTTCAAATTCGGTAAGGATTAGTGCCAGAAATTTATTGAACTCAGGCCTTGTGCGCAGCCATTATTTTCTTCAATTGCAAACTTCTCGATTTAATTCCAAATACCTGAAAGCTCCAAAAACACAACAAATGTAGTAATATATGCTCTCCAAGATATATAATAGTGCCCTACAATGTACCAATTTCTTGGCATATCAAATTTCCCCCAACTTATACTTTGCTAGTCCTCGAGTAAAGCAAATGTCTTAAAATAAATTCTTTTATTAACCTCAAGGTTCCCCCAAGAGGACGAGTGAAGTCTCGTGATGATTTGCAGTGAAGATACCAACAAAATTCGAATGCAACGGTTCTTTCTAAAAATTATACCCTTTCTTTCACCAATGCAAATTAACTCAACAAAGATATCAAAACACCCACATGCTAAGCAATGTGACACATATACAATATCAAAGTTCTCAAACTAGTCAGATTAATAAGAATATTTTTTTCTCTCCAATCTCATTGTGTGTGTGTGAATTAACAACAATATATCATCATTCATATCTAAATAAGCAAAACTTTCAAATCCCATTCAAATTATGCTTTGACTCAATTTCTCACAGGGCCTACACTCAACAAATGAAACACTCAAGAATATGGTGTAAATGCTCTCATTACATGCGGGCTATAAAGAGTAAATGTATTCAAATTCAAATGCCTCTCACATGTATATATGAAAAATGCTATAAATGAAAGAATAAGAGTCTCATGAAAGGATAAATCCCACTAGAAAAACGAAATGCATAAATGGATCCCTTCCACTACTCTCACCTCAAATCCATATTCCAAAGGATCTTTAGGACTTTTTAGGGTTGTAACGTAAGGCTTAGGGCAAGGGTTATGAAACGAAGGGATATATAGGAGATTCAAATATCTAAGAAAAATATATTGAGATATAAAATTAACACTCTGGGCTAACTTTGACTTCATTTGAGCTTTTATTTTGCTTTTTTTCTTCACATCTCCTTTTTTTCATACATTTTTTTTTTTTATATTTTGAAGGAGATTTCATCATTCATTTTTTTTCCTCACATTTTTTCTTTATTTTTCATTTTTCAAGCTCACTTTTTAATATTGCCTATACATTGAATAAGTAATCTCAATATATTCTTAGATAAAAGGGTAGGCTATAAATATGGTTTACACTCCTAATTGGAGTAGGGTAAGGATGTTGGGCTACCAAAGAAATGCTATAAATAAGGCTCAAAGGGGTGACTAGCAGTACATATGTAAGGGTAAGATTAGGCTATATTGAGGTTGCCAAAGACGGCCTAAATCACTTCCTAAGGTTTGTAATTCTTCAGTTCAAGTAATATCAAAAATCTTTAAAAGAAATTGCATTTCATGGACGTACCTTTATAGTGTTCAATCAAAATGAAGAATAATGAGACTACTCAACGAGATACGCTTTTCAAAAATTAAGAGTTGATGTAAAAACCCTTAAATAGGAAGATTAGCTCAAATACTCACGGGTTACTTAGGGCCCGTTCGGTAGCGTTTTTAGAACCCGTTTTTGTTTTTTGAGTTCAAAAACGGATAAAAAATGCGTTCGGTGGGATATTGACAAAAACGCGAAAAACGTTTTCGGAAAACGAATTCAAGTTTAAAGCATAAAACGCAAAAACGCCAAAATGACGTTTTCACCATTTTCAGTCTTGTAATCTTCATTTTCACTGTTTTCGTTCTCGGAAAATGTTTTCACTATTTTCGTTCTCGGAAAATTCATTTTCTCATTTTCATTTTCTGAAAACATTCTCGGAAAATATTCTTCGAAAACGTTACCGAACGGGCCCTTAGTCTCCACATTTATGTTCTTCAGGAATTTTCAGTTATGCTCACTCTTCCATCTAGACATGCATAAGTTGTCATATGTGCTCAAATGTAATGATGATTGAAAATCATGAAATTTTTCTTAATAATAATAGTAGGAGAACTAAGCATGCACATGTAAAGTATTAAGACGAATGCGTCATTGTTATCACACAGGATAGACAAAGGAAATCCCAGTTAATATCAAAGAACCATTGCAAAGCTTTTCTTTGTTCATTTTAAAAAAAATCAAAAAATTTAGCTCATTTTTTAACAAAGTGTAATAAGTAAGTGTATGAAATGATAAGGCAAATAAATCCTACCCCCAACTGAAATCTTACATTGTCCTCAATGTATAAAGACAAGTAAATATAAAAAGGAAGGATATCACCTGAAGTCGATGAAGCTCAATGATAAAGGTAAACCTGCACTTTTGTTAGAAAGAGAACAAAGAAAAGCATAATATCCAATTTAATTGTAAAATGAATATTTATCAGGTGGAAAGTCAGTAGATATAATAATCATAACATGAACATACTTATTAAACCAACCACTTACCTCCCAGATTTGATGGCTCATGTCGGGCTCCAGATCAGGGGATATAAGATGAATTAACTCAATGGGCTCAACAGATGGAAGTAGGAAATCAATAGGCGAATAAGGTTTCTCCAAAGGTGATGAGCCACTAGATTTTAACTCAAGTATACCAGGATCAAATGGGATACTCTCGGACAACTTCACACTATCAAGGGATTCATCTCTCTCGCCATCTAGCTCTGAAAACAAAAAGTTATGAACCTCTGCTTCCCACTTTTCCTCTTTCATTCTCAATATGCTTCTTGCTTCTTCAACAAATTTTGGATAATTTAGTTCATCTCCCAACAAAGTTATGAAATCTTCTTCAAGCTCGTCACATTCTCCATTAAATATTCAGCTTCCTATCATGTTCACCCCTCTAACCTCCTCTTCTTTGAGGTGTTTGCTTGTATCAAATACATTAAGCTCGGTTGTCATATTCCCAAAATTTATTTTCATCAGTCCATTCCTAGAGTTGATTAACGCATTAGCTGTAGCGAGGAACGGTCGACCAAGGATCACAGGGATTTGCCCGTTTGTATTCTGAACAGGTTGAGTATCAAGGACCACGAAGTCCATTGGAAAGTAAAATGTCTCTACCTGTATCAAAACATCTTCAATGACACCTCTAGAAAATTTAACAGATCGATCAGCAAGTTGGATTGTCATTGGTGTAAACTTCAACTCTCCCAAACCTAATTGTTTAAAAACTGAATATGGCAATAAGTTCACACTAGCCCCCAGATATACCAAAGCTCACTCAATATGATGATTCCCAATCTTGCAGGAGATTGTTGGATAGCCAGGGTCTTTATACTTGATAAGGATCCTGCATTGAATAATGGAGCTTGCTTGTTCAGCTAAGAATGCCTTCTTCAGAACATTTGTTTTCCTCTTTTGAATGACCAAGTCTTTGATAAACTTGGCATAAGAAGGTACTTGTTTGATAGCATCAAATAGTGGGATGTTTATCTGAACTTGCTTAAATACCTCCAAGATTTCTTCGAATTGAGTACCCTTCTTATTGTTTTTTAGCTTATGAAGAAATGGGGCTTTAGGAACAAAGGTCTAATTCGAGAGATCTTCACTTGCTTGCTTAGCAGGGGGAGCTTGATTCACAATTTGAAGTGAAGACTCAATCTCAGTTAGAATTTGCTCTTCTTCTTCTTTCTCTTCCTCCTCGCTATCTGGCATTCTCACTTTATTGTCAATTACCTTTCTCGACCTAAGTGTGGTGATGTCTTGAACTTGCCCATGTATTGGTGCATTTGGTGGGTTATGAGCGATCCCACTTGAGGAAACACCTTTAGGATTCAGAATTAGCTGACTCGAAAACTTACCCTTCTCTCACACCCAATTGACTCGCTAATTGACCCATTTGACTCTTTAACCTAAAGATGGCTTGAGTGTTCAAAAGGTCGTTATTCCTCACTTCTTGCAAAAGCTGGCTTGAACTCTGATTATTTTGGGTGATCATTTGAATGAATTGTTTGAGAGTGTCCTCCAAATATGAGAATTGTTGTGGAGTGACATAGGGTGTTGAAGCAGGTGGAGCAGGTTGGAATGGTGGATAAGAATTGATTGGAGGGCGAAAACCATGAGGTGGCTGTTGTCGTGGAACATTAGCTGATGGGGGACCCATATTGGGGATGGGTTGAGCTTGTGTCCACGAATAATTTGGGTAATTTCTCCAACTCGGATTATATGTCTCTGTGAATGGACTATTGAATTGCTTATTGTACTCGTTCATCGCATTTACTTGTTGTGGCGTGAATTCAGAGAATCCTACCATAGAGGGGCAAGTTTGCGACGTATGCATAGGTCTAGCACACACAGAGCATCCTTCAATTTGAATCTGATTAACAAAATTATTATTTAACCGCAAAGTTAACGCTCCAAGTTTCTTTGAGAGACTATCTAACTGCCTTATAGTCTCTACACTTTTAGATAGCTCATAAATGCCATCTTTCTTAACTTCCTTCTTAACTTGAGCTGATGAATTTCTATGAGAAGAGAAATCCCATTGCTGAGAGCTCTCGGAGAGGTTCTCAAGGAAATTATAAGCTTCATCTTCTGTGAGACTAAGGAAAGTACCATTATTCATGGACTCAATCATATTTTGATTGGTTTGAGTCAACCCATTTGACTACACTCGAAAAGTGCGAGTTATTACACCCAAGTGTAGGTGGTCGATCAAGTAATAAATACTCGGTAAGTTCGAGGTCGATCCACGGGGAGGAGGGTATTTATTTGACTTAGGAAAATTTTTTTCAAGAGGAAGAAGAAAAAAATAAAGAAAAGATGAAATATGGAGAGAAAGGAATGATAATTAATAACTAAACTAACTAAAGGTAATACAACTATATAAAACATGCAAATGAAACTAAACCTAAAGGTAGCGAAACATTACTATGCTAACGGAAACTAAATTAACATAAGAAGAACATGGAATAAATCTAAATAAACTAAATAATAAAAACTCCGTGCTAAATTAATGAAATAAGTAAAAAAAAACTTTAATTAAAATTAAGAATAAAAAGCGCTAGGGGTATCCATAAGTTTCGGACAACACAACGGGCAATTCGGTAGACTAGGAATCATTTTCTAATTAATTTTTCTTTAAAAATCAGTCAACTTTTCACAAGCTAATGATTTCATAAACTCATATTTTTTTGCAATAATTTATGCGTGACATGAACTATACGTACCAATACTAATTATAGAATCAATTCGCATTACTTAATTTTACCGAAAACACATGTTTATTAAAGTGAAGTACTACTTGACACTACAAAACCTCTTATTAAAAGTGAGTTTAAAAATATTAAGTAAAAGCCAAAATTTAATTCAAATAAGTTAAAACGTGATTAAAATCAAATTTGAACTAAAACGGGCGGTAGAAACACAAAATTGGCAATTTCGGTATCAAAAAATAAAGATTAAAATAAATACCAAAAACAGCGCACTCTAGTTTGAAATCTAAGAGGATACATAACCAATTAATTTAGAGAGTATAGATCGCTCTCTAAGTCAACCAGTTAGGATTTAGCGCAAAAATAACGATTCAAACTAGTTTGATTCTTTTCTCAAAAAGATTTTATTAAATTTATTATAAAAATATGTTATTAGTATTCTAGGATAATAATTTAACAAAAATCATATTTAAAATGACCTATTAACCAATGAAAAATTAATTAGAATTGAATTCGGATTCAAAAAACTATCGCGTCGGCATACCCGATCCTTACGAACCCCTAACTAGCGAACTAGCAAAACATATTTAATAAATTCATGGACGGTAAAATAATTAAATGAAACAACATATTTATATTCAAGAATGAAAAATTAATTAAGAATATAAGCATATAGATGTACTAAAATTTTTAAAGCAATCCAAAATTAAAAACATGCGCAAAATAGAAATTATGGCTAAACACTTTTAAAAAATAAACAATCTGCTAGTAACTCAAATGGTCTACTGACGTTTGAAAACCTTGGGATTTGAGTCTCCAAATCAGTAGGGTTTTGTAGAGAATTAAAATACGGTCGTTTTGATAGGTGGATCATCAAAAATGGCCAAGAAACGAAGAAATTATGATCAAAATACGAAAGCGCAAATTTTAGGGTTCTACGCGGGATTCTATGCAAAAATTCCAACAAAAATTATAAATTAAGCATGAATTTCAATAAACAATCACATTTAAACACATAATTAAATAACAATCAAAGCATTAATGAACATTAATTGAAAGAAATTAAGGAAAATATTGAAAGAAACTTACAGTTATGAAGAATATCAAAAACTATAATGCTAGTATAATTTAACTCCGTCTCTTCTTCAATACAAGCCAAAAGTGTCTCTTCTTCAATACAAGCCAAAAGAGAAAAAGGAAATAAAAGGGAAAACTCTCTCTGATGGTATGAGAAAAATAAATTGTAGCGCATCGGACTTGAACCCGAGACCATAAGGAAGAAATTTCTCACTCAAACAATCTGAGTTAGGATCACATTCAATAATTTTTGCACCTTCAATTCATTTATTCATTCGCGCTAAAATCTGCTCCTCCGGCGCACTTTTTGTATTTCGGCCATAACTTTGTACTCCAAACTCCGATTAACACAAGGTTTTCTCCCACGCGTAGATAACTCAGAGATATACAACTTTTGTCTTTGGAGTTTTCTTCAAATTCTGCACGGATAAATACCAAAAATCGCTGGAACAGAGACGTTGCGCGCTGTGGATCACTTCTTCATTCAAAAATTTCTCAGTTTGATTCGAATGACTCTTTTTTCACTTGAGATGATTTATTGGCTTCTTATAATCTATTTTAACCACTCCTTTCATGCTTGAGCTTATGAATTGCTTTCGGTTCACTTCTTGAACTCAATTTAGCTCCGAATTTGGCCGGCAATGACTAACTTTGGGGGAATTTGCTTCTAGATTCGTTCTTGTTCATTTTTAACCTGTAAAAAGGTTATAATGCACTAGAAACAAACATATTATCCTATTTCATGATTAAGAACTCAATTCTTAACAATTTAGGATAATTAAAATCAAATTCATGCATATTAACTCACCTAAATACGTATAAAAATGCAATATTTTGGCTTAATCACCATTGTAAAAGAACTGAACTAGTCTCCATTTTTCAAAACCATGGTGGGTACATCTCAAAAGTAGGTCCTTAAATCTTTTCCAAAATTCATAAAAAATTTCATAATCCTCTTGACAAAAATCAGATATCTGCCTTCGAAGTTCATTTGTCTTGGACATGGGAAAAAAATTAGTTAAAAATTTAGAAACTAAAGTCTCCTAACTAGTGATGGACCTAGAGGGTAGTGAATTGAGCCACGCTTTTGCTTTCCCTTTCAAGGAGAAAGGAAATAAATGTAGGCGAACTGACTCATCAGAAAAATTTTGAAATTTAAAAGTGGTGCAAATTTCTAGAAAATCCTTAATATGGAAGTAAGGATCTTCTTGATCAATTCCATGAAAATTTGGAAAAAGTTGCATCACTTGTGGTTTAAGCTCGAAATGGTTTACAGTAGTGGCAAGTAAAACAATGCATGATGGTGGGTTGGTAGTGATAGGAGAGAAAAGTTCCTTCAAAGTTTTCGCCTCTTCTTGTTCATCAACCATCGTTCCTTCCTCAAACAAATGATAGAGTTCAAAGTTCTCTATCCTATTCAATCTCTTAACACTGCGCTTCCAAACAACTACTCAACTCCTAAGTTATTTTTTATTTTTTTATTTTTTTTATTTTAAAGGAACTAGTAGAAGGAAATAATCAAAATTAGTGAGATGGTGGAAAAAGAATTTCAAATCCCCGGCAACGGCGCCAAAAACTTGTTGTGAATATTTTAATTACTCGCAAGTGCACGAATCGATACTTAGTATAGCTTAAGCAAGAGTGAGGTCGAACCCTAGGGACTTGATGTATGGAATGTACGTATCTCTCTCACTAATTCTAATTAATTCCTAATCTAGCTTAAAAAATGATTGGAATGATTTATCAACTAAAAATACGAATAAAATAATAAACTAATAAAAATACTAACGAAATAATCAATTAATAAAATACTAAGGTTGCAGAATCATATATTTGACATCATGTTCCTAGTATTCATGCTCAGCAAACTCTACTATCTGTCTCGCACTAATTTGGTCTCTCGACTCTATTAGATGCGAAAAATAAATTCAATTAAGCCCAATTAAATTAGAAAATCCAAGTGTTAATTCTTCCACAGCCAAACAAATGTATAAAATCAAAACATTCGCTATATCCGTCAAAACACACCCTATATCTGCTTTTAACAAATCATAAGGTGAATCCAAAAAAAATAGTGAGAATCTAATTTTATTTTTGTCAATTAAAATAGGCATTCAATAGGAAAAATTATTTTTAACATTAAAGCATTAAATTGGTAGAGTCAATTGGCATGAATACGTGCAAGGGAATCAATCAAATATACTCATCCTCAACCCTCGAAAATAACCTAGTCTAGCATGCTCATAATTGAAACACAATACATAATTAAATAATGCATAATTAAATAAATCAAATACTTACTAGAATACGCGGAATATATTGAAGAAGAAAATAATGAAATCCAAATTGATGTAATCGAATAAAAATATGTCTTGTGCTCTCAGCAGAAAAGAGAAAAAAAATAATTTAAAAGCTATTTAATACTTTTGCACACTTATCGAAAAATAGAGAAAAGAAGAAGAGAAATCTACTGTGCTTTATCGAAAAGGAAGAAAATTAAAGTCTGTCGTATGACTGGACTAATTAAGTGGCTTGGCCCAGCACTTTTTAAATTCGGAGTGGGCTAAATTTGGGTTCGCTGGAATTAATTATTTGGGAGCATTGATTGTATTTTGTCCATAACTTTGCGCTTCAAACTCCGATTGACGCAAGGTTTTCTCCCATGCGTAGCTAACTCAAAATTCTAGAACTTTTAGCTTTGGAATTTTCTTCAAATTCGGTAAGGATTAGTGCCAGAAATTTATTGAACTCAGGCCTTGTGCTCAACCATTATTTTCTTCAATTGCAAACTTCTCGATTTAATTCTAAATACTTGAAAGCTCCAAAAATACAACAAATGTAGTAATATATGCTCTCCAAGATATATAATAGTGTCCTACAATGTACCAATTTTTTGGCACATCACGAGTACATCGTTGGAACATAAACCTTTTCTCTAAAGGGGGAAATGAGGTTTCGATGAAGTCGGTGCTTCAAACTATTCCAAGTTACGCGATGAGTTGTACTACGCTGTCGGATAGGTTTTGTAATGAATTAATTGCTATATTTTTTAATTTTTTTTGTAGGGATAATTACAAAACGGTAAAAAGATGCATTGCGTTACGTGGAAATCTCTCTATAAATCAAAAATGAATGGTGGAATGGGTTTTCGAGATATTCATCAATTTAGAAAGGCTCTCTTAGCTAAGGCTAGTTGGCAAATGCTTCGTAACGACAACTTCATTCTGTCCAAAGTTCTCAAGGGTAAGTGCTTCCCAAACTCTTCTTTCTTGGACGTTATTTATGGGTATCGTCCATCGTATTTTTGGCATAACATTATATGGGCCGGGAGATTACTAAAGATGGCATTCGATGGTGTATCGGTAACGAGTAGTCAGTTTTGGTGTATGATGATGGATGGGTCCCATGACCTTCTACGTTTAAAATTGTTTCCCCCTTATGAACTGTCGGCTGATTTATTATTTACAGACTTATGTGTGCCGAACGAGGAGAGGTATATCAGGTTGTTGACAAATAAGTTTATTTTAGTTGAAGTGGAAGCCATCTTAAAAATTCACCAGGAACTTGTTTTGGAATTTTGGTTTGGTTGCCCATGACGGGCTGACCCGAACCATTATAGTACTGATATTTGAATAAATTAATTAATAAATAAATAAAAGAGGAGGCTTTGGTTTTTTTTTCTAAGGAACATGGAAAAAAATGGACAACAGGAAAATTTTCTCTTTTGTTTGAAAAAGACTTCTCAAAGACTTCTCAGTAAAATTGAATGAAATATACAAAATTCCTGGGTTGTGAAACAAAGTGCATATCCAAGTGATTTGCATTTGGACCAAGCACCAATCATACATACTTGTGGAATCATCAAAAGGTATATGATCCTAATCTAATTATATGTTCTGCTTCCATTATTTTCTAGCATTGGCATCAGAGGGAAGTTCTTTAAAATTGCATATATCGAATTGACCAATTAAAGGTGAATTTTTGAACCTTCACCAAATTGCATGAATTTAATATATAATTGTAGCCCTTGATAAGTTAAACATTCTGATGTTATTTCGTGGCCAAACTCATCATATATTGAGAGAAAACTTGATCTCAAGTTTGAAAAACACAACTTTGTGTTGGATTGTGTGTTTTTAATTTTATGTTTTTCGCGAATTTTTTTATGTAGATTTGTTATACTCGTCGATACCTTTTTGTCGATGTACAGTACGCGAGAAATATATCAAAATTGAGTAAGTGATGATTTTTAAAGTAAAAAAAATGAAGAAGACGATTTAGAACAATCCGATTTTTAAAGTAAAAAAGAGCTTTTGCACCTTTCCAGAACCGCAAATCCTCTTTTGCACCATTCAAGCGAACAATCCGATTTTCAACAAAACTCATCTTTTTCTTGGGTTTGGAACCGAGCAAAAAACACAACAACTATAACATATGGCATCTAAAAATGCACTATGTTCTTGAGGAACAAGAAGTATTAGAAGCCATCAATTATGTTATGGATGCGCCCATGACTGATGAGGATTGAGTTAACCTAGCACAATACAGGAGTAACAGGGCTATTTACAGTGCATGGGAAAAAAAGGATTACATTGCAAGAGGAATCCTGATCAATTTCATGGATGATGACCTAGTAGTTGAATATTGTAGTGTTCTACTGCCAATGCCATATAGGTTCTCTGCGAGATGAATTTGGAGGAACCACTGTCTCTAAGCTCAGACAGCTAACTATTAAATTTGACACTTACAAGAAAGTCCCTAACAAATCAATAAAACAATATTTAAGGGAAATGTTGAATATGATAATATAGTTGAAAATAGCCGGTCATAACCTCACTAATGAACAGCAAGTTCAAGCTATTATCTGATCTCCACATGCCAATTAGAAGCACATGAAGGTCAACATGACTCACAATGAGAACATCAAGACCTTTAGTGACATTGCGCGCCATTTGGAACTTAAGGATGAATGCCTTGAGACTGCTAAAACATATGCTCAAGCTTATGTAGCTAAGTCCAATTCCAAGCAAGGTTCTAAAAGGCGCTAGCGAACTTAGGGCACTGACCTAGCGCCTAGTCGCCCCTAAGGAGACAGGCATCGGCGGTTCTTTTTTTTTTAATTATATTTTTAATTTTTAAATATATTTAAACAAAATAAAACACTAAAAAATCATCAAATCAAACATAATACTCAAATAAACATAAAAGAAGTTCAAATGTTCAATTAATAAGCGAAACATGATTTTTGAATTCACTGTCCAAAACAAAATTGAACACGAGGTCACATTTATATGAAATTATCAATTTGTTTTAAGTAGCAGCAACAACAACAATAATAAGCTAGTGAAAAACAAAAGGCAATAATAAAAGAAAAATAAGAAGAAATATAAGATTGAGGAAGTAAGGTAGCATGATATGTTTATAACTAGTCAAAGCGCTTTTCGTGAACGTCTTATAGCAATTGCAATTGTTGGCTAGGGTTTCATTTCAATCAAAGAAATGAAAGATGAATTTACTAATGATGGTTGATAGATTGTATCCATTTTTTTAAAAGTTTATTTTTTAACAAAAAGAGAAATAGGTAGCTCCTTTAAAACAAGAAGAAAAACAAAATAAGTCTATCCGCCTAGCCCCCGTCCAGCCCGCCTAGCTCCCGCCCAACCCGCGTAGACCCATCTAGACACCCGCCTAAATTCGCCTAATTTATCTCGGGGCCCAATCACCCGCCTAGGCGGCTGCCTAGCCCTCCTTTTAGAACACTGGTTCTAAGCAAGTTTCTGGGAACATGCGCAAAAGGTTTAACAACAACAAGGGCAATGGTAAGATGCATGAGATTAGTCCGAGGCCAAAGAAAAAAAAAAGGCAAAAGCACAAAAGAGGAAAGCGCGGTAAAAAGTTCGATAAGACACAAATGACTTGTTACAATTGTGGCAACAAGGGTCATTTTGCTTGTGAGTGTACTAAGCCTAAGAAGGTAATGTCTTATTTATCTTCCTTGAATTAAAACCTTGTTTTTGAAATTTTTGTTTCTAGTATTGTTTTACTTACTGAATTGAGTCCAATGTGGACTATAGACTCAGGAGCCACAAACCAAGTAGCTAAGACATAAATGATTTTATGGAATTTTGTCGAATTTCGAATGGCACAAAATGGATTTATGTGAGCAATAATGCAAGGGCAGAAGTGAAAGAAATTGGCACATGCATATTAGATTTACAAGAGGGCTTGATCCTATACCTACATGATGTCCTTTATGCTCCAGATATTCGACAAAATTTAGTCTATATTATTGCTCTTTAAAAACTATGATATGGTTTGAATTTTCATAATAATTGTGTTAGGATTTTTAATGGTACTACATCTATGGTTATGGTTTTATTATTGATAGTTTTATGGTGTTAAACATTAACTATGTTTATAATAGTCGTAAGTTTGTTTTTCTTTATTATTGAAATTAGTAATCATAATTTAGATGCTTGCTTGTGGCATGCTAGATAAGGACATATTGGACAAGATAGAATGAATCGACTAGCTCGTAATGGTATATTAGGATCAAATGTAATATTTCAATTGCCTACCTGTGAATTTTACCTTCAAGGCAAAGCTGTCAGGAAACCATTTGGAAAGGGAACACGAGCCAACTTCCTTTTATAACTTATACACTTTAATATTTGTGGACTAATGAATGTGATAGAAAAATATGGAGTCTCATATTTTATCACTTTTATGGATGACTTCACCTGATATGGTCATGTTTATTTGATTTCCCATAAATTTGAAGCATTAAATTGCTTTAAAAAATATTTAAATGAGATTGAGAATCAATTAGACAAGAAAGTGAACACTTTACGGACCGATTAAGAAAGAGAGTATCGATATGACCAATTCAAGGAATTATGTCATAAAATAGGTATTATGAGGCAATTAATAACTCCAAGAACTCCACAACAAAATGGTGTTGTCGAGCGAAGGAATAGAACTTTGCTAGAAATGGTTAGGTCCATAATGGCTTAAGCTAATCTCCCAATGCAATATTAGGGTGATTCTCTATTGACAGCAGCCTACGCACTTAATTGTGTACCTTTAAAATTAGTTTCCTCAACACCATATGAGTTATGGACAAACAAAAAACTTAATTTGAATGAGTTTCATCCATGGGGATCTGCAGCATACATGCTTGATACTTCCCATAAATTTGGCAAATTAGATCCAGGAGGGAAGAAATATATCTTTGTAAGATACTCTGAAAAATCAAAAGGTTATGTATTTATTGGTGAGGATTCTGCTAGAAGGATTACATAAATTGAGTCCCGAGATGTCACTTTTCTTGAATATCATTTTCTTAAAAAGGAAGATATAGATAAAGATTATCATTTATATGAGATAGAAGAAAAATGAGAAGTTGGTATTAGTCAACCAATATTTGACCCTAAAAAAGAAGTACCTAACTCTGCTCTTGACAATGGGAGCACACCAGAGTTGCTTTACCCATCTTAATTGAGTGGGAGAGTTGAGGATGCGTTTGAGCCAATTTTGATTGATAAAGATAATAACCCTTAATTATAAAGGGGTATACGTTCTAAGATTCTCAAAAGACGTTTTTCAATAGAAAACGAAGCTTATATTGCTACTCCCTATGATGATGAAAAACCAAAAAGTGTGAAAGATGCACTTAAATGTCCTATAAAAGAAAAGTGGAAAATTGCATTGGAAGAAAAAATGGAATTTATGAGAGTCAATCAAGTGTGAAACTTAATTGACTTACCGCCAGGTCGTAAAGCCATTGGAATCAAATGGATTCATAAAATAAAGCGTAGGTCGGATGGTTCCATTAATAGATACAAAGTTCGACTAGTGGCAAAAGGTTATACCCAATAAGAAGTTTTAGACTATAAGGAAACTTTTTCACCTGTTATGAGATTTTCCCCTATTCGCCTAATTCTTGCTATCATTGCACATTTAGATTTAAAATTGTATCAGATGGGTGTGAAAAAAACTTTTCTTAATGGAAAGCTAGATGAAGAAATCCACTTGGTACAACCTATAGGTTTTATTGCTAAAGGCCAGGAGACAAAGTTTGCAAGCTCTAAAGATCTATATATAGCCCAAAGCAGTCATTCGGGCAGTGGTATCTTAGATTTCACAAGGCCATTTTGACCTATGAGTTTAAGATGATTGATGAGGACCACTGTGTTTATGATAAAATGTCAAATGACAAATTTGCAATTTTATCTCATGATGTTGATGACATTTTGATAGCTAGGAATGACAAGGAATATGTAATGGATGCCAAAAGATGGTTATTCTCACATTTTAACATGAAAGATATGGGTGAAGCTGATTATATATTGGGAGTCAAAATTAAAAGAGACTATTTAAAGAAACTTTTGGTATTGTCACAAAAGAGTTACATTCAAAAGATTCTATAATATTTTCGTATTGATAGTTGCATGCCTATGGATACTCCTGTGTCAAAGGGTGAGAGTTTGAATATTAATATATGTCCTAAAAATCTATAAGAATAAAAGGAAATGTTTACTATACTATATGCTAATGCTATAGGAAGTCTTATGTATGCTATGATGTGTACTCGCCCAAATATATGTTTCGCTGTTGGGCTAACTAGTCGAAATCAATCGAATCCTGGACGAGAGCATTGAAAAGCTATAAAAAGAATTTTGAGATATCTCAAAGGCACTATGGATTATTGTTTGTCTTATCAAGGGTCAGAATTGCATCTAATTGGATATTCAGACGACGATTGGAGAAAAGACCTAGATCAAAGCAAATCAACCTCCAGTTATGTTTTCCTACTAAATAAAGGTGCAATTTCTTGAAGTAGTAAGAAACAAACAAGCATAGCCTTGTCAACTATGGAGGCTGAATTTATTACATGTTCAGCTATTGTGCAAGAAGCAGTTTGGTTTACGAGATTCTTTAGAAGTTTGAGTTTTCAAAATGACTATAAATGAGAAATTATAGTCTACTGTGATAATCAATCAGCAATTGCTTTCACTAAGATCCTAAATATCATAGTAGGACCAAACACATTGATACCAAGTACAACTACGTCAAAAACATTGTTGCCAAACATGAGGTAACCGTACAATACATTTATATACATTAAATGGTGGTTGATCCCTTTACTAAACCAACAGGAAAAAATGTTTTCCTTGCACATGTGAATTCTCTTGGACTGCATAGAATTTAGATAATCTATTGTCAAACATTGTTGAGTTTATATTGTATTAGTATGAATAAATACAAACAATTATTATATTTTTTATGACTAATACACATCACATATTGTTCATTAAAAGCTCAACAAAAAGATGTTACATATGTTTATATTCATTCACTCACATGAGTAATTGCCTCTTGCGCTAGATTAGCGAGAAGATATGAGACATTATGTTAGGCGTGTCACCTCAAAAGAAAATGGGATGAGGTTATATCTACAATCACGTCCGATTTGGATTGCCCACATCCAAATAACCTGTGAAAGTCAGATGTGAATTCTTTATTTTTAGCTTGCTAAAAGAAAAAACTTAAAGAATTCAGGTTAGGCGCTAAGTAACGACTGAACTTAAGTTTGTATAGTATTTTATTGTACTTCAAATGAGTAAAAAAATACTGTAGCACATGATTCATACCATGTGTGCTTATTCGACGAAGAAGATAGTGGGAAAAAAATCCATACTTTCCCACTATGTGAGACTTTAAAGATGACTATTCATCCTCATACATGTACTTTTATGCTTTTGTTGCTATTTGCATTTTATGGTTGGTGTTTAGCTATCTTAACATGTTACCTATGGTTATGAATGATTCGACCTATGAAATATGTTTAGAAAAGAAAATTTTGAGTGAAAATGGAAGATTTTGTCCGATGTGTCCATTGGCCGGCCAATATTGTCACTTATTAGAAGTATGACTTGATTATAGATATACAATATTAACATATAATAAACATGCTCTTTGAGGGATTAAAAATGTTACAGTGTTTTAAAGGAATAAATCTAGGTTACTGCGAGAATAATTAAAAAACTATTGATTTTCTTATTTAAAGTAGAAGCTTTTATGATATTCCTAACAAATTCATAGTAACAAGTTCCACAGTGCAGGTTTGCTCGCTAGGTCGCATGACCCATTTACTTATATGAAAGTATATTTTTTTCATTACTAAAAATCTCGCAATGGGGTATTACCCATCATGTGTGAGTGGGAGATGTTGGAATTTGGGTCGGGTCGCCCATGATGGGTTAACCCAAACCATTATTGTATTCATATTTGAATAAACCAATTAATAAATAAATAAAATAGGAGGTTTCTATCAGTTATTTAAAAAAAATTAACTTCTCCATTGTTTTTTTTTCTAAGGAACATGGAAAAAAAAGGACAACAGGAAAATTTTCTTTTTTTTTCTTTTCTTTTGTTTGAAAAAGACTTCTCAGTAAAATTGAATGAAATATACAAAGTTCTTGGGTTATGAAACAAAGTGCATGTCCAAGTGATTTGTATTTGGACCAAGCACTAATCATACATACTTGTAGAATCATCAAAAGGTATGCAATCTTAATCCAATTACATGTTCCACTTCCATTATTTTCCAGTAACTTGCATAGTAGAGATGAACTGGTGTGGCATTTCAATAAATCAGGTGAGTATACGTGTTATAGTGGGTATCGATTTCTAGTAGATCGGAGGAATAAAAATAAGTCATCTTTGGGCAGTGCTCTTCGTGATTGGTGGAAGTAGTTGTGGAGATCTTCGATTCCGAGTAAAGTAAAAAAATTCTCTTGAAGAGCTTCATATGTTGTTTAGCCAACTAAAGGTAATTTATTGCGTAAATGAATTTATGATAATGGTAGCTATCCAATTTGTGGGTCCTCATTGGAATCCATGATCCATGCTTTATTGGATTGTCTATACACAGTTAGTATATATAATTGTAGCAGGTTATACGAGCCTGTTGATTAGTTTACTGCCCGTGACTTTATTCGGAGTGCTTAGTTAGTCCTTAAAATAAAAGGCTCTAAACTTTGTGATCTTTTATGATAGGAATTTAAAACCCAATGATCATTTGATATTGCATATAGAGTAAACAATTTTTTTTGTTAAACCTTAAAAGCGGAATCAAGTTTTACCTTTAAAATCTTTCTGATTTAATCTCGTCTTAGCACTAATAAGAGTTGCTATAAACAAATCGAGAACATGGACTCAATGTAACCTTACGATCTTCTATTGTATTCGTTCCTGCCATCAAATCTTGCACCGAGTGTGAGTTGTGATTTCACAAAGATTGATCCCTCTTATCTCCACGGCACAAACCCTAATTCATGATTATTCTATTAACCGTGAGAAGAGCCAAGGTCGGCTTATATATAAGGCCAATATAGGGACCTTAAGGAGATATAAGGATTTGGGCTTTCTATGAAAAGTTGAAATATTCCTAATTCGACACTGAATTAATTCCTTTAATAAATTATAATTCATACCATTAAATAATTATAATTACACTCCCGTTCCTATCTCAAAATTAAATTTTGAGCTCATTGTTATTAAATATTTATTATTTTTCCCATGTTAAGATTATAGATAACTGTCATTTAAATTAAATTGCTGACAATTATAAAATGACTTATTGATCTTCGAGCCCACCACTTTACTTATTTGACATATCGGATTAACATAATTTATATGTAGGGCTTGGCATGATTAAAATTTATAAACTTCTTAAGAGTTTATCGTTAATCTCCATATCGAGACATATATTCTGTCAATAATTAATTAATATTTATCATATATATAGTGCCATGATCCGATCCATAAATAAATTTCACTCATTACGAGTCAAAACAACAAACACCACATATGTATGTCTATTAATTATTCCAAGATTAAGAGTATGTCTATTAATTATTTCAAGATTAAGAGTATATCTATTAATTATTCCAATATTAAGAGTATGTTTATTAATTATTCTAAGATTAAGAGTATAAGTAATTATAATAACAATAGAGTTTTAAATTATTTTATATAGTCAATATAAAAATAATTAATCCAAACTGATCATGTTCCATATACATAAAGTGTTATAGTATAACGCGTCAAAACTATATTATTTTTCGTAACCAAGATAAATTACTAAAACTTGCGTTACAATCCTACCGATATGTGTCCCATTTCATCGAAGACTATGAATAAATAAACTTATATTCCATAAGAACTGATGATATGATCATCTGTGTGTAACCTAAACTCTAAACACCAAATGATCTACTAAATGGAATAAAAAATACACATGTATAATATTTAAATAAATAATATAATACAATCATTACCCACAAAGATTCTTATTTATATAACATAACTAAACCAAGAAAAACATAGCTTTTAGTATATCATTCTGACTTGGATTTACCGATGTACCAATGATTTTTTCAATTCATTTAAACAAGCTAGAAACTCTCCATCTACTATTCAATTTATGCCATTGAGGTGTTGGACTCCGCCGGGATCGGGGAAGTTCAAGCTTAATTTGGATGCGGCCTTAGATAATAATAATAATTTGACTGATGGTTTAGGCGTGGTGGTTCGTGAGGATAGGGGCTTTGTTTTGGCTACCCACTCCATTTGAAAGTTAGGGGTGTTCTCTATTAATGCGGTTGAATCTTTGGCTCTCCTCGAGGGCGTTAAGGCTGCTTGAGCTGGTGGTTAGAAAATTTTAAAATGTTGCTCAGGCTCCTTTGTGGCGGTCTGCCAGGTTAACAATTTTTGTAGCCCCTTGCGGAGGTAGGGAATTTGATTGTTGAGATTAAAGAGGAGCTTGGTCGTCTTGGGCTTTCGGCTATTGTGTACACTTCTAGGTCAGTGAATAATGTTGCTCTGTTTTAGCGCACGAGGTGCTAGTTTTTTCAAGTCGTGTAGATGGGATTCCCTTTTTTTTTAGTTGGCTATAGTATGCAACTTTGAATGATATAATATAATTTTGATTCTTAAAACAATGAAGAAAGTGCAAGGAGTGAAATTTATATATATATATATATATATATTAAGAAATTTAGGATTAACCTTAGAATTTTTTAATTTGTATTTTTAAAGAAAAAAGGGGAAGGTAAAATGAAGTGAAGAAAACGGAAAAAAAACTTAATCAACTCTGAAGTTTGACCTATATTTCCAAAAAAAATTTATAGAAGTTTTAATTGTTTTAACAATACATGGACAGAGGGTTTAAATTGATACATTCATTATATATCATATATGGTTCACATTGAAATAATTGAAACTTCTAGGGAGAAATAAAAATATGGATCAGACTTCGAGATTTATTTTATATATTTTTTTTCTCAAGAATATTAAAGGTCATCTTCTTACGTGAATAAATATTTTTCTGAAGTATAGTCAATTTAAAACAAAAATGATGTCTGCTTAAATTTATGATGCTGAATATTTTATGATCTTTTAGGATTGTTATAATTAGGGGTTAGAATCGTGGTGTGCTATGAGGGCTCGTGTCGTGTTAGATAGGTTGACATAATTAGATAGGTTAATATTAACCCGATATGATTAACTAATCGTGTCAAAAAGTTTAACTCTAATCCGACTTGTTTATTAATTGTGTTACACGGGTTAAAACACGTAACCAATTTCCTAAAATATTAAAAGTCATTCCCAAATAAATTTCTTAACACCTAAATAAACATAGTTAAATTACATGCCTCAAATTATAAATTTCTTCACACCTAAATAAATGGTTTTGACATCATTTATTTGATTTCTATTTATTACATAAAATTTATACTTGATACTCACGTTCTCACATCCATTTAAATTTCTCGTGCATAACAAATAGCAAAATCTAGTATAAAAAAATAAGTGTATTTAGGTTGAGGTTTAGTGCTTGTTTACTGTAATAGTCTTTCTTACGCGGTTTGTTACACGGATTATATCGCTTTGTGTTACACAGGTTGAAATACATATTATTTTGTGTTACGCAAGTTGACCATAACCCGACCCATTTATTAATTTTATTTAGTAGATCAACCCAATTTTTGTACTAACTCGTTTAAACTCAACCCTAACTCTCTTATACCGTGGTGGGTTTGAGTCATGTTATTGTGTCGTGTCACAATAACATGACTAGGATATATTGGTTTGACCCAGGTCCAAATCCGAGAATAAATTGGAAGCGGGTCGGGCTGTAACATACGTAAATTCATCAAGTACACTAAGCTGGACCAAGGCTAAAAGCCCACAGAGCAATCAATTGACAAAAAAGCCCACTTGGCCACTCAAGCCCAAGGCACGAACAAGTCAAACTTATAAAAGATAGGACACGATGATAATTATATTTGTCATGAGATAATATTCTTTATGGAAATTCCTTAGGGTGCGTTCGGATCATAAAATTGGAATTGACATTGAGATTTGTAAATCAAGAATTTAAAAATCACATATTTGTAATTACACTAACACATGGGATTTTAGCATAATAGAAAAAAAGGAAGGCATCTCACTTCATACCTAAATTCGAGCTATGAGAATTCTACCTTTTTTTTTTCACTTTCTCCTTGTAACCAACTATCATGTGTATTTATATAACGCTTACATAAAAAAATAAAATTACGCTAATTCAAAATTTTTGTCTTCTTAACCAATATAAGGAATTTGATTTCTAAATCCAAATAATTCTTTGTTAAATACTAATACACTATATTTTATTCCTATGTACAAACTACAATTAATAAATAAATAAAAGAATTAAGATTTATATATTGATAACATTATGTCATATCAATTGTATAATTATTTTATGTATTTTATATGTATATATATAGAGAGAGAGTTTGAGAGAGACAAATGGCTTGTATCATATTTATTTTATGCTGAGACTAATTTTAAATAATATTATTACAACAATAATAATGATATTTTTGTTATGCTAATATTAATTTATATCCAAGATTAATTTAGATTTGAGGTCTCAAATTCAAATCACATGTCCAAATCTACTCTAAAATCTGGAATCCATACACACCCTTAACTTTATTTGTATATATTTGAGTAAATTACCAAAAAATATAATGTACTTTACCCGTTTTTACAATTTGGGTAATATACAATTTTCTCCACATTAGAAACATTGTACTTTATTTATTTTTTTCATTTTGAGTAATAATAACCCCCAAAATATTACCCAAAATGAAAAAATAAATAAAGTACAATATTTCTAATGTCGAGAAAATTGTATATTACCCAAATTGTAAAAACGAGTAAAGTACATTGTATTTTTTGGTAATTTACCCTATATATTTCTATAACATCACCTACCATCAACCAGATATATAAAGGCCATTGTATCTCAACTCTAGATATACAAGAAAATATGCAGAAAGATACAAGAAGCACTCTAACCAATTGACCAAAGAGTAGGCCATTACTTCTCAGAGTTGTACATTGTTAGTCTATATTTTACTTTATTCATTGCGCAAGTTTTAGTCGGATTCAGGTGTAGGCAAATAAATATATAACATTTTTATTTTTCAAATTAAAAGAATATATGTGTAATTGTGATTCTTGATAGTCAAAATTTTTTATTTTAAAATTTCTATATGAAATGGCAATACAAAAAAATTGTGGACCAATTTAGTACCACCCGGTTTAACAATATAACATGGTATGATACCCTACGCATGACATGCATTTGAAAGAAACAAAGATATAAAACTCAAAATATATTAGCAATCTTTTTAAAAAAAAAGAAAAGAAAAGAAAAAGCGTTACTAATACACCGGGTACTTGACTCTAGGCAGTGGCGGAGCCAGGAATTTTGTTCAGGTGGGGCCAAACTAATAACACAACATAATTTTTTGCATATACTATTTGGAGTAGTAGAGTGAACATTCGGAACGAAGGAACATATATTTGACGGAGTGGAATCGACATTTGAAAATGTTGATTCAACATTTAGAGTAGAACTCGAACCAACATTTCGAGAAGTGGAATTTATTGCTACTTTACTAAAATGTTTCTCCATTCTATTTCTGAAAAATTTAAAATAATAAATTAAAATTAATTATATATTTTAAAATATATTTATCAACTCAATATTCAACCTACTATAACCAACAAATACATATATTAATCTTAATATTAATTTATCAAATAACAATTTAGTAAGAAAATCAACATTAATAAATAATAACCAACAAACAAATATATTAACAATCTAAAAAGCAAATCAACATTAAAACACCTAAATCATAATATTAAAATATATATATATACATATATATAGTATAAGATTATAAGAAATAAATCTAACCTAAAAGGCTAAAAGCCAAAAAAAAGAAAAAAATACAAAATATAGTATACAGAGTACAAAGTGTAAAGTGCAAAACAAAACCAAAACAAATAAACAACAAAAATGGAGAGAGAAAAGAACAATAAACAAAAAATAAAATTAACTGCCCCTTCTTAATTATTCACAAGGCCATATGTATTTACAAAACCGTGCCCTGGTTTCATACAATCCATTACACGAACACCCCTCCCAACCCCCTCACCAACTGACCAGCTTTAACTGCACAAACTACCCTCAATTTTTCAACTCGCGCACAAAGACACAGAAACTCTATACAAATTTGCCAAAAGTCCAAGTAGTGCCATGGCCTCACCTAGCCCCTGCATAGCTCCGCCCCTGACTCTAGGAGTGAGACGGATAGCAGGTTCCAAGATTCAAACTCAAGATTTTTGTTTTCCCACTAAAGAATCTTAAAACTTGATTTGGTCCAATCTAAATTGTTTCGATTATTAATTTTGAGATATAACTAATTTCACTTATATATGTATATGTTGGTGACATCACATAATTGTACTGCGAGGGAGATAATATTATTAGGTCAAAAATATAACGATTCAAACTAATAATAATAATAATAATAATAATAATAATAATGATGATAAATACAAAAGAACCTATATTGTTTCGATTACCTCCCAAAACAATTTTACTATTAATACCTTCGTGAGCGAATGTATGAAAATACATTTAAAATTTTAATTGTCGAATTCCTTGAATTGCTAACTAGAGAACCATCTCTCGTTTCCATCATCATAAGCATTTATCCTCGAAGCGAAATTAATTTTAAGAACAACAATACCATATATGTGATACTTTACTACTCTCAAGGTCAATATTTAATAACAATTTCATAACACACTGTTAAAATAACATTTCTACCCTGAAATTTAGCTTTATATTCAATTATTCCCCTAATGTTCTAAAATTATCAATGTCTCCCCTCAAGTTATATAAATGATTCAATCAATCCCTATTTTCATCAAAATCTTTTACACTTAACCCCCTAAAATATTAAAAAGTGATATTAAGCTCCCTCAATTTATACTTTATTCATACTTAACCAACTCGAATCCAATCTTTCTTGGACCGTGAGCAAAGACACATCTTCGTTATTCTCCTCCCCACAATTCGATTATGACGAAATCCGAATTGGAGTTCAGATTAATGGTCACGTTGGGGTATAATGGAAACAGGGTAGTTCTTGAAATGATAATTTTGCAAATGGGGCAATTCAAGTTCCAATGTAACCAAACATCAATCTGGAACAAGTGCGTACAATTGGGGATGAAGAAGGTGGCCGGAGGCAGTGGTGATGAAGGTGGCCGAAGCCAGTGGTATTTGGTAATGAAAGTTAACACAATTAAAGTTAAGTGTTAAAAAAATATAAATGAATGGATTTAGTGTCATTTTTAAAATTTTATGGGGTTAAGTGTAAAAGATTTTGACAGAATTATAGATAGAGTTAGAGCCAGCCAGCCAGCCAGCTAGGGGAGGAATTGAACCAAATGTGCAACTCTATGAGAGACATTGACAATTTTAGAATATCCGAGGAATAATTGAATTCAGACCCAAAATTTAGGGTCAAATTTGCCTTTTTCCCGAATTAAAATATCAAAATCATTAAAACTGAGTTAGAACAATAATGTTACCCGGAGTTGGATATTATAAATGGAGAAAGTCGGGAATAACATCCCTCTCTTTAAGACATTTTGCGGCTTTTTCTAAAATTGCGCTTGTAGTTCTTTTATGTCACGCCATCTGCAAATTCTCATCATTTTTTTTTGCTCTTTCTCTCTTAGGAAAGAAAAGAAAATATTATCACATAAAAATTAGATTTTGATTTTTAGTTAGGTAGAAATGGTTTTGACCTTTATCAACTTGGAAGACGTAGTCAAATTGAGTTATGTTAAAGACTAGATCAAAATAAAATTTTATTTTTAAAATAAAATTTCAAATATACTTTATCCAAAAGGTTAATATAGACCACAAAGCATGCCAAAACTTCGGCCGTGCTCGTGGTTCTTACACACCACGCCGTCCGGAATTCTCACCATTTTTTTCTCTCTGTCATAAGAAGGAAAAAAAATATTATATTATATTATATAATATAAGAAATAAGATTTTGATTTTTAGTTAGGTGGACAAAATCCCATATGGTGAGGAACATATGAATAGATGGAACTAGTTTTGACCTTTATCAACTTGGAAGACTAGGGCACAATAGAATTTTATTTTTAAAATAAAATTTTAAATGTATTTTGTCCAAAAAGATAATATAGACTACAAAACAAGCAAAAACCTGGGCCGAATCGGGTAAGTCCTCACGCGGTCGCTCAAAACTTGATTGCCTTAAGGCCCAAACCCAAGAGCCGAAATAAAGATATATGAACTCATGAAAGAATTCACATTCTTTCAATGCGAGACAAACCCGCCAATTAAGTTTCAACAACTTATGTTTTTAATTTAGATATTGTCAAGTTATTGATACTATAAATATATATATATATATATATTACTTTAATCATTTTTTTATATTTTGATTCAAACCATTAGCTGAACACAAAGTGTGTTATTGAGTATATTTCTTATGGAAAATATTTGAAATTTCTTGTTCCACATCTTAAAGGGTTGTTTTGTCGTATAATTTTTCATTGAATCTTTCATGGTGTACAACTTGGTTTAACCAAATTTTCTTATTTTTCATGTAATTCAACGATCATCTTAAATTAAAATTTTTATTTTCCATAAAAACAATTTTACAGAACTCTTTTATATTAAAATTAATTTATATTGTTGTACAAAAAAATAAATAAATTATATTGCATTAAATATTGAACTAATCACACAATGGTGTTTCCTTTTTGAGCGCTAATATCAGGAAAAAAGTGAATTAAAAGACAGACTATATATAATTGGTAGAGATTAATTAATTAATTATATTTAATGTTTTTATAATCTTGGATAAGATATGCTGGATCAGGCCTTTTTGGTTGTCAATAATGCGTTAAAATAAACTTTGACTCTTCACAGTTCCAAATATTAATTCCTTGATAAAATATTATTTCAATGATCACTCGATCGACATATTTGAGGCGTTTGTATGGGGCGACTCGATCGCTTGAGAAAGTAGCGTCTATAAATAATTAATTAAAGTTTTCATGGGAAATATAATTATATAATTAATTAAGATATGATTTTTTGTGGAAGTCTGACATATGTGATGGATTTTTTTATGGTCGGTTTTGTTTAAAAAGTGGTCAAGTGAATCTTTGTCCAAAAAAATTTAAAACTTTGTATTTTGATGTTTTGCAATTCTTACTTGATTTTTACTCTCTGCTAAAATATTACAACGTCGGTCAATGATTTTGTGTCCTGCTTGACATCTTCATTATTCTCGTAACAAGAATATTACAAATTCAATCCACATGAGCATGATGTATACTGGTCATAATTCACCTATTTGGGGTAATTGTGTGTCCACTATTTGTTTTGGTGGTTATAAAATAAAATAAAATTATGTCATTAAATCATCACTTGTACCAATATATATATATATATATATATTGTGAGCTAGGTTAGAAAGATGCCATCTTTTTAATAAAAAGAAGGATGCTCATTTGAAGGTATAAATAAATGCATTTTTTTATAAAATTTTGTACAGATAATCTATATAATGAGCATATCACCTCTATTGAAATATAAAAAACTTAAACCTATAAGTGGGTAAATCGGAAAAGTAATAAATATGTGCATTTTCGGCCACTGAAAATTTTGATGATCATCTCACTTACTTCTATATTAAATTATTTTTATTTATTTTTTTAAAAAAATAAAATTGGTGGACGCGATATCCTCATCTTATAGATCATCTCTACAAATTTCCATCTAAGAAATCATTTATTTACCACTCCAAATGAATATCCCTTCTTTTTGTTAAAGAGATGTAATCCCTCTTTATATCCTAACTCATGATAAAAACTAAAAGAGAAAAATTGGGGAATTTAGAGTTTGTCTATTTCGTTAGAGTTATGCGAAATTTGAGCCTCACGTAGCGTTTATGTAAAAAGTTTTATTTTCGCCCTAGCTAAAATATGAAGATATAGATGTGGAATTAAAAGTGCAAGTGGAGTTAATTTTTAGGTCTGAACCAAGTAAAGGTGGAATTTAGGCGTGTCAATTTGTATTTTGTGTTGATTGCTAATTAACTTTAATTTGGTAATAGTTATTGGTAATTCTTGATTAATTTATTCCTTTATTAATGTTTGATATTTGAGGGTGGAGTCAAAGTTCTTTCCGGGACATGGCCGGCTAATGATATTAAGACAAAACTTGACCTTTGTTGGCATAGACCACTAGCACTAGAGCTTTGTTTTTGGATTGCGACTTGTAAGAGGGATTTGAAAGGTGAAGTGTTCGTTTGTTGCGAGTTTTGGTTCATATTTTAAATTTTAGATTTGTAAATCTATAATATAATTTTTTTTATAATTTATGTTAAGAGATTGAATAATAAATTGATGGGGTTTAAACATGTCATATGAAATTACTATTTTGGGTTTAAAAAACGAACAAAATTTCAAACCAAACAAGTAATATATATTTTCTATTTGGAAGAAAACTTAGGCTATTGTTGAAGCATTTCCAACATGCTATTTAAAGTATTAAAGTGCAAATTTTGAAGAGTTACATCTAACTTAGTAAAACGGATTCTAACAAAGATGAAAGTGGTTCTGCGTTTTATAGAGTCATTCCTTGCATTGAATTTTGAAGAGTGGATCTTCACTTTTCAAATATTTCTTTTAATTATTTTATTATATTTGATTATCTCACATTAAAGTAAAGAGTATTCTTATTTTTGAAACTTCAAGCAAAATAATTTATTAAAATAATAAAATTTAAAAGGTCTCGTAAATTTACGTCGACACAACACAAAAGTTGCTATTCAAAATACCTCTTAGGTTCACAAATTTTAACTTTAAAAAGTAACTTTTGAAGAATTTCTTGGGAATGCTCTTATGTGAAACAACTAATGATTCTAAATTTCTTTTAAGACCAAACAAATAAATGTTGATCGTTTACGAATATTAATTTATCTTATCATACTTCACACTATCATAAAGGATAATTAAACCTTATCAAGCATTTTTCTTTTGTTTTCAATCATTGTTAGTTAGACCTCACTGACTGCCACTATCACGGTGATGCTCATTGTGGTCCTTCTGTACAACCACTGCCACTGGTCGCCATTCTTATCTACAACCCAAGGCCTTGTAAGTTTGTCGAAGGTCTAACTTGATTTTAATAACTAGTGGTAGTGAGATGGCAACCAGTGGCGATAGTGGGATGGTAATTGATAGCGTGAATTTGTCGAATTAATAAAATTTTAAAATAATCTCCTAAACCTAATCTAAATGAGTAACATTTGACTAGATCAGTGAGAAATTAATCAAAATACGAACAAATTGTCTGCACACTCTTACCTTCGGAGAAAAAAAGTTAAGGGTGGATGCTTTTTTGTTACCCTCTTGCATACTCTTCCAAGTCAACAATCTTACTTTAAAAGGACAACAATCAGTAAACTACACGTGGAGCCACGTCTAGTCCTATAAAATAGTAGCAAATTGCATACATGTACTGTAAATTTTAAATTAATTTGGCGCCGCCACCGCATGATAGATTGTCCTCAATTGCAAACAAAAACCTGAATAGACACATTATGGTTATTGTGGTGCCCCATTGTCCTTGGGACCAATAATAATATTATAATAATGATTATCCAAAAATAATTATAATACATTTAGCTTTCCCCATGAGGAATCCCCCACATTTCCGACGTATGCATTTTTGTTTAGACGATAATTCTATAAAGCTTTGCTCTCGACAAAATATATTGTTCATTGGAGATAAGATTCTAACTAACTTTTAATAATATTTTTTTTTTCAATTTTTTAGTCTCAAAATAAAATTTAAGAAAAAATTTGGTTATTATCATGTGATAATATACTTTAGTTCTATCAAAAAATAATAAATATTAATATAAAATATTAAAGAAAACAAAAATACAGCGGAGGGAAAGCAGATTACACCTTAACCAATGAATTGGTCAAAAGGCAAATCGTCCATTTCCAACTGTTAATGTTAAAGGTCAAAAACCGACCAACCAATAAATGTCCTTTTTTATTGGGTTTTATTTAAAGGGAAATGTTTAGCATCATCCAAGGCTGGTGGTTAATTATAATTGAACAAAAGGGAAAAGTAAATGAGAAACAAGATCTAGTGACTGTGACTAGATAATATGATCAAACAGTAACTCCAAGATGGTATAAAAAAAATAAACACGACAAGTTAATTAAAGTGGGCGCATTGTATTGGTTAAACAGTATAGAGTGGTGGAAGTAAGTCTGTCCAGTAAGATATAGTTCTCTTTAAATTTAATCATCCATTATTTTTACTGTTCATTAACTTGGTATATGATCTATTTTGATAAGTCTTTATAGTTTTGTATTCCTTTAAGATGTGTCATATTAGAAAAACTAATGATTACATATGAAAAACTAATAATTAGTCGGAAGATGCGTTTATATATTTGTCAGCCATGTAAAAAGTAAAATGGCAAAGAGGATCCTTACATTTTGCTGGAAGAAAAAGGTTTCTATACTGAAAATGTTATATGCCAAAGGAGAGAAGGTCAATAATTTGTGCAAACAATATTCCCCAACAATAAAAGTGAGATTAATTAGGTGAGGACTTGATCAATTAGTTGTAATCAATATGTAAAAGGAAATTTTTATAACATAGTGTCACAATAAAGTTTGAGTATGATTTGGTGTTCTTAGGACCATCAAGTTGTGTTATGAACGAATCGAAAAATCCCACAACATTATCCATTGTGTGTGATACATATAAGACAAGACTAGATTAAATCCGGGTAAAACTTTCTTGTTAATTAAGTGTCTCTTCTATGAATTTGAAATTAGTCTTGCTGGAGTTTTCGCCACTCTCAATTCCTCTTTGAAAATTTATTTTCGCTCTAGATTCATTAGCACATGAGAATACATTGTAATAACATGGTAAAATTATCTTGTTTACTATTAATAACAGTAGGGCACAAAAAAATTGTTACATCCCTAGTTTTATTTCTAATGTTTAAATAATGGAAAATACTTATATAACAGTCTGTAATTTCATTTGAAAATTGCAAACTATTCTTGAGCTCACATTAAGATAACCTCGAACCATTTGGAGTTATCAAACAAACTTTTGATAATTACTCACTCTTATCCAATTTTTACATTATTTACATTTTAGTCCATTAAAATTTGAAAACAATAATTGTTCGCAACTTTTTTTTTTTAATACAATTGATAATCTAGTAGAATAGATGGCTTGTTCATTTTTTTCCTTATGAAAAAATCAATAATGTAACCTACTTCAACGAGGGTAGGATGAAATTTCTGTAATTGACTTATACCAAAACTAAAATAAAAAATATGATGTTCGGTATTTTGGGCTATTATGTTTGAAAACACGAAACTAAAACCAAATCATGTGGTTTTTTAAAGTTTTAGCTTTTTTGATGTTTTTATTTCCAAAATTATTTGGAGTATTTTTAGTATTTACATATTTTGTTTTCTCAACAAATACTTAATTTTATTTTCATCTTGACTCAAATGAATATGATTATATTTTTGGATCATCACCAAGATAAAAGTCGTAAACTATAAAAATGCCGAACCAACTATATACAAATATATTTCAAGAAATAGGGAATAAGTATATTAACAATCTTATAATATCTCAGGGGATAAGTTCGTATATATTAACACCAACAGTATTTTAGAATTACTTTAAAATTATAGCACATTATATAATAAAGTCAAAATATTGTATAATGTGATGTATACATTATCTAAGTAAGGTATAGTTGGTTGAACATAGTTAAATCTATAATTTACAGTTATTTTAAAAATTCAATTTTTTTGCAAGTTTGATCCATATATTCGGTATTTTGATTTTCAAAACAATGAAATCAAAACTAACTTTAAAAAAAATGGTATTTTAGATTTTCGGTAAAAAAAACTATGTGAGACGAAAATTTATTTGTTTTGACTAAATTCAGTTGTTTTAGTTTTTATGGTACCAATTTCTCATTCCAACTTGGAGGCATCGTCAAAAGCATTTTAAACTGAGATGGAAGATTGTGTGATTTTTTTTTTTTAATATGAATTGCAGTGCTGGTTTTTTTTCCAATTTTTTGGGAAATTAGATATTTAATACTTTTGGACATCTTTTGCAAATATATAAGAATTTTGACCTCTACTGGAAAAAAAGGAGTCCTCCTCTTTTTGTGGTCCAAATATGTCGGTAAGTTTAATTGTTACAGCCACTGTGATGCTAGCAGGGCTCTTAAATAATTAATTTCTCTCTTTATTTTGTTAATATAAGATTAGGTTGTTATATGTTGGAGTTATTTTAGCGTAGAGGTCTCCTAGTTTTTAGGATTGTTGAGATATTTTAGGTAGTGATTTGGATAACGATTGTTGAGATATTTTAGGTAGTGATTAGGATAATGAGTTATCTAATAGAATTAGTGGAGAAGTTGAATTATTGTAACTGTCTATCTAAGTTGTACTCTGATTTAGTAAATACCACGTTAAAATAGACTTGACTTCTTCATTTCTAGATTGAATCTTCTGATGAAATATATTTTGAGAATTGCAGAGTCTTCCTAGCTTTCAATTGAGATTTGGTTTACTTTAAATTAAACCAATTTGAAAGTTCGGCTCACCTTGAAGCGGGTTTTCTCTCTCATTCTTTTTTAATATTTTATTTTATGATGAGATCATAACATTAATGATGGCATTAGTAAATAGATTGGTCGAAAATTAACTTTAGTTGTTTTTATGCTTGCAATTGATCTTTATTTTTATATATCAATCTTTTGTATTTTATTTTGTTTATAGTATTAATCATTTATTACATATAAAAGATACATCTACAAATAGGCAGCAAGCTGTTTGCTTGATAAGCGCATTAATTAGTGAACTCAATGATAAAGGCATCAATTCTAGGTCATCATCAAGCACATTGCTTGATGATATTTATGTTTTAGTCCCATTTTATTGTATATTTTCATTAATTTCCTCACATTTTGTATTCTAATCTCTGCCTCCCAATTGATCCCCCAACAATATCAGAGAAAGGCAGGCACAGACAGAGGAGAGAGAAACATATATGTACTCTTCCCTTCTCAAATTAATATTGTTTTTTCTTAATTTTTTTTTATACAAGACAATAAATTCATTTACGACCACTACCATAATAAAAGTAGACATACAACTACGAGTCGAACTCATGACATCCATGTTATAAAGATATGGATAATGCCGACAGCCTATAAGGTCTTTAGCTTCTAAAATTGATAATCACATTTTCGTTTTTGGTATTTCTGTTAAATGCATAGCATTATTTTCATTTCAAAACATAATAAATGTATGAAATTCTATTTTTTTTAAGTTTGAAATTACTTTTTCTTAAACAATCTATACTAATATAGAAAGCCAACACCCCCCTCCTACATTTTAGGGCAATTATGACTTCAAAATTTTGATTTTCATCTTTTGCCCATATATACTCATTGTTTTGCAAAAAATTATGTTAGATAATTAAGTAGAATCAAATTATGTTAGATAATTAAGTAGAATCAAATTAAACTTGAGATCTTTTGATTAATAATAATAGTTTAAACCATTGAATCAATAACTCATTAATATTTGTTCTTTTCATTTTAAATTATATGTGTGCATGCATAAAAGTAAGGCCGTGCACATACATTGCATGTACTTCTGTATCTAGTTAAATATAAAGTTTAACATTCAATTTAAAAAGGGAAGGAGTCGTACGTGTCAATTGCGGCAATGATAGACACATTGAAACCTTTCTTTTTATGGATTAAATATCCATCCAACGTTGGAAATTTTGTCTCCTTAACTAAAAAAATATAAATTACATGTTCTCTAGCTCCACTATCATAAAAAAACGTATATAAATAGCAAGATTGTTTATCAAGCAATTAATCACTACTAACATTCCTCTCTAGTAATTGAAGCTACTAGTTCTCATTCAAGCTACCTTTTGTTATAATACTAATCTCACTACATATATGGCTAATTCAATTGTTGTGAGGTCGTTTCTACTTTTCTCCATCATCTTCTTCTCTTTCTTCTTCACTTCTAATGCGCGTATTTTTCCGTTTGCCTCCAAAAATGCACAAAAATATTGATAGTCAAGTTTTGTTTCATGAGTTGGGGTTTGTGGATCCCATTGAACTTGAGAAGTATAGAAGAAGATCTCTCATTATTGATAGGGTTGCACCTGGCGGACCGGATCCTCAGCACCACTCTCTTCCACCGTCAAACTATTAGCTGAAAAGTGTTCATTTGTTTCGAGTTTCTGTATTTTACTAAAATCAAAAATCGGTAAGTTCCATGTATAAAGTCTGAGATTTAGGGTAACATAAACCTCTGACAATTCAATACGAACTTTTTAATTTTTGATTTATGGAAAACACGAAAACTGAAACCAAATGAGCCGGTAAGAGTAATTTAGGGGATCATAAACTTTTGCCAGTTCAATGTGTCAACATTGTATAGGTGGGGGTGAGGGACTATTTAAGACCAGGTTCCACACTTGCCTCACAACTTGACCAATGTAATGTTGCTACATCAGTTATGTCAGTTGTTTATTATCCCCGTAATTACTTAGCTTTTGATCTTGTGGGTGTGTTCGGGTGTGGACGGCTAATATATTTTGTATTTTTTTTTTATTTATTTATGACTTCTCGTATGTACTAAGCTTCTATGTTGTACTTTTAGAACATTGTTCTAGATGATAGTACCGTCTTATAAATACAAAACATAGAAGCATGGCTATGTAAATCGTTATGCAGGTAGTAAAATCATTTTCCATCATAATACCTGTGCGTGAGAGAGTGAAACCAGGGGGGCAAGTGTTAATTTTTGCATGATTTATGCTAAAATTTTGATCTGTACTGGTGAGACCCTACATCCAAATGAGCTAGAAGCTATGTAACAAGGGCCTAGAGCAAGCAATTTCTTGTGAAATGTAATGTTGGCAGAGAAATAAGAAGGGTTCTCTTTTATTTTCTTTTATCTTTTCAATTTGTGTGCATGTTAGTGTAAATTATATCTACTAAACACTGAAGCAGCCGTCATGTATCTTTATATGTTTGTGCATGTCTTTTCTTTTTGTGCTCGTGTATCATATAATTTGAAATGAGATCGAAAAAGATGATAAAATGAGTATTGTTTCGATACCCACCCAAATTAAGATCATGGGCATATATATATATATATATATGTATATATGAGGCTCATCCTCTTAAGGATCGTCTACTTCAAGATGGCAAACGCATATTTTTTTCATGAAACTTTGTAGAGATGATATCTATAATGAGTGGATCATTTCCACCAAATTTTTTTTTTAAAAAAATTTAATCGAGAAGTAGGTTAACTGAAACAGTGATATATACACATATTTTTGGACATTGGAATTTTATTTTTTAATTAACCCACTTTTCGTTTGAATTTTTTGATAAAATTTAGTAGAGATGATCTACTTATTATAAATATTATTTGCACCAAGTTTTATGAAAAAAAATTATATGTTTACTTCTAAAAATAGATGATTCTTAAGTCAGTTAACTTAAAAGACTATGCTTAAGGAAGGGTATATGTAGATTTTAGTTTAATGTGACTTTTTTTTTCTTTATTCAAAGTTTAATGTGACTTTTGGGATCGAGAGTATATGGGATGAAATTTTCGTAGTGTAGATTCAATTTTAGGAGAAAATGGATATTCATGCTTAGCCTTTATTCTGAATAGTTGGAATAGGCTATGACGTGATTGTTAAAAAAGCTACAATATAGTGGAGTGAAGTGAGATGGCAGGAAAAAATAAATAAATTATTGCTTGAAGTATATATTTATTTATCATTTATAAATAAAAATTATTCTCGATTTGTGTACAACTTAATATAATTTTTGGTGATAATTTTTATTAAGTTTTGGAGCGTTTAAGTATTGGTTTATAAAACTGTTGATTAATATTCATTTATAGAACTTTATAAAAATAACATTCCTTAAAATAGTGTGTCAAATTAAAAAAAAAACATGGTGTTCTTATTTTCTTTTTATTTATTTATTAACAATAAAATAATTAAATAACCACCTAGAATACTGATAAGTTATAATTTATTTTTTTAAAACTTATATATCTTCATCTAACTGAAATCATATATATAGGTGATAAGCATGTTGATATATAATGATTTACAACGTACTAGTAATTCATATATTAAGGTGGCAAACACGTACTCTAGTTATAAAAAGTTTATCAACTTTCGCTCGCGTTTAAAGTAAGTTGAACAAATTAAAGCAACAAAAACTGACGTAAGGCATAACCTAAGCGTTTTCATCTTTTCTATCAGTCACATTCTTCTTGTAATTATCTATCCCTTTGGTTGTATAAATTATTTTATTTATAGTTATTTTATTATAAATTAATAAATTATAAATTTTTTTCATTTAAACAAGAAATTTTTTTGCGTGAATTTTTTCATAAAAAGTTATATGATAGTTGTAAGTTATGTAATTTCAACAATATATATCTTTATGTCTTCTTAATTAAAGTCTTATGTATTAACTTAAGTTTATAATTTTATATACGAGTTTATTTTTTGTAATCAAACACTTAAATTAAATAATTCACAAATTAAATAATTTTAAATTGTTCAATTCGTAAATTTACGAATTGGAGGACAACTAAACGGGAAGTGTTTTCAATGAAAACACTAGCATTTGCCCTCCCCCATACTCTCGTGTATCGATTAACTCATCACTTGTAGGACGTGATTTATTTTCATAACAAGTCCATGTAATAAAGAAAATATGCTTATTAAATTAATTAAAAAATAACACATGAAATATTATAGTAATGTTAGTAAGAGGGTTGATTTATCACCCACCTCACTATGAGTTGAGCCTTTTGTCTCACTTCTTTACTAATGTCAAATACTCGACACATTTATGTATAGCTTGTATAAGGAAAATTATAAAATAAGCTACACATATATTAAAGTAATTATCTTTTTATTATAACATATTACTATTTTAAAAGATTATATTATATAATTTAAAAGTTGTACAATAATTTAACAATGGTATCGGATACGCCTATAAAATAAGATAATTATAAATTCATGAATAGTAAAGATAAAAAGAATTCTGAAAACTAAGGGCTTGTTTGGTTTCTATTTCTGAGCAAGATTTTAAAATTTTTTCCCAAAACACAATTTAAAATCAACTCTACTTTTACACTTTTTAAAATTTATTTCACTATACTTTCTCTCTCTAATTTTTTTTTAAAAACGCCATAACTTTAAATCCAAAAATCAAAAAATAATAAAAAATATATATTTGAAACCTACACATCGAGATCTATAAAATAAGATCCATTGTGACTATTTTTTGAAATTTTTTATGCGTTTTTTTCATTGGTTGAAAAAAAGTCAAACAAAACTAAATTCACTTTTCAACATAAAAACTCTAACTCAAAACATTCAACCAAACACCAAATTTTTAAAAACTAGTCTAGAAAACTTGTCTAGAAACATTAACCAAACACCACCTAACATATTGTTCAGAAATGGGCCCTGAACAATTAGGGCTTAAGTCCATGAAGCAACAGCCCAACTACCGTCAACCGGCAATAGCCGGTGCCCTCGAACCAGTGGCGGACCACCAATCCTCCAACGGCAACTATATACCACGCGTCACCTAAACGCGTGGGCAAAGCCTTAACTTACTACTCCAAACAGTCAAACCCCTCATCACCTAACAATCTCGTCCGTCCACTGGTCCCGAGGCGTTCATCGTAGCCCTCCGATCTCCACGTGTGCTACACTCTCCATCCAGAAGCGTGTACCTACCACAACCTTTCGTCATCGGTGCTATGCCGTCCACTTCCCTTCGTCAAGATAAGGAGAGGGGAAGGCGATAGAAATTGTAGAGAGAGAAAGTGCAGAGAGAGAGAAACAGAAGAGAGAGAAAGTGTGGATCTGATTCTGATCGAACAAGAAAAAAAGGTATGTATTCGGAGCTCTAGTATTTACTGTAAACCCTAACTTTGTAGTATAGGTGTATAGATTTAGTATACAATCGTACACTTACAAACATAAATTCGGGTTTTATACGAGTTTCAATGGATTAAAGCGTTAGATTTCGAAGAATAGAGTTTTCTGTGTGAGAGTGTAAGCCCTAACTTTGTTATACGGGTGTATGGTTGTAGTATACAATCGTACACTAAAACACATAAATTAGGGTTTTATACGAGTTTGATTATGAGGATTTAGTTTCAGTGGACTAAAACAGTTAATTTCGAAGAACAGTTGTATATGTGTAAGAGAGAGAGTGAGAGAACAGGCACATATACGATTTTCTGTGAAGCAGATCAATTGAATTAGGGTTTTGGAGTTACATGTATGGCGTCAGGGACGACAGTGGGTGATAATGGAGGAAATGAAGCTTCTAAAGAGAAGCAGAAATGGACGGATAGCAAAGTCTATACTAGGAAGTCATTCAAAGGTCTGAAGAATGAGATTAGTAACAAATTAGGGCAGCTACAAACTCAAACCCTAGCTTTGGAGGACGCAAATTCGTCTCAGCAACTGGTTGTAAATGATTCGTCGAGTCTGATTCGGGCACAGGTTGATGCCTCAGCTGGAAATGGGGCTATGAAGTTAGGGTTTCCAGCATTGGAGAACCGGGTTACAATTAATTTGTCGTCAAGGTCGAAGAAGGAGATGAGGGAGCTTAGGAGGAAGCTCCAGAGTGAGCTTGATTTGGTTAGGGATTTCGTGAAGAAGATTGATTCTAAAGAGGGTGAAAAGGAAATGGCTCGTAGTACTGTTAATAAAGGTGGGTTGAAGCGTGTTCGATCAGAAGTGGGGTCAGTGGGATCGGTGGGACCGCCTCAAGAATCTAGGCCTTTACACCAGCTGAGTATATCAGTGCTGGAGAACAGTCAAGGGGTGAGTGATAATGTGGAGAAAGAGAAGAGAACCCCAAAGGCTAACCAGTTTTATCGAAATTCGGAGTTTCTACTAGCAAAGGATAAGTTTCCGCCAGCAGAAGGGAACAAGAAGTCGAAATCCAACGGGAAGAAGCAAGGAGGGGTTGATGGGTTTGGGTTGGGGAAGTTTTCAAATCAAGCATTCAAGAGTTGTACTGCTTTACTTGAACGGCTAATGAAGCACAAACATGGTTGGGTGTTTAACAGTCCTGTCGATGCAAATGCTCTTGGTTTACACGACTATTTTACCATTATTAAGCACCCAATGGATTTGGGTACTGTGAAATCTAGGCTAAGCAAGAATTGGTACAAGTCTCCGAGAGAATTTGCAGAAGATGTGAGACTCACTTTCGACAATGCTATGACGTACAATCCAAAAGGGCAAGATGTTCATGTAATGGCGGAACAGTTATCGAAGATATTCGAGGAAAAATGGACTGTTATAGAGACTGATTATATGAGGGAGTTAAGGCTTGCAGTTGACCTTGACTCTAATTTATCTACACCTACATCGGGGAAAACTCTAACGCCCCGGGTCCCACCTCATGAAATGACTCGTCCTTTTGATCACAAATCAAAAAAAGCAAGTTTTACTCATTCGGGAAGGACCGCTGCTCCAAAGAAGCCAAAGGCTAAGGATCCTAATAAAAGGGAAATGACATATCAAGAAAAGCAGAAACTTAGCACAAACCTGCAGAGTTTGCCTTCGGAAAAACTTAATGACATTGTCCAAATCATTAAGAAGAGGAATACATCACTTTCCCAACATGATGATGAGATCGAAGTTGACATTGATAGTTTTGACACTGAAACTCTGTGGGAGCTTGATAGGTTTGTAACCAACTTCAAGAAAAGTTTGAGCAAGAACAAAAGGAAAGCTGAAATGGCTAGTAAAGCAACAACTGATGATGTGCAGAATGTTCTGGAAAAGGTAAATCACGGACTCATATTTTGCAATACGTGCCTAACTACTCAAGTGATGGTTAACGAATTTTTGTTTTTCTGGTTCCATTTTAGCAGAATCCAGACCCAGTTGCTGTAGAGATTGACGCTTCGAAAGAAACTAAAACAGGTAAAATTTTATTGCATATGTGAATCGGTGACTTTTTTCACTTAATGCCAATTTCGTAACGAATAGTAAATCTAGATGCTTTCTGTTTGTATGTAGATGAAAAGGATAACTCAGCTCCAATTCCCAGTCAAGTGGAAAAGCAAACTGGCGATGCAAGTGGATCAAGCAGCTCAAGCAGTTCTAGCAGTGACTCTGGATCCTCTTCCAGTGGTATTGTTTTAGATCTTCTTATTTTGTGTATTTTATAGGTTTTTATTTTTATTTTTGTGGTGAATTTAAATGCATTTTTGGTAAATCAAGCTGTTTCATTCGCTAATTTGATTTGTACTAATGCAGATTCTGATAGCGGAAGTTCCTCTGGTAATGAATCTGAAGCAGGGCATTCACCAAAGACTTGAGTAGGTTCGTCCCGCAGTTCTTCTGCATATATATGTATATATTACCGTTTATTATTTTAGTGGCGCATAATTCATACTTTCCTTCCTTGATTATCACTCAACTTTCCACATTATTTTTAAGACATGGTGGTCCTAAATGTATTCAATGTTTTTTGGTTTTATATGGAACATAAAGAAACTATTTAGTTAGGTCTTGAAGAGATTATTTTACTCTCTTCGGCTCATGTAAAAATAGTCGTAAATTGTTTTGGTCAGTGTTTTCTATGAGAATGATTAGGAGCCCTAGAATATAACCTGGAGAGATTGCATTCTACTGGTCAAATTTTGATATTGTCCTTCTACAAGAGTGATAGTGAGCTCAGCTTTATATCCATCATGCACAGTGATTGCATAAATCAAAATGTGTTTGCTGCTGCTGCATAATTGTTGCATCTGTGGTTAAGGCCTTAAGGGATTGAAGAGTTTGTTTTCTAGTCAACTGCAACTATTATGTGGCAATTTTCTCACATGAACAATATTTAGTTTACTTCTTTTGTTCTTTCATTCCCTTTTAAGAATATATGGCGCTTTGGTTTGGGATCATTGAACATGGTTTTTCACTTTGCACTTTTGTTCATGATTAGCTCATTAGATTTGCCAATTGTCATCAATGATAAATTATTCATTTTAACTACCTGACAATATTGTAAAATTTAATCATGTCTTTTGACTTCATTTATCATCTTTGACTCTAGCAGTAGCCTTCTACTTCTATTTATTTTTTGAAAAAAGGAGCAATGGATCTAAGTTATAACATAATACAGAAATAATCAAAGGATAAAGAGATACTCATAATATCAGGAACTATCGGAGCATGTCTTTTAGTTTTTACAGTAAGAGCAAGTTGATTAACTGCATGGAGGAATCAATGCAAACTGATAATTGGGTTGCTTTAATGATTAACATCATGGAGGAATTGATTTAGTTTTGTTCTCAATGCTTGATATTTGATAAGCGTGTGGAAAAGAATTACAGAAATTAGTATACATACTATGAACAAGAAATGTATATATCTACATATATGTGTGTATATATATATTTATATCAGTTGTTGCTGCTGGTGGTAGAATGGTGGTTTGTTGTATGACATGATGTAAGTTATCTAAAGGTTACCGGAGTTTATTAGGTTGCCATTCTATGTCCCTTTAGATTTTTCTGCATGTATGGACTCTGGACAAGTGGTTCGCTTTTTGTCAAAAACTTTCAAGCCTTTAAATGAGAATTACCCGGAAAAACAATAAAAAGTTGTATACCCTTGTAATTTACAATTTTTTTGTCATGATGCGCACGCTTCGAAATCTGATATGCCTTTCCTGAGTAACCTTCATGAACTTTTAGTTTTTGAAAGTGTGAATACCCTAGAGATATGAGTTTACAAGCTATGAAATTCTGATTCCTAAACTTCTTTAATTTTTTTTATTGGAAACTAGAATATCATAAGAAGGAAAGAGATGGATTATATAATAGGTAGGTGAGCAAGGAAAATTCACTAAATTTAGCTACTATGTAACATTTTTTATGATAAATCATAAATCAGACTTCTAAATCCTAATGTATCCAAATATTATAATTAAGTAAAGGTCCACATGTCAAGCAATAAGGTTTTGCTTGGTAAACCATTTATCGAGTTTGGTAATGGCTTTACTTACCCCTATAGATGAAAATGCTTACTGCAAAGTCTGCAATACTAGCAACTTATCCATGATATTTTGTTGCTTAAATTAAGTACTTCGGTCAAATTGTCAGTTTAAGGAAGTCAAACATGGATTCTGTACACATTTGTTCTTAACTGATTGTGTTGAAATTTGTGTCTTAAAGAAGTGCAAAATTCAAACATGGACTATTAATTTGGGACAGAGTCTGTATTATATATGTATGTATATGACTGTATGTGTACATTTTTATGGCTTGCATTGTTAAACACCCTTTGGGTGTAAAAATCCACTTTTTTTTATCTATATATATATAGATAGAGAAATACATACAGTTGAACATTGTAAAATAAGAAATTGAAAGATTTAGCACATAGAAAAAGAAATATGAGTAGGGGGCTCGGGAGAGCTACAGTTGTGGTGGTAGGTGATGTTTGGGGTTGATGCAGTGATGGTGCTGCTGTTACCAGCGAGTCTTTGTGCACACACTTGCATGTGAGAGGAAGGGGAAAGGAGGTTGAGGGTATCTTGGTACCGTCATATTTTTCTTAGGAATTCTGTTAGCTTATTTGACCAGTTAACAGCATTATTTAGTTATTGCATTTTGATAGCTGAAGCAGTCTTTACCATAAGGGGGCGTGTGTGAATCAAAATACCAGAAGGGGGGTTACTGTAATTTACCCCATCAAAAGCAATTTTTTTACCCTAAACTTAAAAGTATATTTGAATAGAGATCTTTGCAAGAATAATTTCATAGAGATATGAACTCTGTATTGCTATAGAGACTATCTTATAGGCAGATAATCCATTGACTGCAGTACTGAGTACTGTGAGCACAAGAATTTAGTTTTACAGAATCTTGTATAGGTGCAGATAATTTGGAGTTTGCATGCGTAATTTTGTTTCCTTTTGCCATCCAAAATGTAATTATTTGTCCTTCTATACTATTATTTTATTATTTTTTAACATGCTATTTTGTTGCGAATTCTATAAAGTTAGTTGGTCTTGGTCAATTAAGCTATTGTAGAGACTAATCTATTGGTTACATGGATTTCCTGATCCTTATGTTTAAAACACATTTTACAACTTCTCTTGCTAAGTTTTATTCCTTGATCTGTTCAACTCGATGAAGTTTGAAGAATTGATTGATATTGCTTTAATGTCTCATATGGTTTGAGTTTTTGTTCGTTCCTGGAAATTAAAATAGTAATTTCACAAGGAAAGTTTGACCTTCATCTACTTAATTATGAACCTCTTGACATGAACTATTCTTCTAGCGTGAATTTACATTTTAGGGTTCTAGGAACGAACCTAAACTCTAACAAAACGAGCACTAAATGTTTTCATCATTGTCACAGTTTTCCCTTGTGCAAACCTCTATTAATTGTTTTTTCTCTATATATATATCCTTCTCATTCTGGATGTTCCTCTATTGGAGGAAAGTTCTTTGTTTCTCAGTTGAGATTGGCATGGTTGATCTGTAGATATCCTTTTTTAATGATTATATTTGGATGTTGTTTTAAGACATAGTTGCAATATGGTAGTATATCTTCCATAGATAGGAATTTCCAGAAATATTTATTGCTGGGGTAAAAATAGAAACCTCACAAACAATAATAGATTGAGCAAGAGTGCTAGCCTAATTGGGGAGGCACCCACTCAGACCTGGGAGAGATCCCAGGTTCGAGTCTCACTGGGGTGATTTTCATTGTTGTAGTTAAAGAGAGAGACTTAAAATTTCCCTTCCCTTAAAAAAAATAAATAGCTATTAATATTTGTCAACTAGTTGACCACTTATTTGTGAGACACGGATTGACTTGACTTCTGTTAGCACTTCCTTGTTCCTATTTTTATGCTATGACATTTCTGCCGCTGTTCATATGAGGCTCATAAAAAAGTGAATCTAAAGAAATTTAATTATAAGGATTTGGTTCTAGCTTAAGATTTGACCCACGGTGCAAAATAATGCAGGAGTTATTTTATTCTTTCTTTAGCTCTCTACGCTTTTCTGTGTGAAGTTTATCTTCTTTTTTTTCCTTTTTTTTTATCTCAGAAGAGGGAGCAAAACCCACCCCAATTTATTTTTTATTAGATCATTCAAAGGCCTTGCATCAATATTTGTTATATCTTAAGCTGGGTGTGTGAAGTTTATCTTGCTTAGTAATCGAGGATAATTTATTGTGTTGTAGGCTGGGCCTTATTTAAGTAATTATGGGTATATTCTTGGATCTAATAGCTCAATGCAATGGCAATTTATTTAGAAATTGGATTCGAATGCTACTTTGTCACTAAGTACTTTTTGGCCCCAAAATTGTAGTGTATATAATCATGTATTCATGTCTGGCCTTAGTTTGTGATTGTATGATGAAAATTACTGAAGCATTGATGTTTAATTCATTTTCATCTCATCCTGGTAGACACCAAGTGGATCGTCGTGTTAGAATTTCAGAAATTGATCTGAACTGGAATTAAAATTGAAAAATACCATACACAAAGGAGGGCACTACAATTTTCCAAGTACACAGTTACTGTAATAAACCTAAAACTTGGATTAAGTTATTTTAATTACCCTTTTCCTTTTTTAAGTATAAGATGAGATTTAGGTAGGTAGAATGTGGGAAACCACCGATAAAATCAATACTCCCTCCGTCCCAATTGATATTCCAATTTTCTTTCTGGGATATCTAAAATTGATAGTCTTGTTTCCTTTTGGGAGATAATCAATTTACCAAACCTCACGGTACAAAATAAGTTGTATTCTTGACCACTGATTATGTTGAAATTAGTGTTTCCTTAAAAATTACTGTAGTCAAATTGGGATTGTCTATTTTAGATGGATGGAGTACTTGTTTACTTACATTTGGAGGAACAACAATAGATAATATGATTTGTTATATCTGTTTTGCAGGTCTTATGCCTTTTAACAACAATGGTCCTTCATCTTCTTTTGCTGTATAGTGGAAACAGTTTCTAGAAATCCAGCCACGGCAGTCTAGGGTTTGTTTTCTTGATGTTGTGTTGTTTTCTATTAGAGGGCTATTTAACTTCATTGCGTAGATTTGTAAAATAATTGTAGATGATTGTGATGATGACTTAGTTTAGCTAGATCTTGTGGATCCGTAAGTATGTAACGCATAGCACTTGTACATTGCTAGCAAGCAAAACTTGTAGCTCTTCTGTGATTGGTTGTGATTTATGCACTGGGTAGACTTGGACAAAACTTGTAGCTCTTCTGTGATTGGTTGTGATTTATGCACTGGGTAGATTTTGGATGCATATCCTTGTTATGCACAAAAGAATATTGCTGTAATTTAAGAAAGATTCTCCGTTGTAGTTTTGTTTTCTAGGGTTGCGGCAATGTTTTAAAAGGCGCGAGGCTAGTTTGAGGCGTTTTGTCAGACCGCATTGAGGCGTAAGCCTCGAGGCGCATTGAGGCGTAAGCCTCATTTTTTATTTAAATTTTCCCTAATAAAATTCAAAAAATATAATATGTTTATCATTTCTAAAAAGGCAAAATACCGACTTTACAAACATAAGAACAATCTCAAATTGTCACACCAATAAAGCAAATATCATGCTACTACATAAAAGCTAGTTATTTTAGTGAATCATACCAAAATATTAATGCCTGCATACAAATTCTTTAATCCCAAACAATTTATAAAATTGCATAATCAAAATATCAAAGTCTATTTTCGTAAATATTTATAAAATATAGAGCAAAAAAACATTATATTAAAAAACAAAAATATTTATAACAAAAAATTGATATTTTTGAAAAAAAAATCTATTTTTTTGGAGTAGAATGATAAAAACGCATGGGTTTTTTAGAATCTAATATTTTTAGGCAAAAGGACAAAAGATAAATAGACTAAAAGATAACAGATAAATGACTTGAGGGTTTTGTGTGGGTCCAAAGATAAAGAGACTAAAATGTCTATTTCCTTCCATTGTCTTCCGTTCCATCGTCTTTCTTCTTTCCCATCTTCTTTGTTCCGCAAGGTTTTTTCTCTGCTGCTGCCGACCACCATTTTTTCTGGTGAGTTTCATTTTTCTCTTCCAAATCATGTCTCCTTTACCGTCTTCAAGTTCTCGTCTCACCTATTCTCTCTTTGCTTGCCGTTATTCTCCCCCTCTCTTTTTGGCTGTTTAGATCTAGGGTTTAAAGCATTATTAATGCCTTAACGCCTCACAAGCCTCAGGTGCGCCTCAACCCAGTGAGACGTAGGCCTCATTTTTACCCCAAAAAATCGCGCCTTAGGGTGTTTTTCCGACGCCTCGCCTTGAGGCGCGCCTCGAGGCGCACGCCTCAAACGCCTCTTAAAACACTGGGTTGCAGTTCTCATTGTTTTTGCTGTCTTATATATAGTTGGCTAGTGTAGAAAAGAATTTCGATGGTTTTTGTGATTGATGATCTTATAGGGCAACTGTTATTGGCATGCTTGGAGGGAACAAATTTTCCATGGAAAATGTTTTTCATTCGCTGTTGTAATTTTGTTTTGTGGTTCTCATCATTTTTGCTGTTTAAGTCTTATATATAGTTGGCTAGTGTATAGAAACGAATTTCCATGGTTTTTGTGATTGATGATGTTATAGGGCAAGTGTTATTGGCATGCTTAGGGGGAACAAATTTTCCATGGAAAATGTTTTTCAGCTTTATTGTTCGTCTTTAATCTACTGATACATTTTATGCGTAGTTTATCATATGGTGATGAACCAGTGATAATTTTCCTTATTGAATGTTGCTTGATATTTGGGAACTTACATGCTACTCACCAACTACCAAAGAATTTGGGAACGTACTGTAAATTTCTTGTTGGAAATCCAATAATTAGAACACGAACTTAGGAAGCTTCTTAGAGGAGAGGGGTTGGTCCAATGGTAAGCAATCTTTACCTTTATTTTAAGGTCAAGGGTTTGATTAATAAGTGAATTGGTGGGGGAGGTTTATTTGTAGGATTAATGAAGAAATTTAGACCTATTAATTTTTTAAAAAATAATAATTTAGGAAGCATCTTATTATTGTAAAGAGTTATACGTTTTCGTATGAGAATTTTGTGTTTTTGATGGTTTTCTTGTTAGTATTGGTCTCCTTATTTCGCGTAATTTGTAAGTTGATTTGTTGTTTTGCGCTCGGGCCCCACTCATACCTTCTTTTCCTATCGTCCCTTTTCCTTCGGCGGTTATGTATTTCATGCACTGCCAAAGAATTTACCACTTCACTCGTCTCATTTTGATTTTGTTTTGTTCGATTGCATAATTAAAAAATAATAATAAAATATTTTTTTATGAGAAGTTGGAAAAAAAAAATAGTAAGTGAAATTTTTGGTGTTCTGATAATTTTGTAAACCACCTTGTCAACTTACATTTTGCAAAATGAATGCATATAATACACTTATTTTACCCATTTATATCATCTCTATCTTCTCCGCTTTTAATTATTTTTTTTAAGGTAATATATTTTTAAATCTGGAGTTTGAATTATAATAAAATTTATATATTTAAAATTAATTCATTAAGACTTATAAAATAAGATCAATTGTAATTATAAATTATGTAATATATATATATTTATTTTATAAAAAATTATTGAGTACTATGTATAATGATATATTTTATTTGTGTGTTTTTTATTGATATATTTAAATTTTGCACGAGTCCCGATGGATATGTTAAAATTTTTGTCTAAAACTACTTTACACATAATATTATATAAAACTTATACATGACCATTAAGATATTTTTTTTATAATAAATGAGGTGTCCAGTTTGTTAGATGAGAAATAAAGTTGTTAAGGTTTAGGTGGAAGAATTTTGAGAGCCTTCCGCCTCAACTTTTGTCCCAATGTTTTAAAAGGTGCAAGGCGGGTTTAAGGCGTTTTGTGCGTGCAAAGAAATATGTTGGTTTTGAAGCGTATTGAGGTGCAAGCCTCGTTTTTAAGAGGAAAAAAATCACAAAAATATAAAAGCACTGATCATTATTACTACTAACTTCACAAATATAATAATTTCAAATCATCAAACCAAAATAGTAAATATCAAAGTCACCAAATTATAAGTTGAGATAAATAATATCCATACAAGTACATCCCATAAATTATAAAAATTCAAGTTTTACAAATACCTTGATCCTAAATAATCTATATATACAAATATACATCATATACCATAATTAATAAAAAAATTTTATAATTTCACAAATAGTTTAAATTCTAAAAATAGTGGAGTTTATGAATAAATAAGGTAAAAAAATTAAATAAAAAAAATATTTTTTCGAACCCATAAAAGAGAGAAAACAAAGGACAAAAAAGTGAAATTATTAAAAATAAAATAAAATTAAAGAACAAGAAGTCGTCTAATAAAAGGAAAGTAGTATCGGTTTCCATCTATTAAAATGGAAATAGAAGAAACATGAAGAAAGGGAAGTCGGGAATTTTGGTTGAGAAACAGAACTTATAAAGGTTGAACAGTTGAAGATCTTTGAGTTTGATTAGGGTTTGGACCATTCTCCTCTCTTACTTATAGTTGATAGAATGACAAGGGTTTGATATTTTTCACTTATATTTTTTTTTCTTTAATAAAATGGCCAATATAATGCGGTTTCACAAGGCCTACGCCTCATGCGCTTCGAGGCGTAATGCCTCAAAGTGTGGACCTTAACCTCTTGAGGCGTAAGCCTTAAAATTTCATGAAAAAACATGCCCAGAGCTTTTTTTTGCCGCCTCACCTCGAGCCACGCCTCACCTCAAGCGCCTTTTAAAAGGTTATTTTAAATGAACTCACATAATTATTCAAACATCTTTATTTTATTTTAAATTTTAAAAGAAAATTTCAATGTTCACCAAACCAAACATACCACAACTTTACATATTTCACGCCTCCTCTCCACGATGCAATTACTTTTCCAATCTCGCAATTCATTAGCTCAAAGTAATTCCTCCTCGACTTGATCCATAGTCTAAAACTTCTTCTCACCATAGCTTTTATGATGCCTATATCAGTTGATGGTTTGTTATCATCGTTATTCGATTATAAAGTGTTTTGAGGTTGAAAGAGAAAGAGCAGAAAAAAATGGAAAAGTTGTTGGCAACGGTGGTCGAGTTTTCCGACGGGTTTGAGAAGTGGATGAAGAACATGATGGTGGAGATGAGAATTGAAAAAAAGATTGTTGCAGAATGCATGTTTACTTTATAAAGAAAAAAAATGTTTTTAAGGATATGTTTGGTTTTCGCAAAGTATGGGGGGTACAGAGAAAAGAATTGAAAATTTTAGGTGGGGTGGGTTGCAGTTGGGGTGGGTGTAGTTAAATTTAAATTCACCCTTTCTAAAACTTAAAATGTTTTTATTAAAAAAAATAAAAATATAACAATTTTAAAATCTATAGGATTTAAATTTTGTGCAAATTGGAATAATTTATAACTAAATAGCCATCAGTAGAATCCGCATAGAATTATGTTGTTTGAATTCAATAGTAATCTCTCCCCCTCTCATATTTACTCCCCTTCTCTAAAAAATCAGATCCCGGTTAAGAAACCAAACCTAAATTCAACAGGCACTACTTAAATTTTGATATTTGAAAATAAATAATCTAAAAATAATGAATCTCTAAAAATAACTAATAAATTAACAATGAAATTAGGCAAAGTGCAATCTCACAGCTTGATCAAGTGGGTTATTGAATTAACTAAAAATGAAGATACAAAAGGAATTCAAGTACAAATAGCACGACATATCAATGAAAAAGGAATTGCACTTGTTGTATAGATCAGAGAAGGTAGGGCATAGTTTGAACAATCCACACAATCTTACAAGTATTGCTCTATCACAATACTCTCACAAGAATCCCTCTTGCTAACTTGTGAGATTTACCTCTCATAAATGAATACTAATTGTTTGGTGATTCACACCAATGAATAACAAATTTCAAGTGTTTGATAGATACAATTTGAAGCTCACACTAGAGTTATCTTGATTGATCAAATTGATAGCTCAAAGATAAAAAATTATGATCAATTCTAAAGCTTAAATTTTTTAATAATAAAGATAGATGAAATATGAGTTTGTATAAGTGTTCAAGCATGCCAAAATGTGTCTTAGATAATGTATATATAGTTCCAAAGATGATATAGCCGTTTGTGAGGTTTGGTAGCAAAAATGGTAAAAAATTAGAAATCCAATGGCTATATTTTAGACCATCAGTCGACTGAGCACAAGCCATCAGTCGACTAATGGACCCTGCTTTGCATTAGGCCATAAGGCCAAAAATTCCAATTTTTGGACTTTTGCATTTACGCTCCAAAATCAATTTTGATGCGTTGGGGATGTTAAAATCAAGTATCTAAGACACCTATTTTTATGAGAGCTCAAGATATGCTCGTTTGAATTTAATATTAATTTATTTGAAAACTGATTTTTGTAAGAATGATGTTTTCAAAGGAAATTCGATTCAAGCTTGTTTTCAATCAATCTAACAATGATGTATGATCATGTTGAGATATATAAATAATCAATTAATAAACTTTACATTAATCCTAAGCACTCACTCAATTACCGAATAGTCGAGTCTTTGAATGCTTCGATTTGTTTCTTCAAATTGATCTTCACGTGTACCTCTTGTCATGAAACTTTTGCATGTGATCCTTGATCTTGATCTCCATGAATTTCATAGTTATGAGGATGATCTTCCTTGTCTAATCCAATGCATTGTTGACTTGATCAGATAATATTTCGATGATCATTGTCATGCTTCCTTTGAGCAATCATGATATTCTTAATATTCCAAGTAAGAGAACTATAAACTTATATCAAGAGACGTGTTAAATTACACATGATTGATTTATTATTATTATCAAAATAAAATTAATACTTTTATGTTAACAAAGATATTGTCAAAGAGTTGCGATGTAAACCATTTTCTAAATCTTCGTTTAAAGTACCATCTTTGGACTTATGTAAGGGGTTGAGGTTATTAAAGAAAAATAGAGATATTCTTGACATGATGGAATGGGTACCAGCTTATTTGGAACATGATGAAATAGAGGGTGGTGGTGTGGTGGGGGGTGATGAAATAGAAACTGAAAAAGCAAGGGGTTTTGATAATGAGTCTAGTGATGATGAGGCAGAAGAAGATAAGATCGATGGTAAAAATGGCGAAGATTGCTTATTTGAAGAAAAGTAAGACTTTGGTGATAAAGAGTTGTTATTTAATACTACTATTGAAGGTGTTGGAATGGAAACTGGTGATGGTAGTAAAACTGGTGAAGGGAGCAGCACAAGGGGTGGTGACACAGAGGGTGGTGAAAAAACTAAAGGTGGTGACATTTGTGATATAGGTTCAGATAATGAGCTGCGTAGTATCCATTTTTCTGACTATGAAGAATAAACTTTGAGCAACAAATAAAGAGGTTCAGGGCATTGGTGGCTCGAGTTCTATCGTTAAAGGGATATAAAGAACCCTCATTTTGAGCTTGGCATGTTATTTCTTGTGCACAAGATTTTAGAGATGCTGTTGGGGAGTATTTAATCCTAAATAAAAAGGAGATTTATTTTTATACAAATGAGAAGTGGATGTTAAAAGTGATGTGTAAAGCTCCGTGTAAGTGGATGGTGTATGCATCAAAGATGCAAAAAGCATGATACTTTGCAAGTGAAAACTATTATAAAGAAGTATACAAATTACAAGCCATGTTACTACAATCTTCGCTTGACATCAAAGTGGATTACAAGTAAGTATTTGGAGACTATAATATATAATTCTCATATTCCTTTGTTTGCACTTAAGGAAACAGTAAAAAGGGATCACACAACAGCAGTTACTAAATCTCAAGTATTCAAGGCCAAGAAGAAAGCCTAAATACTCATTGAGGGTACCATAAGGAATAATACAAGTTACTTTGGAAATAGTGAATGGAGATCAAAAGAGCAATGCCACTTACCACAATTGTTCTTCATAAGGAGAAACCAACTAATGAAAATGGAGAACAAAGATTTAAAAGCTTGTACTGCTATTTTGGTCCATTAAAGAAGGGTTTCCTAGAGGGTTACAAACACTTTATTGGAGTTGATGAATGTTTTTTGAAAGGACCTTACCTTGGGCAATTGTTAAGTGCTGTGGGAATATATGGTAATAATGGAATACAACCAATTGCTTATGCTGTAGTGGAAAAAGAGACCAAAAGCACTCGGAAATGGTTATTGGAGTTATTAAAAAATACATTGAAATTGATAATGTGGACACATACACTTTCATTTCAGATCAACAAAAGATATATTTATACATACATACATATTTATACACATTTATAATACACATTTATACACAGTTATACAGTTTATACACAGTTACAATTACAAGTACTTATACACTTATTTTTCAATCATATGAAGGGCTTAATTCAAGCAATGGGGATGTGATGCCAAATTGTCATCATAGGTTTTGTGTGAGATATCACCACAACAATTTCAAGAAGAAATACTCAGGTAAGGAGTTTAAGGATTTATTCTGGAGTATTGCCATAATAAGCACAATACCCTTTTTTTAATCAACACATGGAAGAATCGAAAAAGAAAGATAAGGATGCTCATGAATGGGTAATGAAAGGAGAGTCAGCTGAACATTGGTCAATGTCACACTTTTTTACTGATATCAAGTGTGATATATTGATCAATAATCATTGTGAAGTATTTAACTCCTTTATACTTGAAGTTAAAGACAAACCGATTATATCACTAGTGGAAGGAATTAGAAACATTTTGATGATGAGGATTAGGAAGAATAGGGATAAGATGATAAGAGAACCATGTCCACTGTACCCAAAAAATACATGAAAGATTGGACAAAATATAAAAAGAGTTTACTAACTATATAGTTGGGTAGGGTGGAAGGTATGAGTTCCAAGTTAATGGCCTAAATGTCCAATTTGCTGTTAACTTAACAGATATAACTTGTGTATGTAGGATATGGCAGTTTAGTGGGATACTATTGTTGTGATTATTAGCAATAAAACACGCCACATGCAGATCTTAATTCAAATAGTGGATATTAATAACTAGAGATAATATGGATGAGAAAAAACAAGAAGAAAAATAATTTAACATACAATATTCGACAAACGAAGATTTCACTAATTCTTTGAAAATGATTACAAAATCTATCATAATAATTATTGCACTCAAAGCTTTCACAAAAGAAGAAAATAAACAGCCCTTTAACCTCTCTCTCACAATAAGATGAACTTTCTCATAAATCTCCACAGAAAGAAGAATAATTCTCTTATATCTTAATCTATTGAATGATTCTATCTATATATAAAAATATAATAGAGTCAATCCAATCTAGAATAAGGTAACAAAAAATCCTACGTAAATAAGGAAACTATTAACAAGGTAATAGAGACCAAAATAAATAAGGAAACCAAGTTTAATAAGGAAACATATTTCTTGTCCAGCTGCAAAACGACTTTTGCACTTTTCCCGCGTAACAGTAAAAGTGCTTTTGCACCTTTCCAGAATGCAATATTTTAGGTGCAAAAGTGCTTTTACACCTTTCAAAACTGCAAACCCTTTTTTGCACCCTTCAAACGAATAATCTGATTTCCCACAAAACTCATCTTTTCTTAGGTTACTGCGCAAAAAACACAACAACTATGCCACCATGCAATTGCTGCCATATTGAATCAATATGATGATCCTGTTAAGTTTATTGATGCTTAGTTTTATAAGGATAGATATTTGAGAACCTATTCTAACCTCATCTCCCCAATCAATGGTGTTGACCTTTGGCTCGAGTCTAGAAAAACCCCATTATTGGAAACATTTGTAAAAACTCAACTAGGTAGGCATAAAACTAAAAGAAGACCAGAAGCAGGGGAAAAAAAGAATGATGGCAAACTAGGGAAGAACATATGTTCCATTACTTGTACCAATTGTGAGAATGTAGGACACAATAAAAGGACTTGTAAAGGGCAATCAAATGCAAGTGAAGTTTTGTAAGAGCAGTTAAAAGACCCAGGAATAGAGGTGTTGTGAACCCAGAAACTCAGGATCTAAGTTAATATGCACCAATCTCTCCAGTTTAAGATTAATCGGCTATAATGAAACTGTTTTTTTATGGATTCCAAGAGGATTTGTTTTGCACTTTTTTTTTATGTAATGCAATTACATGTTTTTTGTATGTGGTGTTTATTTAATCATCTAAGTCAACGGTGCTTTTGTAATCCTTAAATAGGTAGACTAGATGGTGTTTATGTAATCATGAACTATGTTATGCAAGCAACTGTTTTTTGTATTATAGAATTTTAGGTAAAAAGATTATAATGCTTCATTGCACAGGAGATAGATGCTTACAAAACAGGGAAAATGCATTGCAATGTTACAAAAAGGGAAAATGTCAGCTTTGTGTAACAAAACAGGGGAGATGGCCACCGTTAATGGGGAAATGACATAAAGATAAGTACCCCAAACTATTACATTCATTTCATTTCTTTATTCTCCTTTTCCTCAGTTTGGCTCAATAAACACCATATTATGAACAATCATATCACCAATGCAATACACAAGAACTTCTCCCTTCTTTTCATTCTTCCTCTTCTTCCTTCCATTCTTTCACGCAAATTCAAGATCACCCCATCTTCCCATATAAAAAAAATCCACACCCATCGTTCTGCATTATCAAAAGTTGTGGTTAACCTAATGAAGAAAACAGAAAACTCATATTTTTGTCAAATTACTTACCACGCTGTTTGGACAAGTAAAGAATCTCCTTTCTGGATTTTCAGGAGTCTTGGATGTTCGTAAGATAACCTTTATTCCATAATAGCAATATATATCCATTTCAGATTAATTTGCAGTGGATTTTGTATATTTTTTAGATTGCTATGTTTTGTATCATTTGTTTAGTGCATAGATATATATTTATTATTTTACACATAACTTTTGGCACTAACTTGTAGACTAAAGTGGAGGGAAATATGAGCTAAGACCTAGAATGACGGTCTTGCCCTTGTTTAGAGTACATGTGCCTTGCATATGTATTTTTTTTAATATTAACGGTGAAAAATAGACATAATGGTCAAATTAAAACGCGGCATAAATTTTAATGAATAAATTGAAAAAAATAAAAAATTAATAGTCAAATAAAAAATAAGGATAAAATTTGGTGGCCATTTTAGGGGGGGTGTATTCAATTAGGATTTTAAAAGATTATTTTGGGATAAATAAGTCTTGTGGTATTCAATTAAGACTTTTAAATAATCTAAATAAGTCTTGTGGTATTCAATCAGGACTATTCGGATATTTTAAAGAGGGTGTTCAAATCAACTGGTATTCAATCAGGACTTTAAACAAGTAACAAAAAGTCTTGTCGTATTAAAAAACTTGCTAATTTCAATGGATTTTTTTTTTTAAATTAGGAATTTGTGTGACTTTTTAGTGGAAGGTATAAATACCAAACCCTATAAAAAATCTCACCCTAACCCATAAGACTTTTCATATAAGACTTTTGTTTTCTTCCTTTCACCCATTTCCCTTCTCAACTCCACCAATGCGTTTCTTTCTGAAGTGGGTATGTATATATCATCTTTTTCTATATATATATATATACATATATGTATGTATGTGTACAATACAGATCTAAAACCAAGTTCCCTAGCTACCCGACATATCCCACAACATATGCAGAAGAGTCATTTGACCGTGAAAAATCCTCAAGCTTAGGTTCAAATTTTCAAAAGGCAGAACAATTAACAAATAAAGCCCAAATCCATAACAACTGACCTTCCAATGCTTACAGTATCCAAGAAAAAAAATGTTGCAAGAATAATCTCTCAATCCTACTTACGTTATTAACTAAAGTTCAATTTCTCACAAATGTTATTACCAAATCCATATGGTCTTTTCAAGTCTTATAAATTTTAATGATATAATCTATAAAATCCAAACATAAAAAATCCTAAGTATAAAAGATCTTTAAAAAAATCTTATAAATCATTACATTCTTAAATAATCTTTTAAAATTCACTAAACTTAATTATCTACAAATAATCTTTTAAAATCTCAATTGAATACACACTCGCTTAGTTTCTTAATTTTATTTATCCAGAATTCTGCTGCCCAAAAACAGATGTGTGGGTCGTTCGCCCACAAATTGCAATAGCTCTCCTCTACTCATTTTTCTCCGACACAACGAAATTATTATGCATAAACTTAAGCTCAAAACCATGATCTCTACCTCACTCAGGTCCTTACCATCAAAACCTTTCTCTTCTTCTTCATTTTCATCTTCATCTTCATCGTCATCATCTTCTCTGCGATACCCACAATGGTCTGGTCTTCAAAAATGGAGAGAGGCCCCCCTCAACGAGAACAGATTCTGGGGACCCACTGGCCCTCAACCACCCTCCTCAATAATCCAAGAACCCAATGAAATTGAAGTAGAATCCCCAATTGATTTGGGTTCTTCTTCTTCTTCTTCTCTAGCAGAGATGGGTGCTTTAGTTCTTTCCACTGCTGATCCTCTCACTAAGTCCAAGCTTTCTCACTTAGCTTACTCCAAGTGGCGCCAAGAGAATCTTCCGGTCGGAGTTGTGCAACCGCCCTGTCGACCTGCTCGTTCTTCAAAGCCCCAATTGGTTCCTACTTTTTCTTGATTCTCAGAACCCTATATTTATTCTTGAAAATGCTCAAGTGTATTTAACTGGGATAGTGTTTGGTCTAGTGCTAAATGTAGGCTTTCCATTCCCCTCCTGGTAGGATTTGTACTATTTTTGAAGTAAGAGACTTAAGACTTTCCTTTGTAATTTTTTTTTAAATTGATAATAAATTGCTAACATTATCAAATATTAACATAATGTAAGTTTATTGTAATGTAAAAGAAAAATATTTGGTAATTTGTTAAATAGAGGGGTATGTTTGTCAAAACCAAAAGTAGAAGTGTAATTGGTCTTAGCTTTGCCAGGAGAACGGGTATAGAGAACTCTCAATTTTGAAGGAATCTTGAATTCCTATGCAAAACTCCAACCAAACAGTGGAGTTTTAATGAATGCGAATTTACGATTACAAGAAAGATTCAAAGAATGTAGATAAAATAATCCCACCTCCTATGTGGGATTCTTTAATCCCTCTCTTAGTGGGATAAGAAGCCTTTGTAGGATAAATAATCCACCCATAGATATCCAATCCTAAACACTACCAAACATAGTATAGGATAACTTTATCCTATCATGTTCTCTTATCTTGCATGTCAAACACAATCTAAGATTAGTTTCTTGAGTAATGAAATGCTGTTTAGTGTTTGTGGCTTTTGTTGGTTGTTGATGAAAGAATATGTTGGCTTTGCTTGAATTTCCTATTTGTTGGTTATGAATGCAATGCCCAGCCCAACTAATTTATTGAATATGAATTATGAAGTTTGGTTGTGGTTTTTGTTGGCTCTTGTTGAAACAGTATTTGCTTGAACTTTTTGTTAGCCTGGTATTAATGCAATCCCCAGTTGTGCTGCATTTACGTATTGGAATTACTTTGATAGGATTTTAAATAAGTTGGTTTGTGCTGTTTGAATTTGGATTTGTGGAGTTTGAATCTGGATGTGTGGTTCTCTATATAAATGCAGTTGAAGTGATTTTTGAGTTTCATTATTTGTAATTGAGTGGTGTACTAGAGCTGTTTTTATTTGTGTTATTTCATTGAATACTTCAACGTCTATAGTTGAAGCTTTTTGTGAATTGGAAACATGGGTGTTGGTTTCCTTCTGAATATCATGTATTGATTTCTTTTGGCTGTTCTTTAAAGTTGCTTTCTTTTAATTCCCAAAATTTGGAATTCACATGGTTTTGATCTTATTTAGATGTGTCTACTGCTCATTTTTTTGTCTTTATCATAACTACAGATTATTATATTGTTTTTTCATGCTGGCCTTTATTCCCATGAAATTCAGGTTTCGCCAAAAGAAATTCCGGATCCCAAAAACTCGGGTTTACCTCTTAATGCCTTTATGCTCCACAATCTTGCACATGTAGAACTAAATGCTATTGATTTGGCATGGGATACTGTTGTCCGGTTTTCGCCATATGCTGAACTTCTTGGAGAGGGATTTTTTGCTGATTTTGCTCATGTGGCCGATGATGAGAGTCGACATTTTGCTTGGTGTTCGCAGAGACTAGCCGAGCTTGGATTCAGGTGAGTCCTCCTACTTTGAGTATCCTAAAGGTCAAATTGATAGTCCCACTTTGACTCTTACTTTTTAAGGAAGCAAAGTCAAACTAATCAATGGTCAAGAATACAACTTATTTTATGTTGTGAGATTTTGTACATTGATTATGTCCCAAAAAGGAAATTGGATTATCAATCTGAGACATCCTAAATGAGAGCAGGACTATCAATTTGAGACAGAGGGAGTAGTTTGGTTGGCATTCAATTTTTTTTTCACCTTTCTTTTCGAATAGCTATGGAGATATGCCAGCTCATAATATGCTCTGGAGGGAGTGCGAGAAATCATCAAATGAAGTTACTGCACGTCTGGCTGTGATCCCACTAGTTCAGGTAGTCTCTTAATTACAAAATTGGAAACTTCAAGCTCTATTGCTTATACCTTTTATGTTGGTTATTCTAAAAACCATAACTTCAGTTTCCTTTTGATCTTTTTGAATATTTAGCCTAGTACAGCTATTAGACCTGTCAATGCATCAGTTTTCTGCCTGAATCCAATTTGAATCCAGTTCAATTAGTCAGATATGGTAAGGGATCCCTTGTCCATTTATTAACAAATCGGATATGGATATATATGAATCTGGTCCGTTTGCAATCCAACATATATTTACATTTATATCTATATCATTACACATGTATAAATATAACAAAAAAATTGTCGAATTTTGTTGGTCGAGTAATTTAATTTAATTAAAGTTATGTTGTGGTCAATGATTATTCAATTATCAAATTGGGTTGGATATATGGATGATGGATCAGATATTCGTTTGCTAACAAATTTGGATATGGATTGGTATGTTGTATATACACTGGACTCATGGATCGGATCAGATTGAGTATATTGTCAATCAACTTGGATTTTGATACAGCATGATCCAGTCCATATCCAGTCCATTGCTAGGCCTGGTAGTTATGTTGTCAAAACAGATTTGACTTCTATCAAACAAATATACTTTTGTGAAAGCATGATGTACAAGTATTCAATGCGACAAGTTCTTTGCAAGAACCCAAATCTGCTTTGGCACTAGCACTTCCCTTAGCCTAATATTAATGTAGTTGATATTTATAGTGGGTAATGGTCTTCAGGCTTTGACAGTATTGAGTTAGTTCTGAACTTTCTCATGTCATTCTTGCCTACATCGTTGTTATGTTAATCACATATAATGTGTCATAAGTCTTACGCGTTGGGCCTTATAATAATGAAGCTTATTTAAACCAATGTTCCAAAAATTGTTAGCCGTTCCTAGGGCGGCACGTGGGTGGGGCCGTGGGGGGGCTAGCGCCTAGGGGATTAATTGGGGACTAGTTGGGGATTAGTAGGACAAATGATTTTTATATTTATTAATTATTTAAATAACATAATACAAATAAAATCTAACTTTATTTCTAAAAATGACTTCAAGAGTTTGTTAAACAAATATTCCCATACTCCATTATTCCTGCCGAATCGCCATCCCACAAGGCTAGGTGGCCGCCCAGCTAGGCTAGGATTTTTAAAACATTGATTTAAACAATCCCCTCGCGTGGCTTAAACCATTTCCTTCTTGCTAGATCAGGCCCCCAAAACTTATGTTGAGGACTGCATCTGAATCATGTAATTGTTGCAACTGTGCATATACATTTGTTTTATAACTGAACTTAACCTTGTTACACTTTCATAGAGCTTGAATTTAAAGTTATTAGCCTAAGGACAAACATTATGACCCTTGTTCCAGAAAAGCTTCTCATTGTTATATTGTGTCTGCGTAATAGTTGAGGACGTATCAAATTTTTGGTTATGATTGTGGACAGTTTAAAGTTCTGTTTGGTGCGAGGGAAAATGGAAGTATGGAAAAGCTAGAATGTAAGGGAATGGATGGATAAAGTTTCTTTCCTCATATTCTACAAGTGGGAGGAGAATGGGGAGAGAGAAAGAGGCACATTCTTGAATTTCTAGTCCCTTAATATAGTTCTATTCATTTTCACGGAAAAATGTATAATAATGTGACTGACAAAGACTCCTTTATTTGAGGTTAATGTGCAGAAGAGGTATTGATTTAAGCAAAGGTTCTCTAGCACTTCATATTGGAAACAGGTGGGTTTAATGGTAGAAGCCAGAGAATTTTGGATAAAACAATTACCATGAGGGAGAAGTTTAAGCTTTTTCTCTCTACAGGAGAGAGAATATGAAGTTTGTAAAGAGACTCATAAAGTAGGTAAATAGTGTAGAGAAAAGACTCTTTTCATGTCAATAATGCTTGAAGTTTTGTTTGAGGCTTAGGCGGGGCACAGGGAAATGGACTAAATCATGTTGTATGACTGTATCCATATATGATCCGACTGAAAAAATAAACCAAATCTGTTCCAATCTGTAAATCCGATGGATAAATAAAATCTGATGTGACTTATATGTGCGATGCTGGATTCCCACTAGTGTGACATGTTTTGGGGGTGTTCTCCTACCAAGAACAAAACCGTGAGATGCGGAGGGGACTAGGTAGCCAGATGTTGTCCCGAGCGGGCACCACGTGCCATAGGAGACAATATCATGCTAGGGTCAGGGCCGGGTCATCACATAAAATTTCTTTCCAAATGTATATCCGATCCGATTTGAGAATTAAAGAATTATTGACAACAACATGACTTTCATCAAATTTTGTTGATTGACAAAAAAATTGCACAATTCTTTTCATATATTATATTTATAAACATGTACTTACATACATATGCTGGATTGGATCATATATGGATTGGATTGGGATATAATATCCCTATTCGAGCTGTTAATCAGAAGGCTTAACAAATTCAGATAAGTGGATTAGAGACATGGTTCAAAGTAGTGGTTTTGGGTGCCGACTTGGCCACCCAATGTTCAACTCGGTTTCGGGCCACACGCACCAATTCATTATTTAAAAGGCCCAAAAAAATTATGAAAAAAAAACCCTCTAAAATATGAGATTAATAAGATGGATTAATTAATTAAGCATAATACCATTATCTAGTACAATTCACATTGTCTACATTGAAATATCAACATCTGTCGCACTTGTATAATACACTATTTCATCATAGTTCAATAAATAGATAACAATACAATCTTACAAGGCACATATATCTCAAATGAAGCTCAATTATGCCTAGAATAATGATATGGATCATAATCATTAACTTTACTCCTACGGTGAGGATTAAAAAAAGGTTAGGAATTGGCACTAGTAGGTTAAGGTTGGCATGAATGGCTAGATGACCCATAATTGGCAACGTTTGGTCAGCCATGGTGATGATAGTACCCAATCCCCAATATTTGCTACTAATAACTGAAGATCCATCATGATATATTCCTTCATCACTTCCATAATGAAAGCATGGTTCAAAGTGGGAATCTGTAAGTTACTGTAGTCACTTTTCCAACAGCCCTTTTTTTGGTTTTCTGCAATGACATCAGCTCTTTTTTTTTCTCTCCCCACTGATACCGAGTCACTTGGTTCATATCATTACGGTTTCAGTGACCCGGCACGGTTTTGGAAGGTATCAGCGAAAATATCAGTGATTCGCTAAAATACTGGTAATTTACTGTATCACGACACGATATCAGTTTGTTACCCACCAATACCAAAGTCGATACTTTGAGCCATGATTATAGATCCCTTACCATATTTGATCAATCAGATCAGATTCGAATCTGATTCGGGGCAGAAATCCAATCCATTGAAAGGCCTAGATATGACGCTTAGTTTACACGAACTATTTGTATCGTAAAAAATACTGAACTCACGAATTTGGAGAAAAAAAGAGAAATCTACATGAATTAATGTCAGTTTAACTCCCAACATATAATGTTTCTATTTCAGTGCCACTAGGATCCTAATTGTGCTAATCATGTTTATCTTAATTCATATCATGATATCCTAGGGTACTGTTTCTGATCTTCCCTTATTATTGTTAGGAGGCTAGAGGACTTGATGCTGGACCTCGGCTTGTGAAGAAGTTGATCGGCTTTGGAGATCATAGGACCTCCAACATCGTGGCTAGGATTGCTGATGAAGAAGTTGCACATGTAGCAGTTGGTGTCAACTGGTTCCTATCAGTATGCCAGAAAATGGGTCGGGCCCCATGCTCTACTTTTAAAGGTCCACTTACCTTCTACATGAGGTGTTTATACTTACTACTGAGGGTGTGTTTGGTAGCAAGTATGGAATTAGGTTATAAAATGTTTAATTTTTAGGCAATTGAATTCCATGGAAAAGCTATTTTTTCTTTTAAAACAAGCAGTACATCAGATAGATTTGGGGGGAGGGGGGAGGGGGGAAGGATTGAACCCTGGCTGGTGACTGCCCATATGTAATCACAAACTCACAACCACTGGGGCAGCCTCCAGATCTCCATGGAACAGTATTTAATTATGTTTGAGTGTATTTACTTTCTAGATGTTAAAAATGTACTTTTGCCATGCAATGGTGACACAATTTCCAACATATTGGTGTTTGATTCCCAACATTATACCTAGAATTGAACTTTTTCTTCCTTTGAGCTCTTTTCCACCATATGTAGAATTCCTTTTCCATTGGGGAGGGTAGGCCTACGATTATGCATCACTTACATGTACCATGGAATTAGGTGGAATTGGAATTGGAATTGCCTAGAAAATTAGGCAATCAAACGCTACCAAAAGGTGGAACAATACATATTTTTTAAGGTTTCCATGCAAAACTTTGCCAATCAAACACACCCTAAGGGTGGCACAGGGCACATAGAAGTTAGTATACATAAAGATGTGTTAGTGATATGATTAGCCAAACAATGGGTCGTACTTACTAGTAGTGGGTTCGATCTCATTATCTGGCCAATCACATCTTAACATATCATTTTGACATTTTGTGTACTAAGCTGCCGTTTGATTTGTTATCTGAAGTCTGAATTTTAAAAGATCGACATTTCAGATGTGTTAGCTTGTGTTTGATTGGTAAAAGAATTAGAGCTTAGTGGTTAATTTGGGTCTGAATGAATAAGAGGCAGTCCAACCCTTAATAACATTAATAAGGTCCAAATGGTTGCATAACACCAGTTTTGTGCTCAACTCAATTCTTTTGGTCATAATCTAAAAGATAAAATAAGTGCAAAAAAGTCCCAGTAATTTGTTTAATGTTTGTATTCAAATATTGCATTTGGCAAAAAGTAAACAAAATTTTCAGATTCAGATATTAGACTTCAGATTTATCGTTCAGAAATCAGATTCAGACAATCAACCAAACGTGGTAACTTTTGGTGTATCTGGCTGAGCATCATTTAAAAAAAATGTAAAATAAAACTTATTTAACATAAGTTTGGCATGGTCACCATTTGTTCATATTTGCACACATCATTGAATTTGCATGCAGATATTATGAGATTGTTTTTATTTTCTCTGGTTTCTCTTTTGTTTGCAGATATACTAAAAGAATACAATGTGGAGCTTAAAGGACCTTTCAATTATTCTGCTCGAGATGAGGCCGGGATTCCCCGGGAATGGTAAGAAAGCTAAATTATCTCGATAAACTGGCCAGTTAGGTAGATCTAGGTACATATATACACACAAACACACACAAACTAGCTTGGGTGCGCACTCTATGTGTATGCAGATACTTAGTAATTTCTGACGTTAAAAACACATGATGACATTTGGGCAAATGGTAATTAAATGTGCTCTTCATGCTTACGGTTATGAGTTCAAATCCCCACTTATGTATTTCTGGAATGAGAAGTATAATTTTGTTACATACACAACATCAAAATTTGTATATTAATTTGCTTTCTAGGTATGATCCATCATCAACAAATAAACAAGATAAGAACAAGCAGCTTTCTGAGGTATTTAGTCCTTCAACTTGTTTGAGAAATTGTTCTCTCTCTCTCTCTCTCTCTCTCAACCTGTTTGTTTGTGTTATTATGATAGGTTTACGAAAGGCTTGCTTGCATAATTTCTATGGAAAAAGAAAACTCAAGTTTAAATAAGCCCGATGGGTGATTATTGGCTAGGTAAACTGGCTTACATTTATGCTATGTTTGGATCTCCAAAAAGTTCAAGCTAAATGCAAATATGCACTCTTTTGGTTCTTGTGTGGAAGTTTATAGACTGTTATGCATGTATATTCACTTCCTTTCGATTTAGCTAAATCTGCGTCTGTAAATAATTTTTTTAATATTTAGATTAAAATATGCACGCTTGTGCATACATATCACGGAATACCTTATTGTTAGCGGCTCCATATCAAAGAGGAAAAGCTACGCTTGGACCAATTTTTCCTAGTGCCAAAGCAATGTGCACTTATAACTGCATGAGGTACAACCTTACATTAATGTGTTGGTTTCATATTAAGTAGCAACGTCTGTATTTACTGTTTTACTTTCTGGTTTTCGTAAATGATTTTGTAAAAGTGGCATTTCCTGGTTTCTTCTCTTTCACATGGCTACTATTAGTGGTATTTATTAACTATGCTGGCATTTTGCAAGTAAAAAGTTTTAAGAATGCATTCTAACTAATAGAAAGCCTTACCTTGCAGTGTTATTCAAGAATTAGGCCTCCTTTTCGATATTTTTTATTTATTATCTTTTGGTCTTTCTGGTTGCACCGGCGCGAAGGATAGTGGAGAATTCCCACAAAAAATGGAACCCTTCGCTTTTTTTCGCTCTTCTGAATTTCTTGACTTTCATTTGGAGGTCGGGAAATGAGATCTCCGAATTTGTGTTTGTCATTGATCGTGGAAGAAATTGTTAATTAAAATGAAAAGCAAAATTGGGTGCAAGTATATTTTCATCTCTTTTCTTTTTTCATGAAGGCAACTTATGTCAATACCTTCTTTGATAAAACTTACCTAATGATTGAAAATGATATCTTCGTAAAAGCGCTACGCTATTAAATATATATAGAGAGAGAGAGAGGGGCAGAGGGCACTTCTCTTAAGAACCGTCTTTAAGTTGATTATCTTAAGATTGTCCATTTTGAAGGGTAAAAGAATGAATTTTTTCATGAAATTTGGAAAAAAAATATGATCTACTCATTGTTAAAATTGTGGAGAAAGTTCACGCAATTAATAAAAAAACACGAGAATTGTAGTTTGTGAACTAGAGAAGTTATTAAAAACATAAACTAAAGGATATAATTTTATCCACATATGATTAATTCAAGTTGCAATTAAACCTTTAAGTATTAAATGTATTAATTCATTAATCTTATTGTGTTTAAGAGATGTAAGATATTTTTGCTCCAAAAAAAAAAGAAAAAAAAAGAAAAGAGATGTAAGATATTTAAATTATGTGCCTAGCATTTTGGGTATTATGGAGTTAAGTCTACATAATGGCTCGATCCATTTTAATTGCTTTCTAGATTTCACTCTAAGTTTAAGTAATCCACATCTATTAAAAGCACTTACACTAAATATAAAAACTGTAAGAGAAAACAATCAAATGATTGAGGGATCTCAAGCTCTTACTTTAATATATAAAATTCATTATAAATATATGAAAAAAAGTTTAAATGTTAATTCTCTTAATAAAAGTCCAAAAGATGAAACTGTTTTAATTCAAAGCAGTACTAGCGATGCTAATATCCAAGTCTCTAAGACAATCTTATAAAAAGATATTAGTCTCTCCAGTCAGTGGATTTTAGAAAATGAATTCCCAAAAAGCTCATTATTAATAACATGATGAATTTAGAAAATATAAAACAATACTTAGATTGTTTTGTTAGAATAAATTTTGATGAGTCAAGATTTGGAACGCCTTTAATTCTAGGTAACGCATCAATTTCATTAGTCACATCTAGGAGACATTATCATTTCTAGAAAAGATGCAGATTTACTTAGTAAAACCATTACTCAAGAAGTTAAGATAAAATGAGTAAAAACCACAAGGACAAACCTGTCACCTTTACTACACTAATAATGAGTCAGAAGAAGATGAACAATTGCCCTTTACATAAACAGATTTTGAGGTAGGATCAGTACATAGGCAACTACTTACGATTAATAAACAATTTGAATTTAATTGGGATGAATTAACAAATGAATTTAATTCAATAGAAAACAACATCAAGAGAAGACAACATATATCTAGTCATTTTAAAAAATAATTAACTAAAATAATGAGTAAATGGGAAGAATTTATGTTAGAAAATTTACACTAATATTGAATTCTTTGATTAGTATGAAAAGTATAATAATAAATTTAATATAATTACAAAAACACAATGGATTAAACAATATAAGTCAATAGCTTAATCCAGCCATCCTCTTTTAAAGGCAATTAATGTTAAGTAGAAATAGTCATTTGCCTCAACAACACCATTCAAAATATCTAATGGATATAATGATGATAAACATACAATTGAACAAAATAGTTATACTAACCAATGCCTAGCAATAATAAGTAAACAATTAGACAGAATTGAAACTAAGTTAGATAATACAGTTTAGCATCCTAGTAAAGATCAAGAAAAACCCTTAATTAATTTGCCAGAGTTAAGGAAAGGATTAGACTTGTCGATAAACAAGTAGCTAAGCAGTTAGATAAGTTATTTAAAAAATAGAAGCTATTAAAGAATAACCATAAACTAGTGATACTAAGACAATGGCAGTCATAGATAAACACACTTAGTAATAATGATGATGACACCACGGATAGTGATTCCACTATTCGAGGAATTGAAAATCAATTTAATAAACTAAGCTTTAATAAGCCAAATCTTACTAGTCTAGCAAAAACTTGGTATTCAAAACTTACTTCTCCGGATTTACAATTTGAAAAGAGAAATTTGAGTAACAATTTTCTGTTTTATATAACAAATGTATGAATGGGACATTGATGGACTTAGTGAATAAGAAGTATTTAATAAGTTAAACCATACGTTAGTGGTTGCTAATAGTTATGTGAATACATTAAATGAATTAGGATAATTTAAAAATGTTGAACTATTAACTTTAGAATTCACACGAATTCTTAGATCTTGGTAGGAGAAACATCTCACTAAAGAAACTAGGAATTCAATAATACATGCAGTCCAGAAGGATAATGATGGTGATCTTATCTTTGATGAAGATATTGGCCTAAGTCTCCATGATGTAGTTAACATATTAATATTTACCGTAATAAAACGTTTTATAGAAACACCCAATAACATAACATAAAGAATTCATGATCAGTTAAGTAATTTCACTTATACCACACTATATATGCAATTTTAGGTGGTAGAAAGATCTATTTGATGTATTTACTTATAGAGTCATGATGAAAGATGACAATAACAAGTCATTTTGAAAAGAAAAATTTGTGAATAGACTACTCAGACTATTTGCTCAAAAAATTCGAGAATAATTGAATAAAGATTTAGGTTTCATGGATTATGATAATCTCACCTATGGAGATATCATCAGTTAGATTTAGAAAATAAGTCTTAAAATGTGTATAGATTTTAAGATTAATGAAGAAGCCAACAGCGATAAAAATAAAGCAAAATATGAACTAGGAATATTTTGTGAGCAATACGGATTACCCCCAGTTGCTTTATCAAAAAAAAAGCATAAACATGGTAAAAAGGAAAAATACCATAAAAAAATATAAACATAAAATACACAAGATGATTATTACAAAAAACGATTCTCTAATAAAAAAATTTAAATGCAACTATAAACAAAACAAAAATGAAGTCATTTGCCACAATTATGGTAAAAAAATAAATTACAAGAATAAGTGTAGAGTTAAAGAAAAACTTAATCAACTAAACATATACAATAATTGTTGCGCCAAACCGCTCACAACCGAGCACGACGCAACGCGGAGGGATCTCACAAACTCTCTTGGTTTACCGAAAGAAGAACTGACAAAAAAAAGTACACCCACAATAGAGAAATAGAAAATAAATGAACAATTGCGCAAGACAAGGTTTTACCGTGGTGTCGGTGTAAACGCCACTAATCCACACAGATGATAGCTTCTATTGATGATTGGAACAAAGAGTGATTACAAGCACACAAGAAAAAATTTCTCACTTTTTAGCTCTCAAGTCTTACTTACAAGATATTTACACAGATGAGCCAAAAACTAACTAAATAAGCAAAGTGCAGTAACCATGATTGATCATGGTATACCCCATGATCGATCATGAAAGCCCTTTAAAGCCCACTGGAATTTCTGCCGACTCCATGATCGATCATGGACATACCCATGATCGATCATAGTCCACCAAAAACAAATGTGAGCCAATCTTCATAAATCTCCACCTTGGCGAACCATGCAGCTATCCATCCAGCAAATTGCCTACCTCACTCCACTTGTTCCTCCATCAATACTGCCATAGCATCACACCCGGCCCCGAAAAGCCTCTACCCCCGAATGGGACCTCAAAATCGAAGAATGTTAACCAATGTCAAGCAATGCTCAAACTTGGTCATCGGTACCACCTTCGTCATCATATCTGCAGGATTATCCTTGGTGCCAATTTTTTTCAAAATTACTTCACCACTCTCGATAATCTCCCATATGAAATGAAACCAGATATCTATGTGCTTCGTCCGTCCATGATGAACTTGGTTTTTGGCCAAATGAATAGCACTCTGGCTATCACAATGTATAACGACATTCTCTTGAACTATCCCCAAATCACCTATCAAACCCCGAAGCCACAATGCTTCCTTGACTGCCTCTGTTGCTGCAATGTATTCTGCTTCCGTAGTAGACAACGCCACTACACCTTACAACATTGACCTCCAGCTAATCGGACCACCACTAAATGTGAAAACATACCCCGTGGTCGACCGTCGCTTGTCAAGATCCCCAGCATAGTCCGAATCAACATACCTGCAAATAATAGACCCCTTGGTTCTCTGGTACACCAACCCTTTATTCTTCGTCCCTTGTAGTTACCGCAAAATCCACTTAACGACATTCCAATGCTGTTTTTCCGGATTTGCCATAAACCTACTCACAATGCTCACTACCTGAGCAATATCAGGTCGAGTACACACTATGGCATACATCAAGCTTCCTACCGCACTTGCATACGGAACTTGAGCCATATACTCCACCTCTTCATCTGTTCCTGGAGACATAGTTGTCGAGAGCTTGAAGTGCGGACCCAATGGAACACTCACAGGCTTTGAGTCCTGCATCCCAAACCGGGCTACTACTTTCTCTAAATATTGCCTCTGAGTGAGGCACAATCTTCCCTTCTTCCTCTCCCTCACTATCTCCATTCCCAAAATCTTCTTAGCTCCACCCAAGTCCTTCATCTCAAACTTGAGACTCAACTGAGCCTTCACCGTGTTGATATCAGACATACTCGATGAACAAATAAGCATATCATCAACATATAAGAGTAAGTAGATAAACGAATCCCCCTTGAATTTCTTGAAGTAAACGCAATAATCAAAATCACTCCGCTTGAATTTCTGAGCCATCATGAATGTGTCAAACTTTTTGTACCACTGTCTAGGTGATTGCTTCAACCCATACAAGGATTTCTTCAGTTTACAAACACAATCTTCCTTGCCAACAACCTTGAACCCCTCCGGTTGAGATATATAAATCTCCTCCTCTAGATCCCCATGCAAGAACACCGTCTTGACATCGAGTTGTTCAAGCTCTAAGTCAAACTGCGATACCATAGCTAATAGCACTCTAATGGAAGCGTGTTTTACTACCGGAGAGAAGACTTCATTATAATCCACCCCTTCCCGCTGTGCAAATCCCTTAGCTACCAATCTTGCTTTATACCAAACATCCGAATCTAGAACCCCGTCTTTCTTGGCAAACACCCATTTGCACCCAATTGACTTTTTCTCCTTTGGCAACTTGCAAAGATCCTAGGTTTCATTCTTGTGAAGAGAATCCATCTCCTCACCCATGGCCGCCTTCCATTCATCACAATGACTATCCGCCACTGCCTCCCGATAAGAAGTCAGTTCATCGCCATAAACCACCAATGCATATGCCACACTATCTTCATAGCCAAATCGTTTCAGTGCTCGTCGAGCTCTCGGCACCCTTCCGCTCGCCAAAGATGGTACCTCTCGTTGTTGTTGACTGACCCCTCAATAGGAATCTCCCCATTCTCCGAATCACTATCGGAAGAATCAACTGGATTAGCCACTTTCGATTGCACCGGAATAGTCACCACCGGCGTAGTAACTTTCGTTTGCACCACTCTGATCTTCTCACTCTCATCGAGAACTTTTACATTTTCTCCCGTAGGCATCTTGAGCAAAGACGCCTCGTCAAATGTAACATCTCTGCTAACGATCATTTTCCGGTCTTGTAGACACTACAACTTGTATCCCTTGACTCCAATTCTTGAACCCATAAAGATCGCCTTTCGGGCTTTTGGATCAATCTTATCCTCATGGACGTGATAATAAGCCGGACACCCAAATATGTGTAATGAATCGTAACTTGCATGAGATCCTGTCCAAATCTCTATAGGAGTTTTGTAATCGACCCCTGAAGATGGCAACATGTTAACAATGTAGCTAGCATAGGACAAGGCCTTCGCCCAATACTGTTTCCCCAAATTAGATTTGACAGCATATACTTCACTTTTTCAAGTAAGGTACGGTTCATCCTCTCAGCTACTCTGTTTTGTTGTGGTGTACCTTTAACCGTGAAATGGCGAACAATTCCCTCATCTTGGCAGTACTCCTTAAACGGATCACTAGTGTACTCTTCGCCGTTATCAGATCTAAGCACCTTGATCTTCCTGCCAAGCTGATTTTCGACCATCTTCTTCCACCTTAGAAACACCCAAAGACCTTGTCTTTGTGCTTCATGAGATATACCCAAATCCTCCTAGAGAAATCATCTACAAATGTAACAAAGTAATGATTTCCTCCTAAGGATTTCGTCTTAGAAGGTCCCCAGACATCTGTATGTATGTAGTCAAGCAACCCTTTCGTGCAATGAATAGCCGTCCCAAACTTTACTCGAGTATGTTTTTCGAGCACACAATGCTCACAAAACTTCAGCTTGCAGCTCTTCGCACCCTTGAGCAAACCTTGTTTACATAACACTGTCATCGCCTTCTCCCAATCTCATGTGCCATAATCTCGTCGAATCCGAACTTGTACTTGCTCCACCAGCTTCCGTAGAAACTGAAGCGCTACCCGTCACCGTACTACCTTGAAGGAAATAGAGATTACCCTCTTTCTTTCCCTTCATCAACACTAAGGCACCGGAAGTAACCTTTAGCATTCCATTCTCGAGCACAATCTTGCACCCGTTGGAATCTAAAGAACCTAAAGAAATCAAATTCTTCTTCAAATTTGGGATGTACATGACTTCATTCAGAGTTCTGACTACTCCGTCATGTAGCTTCAACTTGACCGTTTCAATACCCTCCGTCCTACAAACGTGATCATTGCCCATCAAAACCGTTCCTCCATTCACCTTCGTCAAGGTATGGAAAAGGTCCTTGTTTGGACACATGTGGTACAAACAACCTGAGTCTAGAATCCACTCGTCCATTGAGCTTTCCCTAGGAGTAACCACTAGCATACTCTCGAAATCATCATCCCCTGAAGTAACAGAATTCGCGGTATCATCCGCATTCTTCTTCTTTCCTTTGTCTACCCAAGCGTTAGGACAATTTTTCTTCATATGCCCCTTCCTTTTGCACTTGTAACATTTCATGTTATCCAAGTACTTAGTACGTGACTTGGACCGAGAGTTGTTGTGCTTTGCTTGTTTCCGATCATCTGTCCTTCCCCGCGTCACCAACGCATCGGACGATGTACTACATTTCTCCCTCTGTCTCTGCTCATTACCAAGCAGTGCCGAAGAAACGTCCTCATATTTCACTGAATCCTTGCCATATAACAAAGTGGTGCTTAAATGGTCATAGGATTCTGGAAGTGAATTGAGCAACAAGATAGCCTTATCCTCATCTTTCATGTCTTCGTTCAAGTTTAACAAATCCGAAATCATTTTGTTAAACTCATTGAAATGCTCACTCATTGATGTACCTCTAGCATATTCAAACCGGAACAACTTCTTCTTGAGATAGAGACGATTCTCTATGCTCTTCATCATGTACTTCTCTTCTAGTATCTTCCATATGCTAGCCGCGGATTTCTCACGCATAACGTAGTATATCACATTTTGAGCTAGATGCAACTGGATAGTGCTACAAGCCTTCAAATCATACTCTTCCCATTCAACACCTGTCATCGTCGTGGGCTTAGCTACCACACCCAACAATGCCTTATGCAACTCCTGTTGGATCAAGACATCGCGCATTTGACATTGCCACATGCCGAAATTGACCAACTTTCCGTCGAATTTTTCTACGTCAAACTTTATCGCTGACACCTTTGAGGTCTTAGAAGTAGTTATCTTCAATCACCAAAGAACGTGACAAACCAACAATGAGTCAAAGATTGAAAAATATCACCTTGGAATTTTATCAAACACTTGGCGTGCAACACAAATCCCATCTTTCTCATTTTAGCCTCTGATACCAATTTGTTACGCCAAACCGCTCACAACCGAGCACGACGCAACGCGGAGGGATCTCACAAGCTCTCTTGGTTTACCGAAAGAAGAACCGACAAAAAAAAGTACACCCACAATAGAGAAATAGGAAATAAATGAACAATTGCGCAAGACAAGGTTTTACCGTGGTGTCGGCGTAAACGCCACTAATCCACACAGATGATAGCTTCTATTGATGATTGGAACAAAGAGTGATTACAAGCACACAAGAAAAAATTTCTCACTTTTTACCTCTCAAGTCTTACTTACAAGATATCTACACAAATGAGCCAAAAACTAACTAAATAAGCAAAGTGCAGTAACCATGATCGATCATGGTATACCCCATGATCGATCATGAAAGCCCTTTAAAGCCCACTGGAATTTCTGCCGACTCTATGATCGATCATGGACATACCCATGATCGATCATGGTCTACTAAAAACAAATGTGAGCCAATCTTCACAATAATGATGCAGAACAAATTATAGAATTAATGAGGATTGAGAATAACTCTAACAGCAATGAATCTCCAAGATCTGATATTCCTTTTCATTCTTCTAGTGATTCTGATAATTAGTTTCTTGGTGAAGATAATCAATCCCCTGAAGTCGCTTTAGGATTTACAAATAATTGCACAAATACCTGTAGCAACAAAAGGTTAAATATTTAACAAAAAAATGATGAAGAAGAAACACTATTAATTGATTTAATTAGTAAAATAATAGACACATAGTTAAAAAATCAATACATGAAACAATTGAAAGATTTATTAACTAAAAAAACAGAAGAAAGTAAAGTAATCAAACATAAGGAAAAACTCATTGTTAATTTCAATAAAACTTTAGAAAGATTTAAAACCAAGTAAAAGAAATTACCCTATAAAAATTAAACCAAGAAGTTAAATAAATAAATAAAAATAAAAAACTTAATAACGAAATTCCCGAATTAAGGCATGAAGTATTAAGTACATTAGCTAAGTTAAAAAAAAACTAATATTTAACTTAAAACATAATGTTTCATATAATGAAGAAAAATGTGAAACGTCTAAAATAAATGATTCAGACAATGAGGAAATCAATAGTCTAGAAAATGTACTTAATGATTTAGGAAACTCATTAAATGTATCAAAAGATAAAACTATCCCAAACTGGTATATTAATGTTAAATTGGTAATAAATAAAACTTTCAAAATTAAATTACCTGTATTGATAGATATATGAGCAGATTCAATTGCATCCAAGAAGGCCTAATTTTTACTACCTATTATGCAAAAATAACTAAAAGATTAAGCTTAGCAAATAGTAGTCAAATGAATATAAAATATAAATTATCCAAAGTTCTTTTTTGTCAAGATGGAGTTTGCTTTAAGACATTTTTTGTTTTAATTCAAAACATGACAAAAATAATAATTTTGGGACTCCTATTTATATACTCATTATATCGATTCACTGATATTATCAAAGGACTAATATCTCAACATTTAGGTTACAAGGTTACATGTGGTTTGACTGGTTTCTTTACTGTATCTAAAGAAATAGATTTGATAATAATAAAGGAACAGTCAATTTGTAAGCCATTAAATTTACTTCAATGCAAAAGTAATCATCTAAAATTCTTAAAGAATGAAGTTAAATATAAAAGAATTGAACAATATATTGTTAATCTAATGGTAACTTACAAAGTAAAATTAAAGATTCCATAAATATGTTAATTAAAGAAGTTTATTCCGACTTATCACATGCCTTTTGACATATGAAACAATATATTGTTAGGCTACCTTATGCTAAAGAATTTAAAGAATATTTAATTCCTACTAAGGAGAAACCTAATCAAATAAATAAGGAACAAATGGGATATTGTAAAAAATTAATGACTTAATAAATAAAGGGATAATTAGAAAAAGTAAATCTCATCAGTCATATCTAGCTTTCAATGTTAATTAATAAAAATTCTAAAATTGAAAGAGGAACACCAAGGCTAATAGTTAATTATAAACCTTTAAATAAGATGTTAGAATGGATAAGATATTCATGAATTACCTAATAGAAAAAATATTTAATTAACCGATTAGATCGACCAACCAGTCATTTTTAGTAAATTTGATTTAAAAAGTGCATTTTGGCAAATCCAAATTCGGGAGTAAGATAAGTATAAGTCAACTTTTACCATTCCTTTTGGCTACAGTAAATGGAATGTCATGCCATTCAGTCTTAAAAATGCCCATAGTAAATTCTAAAATATCATTAATGACGTTTTAAACCCTTTAGCCACTTGGGCAATAATATATGATAATGTACTCATCTTCCCTAAGTCAATTGAAGATAGGTATAAGTTAACTTTTACCACTCTTTTTGGTCAGAGTAAATGGAATATCATGCCATTCTCTAGTGAATTCCAAAATATCATAAATGACGTTCTAAACCCTTCAGCTACTTGAGCAATAATATATGATAATGTACTCATCTTCCTTAGTCAATTGAAGATCATTGGAAACATTTAAACTCATTCTTCAAAACCATCGAAGTCAATGGGTTAGTTTTATCCTCTACTAAGTGTCAATTATTCCAAACTAAGATTAGGTTTTCAAGTCCAATATTTAGTATAGTCAAATGCAACCTATTGGTAGAGTGATTCAATTTGTAAATAAATTTGGTGATAAGATCTTAGATAAGAACCAACTTTAAAGATTTTTTGGATCCCTTAATTACATCAGTGATTTTTACAAAGATTTGCGAAAACAATGTAAACCGTTATTTGAACGTTTGTAAAGTAATCCTTATCCTCGGACATTAAGTCATTTGTCCAAGATATTAAAAAACATGTTAAGACATTGCCTTGTCTTGACATTTCTAATCATTCTACTTTCAAGATTGTTAAAACAGATGCATTCAATATTGGCTTTGGATGAATTCTCAAATAAAAAGTCAATTATACTTTCCGCGAGCAAATTGTTTGATTTCTTTTCGGCGCATGGGATAGTACACAATTTCATATATTAAAGTGATTTATTAAACAAAAAATTTTAGTCATAATTGATTGTCAGTCAATAAAATATATTTTAGAAAAAAATGTTGAAAATATTGCCTCTAAATAGATTTTTGCAAGATGACAATCCCTTTTAAGTATTTTTGATTTTGAAATTGAATATATAAAAGCAAGTGAAAATTCAATTCCTGATTTTTTATAGAATAAAACCATGTAAATGCTTCAAGACAACCGTGGTGGAGGCCGTACCGGCCGTCGTAAAAGAGGAAGAGGAAGGATTCCCTTCCCAGCTGTACTAGCACCAATAGTTAATGTAGTCAATAGATACCAAATATTCTACCAAGTACCCAGGCCCTTTAGTTCGGTATCTACCAGTCAACCAAAAATCAATGACCTTTTTGTTATTTGTGAGGCAGAGCCACAGCCTATTAAGGTCATCCCAAATTACCAAAATTACCTAAGGTCAAGAACATAGTATGTTCCAAAACCCAATCCAGCAAACATGTTTTTTGTCGAGTCTCATATAACCGATAAAACAAACCCAATCAAACTTTCCATGCAATTCTTTCCCCAGGCATGGCATTTCACAACACGCAGCCTATACAAGTTATTAACCTTTCATAAGGATAATTTGATATCAACAGAGTCAATCCAGATTAAAATGATACCTGGTAGGATTAATACATTCAAAAATAATTTATCATTTCATTTACATTAAAAAAGATTATTCCAATGTCCCAGCAGAACTGCAGGAGTTCTCAGGCCATGAAAGTCATTTTTGCTATTATGATGACATATAATCGTGGATGAAAAATTTCCTTTATCAAAATGAAACCTTTAGTCATTCGTGGTTTCTCCAATTTGACGACAAATTCAAGAGCAAATTCTTAATATGGTTCCTCAGATAGTGGGAACAGCATGGACCAATAATAGATCTTTTACTATAATCACTCCAAACTCAAGTGGTTTATTTCAGTCAAACTAAATATCAAACAGGAACAATCCATGCTCCTATATTATTGTTATTTATCAGTAAATATAAGGTCCCTTGGATACTCAAATGGCAGTATCATTTGACCTCTCCGGTTAAGTCAATTACGGCTCAGTCATCAGCAGAAATGCCCAAGGCATTCATTAGTCAAGTCAACCAATTTGATGTAGTTACCAGATAATTCTTCATCAAATGGAGGGATAATTTTAGGCTTAGAAGGAATTTCCCATTCCCCTATTTTCAGCCCAAACCTCTATTGCCAACACATTCACTCCATTAACAATTAAAGCCCCAAAGCCCAAGGACAAAACCAAGGCATCCAGTAGCAAGTCAAGCAAATCAAAGTCAAGCCCAACGATGTCTATTGATATAAAAAAAATCAAGAAATGCTCCAACTCAGAATTACAAATGCTTGTAAAGCACTAAACGAAAGAATTGGCTAGTTATGTGATGATGAAAAAGACAAAGCAAAATCATGTCCACCATCACCCTAGTCATCAGGCCAAGGGTCAATCTCCAATAAACACCATGTTGTGAGCTATTTCAAGATGGTCGAGGCCCATTTGCATAATTGCAGTGTTTTTAGTCACTATTTGAAAAATAATTTATCCAAGAAAAGATAACACTGAATATTATGTCTATGGATAACAGCTAACCAATCATGTTTCTATTGCTCCGCTAAACATAATCAATAATTAACAATGCGACAACTTTGAATAAAAGAAAAATTACTATTTATGAATAGTGATTGAAAATTGTAAAAAGTACGTGAATAGTACCCGCTGACAGCACTATTCAAACAATAAAAGTACATTTACTATTCCGACAAATCACTATTCATCTATAGTAAAAGAACTTTTTTATTCACAATTAATCAAAAGTTACATAGTTATGCCCCGCATGATTCTATAGTCTAGATTTTAAAAATAACTATAAAAAGGTACAAGGCTTTAGCTTTAGGCATGTCTTCTACCCATTTTACAAGAAAAAATTTCTTACTCCAGAGTTTTGTTTTATTGTATTTAGATTTTAGTAAGATTTTATATTTGTAATTTTAAAGTCATGATTCGAGCATTGAGTTCATAATTATCTCAGTAATTTCATTGTAGGTCAAAATTTTATTTTATTTGTAATTTTATTTTTAAAATTAATAATTTAATCAATTAATCATTCATTCAATTAACCTATGTATATCTGCGCACTCCTACATTTTCATATTAGCTTCCTGGGCCTTCGCCTTATGATTATAAAGATCATCTTCACCAAATTTCATCAAAAAAAAATCAACCGAGAAGTGGGTTAATTACATAATTAATATATATACATTTCTAGACATTGAATATTTAGATGTTTAGTTAACTCACTTTCTGTTTGAGTTTTATAATGAAATTCGGTGGAGATGATCTACTTTTAATAAAGATCATCTCCACTAAATTTCATGAAAATATTATTATGTTTTACCCCTTGAAATTGACGGTTCTTAAGAAAAGGGGACTGATATTTATATGAAAAGATAATGTAAGTAGTTTTGTATGTAAAAATAACCAGGAGAAAAATAGACTTCTTCCCACCAACTTTGGTCTAGAATTTGAAATTTGGGTGTGTAACAAAACTCCTATAGTCTATTCAGGACGATAAAGAACAATTTGTGTACGCGCTTGTAATTCAACGAAGACATCAAAGATCTAGGATGTTGTGTTAAAGGATAGCTGACCCAAGTTAGGACGAGTGAAACTAGAGCCTTTAGCCTACCTGTTAATTTGCTACATGTAATTGCCGGTTGGTTAAGTGAGAGTTGGAGGGATGGTAAGTTTACATGTCCACTACCATACAAGATTGAATTTTGACAACTAGGCATACGCATTGGGGAACCGCTTATGGTATATTTGACTATATATCATGGGCTGTACATTTGTTTTATTAATTTACTATAAAATGAGTAGTTATGTGAGTGTCTGGGTTGTTCCAATAGTGTAAAACTTTGGAAGTGAAGAGTTTAGGTTCGAGTCTCACAATTGTAAGAGCAACTTTAATTCTTTTACGATCTATGATATCAACTCTCTTATTACGAGGACAAGGAGTATGCCAGACTCTAAGAGAGGAGGGGGGATTACTAAGGTGCATGAACTTTGACCGGAAGAATGATTGAAATGAGAATAAATTAAACTAGAAATTAGGTAGAAGGTCTTACTACACATTGATTTTTACCAAAACTCCAATGAATAATATTTTTTTGAATGAAGGGCCTATTTTTAATTGGTAATTAGTGTAAGAGGCCTATTTTATTTTATATTTTAAATGAAGGTATTTGAATAAATTTAAATATCATTTAATTAATAAAAACATGTTATATATTACCTAAATTACCCCCTCTTTATGAAATTTGCACAAAAAATATGAATATTGTAGTGAAATATGGACTGCAATATGAACTTTGCACTAGAAATATGGACTGCAAAGTTCACATTACAGTAAAATATGGACTGCAATATGAACTTTGCACAAAAAATATGGACTGCAAAGTTCATATTGCAGTAAAATATGGACTGCAAAGTTCATATTGCAATGAAATATAAACTGTAAAGTTCATATTGCAATTCATATTTTAATGCATATTGGTATTTTTTAGTTTATTTTAAGGGTTGGGATGTCATTTTATAATGAAAAAAAAAACACATGTCATATTATTAATAAAATAAAAAATAGGCCATTTATTTACAAAAAAATTATTCATTGGTTTTAGTGTGAAAATCTTTCTCTAATAAGAACTTTTTTTAATTGTCCCTAAATTAAAAGTACTTTAAAGGAATCGATGCCTTTAAAAGATATTAATTTCACATTATAGACTTTCTCAATTTGAATTTAATTTTATCTCATATTAAGAATCAAGTTAGATGTAATCTTTTTTGCAGGAAATAAGAATCCAATATATATAGCTCGTGAGATTTTAACCTAACATTTCTAAATTTAAGTGAATCTATTTTATCTTTTTAACAAATGGTATAGATACGCCTAGTGATCGATTAGAGAAAAAAGGAAAAATAAGGTTTATGTGATTCGAATATGAGCCAGAGGTGAATGTGCTTGTTGATGTTTGTTGTGAAAGAACATGAGCCATTCCTTAGGCGGAGGGTCAATTTCGGATGATTCCTGGCAAGTATACTGCCCAGTGCGCATCAATTTGGAATTCAATCTTTCCTGGAAAGCCTTTGTTTGCAAGAGAATATTAAAAATAAAATAAAATATATTAAGTTGGTTTGAAGGAACAGTTTTATGGCATGAAATAAAATACGGAAATACTTTTGTAATAAAATCTTTTATTTTACGACAAATAAGTACTATTTATTTACTTTTCATACAATTCAGTAAAAATTATTTTTATAACAAATTGTTCAACTTCTTAATATTTTTTCACAAAATTCAAACAAAATAAGTATAATAAAAATGAGAAATATATAAATTTTCGTTGATTGAAACTTTATATTATTATATTATTAATTTTTTTTTATAATTTTTTTTTTCTTTATTTATCAGTCAAAATATACTATTTTTATTATTATGATTAAAGGATAAGCTATAGCTTTCTTTTTGAGAGCATAAAGGAAGAAAAAGAGTTGAACAAAAAAGGCGTGGTCCCACCACACCACCCTGGCATCCCTAATTAATTTCCACGTTCTCGCCTTTATCCTCATTTCCCCCTTGCAGAAAAATAATTACACTTTTTCACACTGATCACACACACCGAGTCACCGAAGACCAAACTCTACTCTCTTCCATAATTTACATCGATAGATATATATATATATATATAGAGAGAGAGAGAATAGAAAGTTAAAGAGGCAGAGAAAAGAAGAAGAAGAAGAAATGTGCTGCGGAGACGGAGATTGCAGGCCTTTAGGCTTTTTACTGGGCTTGCCCTTCGCCTTCCTCTCCCTCCTCATCTCCATCGTCGGAATTGTCGTCTGGATCGTAGGGTAATTCCTTTCTCTCTCTACATATATATTATGTATTTAATTTTTTATGTTAAAGGGCTTGTGGATGATTTACAATCAATCAATTTATGGATTTCACTCCTCTGCCTTACTGTTCTGTTCAATTTTGTTGGAGGGATTCGGTTCGAGATTTTAAAAAAATTGGATATTTTTATGAAACTGAGTAGAAATCATCTTTATCAACAAAATTTTATAAAAAAATAAAATTTTGATATATATATTTATTTTTGTCCATTAAAATTTTATATGATCATTTCAATTAATTTTGAATTAGGTGGTGAAAATTGAAAATACTATACGTGAAATTATACATAAAAATTCAAATGAAGTCATTTGAAAAAACAAAATAATAATAAAATTGCCTAGTGTCTACATCTGATGTTGATTTCTCTTTACAAAATTTTCTAAACATTTCATAAACTAGAATTAGATTACTTATAAATATACAAATTTGCAATTAATTAAACAATTTATGCAAATAAACTTAGCCTAATGGATGATGTGGAAAATTTTGTGTGTGTATATATATATAGGTTGTTGTTGAGTTGCATATGTCCGTGTTGCTTTTGCGTGACGGTGTTAGTGGAGCTGGCACTGGAGTTGATCAAAGCCCCTCTTCATGTCATGGAGTGGTTTACCTCTCAGATTCCCTGTTAATACCTTAAATATGTAATTATTTCCCCTCTCTCTTCCCATTCAATATTAATCCTTTGTGTAATTTATTGTGTTTAGCGTTTGATTTCACTGTACTTTTAGATGCAATTAAACAAATGCTGATTAGTTTTTTCTATGTAATTCTTACTCTAGAAAATCGATTTAACATATAGCTATAATTGTCTTGATATTTGTGCAATATTAAACTTTGTAAAATGAATAGGCTGTATCTATCGCCAAAACAAGTGTGGCGCTAATAACACGCACAATTTTACTTAGTAATATTTCGTCTCCTTTATTTAGTACAATAGTATTAAGCATATGTACATTATTTCGGTGCAATAAGACCAAGCTATTGTTGGGAACAAAAAAATACACTAGCTTAGTCTTATTTTGTTTTTGAACAACTTGTACTTAGAATGATTCGAATACGGGATCTCACGCTAAATAGATCAATCCCTTACACAGACCTAATAAACCCCTAGGGCACCCTATAGGGTTAAACTGGCTTGGTCTTATTGCACCAAGGTAATATACAATTGTACATACTCAATGCAATAAGAATGAGCTAATGTTAGAATATTGAAAAATGTTTTGATGTGTGTAATTAGTGCCGCCTTTAAATTTTTTACAATTTTAATAGAATACAATACTTTTTCACTAACGTCGAGTATGTGCACATTACTTCGATATAATGAGGTTGAACTAGTGTCAAAATATTAGTGTGTTTTAGTGTATATAATTAACACCCCCTCAAAACAATAATGTCTTTACTTAAGTACAATATTATTTTTAGTGTTATTTTTAAAAATTGTATTATATATTTTTAAAATTATACATTACAACAGAAACCGGGGTAGAAACGTGCCGTCAACGAAAAAGATTTACCAACCTTAGCCATTGACTTAGAAAGATACCAATTAGCTGTCCCAAGTCTTGGATCTAAAGCAAGGCAATTAGGTCGGTTTATGAGCGAATAATAAAGTAAATAATTAAATCTTTTAAGTATTTATTTTGACTCAAATTTCACAGGATTCCTGTCTTCCTTATAGATGTTTATATTTACCAAACCCAACACTAATATTTGCATCGTATTCTTGTCATTGGCCCTGTAGAAATTAGCCTCTTCCTCCTCCCATTATGTTAAAACAGTTCCAAAGCCCTGAAATTGAGAACAACATTGGTTCCAAAGCTAAGGTGCAACATGTAATAAAAGGATTGGGTCACCCTTGCTCATACGTTAAGAGAGAAATGAGCGTCTGATTTTACTGTCTGAATTTGATTATCGCTCCTGGAATTTGAAATCAGAACTTGGTGGAATCCAAGTCTTGTCTGAACTTGGTGTTACTCCTCACTGAAAAGGTTTTAACTTCTCTGAAGGTGAAATGAACTTAGCAGCCTTTGAGGTATACCCGTCAAAATATACACCAAACCACTACCAAGAAAATCTAGAGAAAAAAAACCCAAATGTATTTATTTCAAAGTCAAATACAAAAAGCAAAAACCCTTTTCTTCATTCTACATCAACCACCCACCCACCACACAAAACACCCTTGCATAGCAAAATGAACACCACCTAAACACACAAAACACAGTCAAATCGCCCTTGCTACTGCCTTTTCTTTCCCATATCCTGCTCGAATTTGTCTCCATAATCCCCTTCCTCTCCGTATCGTGGCTGACCCACTATGAAATGGGTTGTAGTTTGTCCAATTTCAGCAATGGTCTCCTTGATCGCACTCAATACGCTCCCTCCCCCTCCTTCTCCCACTTCTTCCTTCCCTTCATGTTCCTCTGGCACCGCAAAGAACTTTTCTACTTTCTCAACTGGTTTCTCTACCATTCTCTCCATAGTACTTCCTGCTGCGTGATCATCCTTTTGCATAGTGCTTTCTTGCTTCTCCATAGTACTTCCTTGGCCTTGGCTTTCACCCTACACAAACGATGTATGAGTGACAACCTTTATTTCCTTTATCAAAACTTAAAAATGAATCATATCTCACAATTCTATCCATTTTCAGACATGAAGAATATTCGTATCTTATAATAGTCTACAATACACGTGGACATGATTGCATTCGAAATTCTACTCGAGATTCCACTTTCTACAAAAAAGAATCAAGGAAATACTGTAACCAGTAACCAAATCAGTTTCCGGTTTCTCAAAGCAACACTAGATAGTTTTACAGAATTATAAACATTGTGCTCTTCCAAGATAACATAGCCCTACATTAGCAATTTCTGCTTCGATAAGGGATTAACCAAAGCTTCAGCGGAGTATAACTAAACTGGTAGGTTCCTATCTTCCAAAATTAAATGCACGAGTATTTACTCACTGAATTTCAACTTCCTTGAGTACTACAAGTGATATTTGAATAACTAAGAACAATATAAGAAAGGGCAGAAGAATTATAATCTCGCCTTCGATTGAGTTGACTTCTTGGCTTCCAATTCCTTTTGAGCCTCAGCCTTTTTCCTAGCCGCAAACTCCTTTGCACTCTCTTCAGTTGCAACCACAGCATCCTTTGCATGAGCCAACTTCTCGCCCGCATAATCTTTAGCACTATACCCCACATTGGCCACCACATCTTTCGCTGCCACCGCCTTTTCACCAGCAAATCCCGCCGCAGTGGCGGTAGCGCCGGCCACCGCCTTTGTTGTATCCACCGCCTTACCTAAGGTATACTCTGCAGCCCCCCAACCGGCCACCACTGCCTTGTCTTTCACCACTGCAGCCACCTTCCCAGCATGCCCAACCACCCCCTTGCCCCCCTCCACTGTCACATCCTTTGCAGCAGCCGCTTTTTCACTGACATAGTGGGCAGTGGTTTCGCCTGTGGAGGCCACCGTGTCGTTGGCTAGCGTGGCCTTTTGTAGAGCAAAATCTTTGGCCTGGGCGGTTTTTTCAGCTGTGGTCTTGCCCACATTTGCTAGGGTGTCCTTGGTGGTGGCATACCCTTGCTGACCCTTCTCGAGGGCGGTGTCCTTAATGGCTTGACCTTTCTCGGAGGCGATTTCAGCAGTTGTTTGAGCCCCTTGTACAACTGTGTCTTTTGCTTGTGCACCCTATATTTAAGAAATTGATAAAAAAAAAAAAGAGAGGAAGAGGACAAATTATGTATGGCTATTGTTCTTTTTATTAAGGAGAATAAACTACCCCAATGGTCCTTAAATTATTCAATCGGTCTCACTTTGATCCTTAAACAAAAAAAACGCATCACTTAGGCGCTTAAACTATTGACCGTGTCTCACCTTGGCCCTCCCGTCATCTTTTTTGGTTAAATTGGACGAACTCAAGGATAAAAATGTCATTTTTCAATAAAGAAAATGAAAAAAATAGTTTTAGAGAACCGCTGACGGCCAGCCACGACGCCATCGAACCACCACTTCATTTTCTCTATCTACCTCTCTTCTTCACTTTTTTCTTCTATTTTATCTCTCTAAATAAATATATATATGTATATTCTATACCCAAATCATGCCTACACCTAAAGTATACCCAAATATATATATAGTTCTTGATTTCTATTAGCTTTGATGGAAGTGGCCGGAGTGTAGGTGGAGATGGTGGTGGCGGAGGTGGCCAAAGGTGGTTTGAACAGAGGTGGCGAGGTGGTGGGTGGAGGTGGCCGGAGGTGGTGGGTGCAAGTGGAGGAGAATAGTTTACATATATTATGTATACATACACATGTGTATCGTGTGTGTACATATATATAGAGAATTTTTATATGGAAAACTTCCTTTTATTTGGTTTGGGATTTTAGTATTGATTGGTTTTGATTTGCTTTAATAAAGTTTTGTATCATGTTTAAATTGTTGGGTTCGGTTAGTTAGGACTTAATTGTTGAGGGTTGTTTATAAGATGTTTAATTTGATGTTGAGTTATGATTTAAGAAACCAAATTTCTTGATCCATAGTAGTTACAAAAAAGATTTGAACCCAAGGGTGGATATTTGTACCATTATTACCATACAAATCCGTACCATTGCCAAAGTGTACCGAACTTTGGTAATGGTACACTACCGATCGGTATATGTACCGTATCGAAATAGTATGGTACGGTATTAGTATTGAAAATCAATACTGATAGTATATTGTACCAAACTGAAATTTTGGTATATGCCCTGATATACCATACCGTACCAATTGTACCATTAATACCAAATAATATTTCTTCTAAATTTTAATACCAAATAGTATTTCTTCTTTCTCCCCATCTTTTAACTCAATCTTGTGCTTTGATTAGTATGAACTCTTTCATGATTATATATATAATTAGTTTTGTTCTTACGTTTAGGTAGTTTTTGTTTGACCAAAAATCTCCTTAATTGTGGGATTAAAAAGTAGAAACCTTTACCCCTTTCTGTTATACACTTATATTCCAGACCCTTCTCGATTTAAGAATATGAGATGGTTTTGCCTAACTTTATTTTCTTTTTGAACTAATATATATTTTGTTGCAGCTTGACTATAGGATATTATAAATTTATTATCCTATTGGAATTTCATTTAAATCGTGCCTCGCTGATTTTATGAGGAACGATTATTGAGACTATGCTTACTAATAACTACTTCTATAGCATTTGAAATAAACATAATTGTAACGATTAATTTTTGTTTCAGCTAAAAATGTTATTAATTGGTTATAATTAAGAACAAGTATATAAGTAGGATTATGCATTAATACACTGCATATATTAACTAGAATTAGGAAACAAATTTAAGGATAATTTTCAAAGCAATAATAAAATAGGGCAGTGCTATCTTGTGTGTTAATTATCCCTAAAGTGACCGACCAGCTTTTGCTAATAGTGATAATTAATAATGAATTAATTATCCCCAAAGTGACTTGCTTTTATTTTTGTTTAAATTGTGATTAGGCATTTTCAATTTCTCTAATTAAATTTTATGATTATAGTCAATCATTTAAGTAATTCAATTGCAATTTTAATTTCTCTCTTTTTTTTTGCATGAATATAGTTTATTCATTTGAGGCAAGAGTAAGAAGAACAAGCATATAAAAGAAGGATATCAACAGTTTTCCTTATTTGTATTTTGTTGCAAAAGTCCTCTATTTTGTGTTATGTGCCCACGGTTGGAAGTGGTTTCAAAAAGCCTACTAGTTTTTTTTTTTCCCTTATTTGTATTTTGTAAGCTTGATTTTTTTTTTGTAATCTACCTATCATACCAAATTTTTTAGTATACCGAATTTGGTACACTAAAAATTTTGGTATAATAGTGATAATAGATTTTGGAGAACCAAATTTTTGGTATGGTACATAGTACATTTGGTATGATACATTATTGTACCAAATCCACTCCTATTTGAATCAATGTTTAAAACAATAAAACCAATTTTATGTTGAACCAATTTAGTTGAATTTTAATTGAAATAAAAAAAATACCCATGGAAAAAAAATGATAGAAGGGCTAAAATAAGTCACGGTCAATAATTTAAACGCTTAAGTGACAGCATTTTTTTTGTAAGGACTGTTATGAAACTTGAGTGAATAGTTTAGTTTCCTCTATTAATGGATCAACAAATTGGATTCTATAGCAGTCGCCAAAATTTGTTGAGAACAATTTGAAGGTAGAATTTCTACTAACCTTCGCGGCGGTATATTCCACCACAGGACGGGTAGATTGTTTGACATTTTGCAATGCGGAGGCGCCCAGCTCCTTTGCCTTGGCAGCGTACCGCTCCTCGGCAGCCCTAATGGACTCCATTGAGTTTTGTTGTGCACTTTGTCTATACTTTGAAATTTCTTCTAGTGAATGACCCTCTCCCCCCTCCCACTCCCCACCACCACCACCACCACCACTTTCTCTCATTAGCTTGTTTGAAGTTCTATCCTTATCCTTGCCGCCGCCGCCGCCACCACCAGCTTCTTTCCCTTGCTTGTGTGAACCTCTCTCCTCACCACCCTCCGCTTTCTCCCTTTCCACCTCAAATTTCCCCTCACTTTCAAACTTCCCTTCACCCTTCTCTCCCCTTCTTTTCTCTTCTTCTTTCTTCACAACCATATTCATATTCCTCTCCTTATCCCCATAACTCCCACTCTTCCCCTCCTCTTTCTCTCCCTGCCCTTTGCCGTCACCGCCACCGCCACCACCACCACCTAATTCATGTCCCCCAACTTTATCAACAAGTGACTCAAACTGAGGCATCTTCTCTTCATCTCCACCTCTCTCCTTCACAACGAGTGCCTCAAAATGACTAGTCATTTTAGGCACTATATCTTTCTCCACTCTTATCTTTCCCTCATCATTCTTGTTCTCTCTCCTCACTTGCTCCGACGCCATTTCTTCTTTTCTTCTCTTTTTTGTATGGTACCTCAAAATGGGTTGTGTGTTTAGTTATCTTTCCTTTGTTTCTGTGCACTACAAAATACATACATTTGTGTATATATAGGTAGAAGATAGAGATGAAATAGTAAGGAGAAGGTTACAAGAAAGAAATGGAAATGGCGGTTTGAGATGGATGGATCGGAGATGAGTTAATTGGTGGGCATGTGTTGGATTATTTAGTGCAACGTGTCGGAGTTTGAGAGAGTCCAGGTTGATGCGTCAGCAGTCAGGCTACATTGGGTTCTATACACGTGTATATGGACCCACTCCAGATTATGCACACGTGTCATCAACCTAGACAGATTAATGTACTCTAAAGATATCTAGGAACGTGCTGCAAAATTGCACAAAAATAAATCGTGTGAAAAGGATTTCAGGGTGCTGCTACTATCTAGTTCTACGTAAAAATTATCTGTACATTAGTTTCTATCCAAAAATATAAGTATGAATTGTATTTTTAATAATTGATCATGATAAAATTACTGTATTTAAAATTATTATATAGTGTGGGAGTACCGCTTTCATTTTTATTGTAAGCGAGTTTGAAATAAATTTTTAAGAGCATATATATAAAATAAATTTGTGTTGTAACACTACTTAATCAATTAACATTTATTTTCCCTTCAATAAGAATCTAAAATTAGATTAGGATAATCGTTTGTACTAAATTATTATATTTGATAACGTAAATAATGTATCAATTTAAAATGGAAGACGTAAAATTATTTAATCCCAATAGTTTAGGCCATCTTTTTATTTGAAATGTCTTGAGTTAATACTACTTTTTCTTTTTGAAAGGTTAGTGTGTATCAATAGACTTGAGGAAAGAAGGCATATGGTAGACTTATTGGTAGTGTCATGTTGTCACTTTGAGCTAAGAGGGGAAATATATGAAATTAATTTTTAAATTTAGCAATCAAGAAGTATAAAGAATTTTAAATTATTAATTATGTTTAAGTAGTGACCAACTACATATTATAATAAGGCGAATTATTTTTAAATAATAAAATTGTATAAAAGGATAGGGATTGGCATCAGATTTAATTTGATGGTTCGATCAGTTTGATGTCGATTTTATGATATGGCAGCAAATTCGATCTAACACACCTTACCAATCTAGTCCAATTCAATTAAACACTGAATTGTATAGATTTCAATCTGATCCGATTCAATTAAAAATTAAGATATGACTAATACATAATAGACAAGAAAGAGAGCCAATATACCCACTAGAATAATGTTATTGGCTTATTGTCTATTAGTCTTCTACACCACCTATTTCTTCTTTTCCTTTTGTCCAAAACTATAAAATGCAATCCAAATAAAATAAATAATGATACTGCTTACTTATAGGTTTAGTACACGCGTTCTTATATTTTTGTCCAAACTCTAAAGTTTAAGTTAAACCCCTTTCCTTTTCTTTTGGCCACCAATCAAGTGAAGACACGTGGTATACAACAAAAATTTTCTAAAAAAAATGTTGGTTCTGTTTCTAGAGTACCCAAAATCAAAAACTGATCCAATTTTTTTTGGTTTTCAAAAATTAGATCCAATCAAATCATGTGGAAAATTCAGAAAAAAATGGATTGCGTTGCATTAAATTGGATTGGTTGGTTATTTCGATTTGAATTAGATTGTGCCCACTCCTATACAAAGATAAAAATGTTTGATAGCTGAGATCGAAAAATGATTTTTCAAATATTGATTGTGTTTTTGTCATAGATTGCCAGTAGAAGTATTCTTAAATTTAACAATCAAGTAGTAAAATATCATATAGAGACAATTTCATACGGGCTCAAGGCCCATCACGTGACCTGCTCAATTTAACAATTTAATGGGCTGGTTGGCTTGGATATATTTCAAGGTCCATGTCCATGGGACATAATAAGCTTCCTTTTTTTACTCAATACCCTAATGAAATGGCGCATTATAATGGTAAGACTTGAACTTAAAATCTCATGTATCGAGCCTTTAAATAATACAACACGATGTGTTTTAAAGTTGTATTAATATGAGCTACAATCACTCGCTAGGCCAAAATTTGCAATTTGTGTTTCCTAAAATAAACTCTATTCTCCGAGCCAGAAAATTAATTCTAATACATCGCCGTGAAGTCAAAGTGAGACTTTGTAACTTGTAACTTATAATTAAGATTAGAACAAGCTACTAAAAATTAATCGATCCCTCTCAGTTGATGAAAATGGATTTTTCTGAATATGAGAAGAGTAAATGCAATATTAAATTTTTAAAGGGCCAAACAAAATTAAACCAAACACGTTGGAAAACAGGAAAGAAGTTAGAAGATTCAAAATGTGGGCAACCTTTCATGCCCAAAAAATAATCAAATGCCTTTACAATTGAATCATCACCTCTTTTATTAGGCAACTTACACAATTGAAAATAATAATAGCAATACTGCGTTTACCGACTTTATCAACCGGATATTCATACAAGATGAATTGAGGTATTGTACACTTTCAGAATGTACAACTCATTAATACGCTTGGTACAACTATCCGGTTGATAATAGCCATAAGAATATATATTTTTCTCTCAATCAAAAGAGGGAAGCATAGAGAAGTTGATTCCAAGTATCGGGCAATCCAGGAAGGCACCAATGGCTACAGTCTAAACCCTTGTGTCCCCCGCTGTAGAAGGAGGGGTGCGCGTCTTTTCGGTACTGCGATAGCGCCGTGACATCCAACAATGTGACGGGTTTCTTGATCCTGCTTAAGACTTTGTTCACTACAATTGTTGCCACTGGTGTCCCTGCCGGATACCTTAAACCAAAGAAGGGTTGTGATTCACGGCTGCATGATTTTGATGGATTTCCCCAATCTTTACCCCTGTTTTAAAATGTTTGTCAATTATAATATGTCACCCATAGGAAGATAGAGTAAAAAAAAAACAAAATAGAGTAGTAGAAAGTTAAATCTCACGACCTAGTTCTTTAAAAGTGGTAAAAATTATTTTATAGGTAAATTTATGGTATGTACGGCTGTACTATATATATATATATAATTCGGCTATGGTACAAACTATTAACATACAAAGAGACCTTTTAGGCTCCGTTGATTGCAAGGTGGAAAAGGAAAATAAATAGAGTTAGTTTTGATGAAAAAATGGAAAAAAAGTTTGAGTGATAGTGGTGATATCCTCTTGATTTTTAAGTTTTTCCATGAAGAAATTTTCTTTGTTTGGTAATGAGTAAAAATTTTCCACCAAAAAATTTTCTTTGTTTGGTAATGAGTAAAAATTTTCCACCAAAAATATTGAAGGATGGATGATATATACTCATAAAATGAATAACATCTTTCACCTTATTTTCTATCTTTTCACACAAACTAACTAAAATTATTTTTCTTTTCTATTTTTACAATCAAACGGAGCCTTAGTGACTAACTTTCATCGCCAAAATCTTGAGAAAAATTCTTTGTGACAAAAAATTATTGCCAAAATATAAGTAGAAGATTAAGAAGAATGTACTTACTCATAATGAGTGGGCGAGACGCCTTGAAAGAATACTCTAGTTTTTGAAGGATTAACATTGAGGTTAATCCATCTAGCCCATGTGGTTAACCCTTTGTAGAAAGCCACCAAACGGTTCATATCCTTATGCAATGTGATCCCTTCTTGTATATAATCCCATCTGTTTACATAATTGATCAAACTTTTACAATATTATTTTAATTAAATTGATAATGAAAATATCTTTTTTGTACGTATTTTGAGCATATTACATCTTCTTCATTGCGTATTATAGTTTTATAAGAAAATTTCAATCTTTTTTCAAATTATATTTTGCTATAAATTTCATTACACAATTAATCATATCAAATATTTCCTATAAATTTTATTTCAACAAAAGAAAGATAAAAGGGAGAAATTAATCTTACGGTTGACTGCTTTCTTTGTGTGTCCACCAGTGCCACGTGTTGAAAATCAGCATGTCCATTCCTCTCCAGTAATTGCCATTTCGGATTGAATCCAACTTTAAAACCCGACCCGCTTTTTCGTTAACAAGATCTACAAGATATGGTGTACGATATAGTAATAACTTAACTCCATAGTCCTGTAAGTGAAAGACAAAAAAATTCAAGTACATGAATTGCTAGTAAAAAAAATTCTACTAGATAATTCAAAAGATAACGTTTATGTAATTAGGCTAGAAAGAAGAATTTTCTCGCTTTAGTAAAAAGAATGAATTTCTATTTAGATGAGTAAATTAATAAATTATTTTTTAAAATTTTGTAGAAATGATCTATATTATGAATAGATATCTCCACCAAATTTTATAAAAAAATTCAATTTAAAAATAACTTAGATGATCAATAAAAATTTCAACAGTTAATAATGTGCATATATATTAATTTTTTAATACACCAACTTTTAAATTAAGTTTTTTTTTTTTTTTTATAAAATTTGATAAAAACTATCTTAATGTATAAAGGATCTAATAATATATGTTGTTTTAACCGCGAATTATACCTTTTGAGGAATTTAATATATGTTGTTCAAAATTTAGCAACTTCATTGATATCCAACATGTTGACTGTACTGTCCACCCAGCCTATCACATGTCACTTAAAAAAATTGTACTAAGTTAGGTGGTCCTGTATTCCCATATTTACGGAATTTAACAAATAAATTATATGACATGACATCCCATAAATGCCCTTTTTGATATTCTCATAGATGCTCAAGATCTCTAAGAAATGATGTATAATATTGTGTTAAAATATGGCTATTAAAGCAAATTAATTAGATATTATTATTTATATGTATAGTCTGTTTCTGGTGCGGATCAATTTGTACGGACTAATTAATTTTACGATGGTTTTTCGTCATAAAAACATTGGAAGAGTGTTTTTTATAATGCAAAACTGTCATAAAAAAGATCAATCCGCACCTGAAATTTTTTGTGTATATATATATAATTTTTTAATTTTACAACTATCAGAATAATAGATGGATACAAAACTATCTTAATAACCTTCTATGTACAAGGTGGTTGTTAAAGTAAATATGATTGATTATGAACATAAATGTTTAAAATATTCTCTTTTTTTTTTGTACAAACAATAATATCGCAATGTAACTTTTTTATACAATCCAATATCACAGCGTACAACAACTACAATAAAGAGTGGTTAGACACGACACAAGATTAATAAATATCGGAAAATAAATATAAATGCAATTTAGAAATAGCATCTCTTAAGAATCTATGTTTAAAATTTCCACGCAAAAAGCGTCTTAAGTTGAAGGGGGAAAGTCCTATGAATGCCATGTGGTCACGTCACTTTGCTTGCATTCCCCAGAACAAAAAAGTGCCCCCAAGAAGATTTCTAGTGTTCTACAGCCATGCAATATTTATTTATTTTCTTAAAAACAAATTAATAATTTCTTTATTTTAAATTGATAATTTAAAATAAGTTCAAAATATTTTCTTAAAAATATATATAAAAAAAAAGTATAAAATTTATAAGGAAAATGTAAAGAAGAAGAATGTGATTAAATTATTGACAATGAAAACAGACAAAAAGAAATAGGTTTGTCAAGTCGTTTTCATTGTGTCTTGTAATCTTCTAAAATGACAAAAATCATTAATTAATTGTACTAAAAATACTTTTTTTTTCCTAATTTAAGAATTTTTCAAAGCACTTTTTTCATTTAATAATTAATATACTTAGTTTTGCAATCCTGCACTTTAAGTAGTTTAGATTTGTTGGATTTGAATGCTTTTAAAGTAAACAAATAAAAAAGGACTCATAGCATTTTATTACTGTATAGTCTGTATTATTAACTATTAAAATACAATTAATCAAATATTTGATACGTCATTCTTCGCATACTAATTTATTATTTATCACTGAAAAACTATTCATTTATAAACAAAGGAGAGAAAAGAGGAGGACAGGTTAATTAATGAGGGATTATATATATATATATTCTTAAAATTTAGTACATCTCAAAGAAAATAAAATTAATTGATCTTAATTGATACATAAAAATAATAAGTAATATATAGATATATAAACACAAAACACAACAACGTTTGACTTTATATCATAATCAAATAGATTGAATTTGCAGTTGGCAAGAAACTTGCTTTATGTTTTGCCCTAGCTTTAATTTCTCAAAATTTTGTTGTTCCTATTATTGAATTTTTTACCTTTTCTCTTCAAACCAACTCTAATTAATATCCTAAAATATTTGTGCACCAATCTTGATTTTTTCATCTCGTTTTTGCCCTAACATATGCTTTTTAAGTTATATTATAGTAAAAAAATTTAACATTAAATATTTTAATATAGTTGTTACCGATAAACAAAAAACTATTTGCGTAGCTTATAATGACGACGATTATTTATTGTAGACTGTTTAAATTCCTTTTATACATTAATACATTTGATTATAAAGTTTGAAAAAAACAAAATTAGTTGTTATAAAAAGCCACAAAAAAGAAAGTGATTTGATAAGACTTCCAATCTTTTCCTTATTCTTTTCACACAAGTTTTTTCAGTCATTATTCGAAGACTTTGAACTCCACGGAAAACCGAGAAATAAGAATGTATATCACAATTATTAACCTTATTTTCAATATCCCGTAGAAACTAATTATTATTTTTAGCGTGTTTCTAACTTTGCAATCAAACACATTTTAATAGTATAAAAATTTTAAATTGAAAACACAAAAGCAGAAGTGCGGGGTTACTGCGGCCAATTTTTTTTCAAATGAATTTGAAATTAAAACTAAAAGGTACAATTAGCAAAAAGCATGAAAAAGCATGGCCAACAAATTAAGATCTAAAAGAACTTTACCTTCCCAAAAGTTAGAGAAAAAGAAAAGACATAAATGCATGCTTAATCATTTTTTTCACCAAAATTTCTACAAAAATAAACTGACCAAGTCACTTTGTGGAATACTGCTTTAATTATTAACACAATTATTTAAATTAATACATGTATTATTACTCGAATAAAAATATATGTAATAGTGTAAGGAGAATTGAAAGTAATTAATTACTTACCACAAATGTAATTTGAGAGAGGGAGCCACTCTTTACAACTGTGGTCTTAGCATTGGGAACCCATGAGTGAATCATGCAACTTAGGGATTGCCACATGTTGAAACTCAGTGAGTCACCCACAAACATTATTTTCTTCCCCCTCCATTTCTTTAAGAAAAGCAACCCATTAAACCTGCATAATTAGACTACTTAAGGTTAGAGAAGGACAATATATATTAACTAGGTTTAAAATGGAAGCCGTGAATTTTACCGCGTAACTAAATAGTAGTACATGCATATAATATTTACTTTACTTACAAACTTTAAGGATTTGACGAATGTAGAACAAAAACAAGTCTTTGGATGGATTATTAGAAATTGATAAAAATGATTAAATTTTCAAAAAGAAAATTGTAACTTTGGCAATCTTTTTTGGGAAAAAAAGAACTTGGTGCAGGTCTGACTAGAAGATCTAAATCTGAGTGATACATTTTGACAGTCTAATATAGATATCACGTGTCAAGCTAAGAGTTGAAATTGACCACTACTACCAAAACTAAATTACATAACCATTGTCAAAGTAATTAGTTAATTATATTATTTTACATTGTTTTTTATAAACAAAACAATGTTGTAACAGTAGTCATGTTTGTTTTTGACAATAAACACAGCTTCTCACTCAAAACAATTTAACATATTCATCTTCATACATATATATATATATATATATAGAGAGAGAGAGAGAGTGAAGAAGTGTGTACCTTGGGAGGTTACAAGAAGAGGGTTGCCACCTATACTTGAGGTAAGATTTATCAGGCCTGTTGTACTTTTGGCAGTTGAATTGTGGATCTATGAAGGGACATTTGTAAGAGTCATAGAGAGGATAAGAGGCATCATATACCCATTTCCCTCTATAAATATTGCACCTATTGTTCCCAATCTTTCTTAATCCTTCAACAAAAGTAGCATTATTCTTGTAAATCTCCCCATTAGCCTCAAATAACAAGGCCTTATTTGCCCTGCCTTTGTGTGAGAAGATAATAAGAAGAAATAGTGAGAGGAACAAAGCTCTCATAAAAGAATTGCCCATCTTGGGTTTTTGAAGAAAAAGTTGTCTGAGGAATTTGTTTATATAATAGTACAGTACAAGTTATGATGTAGAGAGAGAAAGAGGAGGCTGCACATGGTAATGTGCCATAAAGTCATATTTGTATGTATCTAGTGAAATTCTTCTTATCATCATCTTGATTTTGATCAACTGTAAAGAGTTGTCCGAGTAATTTAAGCTCACTTTCACCAGTCCCAGCTTTCTTGACTTTTGTTAGCGTACCCAATGGATTCAAATGTGACTCACGAATTTATTTTTGAAACTATGTAAAAATGTTATACAAAATAATATATTAATTATTAAATTACTCATTATATATGGGGTTGACACATCAGTTTTTGGACTAACATTTACTGAATTCATAATTAGGATAGTCCAATTTGTTGCCGAAACAAATATGACTTATGTTAAAAATAATAAGTAATTTCTAAGGCAAAATGTACAATACATTTAATTAATTATATTATGATCTATCTAGTACATTTAATGAGTATGGGATTTGTAATATATAGATACCAAATATTAATCATATTATGATTGACGAGGTTTTACTTGAATTAGTAAATAAAGACCCCTAAGGTACTCCAAGTCAATCATTATATGTTATATTCCTCTTCTCCATCTTAAAGAGATAACTTATTGAACACTCTAAAATTCTGATGTTAGAATCCTACAAACCTAATCAAGCTTCCGCACTCTCTACCATCATAAATTTATGTATGTTTTCTAAATACTAATCCTTTAAGAAGTAGACATGATTGATTGAGACCCTCAAGACTTATATAGTTTAAGTTTAAAGCTCAACAAATAATATCAAAGTGCTATATTCATTTCTATTATTAAAAATATGTATATATTTGGATTTCTAGAAGATTGCCGGAATTTTATTTAAGAAAGAAAAAGAAAAAGAAAAAAGCCGAATGGAATTAATGGACTTGTCAGAAGCTTTACCTTCCAGGCTTATACGGTATTAAGTCTTATATGGTTAGTTTTTTGCAAGAGCATTTTTATTGGGTAGAATAAATTGATAAATTTATCTTACCCTTTTTATAGTGAAAAAAAATTTAGATTAAAATTTTGATAGGTATGGTAGAGAACAAGTAAATTTACTATCTTACTAAATTTTAATTATACGAACGTAACTTACTCATATCATTTATAGTAAATTTACTATCGAATGAGCTTGTTTCGTATAATTATTTTTTACATTACCTGGTGTATTCTGCTTTAAAAGTTGAGCGTAGAAATACTAAATTTATCCTAATTTTTACAATCTCTGTTGTGAATGCTCTAATGGTAATTGCATTGTGGACTTTATGTCTAATTTAATCCATGAGGCAATTCTCCCGGACTTTATTGAGTATAAGCTCTTTAAGTGTTGATTTTTTTATTTTTACTTTTATTTTCGTTTTCATTTTCTTTTTTATTGTTTTTTATTTTTCTGTTGTTCTCGGTTTTGAAGGTGAGCCTTTTCCACCTTTCAAATTGTATTTATTTTTGATTATTTATGGTATCCCCCCCCCCCCCCCCCCCCCCCTCCTCCTCAATGGGGATAGATATTTTATTTAAAAAAAAAAGAAAAGAAAAGAAAAGTAAAATGTCTTCCGTCCATCAATTCAGAAACTTTAGCCGTCTCAAAAACGCATTCTTTTCTTCTTTATTATTGAATGTGATTTGACCTTAGTGAATATATGGTATTATGTACAAAAGAAAGGTGTGAATTATGATTGAACTTAATTTATTTTATGAATTTAATAGCTAGGGTTATATTTGAGGATTTTATTTTTATTCTTAAGAGGTTAAAATTAAAGAATTTAACTTTTGTAACCAATGTGATTTTATTTATTTTTTAGTTCTTAGTTGAGTAATGTCATATAGATTAAGGATTTGGATCAAGTTTGATTTGTAGAAACTAGATTATTATGTTTCATTGGAGTTTTTAAATATTTAATTTTTAAGTATAGTTCTAAAAAATTATTTTTCAATTCAATTTGTATACGGTACACTATTTATAAAAAAATTACAAAAAATATAATCTTTGGTTTTTTGTTCATTTCTTGAATTTTTTCTAAAATACAAAAAAAAAAGGATTCTTTTTACATGAATGAAGTTTTTAAAATGGGTGAACCAACTACGATTTTTTTTTAAAAAAAAAACTTCAAATGTTTTTTTAAAACCCAATCAAAAGGAATTAGAGTTTTGGAAAAGTTTCCGTATAAATCTTTGCAGTCCCATACTAGTACGTAATCGACCAGACTGCTAGAGATTCAAAATTGCAGTACACGTCAAGTGGAAAATATAAGGTTTGTTCTTTGCGAATCTCTTCGATACAGACGATTTGATGTATTTATTTTTCCAGATTATAAGGACGTGAAGCAAAAATCATATAATATTACAAAATAGATTAATTAAAACGATAAGTTGCTAAAGTAACCTCTATTGCATAGGTTTGTTTGCTTCGTAAGATTAAAATACGTGTGTTTGTTATTTATGCTTATAATAATTGGCACACAAACGCCTCAACATGTTTTCTGGCAGCTAAGTACATTGTATGTTGCAAAAAATAGCATGCTGGCATTTCAACCACCGTGGTAAGGTGGTTAGAGTAAAGGTTAAGCAATATTCAAGTGGGAGGCATGGGTATTTTACCCACTACAGTTAGGGGTTACATACAATATCGCTGATTTTGTGGAATCAAGCATGCTATAACCTCTTATATGTGAAGAGCATTTACTCCTTAAATGTGGGGGGATTCTAGTGGAATAGAAAAAGGATTGAGAACAAAGAAGAGGGTTTTAGTGGCTCAAGCGTACTTAATAGGAATGCCTATAGAGAATATTGAATCAAGTATTCATTGCCTCACAATCGCCACATCCGCCGAGAGTTCATAACCTGTTTAGATTAGTTTAATAATTGTATCTACTTCTACTTGTAACATTATTCTAATACAAAGGTCACTCCGAGCTCTGAACCCATTCAATAGGGGTGGAGTAAGACCCCTCATAGGGCTGAGCCACATCTATATATCATGTGTTGTTACTATTTATCTTATAAAATGTTAAATAAGTCTAATAAGATTTACATGCCATTAGGTAGGTTATTATTTAGCCGAATAACATGCACACATGTGGTGATAAATATGAGACAAGTGTCAAGTTTTTCTTATAAATAATAAGTTGGCCCAAAGGAAGGCCTATTATTTGACAGGATTTGCCCTCTATATTTGATTATTACATTAAGATGACCAATTGCAAGTTGACGTTTATCTCTAAAGATTAAATATCAATATTGTTGTGTTAGATATCTTGTGATGGAGAGCCACCATTAATAATTTGGATAATTGTGTAATGCTTATTGTTTGTTCATATGTTATAACATGTATATTAATTGTAAGCTTGTAATTTTATGTTCTCTATTTAGTTTCTAGTTCTGTTTCATATATATCTGCCAACATAAATTCAGTACTAGTGCTTAATGGCACCAACTTTGAGAATTGGAAAAAGAACGTTGTGATTGCTTTTGCTTTCATAAATCTTGACCTTACACTTCAAACATAATAGCCTCCTACTCTTACAGATAAAAATCGCCTTTCTGAGAAAAGGAGTTCGAGATATATGACCGTTCTAATTGCAAAAGTCTTAAGATCATGAAAATTTCCATTTCGCATACTTTTTGGGGCTTTATGAGGAAAATGCTATTTAGTTCCTTAAAGAAATTATAGAAACATTTTGCTAAAAACGAAAAAGCTGAAGTAAGCAAATTTTTTGATTAAATTTTGTTTCAATAAGGTATAAAGAAAAATGGAACATAATAGAATACTGTGGATACCCCATTTCGTGACTCTTCCAAATTATGAGTAAGAATATTAGTCAAAGACTCAAACAAACTTAACTAGTACCAACCAGTACAAGAATCCGTGGATTCAGATAGAAGACATATTCAATTGGGTTTGGACTAAAAAAATGGGAAAAAAGTCGAAAAAAATTCCATAAGACTGATCGATCCTTCGAAGGTCCCAATCATTCCTTCTAAAAAACACTACAGGAATCTTGTGTCATGCGGAGCAGTTCTTCAAGCACCTAGAGGAGTCCTTTTGGCATCCGAATTGGTCCTTCGAGCACCTGAATCGGTATTTCTGTATTTAAGGTTAAAAGTACTTGCTATATAAGCCAGAGTTGGCTTTAAGACAAGTGTTGAAAATTTGGTCAAGAAAATGGACACTGCTAAAGTAGAATATATCAAAACACTTGTCTTCTAGAGAGGAAAAACAATATAGTACAAGAGAAAAATATCCATAACTTGCTTTTTAAAGTGATTGTGTTTAAATTCCTAGACTAATCAAAGCTTGTAATATATATATATATATTTTCTGAAAGAATATTTTGTATTAGCAAATGTATAATATTAAATTTTAATACAATATAGTCTTTTTATAATAATGCGTATATGTACACATATGTTTATGTATCTATAAATAATGTGTAAATACCATAATGCATGTTTAAATAAGCCTAAACTATATTATATCAGACTATAAATATGCATAAACTGCTTTAGGACTTATTATTACTTTTCAGCCTTCCATCTCCATGACTTGCATGAACTGTGCATCGTAAAACTTAGGGAAAATTGGACATAGAATAATAGGATCGATCATTCCTTTATGAAATTACAGATAGACTGATAGGTTTAGCAATATAATCGATCGGTCATTCGGTACGCTAAATCAGACGTCCAATGGGATAATTTTCATGCCGAAATCAGTAGGACCTTTGCCATGTTATAATTAATGACAACTCATACACATGTATTTAGCCTAAAAACAATAACAAAAAAAATATGAAATTAAGTATGTTCATTTAAAAGACAAAAGAGCGATATGGGTAGCTAACACATTCCTATTATTGTAACATAGTTACTAATTTCACTTTAGTTACGTAAATTGTATATGTACCCTATTTAAGTTCATTTATATTTTTATCCTCCAAAAAAACATACTAGCGACTCTAAACATAAAAAAGAACGTGTGAAATACATGAACCCCATAATAAGGGCGACGGGAGTTCCGTCGAGATTCTCACAAGTACATTATAAAAATATCTAATATCGCTTTCAAACTAAATGCACTAAAGTTAAGGTTGTATGATGACTTACTCGTGCATCTAGTTCTTTATTTTTCTTCTTGCATAGTAGAGTTAGTTTACAGTGAGTTACAATACTCTTAAAGATAAATGGTCTCCTAATGAGATCATATCTCACAGTGTAAGAAAAAAATGATTAAGTGAGAAAAGATAGAAAGTGCTTATCTAGCAAACACCTCTGAAAGACAATAATAATAATAACAACAACAACAACAATAATAATAATAATAAGGCTTAGTGACATAATTGACCATCGAACTTTATCACTTTTTTCAATTTGGCCATTGGATTTTTTTTTTCTAAAAACCCATTGAACTCCTAATAGCGTTTCAATTTAGCCCCAGCATTTAACACCGTTAACATAGTTAATGGAAAAATTTGTGTAAATCAAAAATTGTTGATTTTTTCTCAAAATTGGTAAGCCTGACTGCTTCTATATGTTTTTTTGAGATCATCTAGGGTTTAAATTGAGTCTATGGTTTAAATTGAGGGTTTGATTTAGGTGAGTGCAGGGTTTAAGTTAAGTCCGTTCTCTCAATTTAAACTCTAGACAATCTCAAAAAAACATATAGAAGCAACCATACCTAGTTACCAATTTTGAGGAAAAATCAACAATTTTTGATTTACACGAATTTCCCCCAATTTTTCCGTTAACTATGTTAACGGTGTTAAATGGTGGGGCCAAATTGAAACGTTATTGGGAGTTCAATGGGTTTTTAGACAAAAAAAGTTCAATGGCCAAATTGAAAAAAGTGGTAAAGTTCGATGGTTAAGTATGTCATTAAGCCTAATAATAATAATAATAATAATAATAATAATAAAAGACAAGTGTTAGGATGATGTAATTGGAAAAACACTAAAGAAATTGCAAAATAAACATGATGATGAATTTTTATGTTACTTTTGTAAGAACGATAGACACATAAATGTTCTAACATGTAAAGTATAATATACTTCTCATTAAGGTTTGTTTTGTAGTTAATATAACTTATGTACATGTGATTAATTTGTGGGTAGATTCTAATACTACTATTCACATAAGTGTGTATAGAGGTTACTTGTGGAAAGTCGAAATCCACTTGAAGCTAAAAGATTCATTTATTGGGGCAGTGGCGAAATAGTTACCGTGGATGTTATAAGGACTTTTGGGTTATAAGTAAAGACTGGTTACTTTTTGGATTTGAGATAGACTTAAATGGTATTGTCATTTAGACAAAAAAAATATTTTCATTTGGATAAATCTGATTATTCTTGTTCTTTGAAAATAATAAAGTTAGTCTTTTTCGAGATTCAAATATTTCGCAATTAGTTCTTTAATTAATAACTTATATACGGATACAATTGCTTCATATATGATTCACATGGTTTAAAGAGTAAATTAACTAGTGAGAATTTTTTTCATGCTATGGCACAAGCATTTATGATATATCTATAAACAGGGAATCAAGAGACTTGTGGAATTCTTGAACACCTTGATTTAACAGACTTCAAGGTCTGTGTTGAATGTATAAAGGAAAAATGGATAAACACAAGAAAACTGAGTGCCACAATAGATGTTCGAGTGTCTAAGAATTAATTCATTTGAATATCTGTGAACCATTCCCTACAGCATCCTGGAATGGTCAACGGTATTTTATTATGTTCATAGATGATTATTTTTATTATGGATACTTATATTTAATTCATGAGAAGTTACAATCCTTAGACATTGTTAAAACTTTCAATGTTGAAGTTAAAAATCAACTAGGCAAGAAAATTATGGCTGTTAAAACTGATCGTGGTAGTGAATAATACGAAAAATATGATGGATCAGGTAAATAACGTCCATGACCCTTTGCAAAATTTCTAGAGGAATGCAGAATCGTCCCACAATATACCATGACAGACAAGCTTAGCATGAACAGTGCTGTTGAAAAATGAAATATAATATTTATGAATATAGTAAAAAGTGTGATTAATCATTCTTCTTTACCAGAATCACTCGGGAATAAGCATTTAAGACTGCAACATACATTTTAAATAGTGTTAACATTATAGTAATAGCCAAAGTAGGTTGTCTAATTGAAGTAAAGTTATAAAAAAAGGAACTAGACTTAAGAAAATTAGTTGATACTTTTTTGAAAATGCTGAAAGATCGATATATTATAAATTTTATAATAATTAGAATGAGTTATTTTTTGAGATGGAAAATGCTAGATTTTTTTAAGGTATTGAGTTTGAGGTAGAAGATAAAGTTATAAACCATGTCTTTGAGGATGAATTTATTCAAATTTCAAGTATTGCTATTGACAATACTCATAAACAAATTCCTATTGTTCTAGACGCCAATCAGTATTATCAAGACAATGTTGAGGAACTTCTTGAACTACAAACTCAATAACCTAAAAATGAAGTACCAATAAAGAGATCCATTACAAAAAGAAAAAAAGAGATTATATAGTATTTCTTCAAGAACATTAGAGTTTGATATAGGAGTTTTGATTCTTAAAAGTAAATTGATGCTATGAATGATGAGATGAAATCTATAGAAGCTAATAACCCATGGGATATTGTCAAATTACCTAAAGGTGCGAAACCCATTGGTTACAAATAGAGATTTAAGATCAAGAGGGATTTAAAGGGTAATATTGAATGATATAAGGGTTATCTAGTTGTTAAGGGTTTCACTTAGAAGAAGGGCATTGATTATACAGAGTTTTTTTTCGGTTTCATCAAAAGACTTTTTTAGAATTATAATGGCACTTTTGGCTCATTTTGATTTAAAACTGTACCAAATGGATATAAAATCTGCATTTCTCAATGGCATCATTGAAGAAACAATATATATGGTGCAAGTAAAAAATTTTGAGTCAGGAAACTCAAATAATATGGTCTGCAAATTAAAGAAGTCCATTTATAGCCTTAAGCAAGCTTCTCGTCAATGGTATCATAAATTTTATCAAGTCATTATATCTCATATAATTTTGAGGTAAATCCGGTCAATATATATCGTTAGTTTAGTAAGAGCAAGATTATCTTCCCAGTGCTTTATGTTAATGATGTCTATTTCTTATTAGCAATACATATACATCAATATTGTTGACGAGATATCATAGGGTTATTATAAAAGAGTTATATTGAAAGAGTTTTTGCCAGGTTTGGCATGAATGATTAACATTAAGAAGATACTCCTGTTGCTAAAGGAAACAAACGTAGTCTTAGCCAGTGCCCTAAGAATAAGGTTGAAAAGAAAAAGATGTAAGAGATTCACTATGCATTAATTATAGGGAGTCTTATTTATGCTCAAATATATACACGTCCGGATTTAGTGTTCACAATAGTGATATTGGGTAGATGTAACCTTAGATGGATCTTCAAAAAGCAGCCAAACATGTTTTATGGTATTTAAAGATAATAAAAGATTATATGCTTATGTGTTGAAAATCAGATAAGATATAGATCATTAGATATTCTGATTATAATGTCGATTATGAGATGGGATACAATAGCAAAACTTTGTCACTAGGTTGCGGATTATGGATAGTGTTGAAAGACTATTAAAGATGTATTGTGATACTATATAAGTTGTACTATACTCGACAATAGCAAAAAAATTTCAAAAGTCTAAAGCATAATTGACATCAAATTTCTTGTTCTTAAAGGAAAGTTCAAAGTTGTCATGCCTATATAGTATATAAGAATAAACTCCATGATTGCAGATCCACTCAGTAAGGGTTTATCACTTAAGATATTTCATGAGCATATTAATCATATGAGTGTGGTGTTATCTGATAATGTGCTGATTTAGTGAGAATTTGCATAATGGATGCTTTTTTATTTAGACACATATTTTATGCAAAGTAGATAATATGGTTTGATTTTGTTTTGATTCTACATGTTTTTCTTCCATTTTGGTTTAACATAAAGTTTGAAAATGTAAAATTTGATCTCGTTAAAGTAGGAACAATCGGAAATAGGCATAATTGTGGATGAGTTTATTATGAATATAAGTATAAAGAAGACTGCTATGATTTCAAACTAACAGATGGACTAGATTGTTTTAAAGTTATTATAGCTTTTCAATGATTACAAAAGAATTTATAATATAATTGTTTGCATCTTTACATGTGTAACCCAAGTGGAAGATTGTTGAAATTTAGCGCATATCGGTATTGTAACAGTACACCTACCCGCTTTTGGAATGGGCTTACACATTTAATCAATTAAATTATGGACTATCTAGTGCATCTAATGAGTTTGAGCTTTGCAATGTGTAGAGACTCTATAGTAGTCATATTAGAATTGATGGGATTCTATTTGATTTAGTAAATAAAGATCCCTGAGGTTATGATCCCCAATTCAAATCATTATATACTATACTGTTCTGTCTTATCTTAAAGAGAAAACATATTGAGCATTCTAAAATTTTGACGTTAGAAAGTCACAAACCTAATCAGGTTTTCGCGTTTTAAGGCATTATGAATTTAGGTATTTTTTTCTAAATATTAATTTCTTAAAAACAAAATATGATTAAAAATTTTAAACTTATATAATTTAAGATTAAAGTCCAACCATCGCATTATTTGTTTCTTGAGAAGCTATTTCAACTTCGATAATAGAAGATTCTGAAAAATTGAAATCCCTTTGATTAATTTGTGCCACTCTTACATGTGGCCGGGGTTAAACATTTTATTATTATTATTATTAAAAGAAAAAAAAATGTTAAAAGGATAATATGATTGTTTTTTCAATGTTGTGGTAAAGAGAGGGAGATCGAAAAGTGGGGGAGAAGACAGCTTTTTGAAAGATGTATTATTGTGTTTGGTAGGTAAGGTGCTTTCTAGTCATTTTTTTATAAGGGAAATTAAAATCACCAACCTTATTATTTGCCTGGTGGTTGATTTTCATGTTTGTGTACGTAAAATTCTTTTTATGATTCATAAATTTGCATATATGTTGATTATACAGTGCAAACTTGCACTCTTCTTGAAGCTTTGGCGCCCTTGTCAGAGTAGAGAAACACAAAAAAAACATTTTTGACTCGTTGTCGGTTGTCACAAATACATTTAATAATAACAATATATTCATACGACAGTAAATCTGATTCATATTCAGTTTGAACTTAAGTATGCACGTAGAAGCGGACTTAGGATTCTTTCGAGGGGTGGATTAATAGTAATAGATAAAAAAATTAAAAAAAAAAATTTAAAAGTATAATCATATAGTGAGTTATATAAATTTAAGAGAGTTATATAAATTAGTGGGCTTATTGTATTTGAGCTGGGTTAAGAGATAGACTAAAATTTAACAAAGGAGTGGACTAAAATTTAACAAAGGTGTAGGCTTATATTAATTTTTTTATTTTTTTCAGTAGCGCTAGTAGGTTTTTCAAAATTTTGCCCTGTGCTATAGCCCGCTCTGTTCCTCCTTGATTTCGACCCTGTCTGCACGGTTTTTATTTTTATTTAAAAGATCTTTTACTAAAAAAAATCAATTAACACACACATACATAGCACATCTCCGTAACTCAAATTTACATAAATTAATTAGTAGATGTCCGCACCGGCACGTATTAACAAAAGTATTTTTGTTTGCAAAATCAACCGCTCTGCTGTATAACATGTAGTTTACGTGCACAATTAAAAGGAATAAAAGAAGACTTTTTAGGAATCCAATCCTTAAAATTGCATATACTATATTTTTCTGCAAATTTAAGGAGTCAATTGCGCCTGTTATGAGGAAAGCCTCAGAGATATTTTAGGCTTTCATATTTGATTTTCAAAAGTATGACCACTTTTCTTTATAAAAAGTTATTCCCTTTTGTCCAGGAAAAATAAAACGGAATATAAGAATAAAAATAAAAAAGTCAATTATTTTTGTATATCTAAAATATTATTCCCTATTCCCACTAAGGCCAAAAATTTTTTTTAAATAAAAATTTTATTTTATGACATACATCCCAGCATTAAAATATGTGCAATGAACCAGTTATACACTGCACTTTGCAGTCCATATTTCACTGCAATGTGAACCAAACCACGGGCAGTGTTCATGCATAGTATGGCAGTTGATGAGCAGTCCATAAAGACATAACATCAAGGAAAATGAAAATTTAAAAATAGAAAATATTAATTGGATTTTTGTTCAATGTAATAAGACCTAATTTCTAATATTTTTGTTTTGGTCACCAATGTTATGATAATGATAATTGGAATTTTAGTTTAATAAGATTAAGGACAATGATTAATATAATTGATTTTAGAAAAAAGGGGGAATGTGCTTTTGATGCATAATCACTACTTAAATGTCTTTATTACTTGGTAAATTGTATGGAAATCTCTCTACATATCAGCTAAAAAGGAAATTACAAATTTACTATAAAATTTTTTTGACAGAAGCCCATGTAATCCTATGTTTTATTATAGAATTGGATCACCAACTTTTTTAACCATCAGCAAGTGGTTCAGTGGTAATGAATTGAGATCAGTTTTAGGTTGGATTGGGAGCTTGCCAGGTTGAATCTTGGCAATTACAAAAACATTAAGGTGCGCCAAGGATAAATTTGGAATTTTTTGGTGATAGCAAATCGAAAATGCTCTACTTCCCACCAATGAGACCTGAAAAAATAAAAAGACACTAATATAGTGAAATTACTATAAATTAAGTTGAACCTAAGAGTTCCAAGTACGAGTGATGCAACGTTAGAAACATTTACGCTAGGTATGGTAAATGGTCAAATTTATTATATCTAGTTTTACTGTTTATACGGGTATTAGTTACTCGTATGAACCATAAGGGTAAGGGTTACTCACATGGTTATTTTTTTTTGTCATATCCGCTACATATTTTCAATTCTATAATTGTTATATTTATAAATTTGACCGTAAGTTTTGCACATCACGTTGTAAATGCCCTTATAACTAACACACATTCATTCGTTTTGCGGTAGAAGTTAGTTCTTATAGGAAATAGGAAAGTTGTCTCAATAAACAAAAAAAAAAATTATAATTACTTTTATTTTTATTACAAAAAGTTGAAATAATGAGAAGCTATCTTAATATTAGATCAAGACATATAACAAAATTCAGCGAACATTAATTTATAAATTGATGACTTCAATCAATCTGTGAAGAATCTACATGATTATTATACCAGGTGCCAAAGGTAGAAGATAGATTAATAGCCAACTTTCGTGGAGATTCCCTTTCATCTTTCACAATGCATCCACGCATCAAAATTGCACCCCTAAAAATCATTATCTTTTAAGTGGTCCACAATCTTTTATACGTTAATTATTAAATGCCATTGCATTTAATTTTGCGTGTTTGAGTGATCAAGTTCTTCTTTTGTCATTGCGCGCTCCACTTGGTCTTGGGGAGGGCTCACTCACATATTTACATTAATTATTTATTCCAAATTCCTCCAAAAACAATAAATATGGCCTTTGACTGTTGCCATTGTTTTTCTTTTTGTATTATTCTTCTCATAAAAACGAAGTATCGTTCTTATTTAAATTTTCAAATTTACATGCATGTCTGGGCCCAAAGGTATAAGCCACGACTAAGTTCTTGTGCGGAAAATAATAATATAATATATATATATATATTGGAATATTCCGAGTTTATCTTAATTAGGATTTAAAAACTCTTATGATCTGCGGTAGGTTCAGTTTTGCGAGAAATAATTAATCTTATATTTAATGTGGTGTATATACACTTTGTAAGAGACCAAAATAATAATATAGTTTTCACATGGTTTTTTTAGGGCGTTGTTTTTTACACCTCTCATATTTATCACAAACACCCCTTAAGGTAAATTTTCAATCACTAACACCCTCCTTAAGACTCGTTTAATGAAAGGTGAGTGCAGTCACACACACTCGTCCCACTTGCAGAGAGTTTGTTTGTAAGAACTCGTTTAACATCAGACAATAAATTACTTAAGTGTTTTTCAAATAAGGCTCACCTAATAAGAGGTAAGTGCACTTACATAAAATCGGCTCACATGAGGAGAGTATGTTGCTAAGCATTCACCTAACATAAAGCAATAAAGGAGAGGGAGTGTTTGTGATAAATAAGGAGATATTAAAATGCGTTTTTAATTAAATTTTAAATGGGGTGTTTGTGACAAATTTTGGGGTATAAATAATACCACCACCCTTTTTTTTAACACTGCACTGAGTTGTCAGTTATGGCAAGACACCTAACATATAGCTATACATGTTTTAAATTATAAAATAAGAGTAGAATCATGCTTAGAGAGAGTAAAGAAATTACAAATACATATTTAAATATACACTTGTAATGTACTTTCTAGGAATCACGCTAACCAAATGGGCCACAATCATGTGAGTCAGTCTATGATTGGGAGACCAGTTGGAAGAGGATAACTGATAAGAGCCAAACATATTGTATCCTAATCAATTGTACCTTGACGAAAGGCCTAATCAAGTGCTTTATTTAGTACGTCAAGGATTTCAGTTACATTTATACTTAACAGAGCGGTTATCGTTTTGAATTCAGTTTTAGGATTAACTGAGAGTTCCTTAGTTCTCTAGGTCGAACCTTTTCTAGTCGACCCAATGACCGCAAACAACATTATGTGGCCAGCTGCAAAGTTTGATCTAAGCCGCGAAAGAGAAGAATTAATTGAGGTGTGTAAAAGTTGCTATAGACACCACCTAATATGAACAAAAAAAATAAAAAATTAGCTTAGAATGCCGCCGTTAGCCATTCTTTCTAGCGGGCAATATGTACTCCAAGAAATTCAAGAAAAAAACAATGAAAAAGGAAATAAGAAACGGTTATCTTGCGAACAAAGTCTTCTCTCTAAATATATTGAAAGAATTATATATATATATAGTTTTATAGTTGTACATCCCCATGCGTCTTTTCACACACGACGCGCGTACCACACAAAGTAATTCAGAACATGCTTCTATTGATGCCCACTCAGATTTTCGAACTCCAATTATATTGTGGCCGGTATGCCCTGTTAGAGTGACATAACGTCTTTTCACTCAAGCTTTTTTGTCAAAAAGCAAAAGGTGGGCCAACAACATGTGTGGTGATTTTGCAAACTCACCATTCCCCAAAGTGACCATTCTATGCTCTCTTTTATTTTAAAATTGTCGGTTGGTTAGTTGTTGTTTTTTTTTTATTATTTATTTATGTTTATTTTTTATATTTTTTTAAGTAGGAATGAGTTCAAAAATCTTTTATCTGGGGAGGGTGCTGGATTTATTCTTCGATCAATATATCTAGATTAATTCAAGACTACGACTTAAGAAAACATGCCAATATGCTATTAACCTTTAAAATTCTAATCCAATCTCCTTATTTTTTTATTTTTTTTATACATAAGGAAAACCAAAAAAACTAGCCGTCACAGAGTACGCCATTACCCGTCCAATCTTCGGTAAGAACTTCCATTATTTTTGCACATAGGAATACCCCCCTGAATCATTTTCTCCTTGATTGATCCCCATCTTGGCTAGAAAGTCCACGCACCTATTACCTTCACGAAGTGCATGCTTCATTACTGCCTCCAATTCTTCTACCTTTTTACGGCAGTTCTCGCTGATTATTCTATCTAGGTAATTTTCAATATCACCACATTTGATGAGCTCAAGGGCTTCTTCTGAGTCCAATTTTACTATGACGCCTTGCCAATTACGATCTTTGGCTAGTTTCAACTATGACAGCTTTCTAATTTTCATCCAATATCATCAATTCAACAAATAATAAACAAACAAGTAAATTAAATTAATCTCCGATCCCCTCTAATTATGACAGTCAATTTCTGCTGTGAGAGTTAATATTATTACGCTGTTAAGTAAATTTGTAAACCAAATCAATTTCCGCGATTCTTCTCTCTAACGCAAACAACCATGAAGCTCCAAGAACAATGTCAACTTCGTCTTGCATGTTTCTCGGAAAATTTTATTTCTAATTTCATGTTTACCTTTACAACTGTCTAAAAGTTAGCTTTGTCCTTAAAAACAAGTCCTTTCCGCAAATCATTCGTCTCGAGAAAATGCCATTGATCCATTCTCCAGATTAAATTGAGTTTGAGTTTGTAGTGCACTACGTACCCTTAAGCTAACTTATTTTGCTGTAAAACGAGTAGATGAAAAATTAAATGCATATATATATCTGTTTAAAAATGTTCTATGAATTTTATAACTAGGAAACGTTACTTTTCGCGAATCATTCTTACATAATTAATTTATAACTATTATTACATACACATCGAGCGTACCACATTACTAGTAATAATAAATTATGAACTTCCATTTAATTTGACATACATTAATTTAACCAAAGGAAACAGATATGGATCAAGGCACATCGATCAATCAAAATAAGTATATATCAACTGGGGCATCCCCAAACGCATTGATAGTTTTGGATTTTACTATGATCACAACTCACAAAGTGGCGTAGACTGTGGGGCATTTGCATAGCAAGACTAAGCGGTCATGAGTCAACTCAAATTAGATGGTTGATAAAAAGGACTTCTTCCTCAAATTATTAATTCTATCTAGCTTTAAGAATTAAACAAAATTTAAATTTCTTCTTTAATATTAATGTAATAAAATGAAATTTTAGTACTACCTAGAGCAATCCTTTATTCATCGAGACATCGGGAGAGAGAGCTTGTTAACATTTTAATTAAAAAATGTTAAGAATTTCGTTGTAATTTAATGATATACTTTTTGTCCACGTAATAAAAAAATTATGAATTTAATTTGGAAGGATGAGATTATCAAGATCTTATTAGTAGTGACACTTTATGTATATTGGTCCTCAATAACCACCCCACCCCGTCATCCCCCGAGTGGGGCACACATATATGATAGATTATGCATTTGTATTAAAAAGAAGAAAAAGAAAATTAACTAAAAATTAGGTTGATTTAAATTTTTGTTTTGAATAAGAACACGTACTCATTTTTGTTTGCCTAAAACACCCTTTTTTTTCAATTCTCCTTGAAAAAGTAAAAATAAATAATCACCGCTTGCCACCACAAATGTAGTGCAGACTAACAACCATAAGAGCATCCACAACGTCATGGTAAAATTTAGAGCCAAATTTGTAAATATTAAACTTAGTTTTAAGAAAAGATATAATAGATGTGGTATAAAAAATAGTCATATGAGTGTGCTTCGCCCGAATCAATTTTTAGTTAAAAGAAAAAAATGAAAAAGAAAAAGAAATGCATTATATGAGTGAGGCATGCACACTCGTATGAGCAATTTTTTATTAACTTTTTGTGAAATAGAATAGAAGATAATATATATATATATATATATAATTCCATATGAGTATGCTTCACTCATATGGGTCATACAAGTGAGCTACACTTGTATAAATCACGCTCATATGGTTTTTTTTTTTAATTTTAATTTTTGTACGAGTTTATCACAGCCATATGGGTCATACAAGTAAATGAAAGCCGTATAAGTAAAATTTAGGCATATAGTAAGTTTACTTTCTCTCTCTCTACCATACAAACCTAAGTTTGGCCATTGATATTTGTTCACTGTGAGATGAGGTATGATTAATTTACCATACTCACTATGGTTGCTTCAACGGTGAAATTGGAATAAAAATATTTAACAAAGATATAATTGTAATGTGGACCACGCCTTAGCCTAGATCCAGCCTTTGAAATATTCTAGAATTAGTGATGCAGCCCAGCCAGTTTTTGGTTTTAAAGCTTATTATCCAGCCCAGCCCATTTTTACTTTTTAAGCCGGGTAGAAATCATCTTGCACATTTATAATCAAGGAACAATTAGTGGCTCAATCCATTGAACCACTTTATCACCATTTTGTATCCACTCATCGACCATCACACAAAGGCGGGATGGAAATATAAACAAAACAAAACAAAATAAAATGAAATACGTAGTTCAAATTGCAAATGCGAAACATGATTTAAAACAGCCAATGACTTTGTGTTCCCATTGGCGTTTTTCATGTTATTATAATAAAGAGGTTTTGAGTTCGACTCATATAAATATGGTTGTTAAACTCTTCATTAGTCCACTTTATTGTAATAATGTATGTTTATTAGATGTGGTAATTGTTAATTCGTAATTATAATATAAAAATAATTTTATTATAAAATTATCGCTTTGTATAATTTTTATTTTTTTTAAAACATGAGGTGTAAAATATCTCTCTTTTAATATATTTTAATTTTTATTTGTTCTTTACGAAAACACTTTTAAATGTCTTAATAAAATTCTGAACGTATTGCTTGACGAAAATAGCGAAATGGGGAAGGAACCCATATCTCATGTGGCAACAACGTCACATATGAAAAAAATTAAAGCCTAGTCTTGTTTTGGGATATTTTTAAGATACAATTTACTAACTTTTTCTTTTCAAAAAAAGACACGATTCCTTTTTTATAAAAGATTCCAGTACTTCAAGTAGGGGTGTTCATTGGATGGAATATATCGGAATATTTTTATTTTAAAAAAATAAAAAATAAAATTGGAATTACGCACACCTTTACAATTCCAATTCAAAAAATTTCGGAAATTTAAAAAAAGTTCAAAAATCAAAAGTTCGGAATTTTCCAATTTCTTAAAATTTTAACATAATTTCAGTATTATTTGAAAAAATAGATAACGAATTGTGATTTTTTTTAAATAAACCATATTGCAATAATTCACCACCACAAAAACAATACGATACTATTATTATTAGAAGTTAATTACTCAAGAAAACACTAGATACTAGTTAATATTCTTCCATGCATTAATATTATTAAAGATACGAGTTTAACCATAGTTCAAGCGCTACCATGAGTTTAGATGGATTGAAGGAATACGTAAAAGATATAAAGACAAAACTACAAACATTATATAAATATATCATCACTAAATTTAGAAATAATATAGATTTTATACACCAAATAATGTATTTTTGAAAATTCAAAATTTCGGAAATTTGAATATAGTTTTCAATTTTCTTCAAAAAATTTATAAACCGGAAAATTCGAAAATAGAAAATGTTATGTCCCATACCAAATTCGAAAAATATTGGATTAGATTCGGACATTTCGAAAGCTCAGAAAGGTTGAACACCCCTACCTCAATTATCATATTTCTGATTTTTCAAGCACACGTGCGATTCATGTGATTGAGAAATCACATATACTCAAGTATTTACTACTACTAAAGTAAAATGCTCCATTTTGAAAATGAATGTGCCAAGTGTCAAATGGAGGATGTTCCTCCATTAATACATAATTAATACATTTTTAATCTAATGTTATTTATCTAATATATAGTGTAAGTATTTATTTTTTTCAATTCATATGTTCACTGGTATTGTGTTTTTTTTATTATTATTATTTTTTCCAACAAAGAAAAATTCAACTAGAAAGTCAATAATAAAATTAGCAAATACAAACTAACAAATATGATAGCAAAGTATAATATAAAATTGTATACTTTATTATGATTTTTAGATTAGGTCAGTGGTAGTATTGCTTCTACCAATCTTTCTCCCTACACTTAATTACAAGCCAAATTAAGAGTTTTTATGTAAGTCATTTATCGTTTAAGGTGTCATAGGATTATCTCTATGCACTCTAAATCTTGCAATTAAAGAGCGTGAAATCTTTTTGCATAAATAATTCGTAGCAAGAAATCTTTGTTTCATTTCTTTCTTTCTTTTTTCTTTATCGTGTCATTTATATTATTTACCAAATGTTCATACAGATCGATCAAATTAGATAATTGAAGTAGATTTTTATTTTCTAAACTATAAATAAATTTATAAAATATAAATCGCCCGCCCGTGCATCATACGGGTTAGAATCTAGTTATATATGTGTATTTGAGTTTTTACCATAAAAAATTACAAGACTCGAGGGATCCCATCTTTTAAAAAAAAATAAAAATGAGTGCATCTTAAAATAAATTTTAGAGAATGATCGAATCCTAAAATCACCTTCACATATCAAGTATAACAGAACATGTGTGGGGAGAATAATAATTTAAAAAGTGAGCCTATCTAGTAAATATGCCATTACTATCTCAACCGGATTTAATTTTTAAGAAAAATCTCAACGGCATTTTTATGTGCTCTAAAAGGCCAATTCCAACCCAAAACACCATTTTAGTGTTGATTTAACACTAAAATGTTGTCATTTTTACACCATATTTTTTTCAACTCCAACCACGATACCAAATATAAGACAAAAAAAGTATATTCTCTCTAAAAATAGAATATTATCTTTATTATTCTACTAGTTTATCAAATCATATAAATTATTATATTGTACTAATTATTTTTTTTCCTTATTATTATATATTAAAAATATTAATTACAATAAAGTATACATAAATTTAATTAGAATAAATTAATTTTTTTAATAAAACAAATTATTAATATTGTTAATTAAAAAAATAAACTAAAAAATTTAAATTAGAAGTATAAAAATGACCTAATTGATATTTATAAGTAAATAACAATAAAGATAAAAATTGAAGTTGGTGCATGGTTGGAACAATAAAGATAAAAAATATGGTGCGGTGTTTGGTGCATAGTTGAAACAATTTGGTGTGAAAACTACACCAAATTTAGTGTTTTGGTACAACCTTAGAGTTGGCCTAAACACACCAATATTGTGTGTTTTCTTTATATTAGGATAATATGCAACTCAATATCAAGATGATTGATCATAGATATAGACACATCATTAAAAGTGGGAGCCTAAATTACATTGCAATTTGTTTATGTTCTTTTAGTCTCTCCACTCATCCCATTCATTTCTCTCATGGTTTAAGACTTTTAATTATGTAATTTATTGCTCTTTTTCACCATGGCTTTTAAGTTTTAAAACTGATGGTAATCTAATTAATTATTATATATATATGGGAGTAACTTCCCAATGCACTATTGTTTCTATACCAAAAAAATTTCTCCACAATATTTTAGTTTGATATAGATATACTCTGTATATACTGTTCTCTTTCTTCTTCTTTTTTTTTTGTTCTTAAAGTGAACAAATTTACAAGGTAGGTTTTGTGTTAGAGTTCTAGTTTTTCAACAAACTTTGTTTAGTTTTGATTATTCTTAACTTTAGAATACCTTTACGCCGCGTTTAATGCACATAATAAGAGAGAGATATATGATAACTTTATCGTATCATATATTTGGTGTTTATCGGAATTGGATATTTGGGCGGATTATTTATCCGCCTGAGAGTGGGATTAACAAATCCCACCTAAAAGGTGAGATTGTTTTATCCTGCCCATTATTTAGTTTTGATTATTCTTAACTTTAGAATACCTTTAGGCTATGTTTAATGCACATAATAAGAGAGAGGGATATGATAACTTTATCATATTCTATATTTGGTGTTTTTCGGAATTGGATATTTGGGCGGATTATTTATCCGCCTGAGAGAGGGATTAACAAATCCCACCTAAAAGGTGGGATAATTTTATCCTGTCCGGATGGGATTAAATAATCGTATCCGACTCTCTCATCAACATATTTTCTCTTATCAATATCAGGAAGCATGACAGTAATTGATTCATACTCATGTGTGATAATCTATACTATATATAAAAGTACGAACAATTTAAGTGTTTACCTTTCTTTTCTTTTTTTTAGAGACAAATATGCCCCTTGATTTTAAACACAAACTTTTAAGATTTACATTAATATATATGTATGTGTAACTTCATATATTTTTATATTAGTATTAGTATTCCAAATAAATTTAAAGTTTACTTTATTTGGTTAATCTAATTAAACAAGTTAGAGTCATATCAATATTAGTGTTTCAATTATATTTAAACTCTATTTTACTTGACTAAAATAATTAAACGAGTTAGAGTTTGTGTTGAATTAGATGTTTTGTATAACACTTTTATATAACTTTACTAAAAACTTCCCAATAAGAAAACTATATAATAAATCGTATTAAAATTGCAAAATGTTTAGCGAGAATCAGAATTCCGTTATAAAGTTCACCACAAAAGTATGTATATTAAACTCTACTTTACTTGATTGCTTTTAATATTATAAATTTATATATTCTAGAACTTATTTGTTTATTTATAATTATGATTATATATATATAGGGAAAAGATCTAAAGAGGACCCCTTTTTTGGTCCTTAAATGCGGACCAATTATTTTGAGGGAGAAAATGGATGAATTTTTTTATGAAACTTGGTGAAGATGATCTTCATGATTAGTAGATCATATACGCCAATTTTCATAAAAAAATTCAACCAGAAAATGGGTTAGCTAAACATCTTAAATTTTAACGGCTAAAAATGCACATATATATATCAGTTTTTTAGTTAACCCTCTTCCCAATTGAATTTTTCGATGAAAATTGACGAAAGTGATCTAATAATCATAGAAATCGTCTTCACAAAACTTCATTAAAAAATTCATCCATTTATCCCCTCAAAATGACCGGTCCACATTTAAGGACCAAAAAATTGGTCCACTTAAGATCATTTTCCTATATATATATATTACTCTATTATGTTTTTGATTAATAGTTTGATTGGCCACCTATGTACCAAAATAATTTAACGCAACAAATATTTATCATATATCTACATCATTTTTCTATAATATACTGATTAATTCTATAATTTCTTATAATTATTAATCAATTGATATTATGTTTTTGTTTATTTATTAAAAATAAACATTAAAATCACGGGCAACGCATTTGCTCAAAAGCTACTATTTACAAAAAGGGTGAATCAGAAAAATAAATAAATTCAGACGTTTATCTTCTTTGTTTTTATAACACAAATCATACAAGCACATCCCTCCTTAAATACGAGTTTCCTAACAAACCCAAAGCTAGAATCATTTTAATGGACATATAAGTCTACGACTTTTTTTGTTGACACTCATGGAGCATTGGGTACTCAATTCGGAGCTTTAAAATTGAAAATAAAATTAGAGTAAAAAATAAATTACACAATTCCAGAGCTTTGATGTGTATAGGCTAATTTTTACTCTAATTCTAACTCCATTCCAAAATTCGGAGTTAGGTTTCCAAACACAACCTTATGAAATTTAGAGATGAAAGATCTGTGCCCAAAGCAAATTTCAGAACTATTTTGCCATTTAGATCAGTGAAATTTGAGATTTTTTGGTTTGCATTCAATGGGTTTTCAAAGACGATGAATTTCTTCCAAAATAATGTAAGAATTGTATGCCGCATGTCATCCATCTAATAATGTATTGCGGGAAATTGAATTATTGAAGAGAATGGGCGATGGACTGGATCTCCCGAATCGTCGTGAGCGTTTTATTACCTGAGGAATGGATTTAAGCGAAGGTTGATTGTTAAGAATTTAAAGTTATGGGAAGACTCAAAGCTAACTTAGGTTGAAATTAGTGATTTTGAATTTGAAGTTATGGTAAGGCTCAAAATAGCGACTTTGAAAAAGGCCGTTTGCGTTGAAATTAGTGTTTTGTAAAAAAGTCAAATAGTGACTTTTAACTTGAACCTATAATTAAATAACCATAGGAGAAGACTATTAGGGGAAGGCTTATAATTACATAACAAGAATAAAGAGAGAGCAAATGCTAGAGAAAGATAAATCATACATCTAGAATCTTATTAATAAAAGAGAGGATTACAAGACTCGATGATACACAACTGAAACAAAGTCTCCTTTTATAGCCAAGGAGGTGAGCAAACAGACAAAGACCAATAATACAACCAACCAAGGTACATGCACCTTTTTTAAAGCATACAAGAAAAAGTATGACAATTTTAAAAAATTTTACAAATGTGACGCACTTTATTACAATAACTTTACTAAAGCTGTCTGCCATACAACTACTACACAACGCATGAGAGGAATCCAAGAGAGGTCTTTTGTTTTTTTTTGCCAACACTAAGTTCACACTGAGTTCAATTTTGTTGAAGAGTATGATATACACTGTTGGTTCACTACTTAACAGCTTAAGCTTTTGGGAGAGATGGCTCTTAACATGGTATCAAAGGTCTCAGGTTCTGCAAGGTCTCTGGGTTGTTGTTTGTACACGAAATGCACCTTTGGTTTGGCCGGTTTGGCCTTTGGTTTCGTTTGTCTATCCACGTGCGAGTGGCTCGCACGTGAGGGGGAGTGTTGAAGAGTATGATATACATTGTTGGCCCGCTACCTAACAGCTTAAGTTTTTGAGAGATGGTTACTAACAAATTTGTATCAGGCCATCCATCTGAGTCATGACTTCCATTGCTCATGTCAACATATGACCTAGTCTTTGAGCTAATAGTTTTGGTAAATCCATCATGCATCTCTGTGAAATGGAAGAGGTGATCAATGAGTCTGTCAAATAATGGATGTTTAGGGTGCCATACATTGATTCCCCAAAATGGATGTTCAGGGTGCCATACATTGATTCCCCAAAGGATATCGAGTTGGATTGCTTTCATGATGGTATTGTTCATCAAGCAAATTCATCTGAGAAAAGTTGTCCACGTGAAATTTCCTGGGTGATGGGGAGTATCCAGCCAGTTCTGATGAGACCATGCTTGGAGTTCTAGTGGACAATGTAATTGGTATTGGGGAAATTATGAGAAGGTAATGGGACTGCTGGTCTAAAGAGAATTATTCATTGATCTCTCAAAAAGTTAATTTATATATATACCTGATAAGCCAATTTAGTCCTAACCAAATCCAGGGGATAGGTAAAAAGGTATCAGACCCTCCCAATACTTGGAATACCATCTATGATCCAACGCGGGTACTGTGTACAATTCCAGCAACGTTGGCTCCATTCCTCTTAAAACAAAATTTTCACCATGTCGCTAATATAAGATGGAAAGAAAAAGGAAAATAAAACATAAAAATATGATCTTTACAGAACGAATATGCTTAAAAATGAAATTGAAGTTTCCACCAGTAAAAACCGAACAGCCCTTCAGTTTTGGCAATCTTTCTAAAGGACCCCACGAGCCCTCTTATCTGAAATTCCACTCCTCTGGTCTAGGAAAAAGGGAAGAGAAGTTTAAGAAATATTTTCTTTTCAAACATTATTTTTTTTCAAAAATGGTGCAGTGTATTTATCTCTGAACCAAGTAACTAAGTATATTTCTGCAGTAGTGAAAACCTGCAGATAAACAAATTCGAGTAATCTGATGAAAACAAAAAATGGGCAAAATGTAGGGCACGGAATTCATAGCTATTAAAATGCATCTTCTCTTGCTTGATCAGAGAATCCCTACGAAGTTGCAGTTAATAAAGGACCAAGATAGTAATAAAGCCTCGAGTCTTATTAGTCGATCAACACAATACCAAACGAGCGGAACGATTTAGTGAGATGTTCTCTCCGTCTTTCCCTATTTTTTCATGAAAAATATTTCTTACTTGCCGCTCAAAGAATTGGATTCTATGGAAAACCAAAAGAGTAACAAAATATCTTACCAAAAAAGTCCTTGTTTTCCAACTACCGATACAAACTAGATGTTTTTTCAATCATTTTCTAACTTTGCAATCAAACACGCCTTCAACTACCCAGTTGGCTAATAGCTTTTGTTACCTTTACTTCCATACAGTCACTACGGAATTAACAGACTAACATCATTACCGGGGACTTAACCTTGAGTAATTATAGATTACACGGCAAAGCACAAATACATTCGCATTGTACTGGACACGGCAAGGAACATATACACTACAGAATTCTCTTATTATATACATATTAAAGCAAATATTAGATTATACAGGACAAATGCACGACTACAGAAGTTTCAAATATCCTACAACTAAATCTAAGAAATGATACACAACAAGAATTGGATTTCAGATGCAAGGTATACCACCTCAACAAGTTACGAATGGTCATTCCACTCATTCAAACTTTATCCGATCAATCAGCCTTGTCTATACAAGTGCATCCACAATGGTTTAAGTTTATAACTAAGTAAGATATCTTTTATACTAAAACTGTTTGCAGTGGTTCAGTTGTATAGGATAAATACCTGTTAAGGAGGATAAGCGTAATATATATAGAAGTTTGACAAAGTTCTTTATACTACGTCTCTGAATCGTCCATTTAAATGTTAAATGAAATACTGTTTACTTGTTTGACTGCGGAATGAATTAGTATTGTACGTTTAACTTTCGGACTGGACTTAAGTAGCCCGTTTATATTGCAAAGAATATTTTGTTTGTTGTCTAAGGTCAAAAGCAGTTTCAACTAAAGGTTCTGAGTGCGCTTCGGAAGTGTAACTTTATATATAATTCATGTTATATTTACTAAACCATTGCAAGGAACACTAAGTAAGTAGTATTATTTTATACAAACTTATCATACAAAATTTTAAACCATTGTGGATGCTCTAATAATGTAGAATGGTTTTTCAGCTGTCCAGAATAAATAAGGGTTATGATGACTTTGACATTAATCTCTCTCTCAAATAGCCATCATGAGAAGGGCTAAAATCATTTCACTCTTCAACCAAATGCTAGAATCATGTTCATTTGGCCCTCTAAAACACTGGTGTCTGTCCATTAACAGTTTAACACCATAATCATTTTTTTTTAAAATGTAGAAATTCTAAATGGGTAGTGCTGCTGTAGGCACAATAAAAGGCGAAAATAATGTATCACATTCAAAGGTAGTCCTCATGTCATGTATAGTAAATTGACTAATTCGAAATTTCAAGAAACTAAGTGGGTAGCCCCTATTTCGGTGGCAACTCTTGAGGTTTACTCTCACCTCAATTTCTTCAATCTCTTAACAGTATGATACTTCCCAACTCCTAAATCAACTGCATACCAACAATCTAAGCACAATGGTCTCAATCATGCTTTTATATGTATTATAGATGCAAGGCCATCAAACATTCTCCAAGATTTGACTGCACGCACACAAAAACATTTTTATTGGGAGGTAAGCTCAATAATATTTGTTTCAAGGAACTTGGATAAATTTCCTAGCTAGTGTGGCATTGGCATGTGTGTATCTATCCATTCCAAATACTAGTCTTAACTTCTGGCACATTTGCAGTTTCCTATTGGAATAGTGTAAGTTTACGCAAAAAACACAATGTCACATTTTTGTATTCCACAAAGAGAATAACATAACGTGCCCTATAATTATATTTTGTTATACTATTACTAGTTGACAGTGGGGGCGCCGGGCCATCCCCCAAATCTGCAAAACCCACCCCTTTCCCTAAGCTACATTTTTTGAGCCAATTAGAAAAGATAATATTATTTACTAGATATATAGCTTCATAATTCTGTCAGACATAGGATATAAAACCATCAATACAAAAAGATATATAGGAAGGAAATACTTTCTATGCAATAAAAAGAAATATGAAGGGAAAAAATGAATTTGATATGAGCTCTGCAAATAGTATGTGTAAGTAAGCAATTTTGTCCCTTTTTTTGGTTCTTTTTGTCTTTTAACTTTAGTCTTCAGAGTGTTACCTACCCCTTTAGACTTCAAAACTACAAATTACAGAAGCATGGCAAAAGGCACTCTTTCTTTAGTTTCCATCAAAAAATATAGATCATGAGTTAATCATCATATATCACAATTAACATATTCTAATGCATTAATTCTATGTCTCAAAATTAGCCAAATACTCTCCCACTGTTTTAGAAAGTCCCAAATTAAGAGTCCCACTTCATTGCTAGGACATGATCAATGTCTATATTTCACCATTGTAAAAAAGTTTTGTTCTTCACCATTGAGTTAGTTGAAATTTGCACGTTTCTTAAAACGTGCAAAAGTCCCCACCCCACCCCTTTCCCTTAAATTATCTTTTTCTTTCATTTTTATTTTATAACCAATTAGAAACTATAATATTATTTTCTAGATTTAAAGATTCATAATTCTGCCAGATGTTACTGCCCTAATTGCTATGCAAATTCCTTAGTTCAAGGGTAGCAGTAAACACAAAATCGCAAATCTCAACAACTAAAAGTAATAATGTTTAATTACCCCAAGAAACAAACAATGTTTCATTACGTCTGGGCCGGCCTGTCTGGGATTGTTCATGGTTTAACATTCGAAGCCTTGTGTCTAGCAAGCTCAGGAGGTACACGACTGTTACTCTGAATAAGAGTCCGCTTCAGATCATAGAAAACATTATTATCATCCAAAGTCAAAAATGTGATGGCTACACCCGTCTTCCCAGCACGACCAGTTCGTCCAATTCGGTGAGTGTACTTCTCGATATCACCAGGCATATCAAAATTTATTACACAGGCCACATCGGGTATATCGATCCCACGTCCTGCTATATCAGTGGCAACCAACACTTTGTATCTCTTGGTCCTAAAACCATCGATGCTAGTTTCTCTCTGGTTCTGTGACTTGCCACCGTGCAAAGGTGCAACCGAATATCCTGCTTTAACCAAATTCTTGGTAAGCCCATCAGCTGAATTTCTCGTGTTTACAAACACTATTGCTGTCTTATCTCCAAGTTCGTTAAGCAAATTCTGCAACCTATACAGCTTTTCTGATTCCTTTGTCATAATCACATGCTGAGTAATGAGGTCAGTCACCATTCCAGAAGTGCCAATCCTCACCACCACTGGATTTCTCAAGTACTTCCTTGCAAGATGCTCCACGGCCGGTGGCATGGTAGCGCTGAACATATAAGTGGTTCTATAGATCTTTTTCTCATCAAGCTCTTCATCCTCATTCTCTCGTTTGAAATTGCTAGAAGGAATTGCATCCAAAACACCCACAACTTGCGGTTCGAAATTCTTATCAATCATGCGATCAGCCTCGTCTAGAACAACATAATTACACTGGTTCAATACAACGTAGCGCTTCTTCAAGCATTCAATTAGACGGCCTGGAGTAGCAATCACAACCTCACAACCTTGTGTAATCCTTAATCCTTGCTCCTCAATGGACTGCCCACCCATGATTGAAACCACATTGATACCCAAGTAGTGCGCAAGCTTGACAGTTTCTTTCTCAATGTGCTCCACAAGTTCATGAGTAGGTGCCATCACAACAGCATAAGGCCCCTCTGCTGCATTCTCTTTACTCATACGAGGGAGCCTAGATATGTAAGTCAACATAGGAAGAACAAAAGCAGCAGTTTTACCAGAGCCGGTCTGAGCAACACCTATGACGTCGCGTTGCTGCAGTCCAAGCGGAATGGAAGCCATCTGAATGGGAGATGGTGTCTTGTACCCAGCCCTATCTACCGCATCCAACAGCTCAGAACACAGTCGACTCTCGGCCCAGTTCCTCATCGGCTGGGGAATCCTCCTCGAACCACCCTTATAGGAAATGTTGAAATCCTCCTTGAAAATCCTCCAGTCCCTCTCCGTCATTTCTTCGAGCTTCTTATCTGACCAGTGGCGGTCGACCCTCATGTCAAAAGTGTTGTAAGTGTCAACTGCCTCCTTCTTCAGTCTACGTGCAGCAGCCTCCTCCGGCTTTTCCTCAACGCCCTCCTTCTTCCAAATTTTTACACAAAGCTCTTTCTCGTTCTTGGCTGCAACCATTCTCTGTTCCCTGCGATCCATACCTGCAGTGCCAGAGCCAGGATTTAGATATTAATGGGGGTAAAGTATTTTCATTTAAGTAATAGAATACATCAATTTAAAGTGCTAAAGTAATATAGTATATAGTAGTGTTCATTTATCCAGGGGTAAAACTACAGCATAATCGAGGGGGGCCATGAGCTCTCCAAAATTTTGAATTAGCTCCGATATATATATTGTACTTTAAGTAGATTTTTTTTTGGTGAAATTATATGTATGTGTGTATATATTATTTTGGTTTTCTATTGCCTATGTTACTTTCACCCAAATTAAGAATCCACGCTTCTATTGCCTATCTTAAAGCACAAAATAATTTTAACACAATTTATGATACCAAATAAAACTTATTTGGTACGTCCCAAAAAAAAATTAGTAGTTATCTTAATTTAATTAAGGGAATATTATCTTTCACATGGTGAAAACATACCGTAGTGCTCGCAGTAGTTAAACATGCAGTTTGAACAAAAATTAGACTTTTGGCCCCTCCAGATTAAATCCTGGCTTCTTCTCTGCATTTAGCATTACCTATCACTGCAAATTTCATAATGCAGATTAAAGTGCACAACGTAGAAAAAAAAATTCCTTTGAAATAAGGTGGTCAAAATTCTACATTAGGAAAAGTTCAAATTACACCCAGCTTTCTCTTTTAACTTCATAATTCGTTAATCTAGCCGTTAGATAATACGATTATCACATATCAAAGATGCACGCCAAAAATTAAATAAATCTGAGATGCAAAAATTTCTCATCATGAGCAGGTTATGCATTAAATTAAGAGTCTTTCAAAATTAAGTAAAACTACTGCATAGTAGTGATTAAATAAAAATAGCTTATATAAAGAAGATATATATATATATACCTGCTCGAAAGCCGCGACCGAACAAGAGAAGGGCCTGGTGAGGGTTTTGATAGAGGGAATTCAAGTCCCGGGAGGTGTCCTCGGTGGTGTAATCCCAATCGAAAGAGAAACGGAACTTGTCGCTAGGCTTAATCACACGTTTCTTCGGTTGTTTACTGCCTAGTCCCAGATACTGCTCTTTTATGGCTTCGAGTTCCTTCTCCCGCTCTCGCTCCTCCGCCAGTTTCTCCATCCGAGCCTTCTTCTTCTTCTGTTCTTCCTCGCGTACGTAATCACGGTGATCCCGAATCCTCTTCTTCTTCTGTTCTTCCTCGCGTACGTAGTCACGGTGATCCCGAGTCCTCTTATTCTTCTGTTCTTCCTCGCGTTCATAATCACGGTGGTTCCGGTTGTAATCACGAGAGGGGCGGTGGTGATGGTGGCGGCTGTGTTCCGAGGAGCGTTTCATGTCTAACGTACGGATGAGTTGCCGACGGTAATACCAATCTCTCCAATATGGTAGTTAGGTTGTGTTTAGAGTGATGGTGGAGGGTATTTAATCTTTATATATATATGTAGTTAGCTGGCGAAAGATTTTGCTTTATAAGTAAGTTTAATTAAAGTAACATAATTGGATTTGGAAAGTGGATCTTCGTTGGTGTAGGATTTCTCTTTCCTTTCCTTCCCCCCCCCCCCCATCCTTTTTTTTTTTTTTTTTTTTTTTTTCAAAGATGCGTTTGATACGTCGAATTAAAGAATCAAATAAGATTGGACAAGATAAAACAGGATGTTCTTCAATGTAGACAAGTCTTTTGATAAATCTTTCAATGAATGCAAGAGGTTCTTCAATATTGTTTATTTTAATATTTTGCTTCACTTTTAATTTAAAAAAGAGGGCATATATTACTTTGGTGTGTCATATGTATCAAATTTTATTTCACCTACTTCTTTTTAATAAAATTTTGGGTTAATGATAGGCTTATTATAGATATTATATCAATCGAATTTTGTAAAAATTAATTTGTTTAACTTTCGAATTAGATCCCATTAAATAAAATTAAAAATTGAATGAATAACGGAACTGGCCCAATTCCATTCTTTTTATCCCTCTAATTTAACAAGTAGCAATCAAATTGATTCTATAATAGCTTTCCTTATCGAAAAGCTTTATTTATCCATTAAACTAACTTTAATTTCTTCTCTCCATTAATTGGAATAGTGGGTGGCAGCAGTGTTTAGATGGGAGTTAATATGTCTTAAATTTGAATAAATGATTGTGGTTCATTTAAAAAACTACTAATTTATAATCAAAACTCAAATATTCAAAGGGTAATTTGGACATTAATCAAAAAGGCCATCATGTGCAAAACACACGGGACAATTCAAAGGGTAATTCAAAGTGTCACGTATATACTTAATATTAATTGACTAGGTTTTATTGTCACATTTTTCGGTTGAGGGGTAAAGTGCAGAACATCTATACTTTAGGGGGTTATTACTGTAATTTACCTGTTCTTGTAATTTTAATGTAATGTTGATAATTCCTCATTGGTCAAGGATTCCGTGAGGGAAAAGGTTTATTAAACCACCTCCATACTGAAACCCTTTCCTCATTCTTACCATAATTAAAAAACCACTTAGCACTCTACATCACTTATAAGTAACTGTGTTTTCATTCGCATAGCACTGATCCACTACACTTTCTTTTCTCTCTTTTATTTTCATCCTGAGAAAAAGTTTTGGTGAGGGGGGAGTAATTAATTTTTAAAAATCACTCACCAAGAACGAGATTGGCGTGCATCCTATTTTCTCAGTCATTATTGAGTATATGACGACATGCTATTTTTTCCGACCTCAATTGCCGCCGTTCTATTTCTGCTGCTGCGAAAAATCGTTGAAACTACACAACAAAAGTTCGGAGACAGCGCTGACCGGTCCATGCCCCAGACTGCCTGTCGAACCAATACGCTGGAAGTCTCCATCTCCCGGGTTCCTAAAACTCAACACGGACGGGAGCTCTCGCGGAAATCCGGGACCCGCTAGTTACGGAGGTATAATGAGAGACGGTGCCGGAAACTGGTTGTGCGGTTACATGGGAAATATCGGTCACGAGAAGAGTCTGGCCGCAGAGCTGTGGGGAATTTTTAGAGGATTGTGCGTAGTTAAAAGTATGGGACTGAGAAACGTGGTGATCGAGACTGATTCGATGGCTTCACTACTACTCATCACCGTAGATCAAGTGGATGACACACACCCTGAGAAAGATTTGGTGGACGCGTGCAAGAAGCTGAGGGAGAGTTGCGCGTGCCCGATTTTTCACACTTACAGGGAAGGCAACAGATGCGCGGATCAAATTGCAAAGTTGGGAGGACGGCAGACAGAAGAGTATGTATTTTTAGATAAACCTCCGGATTTATTGCGTCGATTTTTGTTAGATGATTCGATTGGGGTAGGATTTTCAAGGGGAACTAGGTAAACTGCAGGTTTTATATTAATTATATTGGGATAAATTAAAGAACAATTTGTCAATATTTATTTCCTATTGTGTAATACGTACTTGCCAAGTAGAATGTAAGTAGTTACAAAGTAATCATTCAATAGACTCGAGATCAAACTTTTTTGTCCATTCTGTTGTATATATATGCAAGTGAGTTCAATTATTAAATTGGATTTCCTTTTCCACTGTTGTGATGTACTTAATTTGTGATGGTTTAATTATATTGTTATACCATGCTCAGTTCTATTATGTATGCGTGAATGAGTTCAATCACTAAATTGGATTTCCTTTTCCAGATTTTTACCTCTGTTTCAAATATATTGTATGTAGCACATTTGACCCAGCGACAGACATGGAATTTAAACTTTGGGGGCGAAAATTTATGGAACTCATACTATACGAAAATAGGGTTTTGTCGTAAAAATGTCATCATTTTAGCAGCGATTTTATTTTTTCTGATCCTAAACTACCATTAAGGTCTCATTTGGTTCAAGTTTTGGGAATGCAATAGGCATATCCTAAATTATTGGAAAGCTTTTCTCTTGGCATCCGAGATCCCATGCCAATGTTTGGTTCAGACAACAATTTTTTTTTCTTAATTAGAACGTTGAATTATTTCCTTAGATTTAGTTCAAACAAGAATATGAATGAAATATGTGTGAATTATCAAAATGTTCTTCATTTATATGTTTTTATTGTTAAGATCTGTGAAAAGTTGTCGTATGTATTTAATAATAAAAAGTTAAAAAAAAAAATCTTTTAAGAAGAATATAAATAAATAAAAAGTTGTCTTAATTGGTAAGCACTAAAAGGGATATTTTTTGGTATTAAGAGGAAATCTTATGAGAAAATCTAAAAGAAAATATCTAAAGTAATACTCTATTCTCATCCATTTAAGAGGGAGAATTTTGAAGTAATACTCCATTCATACAATGATGCATTCTTAGCCCAAAACCCGAACTAAACATCGGAATCCTTTTGAAATGGAATGTAGTATTCCAAAAATGATTTAAAACTCAAACCAAACAAGCTCTAAAGAATATTCATCTTTCCCAACATACTTTGAGGGGCAAAGCCATTTGTCATTACATTTTTGTAACCTAATTGCATTCTTTTAGTGACAAATTTATCTGTTCATAAATATTTTGCAACTAATTATGACTCGTAGCCCGTGCCGAAGCCAGGAATTCAACTAACGGGGGTCAAAAATTAAGGCACGCAAAAGTATAATTTTAAAGCCATAAAATTTGAAAGCAAATATAATGGCATCAGTCCTTCCTTCAGATCTAAAAAACACCTTTATTATACATATCCAACAATGTTCCCAACAAAAATTGACACACACGTATATACATATACGATAAAAATTATGTATAGATCTTAACAAGATAAAGAATTTTTTAGTTATTTTTTTAAAAAAATTGCAAATTTAAACATGAATATATATATATAGAGGGGGAACTTATCTGAAAATTGTAGGTCGTTAGTGTGGTGTTTGAGTGACAGATAAAACCTCCATCAGTGCGTCGAAAATGCTGGGGACCTTTGAATAGGTTAATCACAGTGCACGGTGATCGTAGTGGTGGCGCCACCGCGGAAGAAAAAGAAGGGAGGGAAATATGAGGAAGTGCAGGGGGTCTTTGTACTTTGTCAAAACAAAAGGGGAGAGAAGAGGAAGAATGGGTCTAGGTTTTGTCATTTTTTGTATTTTGATATAATTAATAATCTTAGGTCAAAACTTATTTCTAAAGGCAATGGCATTTATATGATAAAATACAACTCTTACATTTAAACACCCTGAAATATAAAGTTCTGCACATAGGTCCATATATATATATTTCAAAAAATACTCCATATGTAAATTTAAAAAATGAAAATTAAGGGGGGCAATTGCCCACTCTTGCCCTTTAATAGCACCACCCCTACTTGAAGTGGCAAATATTACTTTTGCTTTTTAACATTCCAACTAGTAAACACTTTTTTGTGGTGAGTAATATTAATAACCACCCACATTTGGACTGCACATAAAACACATACGTCTTTTTACAAAATTTTGGGAAGCAAATAATTGTAACTTTAAAGTATTCATATCTAATTACTAATATCATAGCATATATTACCAAATAGTCGCACCCCCTACATACATAATTGGTTTGACCTTACATACTTCGAAACATCTTTTAATTGTGAAAGGGGTCTCTTATTTTTTATGGTGATATTTAGTATTAGTTTGCAGTCTACGTGATGCGCGGATCATTTAAATATATATGAATATATATATATATATATATATTTACAAATATGATAAATAATTAAAGGGAAAAAATTCAAAAGGTGAAATGCGAAATGCGAAAATAATAAGTGATAGGGTTGTGGTTCATTTTTATGTTTAAAATTTTATAGACACTTATCAATTAGAAATAATGCATCATATATGTGGGTGTCATAAGAAGTTTAAACAACCATCATAAAAGGTAATACATGAAATGACAATTTTAAGCCAAAACTTGTCATGAAATGTAGTCTATTTAGGATGGTTTGTTTATTGAGTCGACATGAGTTTTTTTGAAACACGTCATAATAGAATATTTTATATGGGCAATTTTCCCCCTTTTTTGGTTTTCTTAGGTCACTCTATACTAGCACCATCATAAAAGTATAATTCTTGCAAACAAATAGTTCATATATTTTTGTGCTTTCCAAACCAAATTACAAATGAAATAGGTATGTAGTATATAGTGATCCCATCATTACAATCAACAAACAATGAACACCAAATAAAACCCATGAATCTCACAAAGAAGAATGACTAAAAAATTAACTTAATTATATAAACAATGAATCCGATCATTATTCCTATTGCTTATATCGTCAATCTAGCATTAATTCAAGAAAAATATGAAAATATCTACCATTATAATCAAAAGTCAACATTCCAATTCAATAATATATTAAAACTTCCTATAATCTAAAATGTACTTAGACATTCTAAGCATCATTTTCATCTAAAAAGTGAACAAAAAATGCACGTTAAAATATATCATACATCTTCAAGATTGTGACACCAAGAGTAATGAATTAAAACATATCAGCATTTGCTTGTATTCATACATCAAAAATATTATTATACATATTAATGTTTGACAATTATTAAAATATAAAATAAGGATATATATATATATATATATATTGCTTACACTATCGTTGTTGGTATATTGCACAATGAATTCGATAAATTCAACAAGAACTTCATCTAGCTCCTCCATAGTGTAAATTTATTTCTTAGCTAACTTTATCACCTTAACAATTAAAGTAACAATACTTCACTTTTAATACGAGGTAAATTACTTAAACTTTCACAATTCGTAGAATTTCTTAATAACTTTAGTCAAGATAGCATGGAATTTCTTATAATTACCTTTGCTTCGATGGTGTGGGAAGAAGACTCCTCAAGTAGTTCTTTCATAAACTTCATGAGATAGTATCCACATTCGACATCCCCCTTTTGTTTTGGACATTATGTTGAGATATGTATAAAACTATAGTAATAAAAAAAGGAATACAAATCAAGTTTACTAATGTTGGAATATATATTTAATTACCTTTTGGGGTAGCCTAAGTCATTGTCGGCATCCTTTTTCTTTCAATATGCGATGCATTGATCCTGCTTCAAGATTTTTTTTTTAAAGGTAATGTAAATGTGTCTAATGAAAAAAGTTGACTCAGGTGTTGAAAAATAATTTGAATTATTCACTTGGTTTACATTGTTCAGAATTCAACCAATAAACTACCAAATTAGAAATATCGATGACAATGAGAACCTAATGGAACCTACAACAATTGAACGTATCTTAGCATTTTAGAATACTATAATACCCACATAGAAAGCATTCACCTCTATAAATCATAAGTAGTGAATATAGCTACTTAATTTAATTGGATATTATATGGAATATAATATTTTTGGTTCCTTTTGGAACTTTTCAATCGTTGTTGAATTAACCGAGACATGCCATGACCTGATGTAGCATTAAAGGATGTAGAATTAAAGAATTTGAATATTTGTGGAGACCTTTCAAACTTATCATACAAATGCCTAAGCAAAACAAGAAATAGTGATTACCAATAAAACAATAAAATAAAATTATAAGAGCTAAAACAGTAATGTTACAAGATACATTACCTCATGTACGCCACAATACATGTTACATTTATAGGATTCAATTGACAGAAATCCACCAACGCATCTTGTACAATAAATCATATATCATTCTCCTCCTCGAACATCTTCTTGTCCATTAGGATCTCTATCGCATTTGCCAATGATTTTAACATGTTTACGAAGGAATTAATCATAGGGGACTCACAAGTATCCTTCTCACAATCTTCCATGTCTACATCATCATCATCATTTTCTCCTTCCAACTATTTTTGTCAAATAAGATGATAAATAAGTTTTTGCAACGAAAGATATATACATTAGTGCGTGTATAAGGAAAAATATTTTATTGTCAATCATTAACCCGAAGACTGCAAATGATGATAAACTCTTTGGGCCATGCAATGAGAGACTCAATTGCCTCTTTAACCAATTTTCATCTCTCCATGAATAGGCATATGGAGGTGGGTGTTAGGAGAGATAGTATTTGTTATAGATACTCGTGCATTATTTTCTCCCAAGGTAACATTATAAAGTATTTCATTTTGCCCAGTCGCATCAAAAACCATTCCCTCTGCAACAATGTACCTTTTTGACCCAACAGCGAAATGGCATTTTTTCCCTGTGACAAATAAAATAATATAAGAACACTTAAAAATATTTTTATAAATAAAGAAGTAATAAATGAAAAAGTTCATACCATTCCAATACTCGGCAAAGATTTATGATCATTTGAGTTCTCATTAAATTTCAACTGTGCAAAAGAAACAAATAAAGGAAATATACATATCATAAAGAACAAGTAAGAAACTTTCATGTTAGAATTAAGAATAACCTTATTTTACAATACCTTTGAATTAAGTGATTGACTATTTTGGCCATTAGAATCCTTTTGACCTAGAGAATTGTTCAAGTAATTCCTTTTATCATTCTTTTGAGTATTGGAGGCAACCTTTTTAGATGTTGATTTTTTCAATGATTTTAATTTGTTTGTGAAGGCCTCAATCATAAGAGACTCGCAAGTACTCTTCTCACAATCTTTTATATATATAACATCAAAATCATTTTCTCCATTCAAATATTTTTGTCAGACAAGATGATAAATCAATTTTTACAACCAAAGATATATACATTTTTGCATGTGTGTGTAAGGAATAACTATTTATTGTGAATCATTAACCTAAAGACCGCCAATGATGACAAATTCTTTAGGCCATGCAACGAGAGAGGCCCAATTGCCTCTTTAACCAGTTCCATCTCTCCGTGAATTGGTATAGGGATAGAGGTGTTAGGAGGGATAGCATTTTCTATATATACCCATGCATTATATTCTCATAAGGTAACATTGTGAAGCTTTTCATTTCGCCCAGTCGCATCAAAACAATTCCCTTTGCAACAATGTTCCTTTTTGAAGCAATAGCCAAATGGCATTTTTTTCCCTGTGATAAATAAAATAATATAAGAATATATAAAAATATTTTTATAAATATTAGAAGTAATGATTGACAAAATTGATACCATTCTAATACTTGACAAATGAGGTGATACGAATTGATTAACCTTTGAGTTTAGATTTGTGACACCCCGAATCCCGTTTAGAGTAAATATGCTCGGAGACTCAGTTAATCACGGTACCGTGCGCGACGGCGGGTTTGAAATGCATAACGTAAAACTGATGAGATATAATATTTCATGTAAGACCACATTTTTAGAAAATTTCGGCATGAGGGCTTTGTTTATAAAGCAAAACCAAAACCAAAACCAAAACCTGGACATGGGTGAGAGAGTAAAATACTCAAATCTAAATATTTAAAAGCCACACCATGCATGGTTATCAAACACACCTAGTCCTTAACAACCAAGTTAATGTACAACAACAAGCCTCCAACGAGGTCCCAACATGAGGTAACAATACGACAACAACAAACATATTCTAATATCCGTGGAGTGCATAAGTATATCTCACAAAAGCAAAACTTGATGGACTATGGCTCTTCAGCCATGAAGAACCCCTGACAACGTCTAGGTACAGAAGCAACCTAAGAAGACGCTTTCTTTCCTTTCCCTTTTCCCGACGACCCAACTGAAGTACATGTGTGGGAAAAATAATGGGATGAGTCAAAAAGACCCAGTGGGAATCAAATAAATATATATATATATAAATTCAGTATTTATTATCAAATAACAAACACGTAAAGTAAACCCTTTCATATACGTAAAATAATTTGGTACTGCATCCTCCTACCCATCGTCCTCGAGTCATCCCTTCAAAGCTCCTCGCATCTAGCCAAGCGTTCTACCACGTCTGTATTTCGTGGCCTTTCGCCCACGCGGCAGCAAGGCCTCCCAATCGTTCCCATGCACGATTTTGGGTCTTGCACTCAGGAGACATCGTCCCAGCTTCCGGCCCCGTCTATGAGACCCACCTGGGACCTTCCATGGTCTAGCGCATACGTCTCTTCATAAATGTAACTCAATCGGCTCACATGGTGAAGGGATATCTCGAGAGCTTAATTTAATAACCTTCTTTATCTTCCATAAACATACACATGTATAGATATATATACAAGTCACCATAAAAAAAATAAAGCGTAAAAGGGCAAGTCTTATATAGATATTTCGAAATGGATAGCTAGTTAATCAATATGTATTTCAATTAACAAATATATCATTTAGTCCACTGTTGAAGGTTTAACATCCTTAACACCACACGGCATGAGTATAAAATGGGTCTGAGTAGGTTTCGTTATAAACTCGCTTAATAATGGCCAACTTTGTTCCACATGTGTTTTTATAGTGTAATTTAATCAATATAAACCATTAATTTCACCATAACATTCACCTTATTTCAAATCCCAAAACCCACGTGAATAATGAAAAAAGCTAGGTTTTATATACTTTTGAGCAAAATCACCATAGGAGAATCAATAAGTAATACGAGAAGTTTAAGAAGTAGATTCCAACTTTATTTGGTTGATATATCTGAGTTAAGAGAAACAATTTAATTGAACGGGGTTGAATCTCAAAGATCCCCAATCTCGTGCTTCAAGCTCTATCAATGGAGGTGTGAGAGATGAAGGAGAAGATGAATAGTAGATATGGGCTTGTGTATAAATGGAGCTTGAAGCGTAGTTTTGAACAACTCATGAAGTCTCTCCCCTAATTCATCTCTTAGGTCACTCACTCTCTAACTCTAGGGAGCTCTGTGTGTAAATGAGAAGAAAAGAACTGAAGGTATATAATAAATCACATTCTCCTCACACGGTACTGTTCACTATTCACGCCTAGCATTTTGGGACCTGCAGCGCTCAACTTCAAACTGCTATAACTTTTCGTTCGGGACTCGGATCGAGGTGATCCTTACGTCCACGGAAAGTTTATTCAAAGTTCTACGAGTCCCTAATAGAAACTTTTCCCAAATTCTCAACGGATTAATCACAGTAATTCGTCAAAGTCAGCACTACGCGCAAAGTTACAAACTGAACAACTGATAGCGATTGGTCTGTTTCGCGCTCAATTTTAATCTAGTAGGAGTCTGAATTTGCCTTTGGCCAAAACACGAAAGTTGTAGATTTCATAAAAATCTAGAGGCCTACGAGACGGAAACTTAATCAGGCGAGGAACAAAGATGTTACGTGTCCTCAAAGTTGACTAAAATTATAAAATCGCGCAATTCGAAAACTAATGATTTAAGGTTTAATTTTGCTAGGAATGCCTGAACCACTTTATGGTCATACTAAGGAGTCATATTACATTATTATCTGATATAGGAAGTGTTAAAACTACTCCGGCTCGCTAAATTTACAAACTTTTCATTATCGAGAAGTCTTCTCTATCTTTTTTTTTGCGACAAGGAGTATCACTTAACAAGAAATGGAGCAACGGGGTGTCATAATCTCCCCTCCTTTTAAAATTTCGTCCTCGAAATTAAAAAAGCCAAGTTAGGATGTACCTTACTAAAATAAGTGCGGATATTTAATCAATATTTCGGACTCGAGCTCCCATGTGGCTTCTTCCATTCCATGGTGTCGCCAAACAACTTTCAGCAATGGAATTACTCTGTTATGGAGAATTCGTTCCTTACGATCAACTATTGCTATTGACCATGTCTCATAAGAGACATTTTCGTCAACTTCTAACTCATCGTTAGGAACGACGTGAGAAGGATCAGGCACATACTTCCTCAACATCGACACATGGAATACGTTGTGAATTCGCTGAAGTGACGAGGGTAGGTCCATATGGTAAGAAACTAAACCAACACGTTCAGTAACCTCAAATTGTCCAATGTACCTTGGTGCCAGTTTTCCTTTATTCCCAAAGCGCACCACGCTATGCCCAGGTTTCACTTTAAGGAAGACGTAATCGCCCACCTCAAACTCTAGTGGTCTACGCCTTCTGTCTGTGACTATGCTCAGAAACGTGTAATTAATACACCCAAGTGCAGGTGGTCAAGTTATAATATATATACTTGGAAGTCCAAGGTCGAACCACAGGAAAGGATGGTAATTCTATTATTTTAGCTAAACTTTCAACAGGGAGAAAGAAGAAAAGATAATAAATTTTTTTAGAATGGGAAAAAATAGAATAAAAAATTAAATTTAAAACTTAAAAGAAAATAAATAAATAATTAAATAAAAATAAAATAAATAAATAAAGTAAGGATAAAATAGGCAGTAACTAAAACAAGTGTCTAATAAAATAGGGAAAGAGCGTTAGGGGTATCCATAGCTACGACATTACAGATAGTATGACCAACCGATTCAAGAGATAACTGTGGACCTGAGTTCCTATTAACAATGAATGTCCTTAACTTACCAATTATTACATATTAAAGTTCACGAGCATATCATGAGAAGTGCATGACAAAACTCATATAAGCTGTTTGTAACTTTAGTTTTTAATAATGGAACTTATGATTTTTTTTTACAAAAATTGATTTTCACTTAGTAATGCTAGTGCGTGACAAAATCAAACTAAATTTAATCAATTTTAGTAAATATCGAAAGCTTAACTCATTCCTAAGGTTTGATTATGCGTGTGCATGACATACGTCAAAACCGTTCTTAAAAAGTCATTAAAAGCTAAAATTGGAATTATTTCGGTACCGATTCCGGAATGACACCAAAACAGCGCTTGAAGCTCCCAAATTACTTGGATAACTAACTCAGCTCAATAAGGGATAAGGATTGTCCTCTATTCAGCCTCGTTAGAGTTTTAGTACAAAAATTCGTAATTTGAGGTTTTTTCGGTTCTTTTGTCGAATAATCGAGAAATAATCTTAAAATTTCATGTTTTTAATGCATGAAAGGTTACTATATTTTTCAGATTTATTAATTGACCTATAACCAATGAGAAATTCAAGCCACAATCACAATTGAATCATATACTCACACTAGTCCGTCATGCTTTCACTACGGACCCCTAACTACTAAATTACGCTAGCATGTTGATAAAAATTAAGCAAAACATGATAAATTCAATCACAAATTGACCAAACATATTTTTAAAATTTAATTGAATAAGCATGCAAAATTTCGCAGCAATTGAAACTAAGGAACAATTAATAAATAAAAAATACGGTTTAAACAAATTTTGAAAAAATAGCACACTGGCAGTCACGAAAATCACCTACTGTCCTCAGGAAGTCTCAGGATTTGGATCCCCAAAACAGTAAGGTTTTGTAAAAAATTTGATTGCGGTCTTTTTGATAGGTGGATCATCAAAATCGGCCAAGAAACGAGCAAGTTATGATTAAAATAAGAAAACACATATTTTTAGGGTTCTACGAGGGATTCTACAAAAAAAAATCTAATAAAAATTATAAATTAAGAATGGATTTCAATCATCAATCACATTCAAACACATAATTAACTAAAAGTCTAAGCATTAATGAGCATTAATTGAAAGAAATTAAAAATAAAATTGAAAGAAAAGAAAACTTACAGTTACGCAGTTATTGAAGAATTGTAATGGGACTCGCGCAAACTCAAATTGAAATAGAATTATATATTCTTCAATACAAGCCAAAAACTAAATGAAAATATCTCTCTCTGATAGTAAGGAAATTTGGAATTATTGAAGAATGGCGACTCTTCTCCCTCTCTCCAAAAAACAAGAATGGCGACCTCTCTCTTAAAGAACAAGAATGGCGACTCCCACACTCAAAAAAATATCGCTGGCCTAAAAAATAATACTCATCGAATTTCTGCCATAACTTTGTACTCCGAATTCCGATTGATGCAAGAGTTTCGCCTACGCGCAGATAACTCAGAGATCTACAACTTCTATTTCTGGAGTTTTCTTCAAATTCTGCACGGATAAATACCAGAATTGGCTAGAACTTCAGCATTGCACGCGGTGAATCTTTTCTTCATTTAAAGATTTCTCGGTTTGATTCATATGACTCTTCTTTTCTTGGGACTGCTCTATTGGCTTCTCTTAGTCTCTTCCATCAACTTCCTTCATGCTTGAGCTTGAAATTTGCTTTCGGTTCAGCTCCGAATTTGATCGGTAATGACTAACTTTGGGGGAATTTGTTTTTGGATTCGTTCTTGTTCATTTTTAACCTGTAAAAATGTTATAATGCACTAGAAACAAACATAATATCTTATTTCATGATTAAAGCTCAATTCTTATCAATTTAGGATAATTAAAATCAAATTCATGCATATTAAGCCACCTAAATACATATAAAAATGCAATATTTTGGCTTAATCAATCTGTGTAACTTTTTTGGCGACTTTTTGCAGTAGCTAGGCGATGTTTAATCAGCCTGACCTTCTCTGTGGTTTCTTGCACTAGTTGCGGTCTGAGTAACGAAGCTTCTCCTGCTGCAGTCCAACACACCGACAATCTGCAAGGTCTACCATACAATGCTTCATAGGGTGCCATTCCGATGCTTGCCTGGAAACTATTATTGTAAAAGAACTCCTCTAGTGGTAAATAATCATCCCAATTCCCTCGGAAGTCTAAGACGCAAGCTCTCATCATATCTTCAAGAATTTGGATCGTTCTATCTGATTGTCCATCAGTTTGAGGATGAAATGCTGAGCTGAAATTTAGTTTTGTACCCATGGCTTGCTGGAGTGCTTCCCAAAATCGAGAAGTGAATCGGGGATCACGATTAGACACAATCGATAAGGGTATCCCATAAAGTCTAACTATCTCAATTACGTAGAGCCTTGCCAATTTCTCTAGGGAGTCCGTCTCACGAATCGGTAGGAAATGGGAAGATTTGGTAAGGCGATCCACTATCACCCATACCGCATTGTTTTTCCTCTGGGTTCTTGGTAATCCCATAAGGAAATCCATTGTAATATTGTCCCACTTCCATTCAAGAATTGGAAGTAGTTAAAGTTGTCCACCGGGCTTTTGGTGTTCAATTTTGATTCGCTAACACGATAAACAATGAGAAATAAAATGTGTAACATCCCGCTTCATTTCTTACCACCAACAAGTACGTTTTAGATCCCGGTACATCTTGGTACTGCCCAGATGAATAATGAACCTAGAATTGTGGGCTTCTGTCAAAATATCTTGCTTCAGTTCGTAGTCAAATTGTGGTACTATTAACTTTCCTTTGTATTTGAGTCCACCATCACTTCCTAATGAGGTATTCTCCATTTGTATTTCAGACATGATCTTGTTCCGGCATTCCACTAGGTTTCTATCATTCTTTTGGCTTGCAATTACTCATTCCTGTATGACTGAAGTAGCTATTAGATTTGACAAGTAGGCTACGTTTTGACTTCGTCGTACTACCAAATTGTATTTTTGGAGCTCTTCATGCAGCTTCCATTCTCGACACCTTAAGGCTGAAATAGAACCTTGCAATTTACGACTAAGCGCATCTGCTACTACATTGGCTTTTTTGGGATGGTATTGAAGTGTAAAATCATAGTCCTCTAGGTACTCCACCCATCAACGTTGCCTTAAGTTGAGATCCTTCTGGGTAAATATATATTTAAGACTCTTGTGGTCGGAGAATACTTCAAATCTCTCTCCATACAAGTAGTGACGCCATATCTTCAACGCGAACACAACAGCAGCAAGTTCAAGATCATGTGTAAGGTAATTTTTTTCATGAGTCTTCAACTGACGAGATGCATATGCAATCACATGATCAAGCTGCATAAGGACACAACCCAATCCTAGGCGAGACACATCACAATAAATAACATAACCCAAACCCCTTTCTAGTAAGGCTAAAACAGGGGCAGTAGTTAATCGATACTTTAGCTCATTGAAAGCTTCCTCGCAGCTATCATCCCATACAAAAGGTACGCCTTTCTGTGTTAAGCGTGTAAGAGGAACGGCTATACGTGAAAAGTTCTCGACGAATCGTCTGTAATAACCTGCCAATCTGAGAAAACTACGAATTTCAGAAACATTGGTTGGTCGGCTTCAACCAAACACAGCCTTAACCTTGTTTGGGTCAACAGAGATACCTCCTTATGACACAACATGCCCCAGAAATTTCACTTCTTCTCTCCAGAAGTCACACTTGGAAAATTTTGCATAAAGTTGATGATTTTTAAGCAGTTGAAGTGCAATACGAAGGTGTTTCTTATGTTCGGCTTCAGTGCGGGAATAGATAAGAATGTCATTGACAAAAACAACTACAAATTGGTCCAGAAAAGGTCGAAAAATGCGATTCATAAGATCCATGAAGGTAGCAGGTGCATTGGTTAACCCAAAGGGCATGACCAAGAACTTGAAATGACCGTAACGAGTGCGGAAGGCGGTCTTTGAAATGTCTGACTCACAGACACATAATTGGTGATGTCCCGAGCGTAAATCAATCTTGAAAAAGAAAAAGGCACCTCGAAGTTGGTCGAATAGATCATCTATGCGTGGAAGGGGATACTTGTTCTTTATTGTAGCTCAGTTCAGTTTCCGATAATCAACACATAGGCGAAAAGACCCATCAGCCTTCTTGGCAAAAAGAATTGGTGATCCCCACAGAGACGAGTTGGGTCGTATTTTAGTTAAAAGATCTTCCAATTAGGATTTCAACTCTTTAAGCTTCGCCGGTGCTGTGCAATAAGGTGCAATTGAAATGGGTGCAGTTCCTGGTACTAATTCAATGCTAAATTCGATTTCTCGATGTGGAGGCAAACCGGGTAAGTCATTTGGAAACACATCTAAGAACTTCTTGACAATTGGAACATCCTGGGGAGTCAATGGAGTGGTTTCAGCACTCACAATTCTTGCGAGCCAACCCAAGTAGTTTCGTTGTTCCTTTTTGCTGCATATGTTACAGTGTATAGGTTATACTCCTTCCCAAAAAAAAATGACTTTCTCTCCCCATGGGTGGGAGATAATGACTTTTTTAGCGTGGCAATCGATTATAGCTTGGTATTTAATTAACCAATCAATTCCATGGATCAAATCATAAGGATTCATCTCCATGATAAAAATTGTCTTCCATGTGGCAATCAAAATGAAGAGTAATAATGGCAGTACAATATCGGTCTAATTGAACATTAGTACCCGTAGGCGTCCCAATACAAATAAGAAATTCCAGCCTCATTGGTTTCAAACCCAAACTCATTACACAAGCAATGGATATAAATGAATGAGATGCACCCGTGTCGAACAATACTCTAACACCAGTATTAAAGAGTATGAGACTACCTTCCATCACGGTATGATCCTCCTGGTCCGCGATTGGGGTGAGATTAAAGACACGGCCACCCTGATTCCCTTGGCCTAGTGGTTAATTGAACGGTAGGTAGATTATTGTTGTTGATGAGGTTGGTAGTTTCCCTGGTATGGACTTCGGCCCAAGGTTTGGTCTTGATACGATGACTGGGATGATCGAGCTCGAAATCGGCCGGTCTGGCCTCTGTTTCCATTCCCATTGCGCCCACGGCCACTACCTCGACTGGCTCCTTCTCTTCGATCACGGTTGGGACAATCTTTGCGATAATGATCTCTGTCACCACAAATAAAACATCCCATACGTGGCCCACTGCTACCTCCACTGCTGGCATTAGTTCCTCCCGATGATTCTGAGCTAGAGCGGGACTTCTTGCTTCTTTCCCACGTATTTCTTCCTTCATTAACTCTCCTTTTACCCCGTGGTCCCATGAAATATGCGGTTTGCTCGTATTGGTTATCTAATTTCAAAGCCGCTTCCACACAAGCCTTATACGAAGGAAAATCCGTGAAACCCATGGTCCGACGAAATTGAGCTCGAAGGCCATTAAGGAACCTTTCTTGCTTCATTTGGTTAGACATGCCTCCCACGTACATACTTAACTCTTCAAATTTGAGGCGGTATTCCTCCACCGATGTTTTACATTGAATCAAGTTATAAAATTCATCCATCTTTGCCCTACAATACGCATCAAACACATACTTGTCATGAAAAGCCCTTTCAAAGTCGGTCCACCCGGCAATTCCATTGGATCTGCCCATAGACCTCCACCAACAAAGAGCACCACCTTCTAGTTTCAAAGAAGCAAATCCCACCCACATGTGTTCGGGAGCATTCAAGATCCTGAGCTAGGAATGAATGTGGTAGAGCCATCCTTCTGCGGCCTCCGGTCCGGACAAACCATCAAACTTTGGCAGTTGAAGACGGTTAAACTCTTTTAAATAGTAGACCTCGTTACCCTCCCCTTCTTGAGGGTTACGCCTGACGTTCTCCCCATCATCATCCTCATGCATGGTGTTCCTCGGGGCTCGGGCACGGCTAGGTCCGACTCCACTAGTTGTCCCATGGCTGTTCTTCAAAACCCCAGTGAGTTTATGGACCCACTCATCATGGTTTCTAACCGATTGGCCAAATCTTGATCCGGGCATCTCTAAAATTTTGATTCTCAATAGGAGCATCTTCATCTTGCTCATTAATTTGATAAACCGGCCTCTTACTTCCTTTCTTCGGCTCCATTTTATAAAAAGAACAAAAGTTTAATAACACAAGTATCATCCAATAATATGAAATTAAAAAGGCAAGTGAAAATTATTAAAAGAGAATGGTTAAGAACATACTGGTCAAGACTCGATTCTTTATTTGCTTTTGGCTCCGGTTAGTTGCAGCCGACTAATGTTTTATAGTATAGTCATCCGTTGCGCTACGGCTGACTATAGAATAATCCAGTAGTCCATCTGCTACTAACTAGGAGCAAAACAAATTCTTCGAATCTCACCCAATACTTGGTCCAAAGATAAAATAGAACGATAAAGTAATAGATTTCCTAGTCTACCCCTCTCTTCGGCGAATGAAGAAGAACCTATGCCTCTGATACCACTTGTGACGCCTCGAATCCCGTTTAGAGGAAATATCCTCCAAGACCCAGTTAATCATGATGTCGTGTGTGACGGCGGGTTTGAAATGCATAACGTAAAACTAATGAGATATAATATTTCATGTAAGACCACATTTTTAAAAAAATTCTGCATGAGGGCTTTGTTTATAAAGCAAAACCAAAACCTGGACATGTATGCGAGAGTAAAATACTCAAATCTAAATATTAAAAGCCACACCATGCATGGTTATCAAACACACCTAGTCCTTAACAACCAAGTTAATGTACAACAACAAGCCTCCAACGAGGTCCCAACATGATAAGGTAACAATACAAAAGCAACAAACATATTCTAATATTCGTGGAGTACATAAGTATATCTCACAAAAGCAAAACTTGATGGACTATGGTTCTTCAACCATGAAGAACACCTGACAACGTCTAGGTACAGAGGCAACCTAAGAAGACGCTTCCTTTCCTTTCCCTTTTCCCGACAGCCCAGTTAAAGTACCTCTATGGGAAAAATAATGGGATGAGTCAAAAGGACCCAGTGAGAATCAAATATATATATATATAAAGTCAATATTGATTATCCAATAACAAACACGAAAAGTAGACCCTTTCATATACGTAAAAGAATTTGGTACTGCATTCTCTTACCCATCGTCCTCGAGTCATCCCTTCAAAGCTCCTCACGTCTAGCCAAGCATTCTACCAGGTCTGCATTTCGTGGCCTTTCACCCACGCGGTAGCAGGGCTTCCCAATAGTTTCCGTGCACGGTTTCGGGTCTTGCACCCAGGAGACATCGTCCCAGCTTTCGGCCACGTCTACGAGACCCATCTGGGACCTTCCATGGTCTAGCGCATACGTCTCTTCATAAACGTAACTCAATCGGCTCATATGGTGAAAGGATATCTTGAGATCTTAATTTAATAACCTAGTTTCTCTTCCATAAACATACACATGTATAAATATATATATATATATATATATATGTATGTATACAAGTCACCATAAAAAAAATAACGCGTAAAAGGGCCAAGTCTTATACAGATAATTCAAAATGGATAGCTAGTTAATCAATATGTATTTCAATTTACAAATATATCATTTAGTCCACTGTTGAAGGTTTAACATCCTTAACACCACACAGCATGAGTATAAAATGGGTTCGAGTAGGTTTCGTTATAAACTCGCTTAATAATGGCCAACTTTGTTCCACATGTGTTTTTATAGTGTAATTTAATCAATATAAACCATTAATTTCACCATAACATTCACCTTATTTCAAATCCCAAAACCCACGTGAAGAATGAAAAAGCTAGGTTTTATATACTTTTGAGCAAAATCACCATAGGAGAATCAATAAGTAATACAAGAAGTTTGAGAAGTAGATTCCCACTTTATTTGGTTGATATATCTGAGTTAAGAGAAACAATTTAATTGAACGGGGGTAAATCGCAAAGATCCCAAATCCCGTGCTTCAAGCTCTATCAATGGAGGTGTGAGAGATGAAGAAGAAGATGAATAGTAGATATGGGCTTGTGTATAAATGGAGCTTGAAGTGTAGTTTTGAACAACTCATGAAGTCTCTCCCCTAATTCATCTCTTAGGTCACTCATTCTCTAACTTTTGGGAGCTCTGTGTGTAAATGAGAAGAAAAGAACTGATGGTGTATAATAAATCACATTCTCCTCACGCGGCATTGTTCACTATTTAAGCCTAGAATTTTGGGACCTGCAGCGCTCAACTTCGAACGGCTATAACTTTTTGCTCGGGACTTGAATCGAGATGATCTTTATGTCCACGAAAATCTTATTCAAAGCTCTACGAGTCCCTATTATAAAGTTTTCCAAAATTCTCAACAGATTAATCACAGTAACGCGTCAAAGTCAGCACTACGCGCAAAGTTACAAAAAGAACAACTGATAGCGATTGGTCTATTTCGCGCTCAATTTCGGTCTAATAGAAGTTTGAATTTGCCTTTGGTCAAAACACGAAAATTATAGATTTCATGAAAATCTAGAGGCTTTCACGAACGAAAACTCAATCAGGTGAGGAACAAAGATGTTACGTGTCCTCAAAGTTGACCAAAATTATTAAATCGCGCAATTCGAAAACTAATGATTTAAGGTTTAATTTTGCTAAGATGACCTGAACCACTTTATGTTCATACTAAGGAGTCATATTACATTATTATCTGATATAGGAAGTGTTAAAACTACTCCGGCTCGCTGAATTTACAAACTTTTCGTTATCGACTAGTCTTCTCTATCTTCTTCTTTTTTTTTGGCGACAAGGAGTATCACTTAACAAGAAATGGAGAAACGGGGTGTCACAAGATTTCATCTGTGCAAAAGAAGCAAATAAAGGAACTATACATATCATAAATAACAAATACAAAACATTCGTGTTTGAAATAAAAGAACCTTATTTTATAAAACCTTTGAATCAAGCATTTGACTTTATTTGCCATTAAATACCTGTGGACCTAGAGCATGGTTTAAATAATTCCTTTAACCACTCTTTTGAGTATTAGAGGCAACCTTTTTAGATACATGTTGTGTGCTCGAAACTCCATTAGTTTTGCTTCTAGTTCAATTCTCTTTCACTTTTTTTTTATCTCTTTATAGGCTTTTTATGGGTTTATATGTTCTTTTTTTTCAATTTAATGGAGCTGGTTTAAGTTTTTTGAGGTTGCCCTCCTCTAAAGCATTGGCATAAGAATGGAATTGTATTGGATTACACATTGGCCTTCCTACTTTTTAACCCCAAAAAAATTTAATTTTGTAAAAATGTAGACAGTTAAATTCCAAATATTAAAATATAATTGACCTCAAGTTAGGAATGATACTTCTACTTCTTTTACATATTTTTTCCATGTATGTACACATATGTAGTATTCTAAAACTAAATCACTCGAACTCAATTCCATTAGACAAAATTAAACCGAAGAAGTAATGGAGATTAGCTAAATCTAGTGACAAACAACCAAAACTAACTAATTGGAATATAATTAAAAACAATTAAAACTTACACCAACGTACATAGCACAATATGCACTATTATCAAGCTTGGTTATTAGGAGTACACATCTAATTTTATATATAATTGGAAGCGTGCCAATGTTTTCCTTATACTGGGTTCATGGTTGGTATATAGGTAAATCATTGACAACATTAACCCAATATTTGAGGATCAAGGTTTTGTAATACCATTTTTTCCATTGGCATTTCAATGTTTTTTTTACCTTAAGTGCTATTTGGCTCGAGATTTTGTTCGTAGCTGAAATCTAAAATAGTAATTTCAATGAAAAATTTAGGGCTCGTCAAATTATGATTCAACCTCTTAATATAAATTATAGAGGTTTGTAGTGTGAATTTACTAATTTTAGGATTCTAGGAACGAACCAAAAACCGAGCAAACAAGCACAATGAAATCCATGAATACTCTGTTTATCAACTACTAAATGTTAAAGTAAAAATCTAATTTTTCAAACTTTTTCTATAACAAGCAGATTAAAAACTTATTTGCTTTATTGGGACAACATGGTTTAAAATTGCAAGTTGATCTTAAAGAATTATAGGGCTATCGATTGAAATTAAGAACAAGTCTTTATCAGATATTTTTTGAATAATTAAATTACAAATACTTAGGGTCAATGATTACCTATTTATTGTCTCCAATTATAACCCATGTGGATTTGATCCCCTAAGCACTCGAAATCACTGTTATCGAATGGGACCTGCATAGCACACCAAATAAAAGCAACCCCGCACACCAGAATTGAGCTATCGTCACAAAACCTTCATTGTAGGAACTGGCAGTAGTTAAATAAGGTTTTGAACTTAATTTATCCTAATGTAGCTTTTGTAATGAAAATCTTATAATGAATGAAATTTCCTTTAGTGCTACTCTTTTTTGGTCCCTATTGTAATGCAAGAATACATGTTCCACTACATAATATTGATAACCACAATTTTCAATTCATAAGAATGATAACCACATGTTCTAATTCTATACAAAAAACATAATGTCATATGAGACAAACATCATGTTCCCATTCCAAAATACATGTCATATAGGAAAAACAAACAAACATGTTCCCATTGCAAAAAAATAATGTCATAAGGGACAATATGCATGTTCCCATTATAAAATAAATACCAAACAAGCACAAATTCTATCATTTACTCATGTCTTTTAATTTTCACAAAGTGACAAACTTTTTGCCATATTTTATGAACACTGGTATCTTCCTTTGACTTAGATTACTTCGGCCAACTCTTTCATTAATGAAAGGAGCTAATGTATAAAAATTCACACCACTCCTAGTTGGGTGAGACATGAATTAAGCTGGTTGAGAAAGCAATGGATTTGCAGTTGCTATTTGGGACAAGAATGGTGCTGCAATTGGTGCTTCGGTTGGTCTTTTTTTGCCCTTTTAAGTGGTCTTTGTGTTTTTGTTGCCTTTTTATCACCTCTTGGTCTTTGATCTTGCTGCCTCATTTATGAATATGAAAAAAATAGTATATATACTTTTATATTTGCATATATATATATATATATGTGTGTGTGTGTGTGTTATATTACTTAATCCATGACATAAAATAATTGCATACATTTGATTGAGGTTACTCCATGTCCAGTTCTTGTTGAGGCTGCTCCATTTCTAGTTGATTCTTATTCATCTACAACAGATTATAAGAGCACAAGAAGTCATCTGAAATACAAGAGTACAATAGATTAAACACATATTCATTAAAATATTTACATCAGTTTTGCAGCTTCTTTTATTATGGCCTAAAGTGCCACAATTCCCACACCTCAATGATTGTAGGTTCTTCTTCCTTAGCTTGCCCAGGTTTCTGTCAGTTTCATATGGTTGTTTGATTATATTTTTCTTCTTCTTCTTGTTCTTTCCAGGCTATAGGGTCATAATTGGTGGCAAAACTAGGGGTGTTGTGTATTAAGCCACATACTTGCACCTCATGGGGTTGACAATAGGCTTATTCTCCTTGAATGTTTCAACATGGTAGCATTGAATGACAAAATCCTTAGGCTCAAGGCTATTAAAAACTAAGGTTGATATTGAATATGTGCATGGTATACCACTCAATTCCCATTTCACACAATCGCATGTTACATCATCAAAATCAACTGTAGGTTTGTCACCATGGCTACAAGTAATTACATACTTCCCTGCACCTGACCATATGGGAATACAATTTGTAGAATCAAGCCTGTGCTTCTCAAGAAGCTTTGCAATCTTTGGACACAACTTTCCTTCCCATTTGTTAGCTTTCTTTTTATTTTGTTGCATTTCCATCATCATGCATACCCTAATTTTATCAAGCAACCCAAGGATAATATTCTTACTAGAATCAATGATACACTTATTAAAATTCTAACAGATGTTGTTAAGTAATATATCACACTTGGACTTAATACTGAAGTGAGATCTAGACCAATGAACATATGGCTTATCCTTAAACCATTCAAATTATTCGTAGTCGTTCATTTTTTTCATTGCATTGAAAAAATGAGGAGCATTACTAGACATTATAGCATTCTAAAACATTTTCTTATACACCTTCCATGTATAGCCACTTGTTTCAAAGTTTGCATAAAGGTGTATGACGTAAATCCTATGTTCAATTCTAGGCAATAGCTCAAATGAGCCAGGAATCACCCACCCTTTTTGCTTGCCAGATATGATTGTCCACTACTCTTAATTGTAGATCTCTAAATTTTCTATCAATATTTTAAAACACCAAGTCCAAGAACTCTTAGTTTCACCTCAACCACTACAAATGCAGTTGGGAACATAACAATTACTATTATTACAATTCAAATGATAAAAATATACTATATTTCACCCTATCCATCACGTAATGATACAAATCTCACTATGAGTTTCATCGAGGAACATTCAAACTTGAGCCCTCCAAGTAACACTAGCGCTTCCATTTTTTCAACCCCCAAACAAAACTTCAATGTTGTTTTACCATACTACTAACCTACCACCCCCGTATATCTATATAATTATGAGCATTCTAAGGAATTCTATCTAAGGGGTACTAAAAAAGAATTCATAGACAACAAAAAAAGTTGCAAGTATAGACGTCATATTTAAAATATGTTTACATATTAAAAAAAATATGTTCATCAATAAAAAAGTAAAGATATAAAATTTTTAGCGCACCTTCATCAAGGTTAAAAACAGTGACGAGTTGAAAATTTATAAAGTCAAAGCACAAACCTCCAATTGTTGTGGTCTTATACCACGACAATACATGGGTTATACTCAAAACTTCTGCGTTGTCAAGACAAAAAATTATGAGTTTAGTTGTCACCATAAAAACCCTGATAAATCTTGAAATGTGACACATGCGGGGAAGTTAAACCTAGGTAAGTTATTCTCTGATTATTAGCCAAAACCCCTTTCGTGATTAATTATAGCAGAAAATAATTCTTAATTGTTTACCAAGTTTAATTCTGGAAAATCTGTTTAATCTTGTTTACCATGCATCAATAAATTCAATCAAGCAAATAGATAATCAACACCATAATTTATAAGGTATCCTAGCAGTGCAAGACTAACAGAAGAGGCACATACTCGATTTATCACTAACTGATACAAACATACAATCTTGAATCACTCAAGAGCAACTTATAGATGTCACCTCTAATGCAGCATATTCCTCATCGAAATGGTCGATTTGGAACACCACGTATTACACGCCTTAGACTCGCTATGATCTCCTTGACAGTCTCACACTTCAATAGCGGGTTTGGGATTTGTTGTTCTTTGATGAAGAACGGTTGATTTGGCATGAAGTTTGGCTAAACCATAGGTGGTGTGATGAAAAATTGCTTTTGAAAAATGTATAAATTTATCTTAAAAGAGCATTAAATGGTACAAGACCTTAAGAATTAATTTATAGAAAACAAAAAGTCCAACTCCTAGTAGAAATAGGCCACTTACCATATTAAAACTAATTTTACGATAAAATTAATCAATAAAGGAAATTAGTGCTGGACCAGTATGGACCGGTTCACCTCTTTAAAAACTGCTGGAATGAAACATTGCCATACAATTCCTTTAGAAAGATTTGTATTGATTTGAATTTTGATTTCAAATTCCTGTTGATTCCATAGGCCAGATGATCCAATAGTTACCTCTACAAAGGTCCTATTTACAAAATATGCCTGACTAGTCTAGTTTCACTTTGTGTACCGGTCCACCAGACATACTTTTGTTCCAAACTTCTTAAACCTTGATCAAACATTTAGGTGTTATTTGGTTGGGTCTTTTAAAATTATTTTAGGTGTTTTGTTTTTAAAAAAAACCATGTTTGATTCACCAATTTTTAAAATTTCATTCAAGTAAAATGAATCTTTCCAATCATGATTAAAAATAAATTTTAAATTGGATATTTAAAATTCTAACCAAACAAAACCTTAGTTTTCCAATGATATTACTCCAAATCACTTCGAAAGCTTTCCAATCATGATTAAATCAAAGTTAAGGAGTTTCTACATGATTTGATATCTTTTAACTTGCTTTAATTTGAAAAACATGTTTAAAATATAATTTACACAACCGTCTAAGATAAACCAAAACAAATGCCAATTTTACCATTCGTTTCACTAAAAAGAATGGTGTACTGCATTGCATCTTGGTAATTTGGTTTGCTTGAAGTCTTCAATGATAAACTTTGATTGACTTAACAACTTACAAACAAATGTGTTTTTATCGAAGGAATAGGCCAACATACAATTGACCTTACAAATCTAACCATTTTTCTTTTTAAAACAAAATATAGTTTACAATAGCGCGCACATGGAACAAGGAGGCAAATGATTGCCTCTTCGAATAATGGCACTCAATTGGTTTCAAAGGGATGGTATAGGCATTATGTTTTTGTAGCTAAAACACCAAGACCAAAGAAGAAGAAGAAGATAAGGCAAATTTTTATAAAGGTAACCAAATACTAACTCGTGGTGTTGAGGTTACAAAATATCAATTTTGGCTGCCCATTGGCAATTCGTCATTTAACATATATGTACAAAATTTGGTGTCCTTCAACCAAAGAATAACACAAAAACTCGAGATATAGTGATGGAAATTTGTACAACATATTTCAAACATTGAAAAATAAACTCGATGCTAATTGGCTGAATTGAATGTCAAAGTTCAACAGGGAGATATGGAATCGATGATTAAATTTGGGGAGTCCTCATATGAGTGTTACGATCAATAATGCTAAAAATTATGGTTAGACCTATTAGTTGGGCCGAATAAGCCTGAAACTTGTCCGTTTGGCCAGCTAATTAATAGTTGAGTTTTAATTGAATTTGAGATTGGGCCAAACATGAACAAATTTTCAAGTCGAATTAATTTTCAGCCGACCTTGAACTTAAATAGCTCAGCTTGAATTAGGCCAGACCTGCTTGCCATATTAGGGTTATTATAATTTTTTTTTATTTATTAAACTCAATTTCATTAGTTGGTGAGTGGGACATTTTCTATATTTTAAACTCTAGGTAAATTCTGTATAGTATAGCTTTCTAGAGGAATAGATTGATAATTTTTTAAAATTTATATGGTGACATTAATCTTTTGTGAATGGGGCCAGATAGCATGATGAGAATTAAAGAAGTTGTATTTTGGCTTTCTTGTTCCAAGCATGGATAATTTTGTTGTTTGTTTAAGAAGTGTTTTAAAAGTTTATTAACTTTTTAGTGGATTTTTTTAAGCAACGGTATTGTTTCAATTTAGATACTACCCATGATTGCTTTGAACTTTTGAAAATACACTTTGGTTTATGTGATAGTTGGATACATATTAGTTATATGCTTTGTGATTTTTTTCTCTTATCTTCTTTTATGTTGAAAAGCCTGAAATGTCAACATCATATTTTTTTCTTGATAATGTTGTAATTGTGAATCAGTGTATGAAGTATTTTTATGACTATCTCATCACCTTATATGGGCCGGGCCGAATTTAAGTCCAAAACCCACATTAAAATATGAACTGAGTTTAATTTGATCATATAATATGAATTTTAATGTGGGCTGAGCTTAAATTTGGGCAGAACTTGAATAACATCAAGCCGGGCTCATATAACCCAATTCACAAACCTAATTGCAGTGTTAAAATTACAATAATATTTTAACTTTAAAATCGGGATGCCTATATATCATCACGCTTGGTTTTAATGTTCAAATTATTCTAGAAATAAGGTGTTTACTATTACCCCGTGTTAATAAATTTTAATTTAATTTTTTTGTTCTCTTGATAAAAAAAAAGAAAAAAATTTATAAATGTATCAGTAAAAATTGTAAAGGTATTGCACAAAATGGGAATGGAAGTATAGAACCCACATCTCATGTGGCACACTTATCAACTAAGACTTGTGTGCGAGAAAAATAAAATAAGAAATGAGCTTAATGAATTAATGCTTGTCCTTCGACTATCATCTATCTCAACGATATTTTCATGTGCTCCAAACACTCCTATATATCGTGATCTTTCTTTATATTATAACAACATGCAAGTCAAGATATACGCTAAATATTTAAATAACTTTTTTTGATTTTATTTCAGAATACAAAAAGGCAAATTAAAGTAAAATTAATAAGAATAAACTAATATTGCGACTTTTATTTTTAAAGCTAGTTGGTAATCTTAAATATGTATATATATATATATATATTAAGCGAAAGGAAATTAAAAATTAAAATATTTGTCTACATAAAAATAATTGATGAATTATATAAATGAGATATTGGTGGGAAGTTAAATATTCTAGTTATTCATCATTTCATATATTTCATGTAAGTATTGTAAGGTTGTAATAATTTTAGTTATCATTTCTTGTTGTTCAGATATTTTGATTATGTCAATTGGTGATTTATTATTTTATTGATTTAAAAGAGGAATTTAAGATTGGAGATAGTGAAACCAACAACCTCTTACACCTAACAAACGGGTCGGGAATCTATATAATGCTACACCCGATCGGTCGGTGGTCCATTTTATCAAAACCTAGGGTTCATATGCGACAGGATGAGAATTTTATGAATCCACCCAATATTGCATTAAGATGGGGTACAATTTAAAATTATCATATATATTATTCTCAATTGAAGGTTTCCTAAAATTCTCTATTCAAAATTTAAATCTAAACACAATTTTTTCTTTAACGTTTTATATATATTCAATATGTACAGTTATTTGCGCTTTATATATATATATATATATATTCAATATGTACAATTATTTAGAGATTTAAAAAATTTATTATCAAAATGAAATATTTAAACCAGCTTTATTAGTATAACAAGTAATGAAATACCAAAAGATTTTCTGGTATTTAAGTAATTTTATAAATAAAATTGCTCTTAGACATCGAATACCCAAATTTGAAAGTATTCCGTATGATCAAGTAACCAAATACATAAACTACCCTAAAAATATATAATAATATTTGATTTAGTGATAAATAATCGATTTCTTCATGTTAAAGGTCCACTTGGTAATATTACTATATCTTCTTGACTTCTTCTTCTTCTTCTTATTTTTTTTTTCTAAATTACATATAATGTCCAAGAATGCTTTTGCAGATCTTGACTAATCTGTACTTGATAATTTTAGAGATACAATATATCTACATATATAAATATATATTAATTACATAAAATTCATCGTTATTAAAATATCACTATACACAATAAGCCAAAATAATACGTGTCCCTCTAGAAGGGCGTATTGAAAAAAAGAAGACATATTTTCCCCTTCACTATCTTCTCAAAACCGTAGTTTGAGATTGCACTTGATTTTTTTTTCTTAAAATGTTGAGATAATACAAAATATAGTTAGGTAAACCCTACCCCAACATTAATTGCTGAGAAGTGGTACATAATTAACTCGTACCTAATTAGCTAGCTAAAGAATGATCAACCAGTGATTACAATCTAACTAGAGAACCTTATTTCGAAATATTAATAACCTGATTTTAATTACTATGAATCTCACAATGCATTTGATTGACAAACGCGTAAACCCTCAAGTAATACAAGCCCTTCCGTGAGCTTTCTCGACTTGGCCCCAAGCAAACCTTCAGGGTTCGTTTGGTTCGAATTTTTGAAATGGAATGAGCATACTTGATTCCTAAAAAGTTTTTTTCCTGCCATCTAGGATGCCATGCCGATGTTTGGTTCAACCGGGAATAGGAATGGAATATAATATCAATTACAAAAATACCATTATTTTTATAAGATGAGAAGACATCTCCTACTAATTTTTCAAAACGGACAATTACTATAATAAATTACAAAAATTACACATATCTAGCTAATAACTATCCTACAAAAATTAGAATTTTTGTAATTTAAAAAAAAAAATTACAACTAGAAAAAAGAAAAGAAAAAAGTTCCAAATAATTTTATTTTTGTTGTGCTGCCACGTAACTAAAAAAAAGTTCCAAAAAATATTTTCATACACAGATGGAAAAAGAATAATTTATTCATAAGGAAAAAAGTTATTTTAGTCCTGACAAGAAAAATTAAAAAAGATGCCCTCTGGTAATGACTTATTCCTTATAATTTAAATGGGAGAACTTGGGGGAAAATGTTAATTCCTGAAATCATTTATTCCGGACTTAAAACTTGAACTAAACGCGGGAATCATTTCGGAATATAATTTAGTCAAAACGTTCAAGTACGGATTTTATTCAAAATAGGTGTCAAATGTATATATATTGTTGAAAACTTTGCCACCCATACCAAAATAAGACAAAATAACCCTTAGCTAGCCTAGTGAGGGCTCAAGCCCCGACTCAATTTTTTTCCTTTCAATGTAATATTAAATATAAATAAAGATTAGCATTTCAAGCAAGTCTTCTAGCAATCCAATATAATCTTTAGTATAGGGAACACTTTATTTATATTTGTGGCGGATTCTAGATTGCTAAAAGATTTATTTGAAGTCTCAATAGTCATACTTTTAAATTTTATTTGACGATTTTGATGAGATGTTCTTCATTTATTTTTTTCTCTTTTTTAATCGAAAATTCTCACTCGTCATGCAAAGATTTAGATTCCATGCAAAAATCCGAAATGTAATAGAACAACTAATCATATGTATATTGCTCGTCGTAAAAAAATTTCATATGACTTGCTAGTCATGTCACATGAATAACATTAATGTTTCCTTTAAAGGGAGTGCAAAATTAAATTGCCAATAAAATATTGGGTGAGCAGTTATAAAGGTATTTCATTTAATAAATAAAATTTTAACACCAATTAGTGGAAGTTGTTAAAGTGAGAGAGAAATATTAAAAGTGAGAGAGATATATAGAATGAAATAGAAATGTATATGTTTCTTGTGTATATCATACAATGTTAAGGAGCCTATTTATACATGTTTTTGGAGAGTATATTAAGGAGAGAATTAAGGGGAAATAGAAGACCAAATCTTTAGAGGATTTACAAATGTTACAAATGTCAAAAGTAATGCATGAAAGTCTATAATGGATTGCATGAAAGTCTATAATGGAGAGCTTAGAAAGTCTTCAATGGAGAATGTATGCACATGGAGGAGAAATGGAGCTAACAGAAGTCACTATAGGAAGGTGCAAACATAAATAAAATAAATATAGAGTGCAAACTCAAAATATGACCTAAAACATGAGGTGCAAATTCAAAATATCTCTTAATAAAATTTATTCTAGTCATTCATCAATTTCTTTACTTTATATTTTTTCTTTACGAAAACACTTTTAAACCTTTTAAAAAAGTTCAAAAGGTATTGTTTCACGAAAATGGTGAGATAGGGAAGGAACAGTCCATCAAGTACCATATATGATTTTTTGCTCACAGGTAACATATCTGTAAATCGAGATTTTTCGGTCATAGGTACACATATCACAAATATCCTAGTATTATATTTGTGTATCTTAATAATTGCCAGAGAAAATATAATACCTAAGGGGCCACGTCTTTTTTTAAAAAAATTGTTGATAGATTGCATCTTAAAAAAAGTTTAGACAACAACCGACGAAAAACCCATTCACATATCATGTACAATAGAACTTGTGTGGTAGAAAAATAAAGTGAGCCTAGTGAGTATCCCATTACTATCTCAACCGGAATTAAAAGAAAAAAAAATCTCAACGGCATTTTTATGCGCTCCAAACACAACAATATCGTGTATTTTATTTATATTATGATAATATGCCACTCAAAATCAAGATAAACCAAGTTTTCAATATTTTTTTAAAATGAAATAATAATATCGAACAGACTAATAGCATATTATTATTAGGTGGGTGATCTTGAATGTATATATATACACAAATAATGAATTTTAATTTTGCAAGTAGAGGGATATTAAAGATGAAATTATTTTATGTTAACAAAAAAAATTCAAAAACCATGTAATAAAAGAGATATTGGTGGAAAACTAAATATGATAAGAGAGTGTAAAAGATTATATATTATGCTAGTGACATGGGTGTTATTTGTCTTGTTGGAGTACACGAACCCGCGAACAACCATTTTCAATTCATAAGCAATTATATTTTTAACTATGTACGTAAGTGTGTTTGGAAGCCAAAAATTATTTTTGGGAAAGTCTAATTCAAATCCCAATAATCAATGTATGTACTTTCCCGGTTTGTCACTACGTAACATTGTCTTGTTCCCACAAGATGTTTTGTAAGTTGTTCTTTCACCTTCAATGACCAAACCAAAACATTAACATATTTGTTAAGCAACATTTCAAAATTTATTTTTTCATTATCGTTTAATTCTGCTACAATTTTAATTTCTTTTTCTATTATTATCGGTGCCAGGCCAGAATCATTCAATTCTGCCCCAACTTTTTTTTATTATTATCATCAACGCCCAAGTTAATGATTATAGTGTGACCAAAAAATAATACTATGACTAAGTAAATTTTATACTACAATGTCATTTCAAAGAGATTATATAATACTTGCGATTCCAAAAAACATACAATGCTGTAAAAAATTATAATTTGTCACATATTTGAATTTATAATTTGAGGAGTACATGTACTAAACAAATATGGAGACTGCCTCCTTGGAATAATATTGAAAACAATTCCAGCATTGAATATTTGACAAACGACAAAGAAAGACTAATTTGTGTGCTCGTGTGCGCGCATGCGAGAAGGGGGAAGAGGGGGAGGGAGGGTTGCTCTTCTTTCACAAATTAAGGTTATTTGGAAAATTCAAATTAATTCATATTTCTTCTTAGACAACTTTTTCAAGCTAGCTAGGGTAATCTTAAGACTTTATTGTATATATAAGGTTCAACAATAGGCATTTTAGACAATTTGTTTTTATTAGACTATTTTACAAATTCGACTTTGACCCCTAGATTTTGTTATAAATTACACTTTTGACCTCTCAAAATTAAAAAAGACAACTAGAAAGCCCATTTGGTAGCACGAGGTCGAGCTATACTAAGCTCCTATCCTTTAAAACTATTAAATAGTAGATGTTGTTTAAATAGATGGCTTTGGGAATATTCTTTCGCATCTACACATCTATTTTTGGAACAAATCCAAACTATTAACCAATCCCGATTTACAACATTAGAGAAGAATACCATTTATCTACGCAAATTGAAGGTTGTTCTAGAAGGCTCAACAGATAATTTTGATACAAACGATTCACCAATAGAAGGTTGCATTGCCTCCATTAATTACCACTAAGTCCCTCTCCACCAAGTGAACCAGGTAATGATTCACCAATAAAAGACCTAGATATGGACGACATAAAGTAGTTAAACTAATTTCTTATCCTTGGAAAACATATATAAAGGGTAGAAAAAAGGGTAATTCAAGAAAAAGTAAGACAAAAATTTGTAATTACAGGTGGTCCTGCAAAAAGGCTAGTGATCATGCAAGTGGTCCCTAGTCAAAGAACCCTATTTAGATAAATAAATTGGAAACAACCTTATCAACTAAATTAAGTTTGAAAAATACATGTCCAAAATCTTAAGATAGCAACACTGAAAAAGGTACATTGAGATTGAAAAAGGTACATGATTGAGAGAAAGTTGAAAATAAAACATAAAAATACAATATTTACAGAATGAATATGCTTAAAAATGGAATTGAAGTTTCCACCTGCAAAAACCGAACAGCCCTTCGGTTTTGGCAATCTTTCTAAAGGACCCCACTAGCCCTCTAATCTGAAATTCCTCTCTTCTGGTCTAGGAAAAAGGGAACAAAAACTTGAGTAACTATTTTCTTTTCAAACATCTTATTTTTCCCCCGAAATGGTGCATTGTGTATTCATCTCTGAACAAAGTAACTAAGCATATTTCTGCTGTAGTGCAAACCTACAGATAAACAGATTCGCGCATTCTAATGAAGAAAAAAAAATTGCCAACTCGTGTAGGCCACGAACTTCAAAGCTATTAAGAGCTATTAAGTGCCCAGTTGTGCTAATAGCTTTTGTTAAATTTGCTGTCATACAGTCAACTGTACATACGGAATTAACAAACGGAATCATTACTGGGGACTTAACCTTGAGTAATTATAGATTAAATTACACAGCAAAGCAGCAAATATATTCACATTGTACTGGACACGGCAAGGCATATATACGCTACAAAATTCTATTATTGTATACATATTAAAGGAAATATTATATTAAAGAGGACAAATGCACAAGTTTGGAAGTTCCAAATTAATTTCCTACGACAAAAACTATGAAAGGATGCACAACAAGAATTTTGGATTTCAGATGCAAGGTATACCACCAGCTCAACAAGTTATGAATGGTCATTCCACACGTTCAAACTTCATCCGATCAATCAGCCTCGTCTATATAAGTGCATCCACAATGGTTTAAGTTTACAGGCTAAGTAAGATATCTTTTATACTACAACTGTTTGCAGTGTTCAGTTGTATACGATAAATAACTGTTAAGTAGGATAAGCGTAATATATGTAGAAGTTCCACAAAGCTCGTTATACTATGTCTCGAAATTGTCCATTTAAATGTGGAACGAAATAATGTTTACTTGTTTGACTACGGGACAAATTAGTATTGTACATTTAACTTCCGGATTGGACTTAAGTAGCTCGTTTATATTGCAAAAGAAATTCAATTTGTTGTCTAAGTTCAAAAGCAATTTCAACTAAAGGTTCTGAGTGTGCTTGGGAAGTGTAACTTTAACATATAATTCATGTTCTATTCTAAAGTTACAAAACCATTGCAAGGAACACTAATAAGTTATAACGGTTTTTCAGTTGTCCAGAATAAACAAGGCTTATGATCATTTTGACCTTAATCTCTCTCTCAAATAACCATCATGAGAAGGGCTAAAATCATTTCACTCTTCAACCAAATGCTAGAAACATGTTCATTTTGCCCTCCAAAACACTGGTGTCTGTCCATATATTAACCCCCTAATCATTTTATTTTTTTTAATTAATTTAGAAATTCTAAGTGGGTAGTGCTGCAGTAGGCACAATAAAAGGCGAAAAGAATGTAACGCATTCAAAGGTAGTCCTCGCGTCATGTGTAGTAAATTGACTAATTCAAAATTTCAAGAAGCTAAGTGGTATTCCCTATTTCGGCAGTAACTCTTGAGATTTACTCTCACCTCAATTTCTTTAATCTTGTAACAGTCTGGTATTTCCCAACTCCTAAAATCAGCTGCATACCAACAATCTAAGCACAACGGTCTCAAACAGAACACACTCAAATATATCAGCCAATCACATACTTGAAGCATTCATCGGCTACTTTTGATATAGAAATCACCAAAATTAAATCAATCATACTTTTATGTGTAGTACAGATGCAAGGCTATCAAACATTCTCCAAGATTCAACTGCACGCACACAGACACATTTTTATTGGGAGGTAACCTCCATAATATTTGTTTCAAGGAAATTGGATGAATTTCCTTGCTAGTGTGGCATTGGCATGTGTGTGTATCTATCCATTCCAAATACTAGTCTTAACTTCTGGCACATTTGCAGTTTCCTATTGGAATAGCATAAGTTTACGCAAAAAAAAAAAACAATGTCACATTTTTGTATTCCACAAAGAGAATAACATAACATGCGCTATAATTATAGTTTGTTATACTATTACTAATTGACAGTGGGGGCGCCGGGCCATCCCCCAAGTCCGCAAAACCCACCCCTTTCCCTAAGATGCGTTTTTTGAGCCAATTAGAAAAGATAATATTATTTACTAGATATATAGCTTCATAATTCTGTCAGATATGATATAGGTACCTTCATTGCTATACAAATTCCTTGCTTTAGTAGTATCAGTAACAGAAAATCGTGCAACCAACTGTTAACTGTTAACAATTGAATCCATAAAAACTTCAAGGATCGATTGTGTATCATGTTAATTACTAAGAGACCCAAAAACGAAAGCGTACCTCAATGTATTGAGACGGAGTTAAGCGTAACAATGATGCATTGGATGGTCTTCCAACCCTTGTCCCTCCTAATTCTTAAGTGTCTCTCTTGAGATGATATGAGAAAAATCGCATTAGGGAGGGTTGGGGACCATAGCCCTCTTATATATAAGTTTTCTTGGTGGTTGAAAACTCTCTTAAATTATATTTCTACCCCTCATAGAAATACAATTTACGTAATAGCATCTACACATTAATTCCATGATAAACATACCCTTAAGCATATTTAAAACTTAATTAGATAACTTCGGGTTAGGCTTATAAATGATAACACACATTAACAATTTACACATGTGGTACCAATTAGAATTAATTAGAAAATAATCTAACAATTTCCCACTGGACCACATATGTATCTTGATAAATGTGTTTAACTGTTGTGAGCTCCAAAATTTGTTATCATGACCTAAGGGTATTCGAACAATCTCCTCCATCAATTATATTGACATAGGATCAAAGCGGTCTTCGTTACATTAATCGTAACTCAACCTATCAATGGTCACATATACCAACACAGCCAAATGACATAGATCAATCATGGTGCATAGCATGAAAATTACATGCAATGTGTTCTACACATGCCTATTTTCAACTGGTCCTACTTTACTTGATTGAGATCAGTCCTTAAACTTTCCCCTTAATGTCATTACCATAATGGAAAGCAATCATTCAAAGTCAAAACCAAATCCTTTAATCGATCGAAAAATTACAAGTATACTCAAATAGAAGCAATTAACCACAAAGTCCCACTAAACTGTCACACCATCAAGTAAACAATACCCCACAACCAATTTGACAGTAATGGCCCCAGGTATCTAGCCTTTGGTGAGTAGATTTGTATTAGTGGAGTTGTCCTTATATGCTCTCTTCATACTTATCAACTCTGAACTTATCTTCTTAATAATAAGAAGAATTCTATGTCACAATAAAACTTTAGTGATTTTTAATACTTTATGCAACCCTTGTGATAATCATAATCTTTAATAGAATCAGACTACCAAATGATCTCAAACTAATCTGATTTCAAAATATGAGCATGTAATCTTTATAAATACTGTAAAATCTTAATTGATGCCTTTATTAGTTCATTCCATAAAACATATACCAAACATCCCTTATTTCATACGCTAAAACCAAATGCGTTAATACTTAACCATGAATAATATTTCCAATAGCAAACGCTTATAGAAACTTTATACTTAATTTGTGTCCTTTAACAATAGGAGTATCCCCTAAAATTTAGTCTTGTATGCCAAAAAATCTGACAAAATATTTTTTCGATATAACTCTTTTGCAATAACCCAATGATAACTTAAGACTTGAGTATTTTTGCAAAATAGTACATCCATGAGATCTTTCAACTTAAAATTTTTTATATGAAATTTCTCGATTTCATATGATAAACCTATATCATTATCAACAAGCAGAATATTATCTACATAGTCCCTAGGAATGTCAATTTACTCCCACTGATCTTATGGTATATACTAGCATCCATCACCTTAGCCTCGAAACCGTATGAGGTGAAAAATTGATGGAATCTGTAATACCAATCACAAGCAACTTGCTTGGACACATAGATAGATTTCTTGATTTGCAAACTGTATATTTTGTATCTCCTTGATACTAAACTTTGCAGTTGCACTGTATATGTCTTTTCTTCAATGTTTCCACTAAGAAATAACATCTTAATATACACATATGTATATGAGTTTCCTAGACGATATTTTGTCTTGAGGTAATTGAGTTTGACTTTTCTGAAATTGTTAATCTTTATTAGGAAGCTTCTTTATTGTTGTCTTGATAGTCTAGATTTCCTTGATTTTCTTAATTATCTCTTCACCAATCAATCAGAATTAAAATTCTGATTACTATCAATAATATCTAACAAGAAAATTAATACCTTATCAAAGACAACATTATAAACCTTATCTTACCCCCCAAACTTAATATCCTCAAGAATTTTCAAAATCTATAACGATGTTGGCAGAAATAAAAGTAGAACTAAAAACTGAATATCAATTTAACATGTTCACAATTATTATGCAGTTGTTATACATATAACATTTAATCCAATAATCAAGAATGGGGTCCCTCTCAAGATGCCTAACACAACATTGATATTAATGGCTTTGGTCAAAAATATAAATTTGTAAGTGGCCATCTTCATGCAGTAATCAAATATATAAGTCAAATCCTGTCAAATAATAACCTTCCTCTAATACCACTTGTTGATAATTGAATCAATAAAAACTTCAAGGATCGATTGTGTATCATGTTAATTACTAAGAGACCCAAAAACGAAAGCGTACCTTAATGTATTGAGATGGAGTTAAGCATAACAATGATTCATCGGATGGTCTTCCAACCCTGTCCCTCCTAATTCTTAAGTGTCTTTCTTGAGAGGATATGAGAAAAATCGCATTAGGGAGGGTTGGGGACCATAGCCCTCTTATATATAAGTTTTCTTGGTGGTTGAAAACTCTCTTAAATTATATTTTTGCCCCTCATAGAAATACAATTTACGTAATAGCATCTACACATTAATTCCATGATAAACATACCCTTAAGCATATTTAAAACTTAATTAGATCACTTCGGGTTAGGCTTATAGATGATAACACACACATTAATAATTTACACATGTGGTCCCAATTAGAATTAATTAGAAAATAATCCAACATTAACAACTTATCTCAAACAATCAAAGTGAATCGAAGTCAATTTCCCAAGAAAAACAATTAGGATTAATGTTATAATTATGGATAGTGAGTGAAACTATACGAAAGTATAATAAGTTAAGCTGCCAATTCTTTCTTTTTTCTTTTATTAGAAAAAGAATCTATTGAGATGGAAGACAAGAAATACAATTTAAAGACATTAAGTGCTCCTCAAAAAAATAGAAAAACATAAAGGAAAAGCCATGTCCAAACCAACCCCCCGCCCAAAAAAATAAAAGAGAGAGATCATCTCTTTAAGTCCCAAAAATAAAGATTAGGTCACCAAACTGTCCAATAATAGGAAGTAAAACCATTCATACAAAAAGATATATAGGAAGGAGATTTCCTTTCTATGTCATAGTTCTTTTCCCATTCACGCAGTAAAAAGAAAAATGGATGAGAGCTCTGCAAATAGAGTGTGAAACTCAGCAGTTTCGTCCCCTTTCTTTTGGTTCTTTTTTGTGTTTTAACATTAGCCTTCAGATAGTGTAACCTACCCTTTAGACTTCAAAACTACAGAAGCATGGCCAAAGGCGCTTTCTTTAGTTTCCATCAAAAATTATAGATCATGTGCAAATCATCATATCGTAATTAACATATTCTCAAATTAGCCAAATACTCCCTCCTTAAACTAAGAGTCCCACTTCATTGCTAGGACATAATCAATATCTATATTTCACCATCGTAAAATAGTTTTGTTCTTCACCATCGAGTAAGTTGAAATTTGTATGTTGCTTAAAACGTGTAAAAGTCCCCAACCCACCCCTTTCTCTTAGTTATCTTTTTCTCTCATTTTTATTTTACAACCAATTAAAAATGATAATATTTTTTTCTAGATTTAATATTCATAATTCTATCAAATATTCCTGCCGTAATTGCTATGCAAATTCCTTAGTTCAAGGGTAGCAGCAAACACAATATTGCAAGTCTCAACAACTAAAAGTAAAAATACAAAAGATTATGGGATGTTTAATTACCCCAAGAAACAAAAACAATTTCATTACGTCTAGGGCAGCCTGTCTGGGATTGTTAATGGTTTAACATTCGAAGCATCGTGTCTAGCAAGTTCAGGAGGTACACGACTGTTACTCTGAATAAGAGTCCTCTTTAGATCGTAGAAAACATTTTTATCATCCAAAGTCAAAAATCTGATGGCTACTTTGAGACTTTTTAGCTATGGACATGTCAGCATGTTACAAAATATGAATCCTACTTGGCTTTAAAAGTTACCTCATAGACATTTTAGGAAAAAAACTTATCTAAAGCTTATATTTTGGATAGATCCTTAATTTTACGTTTCACAAAACTTTGCCCTATTCACATTTTATCTTTTTAAAAAATTTCAAATTTTAATCAATTTGCTGACTAAGTAGTCTAGAAGATGTCTAAGAGACCCTCTAAATGTAAAGGGCCTCTGTCACAATGTTGACCATTCTATTTGCCGCATGAGCTTCATATTAAAGATAGAGGTTTACATTGGAGATTCAATTATTTGCTCATTGTCCATACTTCCTAGGTGATACTTCATTTTTTTTCCAATTTATGTTAACATTGGAGATGCTCTAAGTTACCTTGTCGGATGTTTATTAACCGAATGGCTCTTGCTTAGTTAATTAATCATTCCAAACTCAGCCAGTTGGGCTTGTGCCTTGTTTTATCTACTTGGCAGTGGGCTTGATTCCTTGGTAAGCAAAACGGATCGGATTTTTTGTTTCAGGTCGAGCCTAGACCACAGCCCAATAGAATGTTCAGTCATGGGTTAACCCAACCATGCAACTTACTTTAATTGCTAACTAGGGTATACCTGTGCCATCCAGCACGGTAAATTAAATAAGAACCGATAATAAGATAAAAAAGAGTAATGTGTGATGAATCTAAATCGAAAAACTTATGTTCAATATATCTTCATGTTAGACCAACTAAAAGTAAACTGGATTGGACCGACTTGTTTTTAATTTTTAAATAATTGTTTAATCATATTTTTTTATCTTAATTTGATCTCGGCAAAATAAGTTTTTAACAAATTAAACACAAGGCCATATGTAAAAATAATTCAATCACGTCTGTTGGTATGATTTGAAAATAGTCCAAAAATTTAACTGATATATTGTGAACACTCCTAAAAATGACATTATAAGATGATCAATAATAATTTACGAACACATAAAATATTTTGATCTTGGCAAAATAAGTTTTTAACAAATTAAATTCAAGGCCATATGTGAAAATAATTCAACCACGTCTGGTATGATTTAAAAATAGTTCAAAATTTTAACTGATATATTGTGAACATTCCGAAAAACGACATACTAAGATGATCAGTAATATACGAACGCATAAAATACATCCTTAAATTTACGAACACTAATGTACGAACACTATGATGGATCTCGTTTAATTGATCTTGATTAGTGAATTTTAAATATTAAATTTAAATTTTTTATTTTAAGTTATGACATTTTTAATGTAGAAAAAATGATTGATATGTGAGAATTTATTGTGTGTATATTATTTGTATTAAATGTTACTCAATAAATTTTCTTATTTTTTTTTTGCATAATTTTATAGTCATGGTGGATCTTGTTTAATTAATAATGATTAGTAAATTTAAATATTAAATTCATAATTCTATAGTTATGATGGATGTTGTTTAATTGATTAGTATATTTTAAATATTAGATACTAAATATTAAATTTTTTATTTTAAGTTATGACATTTTTAACGTAAAAATATTTATTGGTGTGTGAGAATTTACTTTGTGTATATTATTGGTGTTAAATGTTACTTAAAATATTTTTTTTATATAATTTTATAGTCATGATGGATCTTGTTTAATTGATCTTGATTTGTAGGTTTAAATATTAAATTTTTATTAAATTTTGAATTTTTTATTTTAAATTATGGCATTTTTAATATAGAAAAAATTATTGGTGTGTGAGAATTTATTATGTATATATTATTGGTGTGAGTGTTTTAACTTTGATATGACATCTTGATGTGTGTATAAAACTCATCTAATGGTGTAGAGTTAATGCACACCATAACATGTATATTTTTAACCATTAGATTTTTATACTTTTTAAAAATAAATTTGGTCAAACTTGATGTTTTATAATATAGATTAGTAGATTTAAATATTATTTTTTTATGAAATTTCTTGATTAGTATATTTTAAATATTAAATATTATTTTTTTATTTTAAGATGAATCTTGTTTAATTGATCATGATTAGTAGAGTTTAAATATTAAATATTAAATTTTTTATTTTAAGTTATGGCATTGTTAACGTAAAAATATTTATTTTTGTGTGAGAGTTTACTTTATGTATATTATTGGTGTTAAATGTTACTTAATATTTTTTTTTACATAATTCTATAGTCATGATGGATCTTGTTTAATTGATCTTGATTTGTATATTTTAAATACTAAATTTTTATTAAATTTTGAATTTTCTTTTTAAAAATTTGGCATTTTTAATATAGAAAAAATTATTGGTGTGAGTGTTTTAACTTTGATGTGACATCTTGATGTGTGTATAAAACTCATTCAATGGTGTAGAGTTAATGCACACCATAACATGTATATTTTTAACCATTAGATTTTTATACTTTTTGAAAATAAATTTGGCCAAACTTGATGTTTTATAATATAGATGTAACTAGAGTTATGCCTATGCCCACTAATATAATAAAAATTATATTTAGTGACATTTTATATAAATTTTTTGGATTTATTTTTTATCACTAAAGATGATTGGAGTGTTAAAGGTACTTTTTGTGAAGCACTTATATCATTAGTCTAAAAAAAATCATATAATAAAAAATATTTTCTAAGATATACTTGTGTCATCAGGCATTATCATGAAAAATTAAAAAATGGGTGAAGTCAATGGATCACATAGCCATATGCTTGGCCACGCCACGCTTCTACTACTCACACCTGAGAAAAAAAAAAAAAAAAAAAAAAAAAAAAAAAAAAAAAAGAGGAAAGAAAGAAAAAAATATAGATAAAAAGGAACATAATAGATAAATTATTTTTGCCGAGGAAAATGAGTATGTGTGCGTTGACGGGAGGGTGCCGGCAAGTGGTGAGGTGTTGGCATGTTCTTCCATGGGAGAGGATATAGATTATATATATATATAGAGAGAGAGAGAGAGAGAGTGTGTGTGTGTGTGTAAGTTTAGAGATTATTTTTCCCAAAAGTAAGAAAGACGATGGAGAAAATTAGGGGAGAAAGGGTTAGGGAAGTAGAAGAAAAATAATGCAAAATTAATATTGGGTCAAGATTAACTTTTCACCTTTAGATCTTTGTGAATTAATTTGGGCCGTTGGAATTTAAAAACCAGTGATCTCCATTGATTAATATATAGCTCTAAAGCATGGATACTTCAGCATCCGTACATGATACGTATCCAAATATTCAACATTATTTTTTTAAAAATTTCGGATACGGGAGGGATACGGCAAGGATATTTGCGGGATACGACGGGGTAAGTTTTATAATTTTTTTATTGGAGTCGCTTTAAAAATAACAGATAATTATTTTAATATAGAAATCTCTAAAAACTATTTAGACTGTTTCTTTAAAACTCGGTGAATAAGTCAACCATTTTACCATAAGATAAAATAATCAAACAAAATATTCCATCATTAGTCTACAATTATCGTTGTTCGGTCGCTATCCTTCTTCTGATATTCAAGTCAGAATATTATGTCTACTTTTAAGTTATTATGCAATTAAATTATTCAGTTGTTTGTTTTAGTTTTATGAATATTAATGATATTATTCATAAATTTATAAAATTCTTATAGCTAAATAATATATATATATATATATATATTATAATTATTTTTTATTATCCATATTCAATAGGTATCGTATCCTATATTTTTTAAAAATTTTGTCGTATCACCGTCTTAGTGATGTGTTATATTGGATACTCGTATATGTATCCGTGCTTCATAAATTAATAGTGAGTACTATGCTTTGTACTTTAGATAGAGATGTTCCTCCCCCCCAACCCCCTTCTTTTTTGGCAAATTTGTTAGTATATTATTAGACTATCTCAAAGAGTTTCTTTAAAAGTGAGTACTTTGTGGAGCTATTTGATATTTTGAAGAGTAATTTTTTTGATAGTGTTTCAGTGAGTGCGAGAGGCTCTTCAAAGTTGATATTTTAATATTTTGCTTAACTTTTAATTTTAAAAAAGAGAGCATTTATTACTTTGGTGTGTCATCATATTGAATAAAATAATAAAAAGTAATATTTGAATATGTGGTGAGATGGTTATCCAAAATTTTAATGATCAAAAATAAATATATTATATATATATCAAAATTTTATCACACCCACTTTCAGTTTAAATTTTTTCATAAAATTTTGTGGATATGATAGAGTTATTATAGATATTATGTCCACCAAATTTCATAAAAAAATTCGTTTGTTTAACTTTCAAATTAAACCCATTAAACAAAATTAAAAATCGAACAAATAATAGAGATGAGCCACCTCCTTTCTTTTTATCCTTCTAACTTAACAAATAGCAGACAAATTGCTTCTATAATAACTTTCATTACCGAAAAGCTCTATTTATCAATAAAATAACTTACTTCTCACCATTAATCAGAATAGTAGGTGTCATCGGTATTTAGATGGGAGTTAATATGTCTTAAATTTAAATATGATTGTAGTTTATTTAAAAAACTACTAATTTATACAAAAAACTCAAACATTAATTGAAGGTTAATTTTGTCATCAACCAAGAAAAAAAAATCATGTGCAAAACACACGGGACAATTTCCAGTCAAGTTTTGACTGCGAACGGTGTGTGAACCATATATGAAGTGTCACATATATACTTAATATATATATATATATATTTGTATTTTTAAAACATATATACTTAATATTAATTGACTAGGTTTTATTGTCAAGTTTTTCAGTTGAGGGGTAAAGTGCAGAACATCTATACTTTAGGGGGTTATTACTGTAATTTACCTATTCTTTTAATTTTAATGTAGTGTTGATAATTCCTCATTGGTCAAGGATTCCGTGAGGGAAAAGGTTTATTAAACCACCTCCATACTGAAACCCTTTACTCATTCTTACCATAATTAAAAAACCACTTAGCACTCTACATCACTTATAAGTAACTGTGTTTTCATTCGCATAGCACTCATCCACTACACTTTCTTTTCTCTCTTTTATTTTCATCCTGAGAAAAAGTTTTGGCGAGGGGGGAGTACTTAATTTTTAAAAATCACTCACCAAGAACGAGATTAGTGTGCGTCCTATTTTCTCAGTCATTATTGAGTACATATATGACGACGTGCTATTTTTTCCGACCTCAATTGCCGCCGTTCTATTTCTATTGCGGCGAAAAATCGTTGAAACTACACAACAAAAGTTCGGAGACAGCGCTGACCGGTCCATGCCCCAAACTGCCTGTCGAACCAATACGCTGGAAGTCTCCATCTCCCGGGTTCCTAAAACTTAACACGGACGGCAGTTCTCGCGGAAATCCGGGACCCGCTAGTTACGGAGGTATAATCAGAGACGGTGCCGGAAACTGGTTGTGCGGTTACATGGGAAATATCGGTCACGAGAAGAGTCTGGCCGCGGAGCTGTGGGGAATTTTTAGAGGATTGTGCATAGTTGAAAGTATGGGACTGAGAAACGTAGTGATCGAGACTGATTCGATGGCTTCGCTACTGCTCATAACGGTAGATCAAGTGGATGACACACACCCTGAGAAAGATTTGGTGGACGCGTGCAAGAAGCTGAGGGAGAGTTGTGCGTGCCCGATTTTTCACACTTACAGAGAAGGCAACAGATGCGCGGATCAAATTGCAAAGTTGGGAGGACGGCAGACTGAAGAGTATGTATTTTTAGATAAACCTCCGGATTTATTGCGTCCATTTTTGTTGGATGATTCGATTGGGGTAGGATTTTCAAGGGGAACTAGGTAACCTGCAGGTTTTATATTAATTATATTGCGATAAATTAAAGAACAATTTGTCAGTATTTATTTTCTACTGTGTAATACCTTGCCAAGTAGATCGAATGTAATTAGTTACAAAGTATCATTCAATTCAATATACCCGAGATCAAACTTTTTTGTTCATTCTGTTGTGATGGTTTATCCTGTTATTCTAACTATACTAAGTTCTATTATTTATACATGCGTGAATGAGTTCAATTATTAAATTGGATTTCCTTTTCCAGTTTTCTACCTCTGTTTCAAATTCATTGTAGCACATTTGACCCAGCGACAGACCCAGAATCTAAGCTTTCGCGAAGAAAATTCAACACAAAAATAGGGTTTTGTCGTAAAAATGTCATCGTTTCAGCACTGATTTTATTTTTTCCAAACCAAATTATTATTAAGGGCTCGTTTAGTTTAAGTTTTAAGAATGACAGCCTAACCTTAAGCCCATCACATTATTGGAAGTACAACACAAAAAACATCACTTTTGTATTGTCTACTTGGCTGTGGGTGGCCAATAAAATGTATTAAAAAAAATGACTAAATTGCAACATAAATCATAACAAAATTTAGAATAAAAATAAATTTGACATCATTTTTTTCTGGCTGACATAAATAAAATATTATGAACACTATATTAAAAATAAATATAAAGTTTTAAAAAATAATATGAAAATGATTAAAATTTCTAACTAAAAACACAAGATACACGTTACAAGACAGCTACATATATGCCATAAATACAAGATCATATGGTTAACCAATTAACCAAATACGAAATCATAATATCAACGGAGTATCAGTTTAGGAAATAGTGAGGTCGCTAGCCATCAAAAACCGTACAATCCATACTTAAAAACTTATACGCTTGAGTTTTGTGGCTCGGTTTCGGTTTTTAATAAATATAATAAATTGATTTGGTGATTTTTTATTTGGGTATAATTAGATTTCTCTTTAGCACCCCTCTATTATTCCATGGAGATAAGGTCAAAAATATGAATACGCGAGGGTGGTACGTGTGATGGGATTCTTTTTACGCCAGTAACAGAATATTAGAACTTGGACCACCTTGTATCAAAGTACACGAGAATGAAAGACAAACCAAACAAATGTTATATATCATGTTTCCATTGTTTGGTCTAAACACATTGGCAGCTACAACAAGATTACCTCTGCGAAAAATATTATCATGCATGTTCAATTTTTCATTGTAGCTAATCATTTAGTAACGATTTCTATTTAACTTAGTACTTGTTTGGGAACAAAGCAAACCTCTTTCATTTCCATGTTGAGATTTCCCAACTCTACATAATTTTTTCGAGAACGCGGGTGAAATAAATCACCAACCGGTAAAAAATGAACCTTCCTAATTTCCAATCTCAATCCAACTCTACCCTTACTCTATTTTCTACTCTCGGCATCCTTTCTTAATGAGTTTTTAACTCATCTTGTTCTTTAACACAATATCTTCCTAACACACAAAATTATTAAAAAAAAAAAAACACTATTTAAATGGTGAAATTGGCCAGCGAAATATAAATTAGGTGTAAAAATTAAGCAAAAAAAGGACATGCTATGTTCCATTAATTTCTCAAATTTAATTTCTAATATTTTAATTTTGTCATTTTCTGGTACATGCATTTTTTTATGGAACAACACTAATGTCATTCCAATTCAAAAAGCTTATATGCTGCCTCTCTAATTCACCAAACACGACTTAAAAAACAAAATTTTAAAAAATAAAAAAATTCTCATCCCGTTAATTAGAAATGTAAAGGAGGTGATGGACTAAAATGGAGCTGTTTTTCGAGTTCCTAGAAAGTTTTCTTTTTTCGTCCTTTTACCTTTCATTATGTGCTTATAAATTTATATGCTTTTTTTTTTCTTTTTATAAATACGGGCATGCAACCCACGCGATGCGTGGGTGCTCTACAATTTTTCATGAACAAAATTCAATAATTGATCTTACCCTTATTATCATGTCTATTTATGAGCATAAGCTTTGTGTATTATATTTCTTTGGAGTGACAGGAGGGAAATGCGAAATTAGAGTTAAAAAATGTGAAAACAAATGTATTTGAAACATATTAAAAAGCCTACTCCCTCTACCAAAAATTCAATAGGTGTAATGAGAAATTGAAATATATGTGCAATATCGATAGTTGAAATTTTTAATTGTCATCTCAGCAACTTATAGATTGAATTTTTTTATAAAATTTTGTATAAATGATCTAGAATCATATATATGATCTCTCAACATATTTTCATTAAAAACTCATTAATTCATCCCTCCAAATTAATATTCCTTATTTTTGTTGAGGAAAAAGAATCCATCTTTAAATCCTCACTCATTTTATATATTGTTATGTAATGCAGTGTATTATTTATTATATATATATATATGAGCTAAAAAATAAACACATATTAAAAAAATATTTAAAATATAGTCCAATATTATGGACAACATCACATTCGTAGAATAAAAAGAATTCTATAATGATATTCCTTTATGTAACTTCAAAATTTTCATCCATAAATCATTTAGATAAATATATATACAATTACAATAACAATTTTACTTCGATGTAAACACCATAAATAATATAACGTATCACTTTATTTACGTCCATATAAAACCCAATGAACAAAATGTTTTGTTCCTACTATAACATGTTTTGTTCCTACGTACTATATCAACAACATAAAAATGAGCTTTTATGGTACTATTTAGCTTTTATGGTACTATTTAGAATCAAGAAAAAAATGTAAAAATATAGGTTGGGGCCTCGATCTAGAATGAAAGCAATCAAACATTTGACAGAGATAAACAGAAAGAGTTTCTTTTAGGTTTGAGAAATAAAAAGAGTTTGAGAAGTAAAAAATGAGTAAAACTTTATTAGAGCATCGACAACATAATGTCTAAAATTTAGGCCAAATTTAGCATACAACTTCTTAAGTTTGAAAGCAAGACACGGCGTAAATGGTAAAAAAAATAGTCATACAAGTGAACTTCACCCATATGATTTTTCTGCTTAAAAAAATTCCCATACAAGGCTCCTACACTCGTATGGGTTTAAAAATAAAAAATAAAAAATAAAGTCAAAATATCCATACGAGGAGATGCTAGCTGTATGGCTTTATATAACAAAATATATATATATAATCATACAAGGAGCTTGTAGCCTGTATTGTTTTTAAAAAAAAAAAACAAAAAAAAAGAAATGATCTATACGAGTGTGGGACACTTGTATGGGTTTTTTTTTTTTCAGTCTAATACAAAAGTGGCATACTCGTATGAGCCATACGAGTGACCCATACCAGTATAGGCTAAAATTTAAGAAAATGGTAAATTTAGTTGTTCTCTACCCTACCAGCTAAATTTCATCCATCCAAATTCCTCTGTTGTAAAGAGGGGTAGGGTAAATTTATCTATTTGCCCTACCCACTGTACATGCTCTTAAAATAGTAAAACTAATAACGTTGGAAAAAAGTAATTAATGAAGAATGAGTAAACCTAAGAGACATCCATTGAGAATAGAAAAAGACCCGCTCAAATAAGAAACCTAAATAATACTATTTAGTTATAGTTTGATATTATTTTCAATTATTTTTTTTTATTAGATGGACTCTAAGTTTCATATAATGTAATAACTCATTAAGGAAGGGAGTGTCATAATTTTCATATCTATCCCTTACTAATTAAGTATTGAACAATAAATTTTGATCAAGATACAATTTAAGAATAGTGAGTTTGAAAACACCAATTTAATTGAAATGAACATCCCAAGCACTCTCTTAACTTCTCACAATAAATTTAACCTATATTAAAAAAAAAAAAATCCAACAAATGAAACTTAATTATATAACTTATAGTTAGGGAATATACTTTTAAATCTTAATTATGCTAATAGTCTCCGCATAATAACATTCAGCATTTCTTAAGACTAACGATTAAAACTTTTAGAATTAACGGACAAACAAATTAAAAAGAGCAAGTAAAACCTGTAAATATATAAATATAATTGCAAAATATATATAAACAGATTTCATTGCAAGACCTCCTTCAGCATCCTCTTTAATAGTCTCATGGAACAAAATTTTGTACTCGTCCATAATTTGTATTTATAGAACAAATGTTATGTAATGTGTGGGCATTTATAATGCTTTACTTTGGAAAAGGAATGAGAATTGACCCATTGAAAAATCAAAAGACTGGTACAATAATATTAATGTATGCTATTATTAAACTGTCAACAAAAATTATGTTATATTATTAAAAAAACTTAAAAAATAATACCTTAATTAAATCTAATACTCTCAAATGTAACTTTAGGACTCCTCCGTAATGAATACTTACTAATTAGTGTAATTAATAAGAGTGAAGCGGAGGATTTCCTCCGTAATAATATTATATATTATATACAAGTTTCTACATGTTCGATGCACAAGCGATTCATAAAAACCATATTTCATACAATGTATTGTTTTTTTGGATCAAACATTAATGTAATTTGGGATGTTAAAAATTGCACTACTAAGTGCAGGAAAACGATGGTAGAAGAAACTCTCATACTATTTAATCATAAGTGAATTAGATTAGTAATAAAATATGATCATAAAATAGAAGATAAAAACTAAAAGGTGTTCACAAAAGGGCATTTTCTTTCTCAATTTCTAAATTTAAATGAAATTTAAATATATATTTTTTTGTTCAATAGGCACCAAAGCCTATTAAACAAACAAAACAAAACTCTCAAATCTCAAACTCCCATATCAGGATGAGCATAAAAAAAGGACTTGGGCCCGCTCTTAGCAAGATTGCGTTTGACACGCAGGATAAGAGGGCGGGATAGGATAACTTTATCCTATCCCATGTTTGGTGTTCGTCGGAATTAGATATTCAAACAAATTATTTATCCCACTAAAGCTTCTTATCCCATCGATAGAGGGGTTAACAAATCTCACCTAAGAGGTGGGCTTGATTTATCCTATCCGGATGGGATTAAATAATCCGATTCGACTCTCTAATGTATTCCTGCCATTTATGAATGAGGATCTTGCAATTTAATAAAAGGCCATAAAAGTGATTTTTAAGTTTCTCCTCACCAAGCAGCCAGTTAAAGAATTCTACAAACTTCAACACTAAGCTTAAGGATTGTTCAGTTTCTCCTCACTAAAATCTATGAGGTCGTCCATGCACATAACTGGAAAATGCATCAAGAATTAACCTTCAACTATCATCATTTATGAAACATTAGTTTAAAGTAACAATCATCTTACATAATCAATCCCATCCATAACAAACTTACATCCTTAATTTACATGGAAGAAGAACATACTAACTGCCTCACAAGTTGAGAATTCCACATTGACTTGGATATTCATTAAGAAAACACTAACTTTAATTTCATCAGTGTTAAAAACCAAAGCCTATCTGAGAGATTATTACAATTCGAGACGAATAGAGTATTAAATATGCATTCCTGGGCTATATATGGTGCATTCAAAAAGATTTAGTTGAGTTCTTAAAATTATAAATAAAGTGAAAAAATAAATGCCACCATGTTTAGCAGGTAAACTCCTAAAACCAATCTGGCCAAGACATGGATATGGTGAAACATCACTTGTTGGGTGATCCTAATATTTGGTGAAGATTTACAAAACACATAGTACCCTAAGTCATTAATAAGTTATCACAATATACCAAATTAAAATCATTTATTCAAGCTGATTTAATTGCATAAATATAAGCAAGTGGAGTACAATTTCATCAATTGAATATACTTGGATAGTGGTCAGGGAAAATGGAAGTAACTTGAAGGAGTACAAGTAAATTTTTGGATCAGAAGTACCATGACTCATGTAGCCTTTTTCAACAAATTTCATACTGTCCTTAAGCTTAACAGCTTATGCTCTTATGGGATCAATTCGTAAAGCAGCAACATAAATTGAATCAACGTTTAGATGTTTAGGATATGACTCTAGCATTGTAAATCCCCTGCAGAAAATGATGAAAGGAACAATGAAAATATCAATTGGTTTTGTATATTAACACCACAATTAAAAAAGAGATCCTCAAAAAGAAAGAAATAATGCAAGGTGTGAGAATCCGGGCCCGCGCGACCCGAGAAGAAATAGAAATCCTCGTTCTCGGTTTTCTTTTAAAAAAACGTGTTTTGTAGAGTCACCAGTTTGTTTTACGAGAAAACAAACAAAAGATCGTACGAAGGACAATTCGAAGACGAATTATCTTTCATACGTTTGAAACCAGAGATTTATTTTGAAAATTGACTTTGTTAGGGTTCGGGAACTACGTTACGAATTGGGAAGGTGTTAGGCACCCAATTCGCCCTTTCGGTCTCTTAATGGATCATGCATCAAATTCCTATTTTAGATATCTTGCAAGTAGTTCGAATTGTTTTCAGAATAATCCTTTCCGGATAAATTTAGTTTGAAACAATATTTTTGAAATCAGACTCGAGCTTTGCAAGCACCTACGTATTCATTCGTAGAATAAAATCAGAGTCTCGTAGTTCCTTTCTTTGGAAACTATTTTTTGTATTTTTATTTGTTTTGAAAACGTGTCAAAACGGATTTTAGTTTTCTCGTAAAACTTAGAAAGGATTTATTTGAAATCAGTGAACTTCTTTGCAAGCTATCTAATTTTCTGTATTAAAAATGCAATACCGAAGTTTAGAGAAGTGGTAGAAAGTTATACCTGCTGCGCTTGGAGAAGATAGGAGAGCCTTGTCTTGCCTTCCTTCTCTCTCTAGAACTTTCTCTCTCTAAAGCTTTCTCTCACTAACTTCCTCTCACTAGCCTTCTCTCTCAGAATTTCTCTAAAAATGATTTTCTCAAAACTTTGACAAAGCTCCTACTTACCAAAAATACTATTGAATGTTGATGATCCCAAAATGGGATCCCAAGGGCCCTATTTATAGCAACATTTCCGCTAAAAACGCTCCAAAAAAGGCCAACCGCAGGGGTAGCCGCATGGGATGCGGCTGGGGCGTGCGACAGGGGTGTGCCAGCCGTACGGTTGGCAGGTAGCCGTACGGTTGGGCATGCGGCTAGGGGGTGCGGTTAGCATGTGCCAATCGTACGGTTGGCAGGTAGCCGTACGGTTGGGCGTGCGACAGGGGGGTGCGGCTGGCTCATAAAAAATGCGCAGGAGCGCTCGGAAAAAACCAAATTTTTTAACGGGGCGTTGCCCCGCACCCCGCGAAGAGGCAACAAGGGTTATCTTAGACTCCCAACGCGTCCAAAATTGGAGTCTTTCCTATCAGTCTTTCTACATGTATGATGATTCATGATTAAATGCATGATGCTTAAAGAAAATCAGTATTCGCACGAGAGTCGTGGATTGGGGTGTTCACAGACCCTCTCATCCCGGGATTCTTGTCCCCAAGAATACTGGGATGATAAGAAGACAACGATTCACGACTCTCGGGTGAATCAGAGTATACCCTTCCTGGCATGTGGATTCTTTGTGCTTCACGTGATGCAATCCAAAATTGCCCCTTTCCTTTTGGCCGGGCGACACGATACATCATCCTTTTCTTCCATCTACCCTCAGTGATTCATTACCCTCAGTGGCACACCACCCTCAGTGTGTAGGGCTACACAAGGGGCTTGGCATTTTACCGAATCCAAATGATCGTGGTGGAAAATAAGTGTTCTTGAAGTTTTCCCATTTCTTAGGGAGAAGTGAGAGAATACTCTTGGTCTTGTGGTGTATCCTTTCGTGGGGTGTGGTACTAAGAGAAATTTCAATCTTTGGGAGAAATATGAATCAGATTCCTTTCGTGGGGAATGTGTGGATAAAGTTATTCCCTTCATGGAGAATGCGCGGTAAAGGTTATTTCCCTTCATGGGGAAAGGGGATCAGAGAAAATTCCCATCGTGGGGAATGCGAAGAATTCTTACTTTGAAGAATCCGAAGAAAATTCCCTTCTTGGGGAACACGTGGAGTCGTTATTTCCCTTCTTGGGGAAAGGGGTTTCGGAGAAATTCCCATCGTGGGGAATGCGAAGAAATCCTATCTTTTCAGGAATTCGAAAAATTCCCTTCTTGGGGAACACGTGGAGTCGTTATTTCCCTTCTTGGGGAAAGGGGTTTCGGAAAAATTCCCATCGTGGGGAATGCGAAGAATTCCTATCTTTTCAGGAATTCGAAAAATTCCCTTCTACTGCCTTGTTGCCATGATTCTATTACTCAGACACCGCCTTGTTTGATTTTCCGAAAAAAGATATGTTAGAGAGAATTGCTTGCGAGGGGAAGTGCTTTTCGTTCCTTTCCTTTCTACCCTCAGTTTTGACCTTTATTGGGAATCGGACTTCTGAATCAACTTTTTTGCAGCAACTTTCAGACCGCTGTGCATGGATTTTTGGGATTTGGCATCTCTCTACCCTCGGTTTTCTTCTCTTTGGTCATGGGGATGGAATTTCGTCTGGAATTCTCAATAGCCTTCAAGCTATCCTCTGATTTTTATTTTTATTTTCACAGGGAAGATGCTGGTCCTGTATCGTTTTCTGTTTTTCGATACCCTTATTGCTCCCTCTTTTGATTATCCGGCCTTATATTTTTTTGGCTTTCGAATTTTTCTTGCTTTTTATTTCGTGGATTTTTCCAAAACATGAGCCTTACTCACCTAAGATGTAGCCCTCCGCCTTTTAGCACAGCTGTCACTCTTAGTGTGGCTCTCCCTGTCGATTTTCGTCATTTCTGTTTATCTCACTTTTCCCTCTCTTGGACCAACGGGATTTTCCCTTTTCTACTCTTTCAATTTTTTCTGGTACCTGATTCCTCTTTTACACCTTCCCTGTTTATTAATCAGATTCGAGCCTTCCGGACAATGGATCCATCCTATTGAATTTTGGTTCCTCCACAGACTTTAGAGTGTCAAACTTTGGGCATTGATTAGTCATCTCGTGCGTGTGTGTGTGAGTCTTGGTCCTCTTGTGTCTTGGGAAGAGTTGATTCAGAGTCTGTCCCCACCCCCCGTTTTTTTTTTTTTTTTTTTTTTGGTCAAACTGGTCAAAAAATTGAGGGTAGCCGCAGGGTGTGCGTCTAGGGCGTGCGGTTGGGGGTAGCCGCAGGGTTTGACCCCCCAGCCGTCCGGCTGGCAGCCAACCGCACGGTTGGGGGCTAGCCGTACGGTTGGCTAGCCTGCGGTTGGCCCCTATGTTCTATAAATAGTGGCCCGTTCAAAGCATTTTCGTCACTTCTTCTTGCGATCTTTCTCTCTAGCATATAAATATCTGATTTTTCAAAAACATTTAGTGAGTGTGAGCGATGGCATTTGCGAGATTACTTTCGATCTTCGTGTACATGATGATGGGAGGCCCACCAGAGGGAGGGGAGGCGCCGGAGCTACTCCCGGGGGACGAGGTGGAATCGATCACTGCGATGATGGATGGGCGCTTGATCTGCGCACCACATCATGACGACTGGGAGGGTGTGGCCTGGGAGGGGCCACTGGGGGCAGACGGATCGCTACAGCGGGCGATGTACCGGGACGTACCCTTGATCTCGCCGGGAGAGGGGCGAGAGTGGCTGTTGATGGAGCCTGCGGCACACGAGATCCGTCGCCGGACTAGGGTATGCTCTAATTCTAGTATTTAATAAAAAAGCAATGAAGAGATATGAAATGTGATAAATTTAATAATTACTTGCCATAATAGATATATACTCAACATTATTTATTTTTGAAAAAAGTTTGTTAGTGAGCCTTATTAAAATCCGTGATGTAACAGAGGATCGGACGTTGCCGTGGCATCACGCGCGCTGCGCCTGAGCTTCGAGATCAGCTTTCGCCGCTGGTGAGAGCATACTTGAGTGCGACCCCATTCGGACGATTTATCGAGGTGCTGCCAGGCGGAGAGTTCCAGCGATCAGTGAGCCTTCCGACGGTGTTAAGGGAGAGATGGTGGGACACGACGCACACATTCCACTGGAGTTGGGGAGAGATGACGTTGACACCGGAGGATGTGTTCGTGCTGACAGGGCTGCCTTTCGGGGGGGAGGCTCTGGTGCCTAACCCCCGCGTACGCATTACTCTAGATGGTATGGGAGCGGCACTAGGATGGAGGCCTAGCAGGATTGTGGCGGATGGGATACCCCACACGGCGATGGTGCAGCATATCGAGGCCGAGAGTGGGAGGTTTGGCGATGGTCCGATGACACGCCAGGAGGTGCGGCAGCTATCCCGATGCTTTCTGCTGCTCGTGCTGCATGACTTCTTCTATGCGCGGGGCGGCGACAACCTACGGTTATGGTGGCTGCCTTATCTGCGGTTCTTTTAGTTTTCAACCAAACAAAGGCTTACAATTCAGAATTATTTTTATTTTCTTCCATTTATTTGCGCGTACCCAACTAAGTATTTAATTAATTTAATTATACTTTGTGTTTTAATTACAAGCATGCTAGGCTATGTTATTTTCTAGGGTTGAGGATGAATATATTTAATTGATTCTACTGCACGTATTCATGCCAAATTGACTATACCAATTTAGGGCTTTAATGTTATAAATAATTCTTCATATTGGATGCTAGTTATAATTAATAAAAAAATAAGATTGGATTCTTGTTATAATTTATTGAATTCAGTATATGATTTGTTGAAAACGGATATAAACTGTATTTTGACGCATAAGATGAGTGTTTTGATCTTATATGCACGTTTGGTTGTGGAAGAATTAAAACTTGAAATTTATAAATTAATTGGATTTAATTGATTTTATTTTTTGCATTTAATATAGTCGAAAGACCAAATTAGTGTGAGACAAAGAGTAGAGTTTGTTAGGCATGAATAGTAGGAACATGATATCAATTATCTGACTTTGCCACCCTATTATTTTATTTTTGTTTTTAGTTGATAAACCACCCTCCCAATTTTTAAGCTAAATTAGGAATTAATTAGAATTAGTGAAAGAGATACGTATGTTCCATCTGTTAGGTCCTTAGGATTCGCCCTCACTCTTGCCTAAGCTATACTAATAACCAGTTCGTGCACTTGCGAGTAAATAAAACATCGACAACAAGTAGGAGGCAAGTACAAGCTTGCAAGACCGAATGTGATTCCTATGGTGAAATCTTTCTTGGTCTATGTTCGATTCTTTGTTTATATCCCTCTCTTAGTTTTAATTTTTCAATGCTTTTTCCTTTTATTTTTGTAGTGCTAATTTTGTGAAATTTTATTAGTAACAATTCAACCACTCATGTTAATACTTTTGAGATCGTTGCTGTTAACATTGTAGGAATCAATTCCCGAATCATGTTTATTTTATATAATACAATTATATCTTAACCTTAGTATCATTATAATCAGGTTATGGATACTCAATCCTTTAATGCTCTCCTATTTCTTTATTAGTTTCTTTGTCTCATGTAGTCATGTTAACCATCTTTGTTTCAAAATTCATATTTGAAGTGAGTCTCTTTAGAATACTAAATCTCCATTTCTTACACCTTTTTGTGTACAAAAGTTATGAGAATTGTCATTCCAATTGATATAACAGTATCTGCCCCGAATTGTTGTAAAACAAGATGGAAGAGAATGTGTATGAACTCATATATGCATTTAATTAATAAGAAGTTAGTAACTAATTATAATATTTCCTTGTACTATATTTTGAATTCTTTGTTATTATTATGTATACGTTGAATAATTGACAAAAAATTTGAATTCTTTTTTATTTTTCAAATTTTAAATTATTCCCCAGAAGCATTTTAATTGCTTTATATTTGACATTTGACTTCCTAATTGATCTTAGTTTTAATATTATGTATGTTCTATGTTTGGCTTTTAATTTTTTTCGTCTCAATTGCAACTTATCAATTAGTATAATATTTGGCATGGAGGAAAATGATGAAGAACTATTATATTATCTAAGTCTGTAGACCTTTTTGCTATTGTTAGAAGCATTACATGCATTACTTTGCCTTTAGCTAGGAAACTTGATATCTTAATATTCATTTAATATATATATATATATATATATGATTAATGTTAGACCCATTAAAATGTGGACAAAAAGTATAAAATACATTACTTTAATTGTCACGTCAGGAATGGAGTCGCAATGTACTTAGACCCCATAACATACTGTTAGATCTAATCTTCATCTAATGAATTTTATATACAACTTTTTTTTAATTTTTTGGTACACTTTTATTAAGTCTAACCTTTACATATATATACACTTTTTCATTATTTGAATTTTGGCATCTACTACTATTGAAAAAACACTAGCTGGAAACATTCTAGATTTTTAGTGCAGTTCACTACGAACAAAACCAAAGATTGTGTTGCATTTGTAGATAAATTATTATTTTTTGATCTTAGCCACGAGTTGTCTGAGCCAGCTTTCGCACACCTCGACTAATCATTGCACTCGGTTCGTGGCTACCATTACCCAAGCATTATTTTGATAAATCGGAAATTTCATTTCATTTCAAAGCTATACTTTTATTGGGAAATCCCTCTTTCTTGTCGTGTCTCTTATTATTGTATTAATATCAGTGAGCTAGAAGTTTCCTTTGCAATAACTTTAATTAAGATTTGTTCCATAACAATTTTCTTTATCTATAGAATGTTATTGTTATATGTGATCTACTTTAATTGAACACTGTATAAAGCTTTGAAATATTCAAATAATTGTTAATATTTCCTTAGATGTGTGGGGTACTAACTATGACAATGGTAATCAAGTGTTTTAAGACACACACACACACACACACACACACACATATATATATATATGCAAGTGTTATAATGCTCTTATATAGAAATATATTAGAAGCATCTTCAAATTAACTTGCATGAGATTGTAGAATTTGAGGTAGAGTATCAATACATTGAATTTGTTTTTTTTAGATTGACATACATTCAAGTTTCAACTTTAAGATATTTTTCTTATCAAAATGAATTTCAAACTTTGGCAACTTATATGATATACATGCTCAAACTCTGAACTTTACTTTAAACCTATAATTAACTCTCATCATATATTTTTGGATTTTGTTGCTTAGACATTTTAGTGCAAAACGCCCGAACATCATGCGAGTTGCGTACTAAAATATATATATATATATATTATAATGCACATAGATCATATAGTTTCATGATAGAGAGGCATAGGTGCCTTAGCCACATTGTGGACCAAGTATAGGGACCTTTGATAATAAAAGTTAGCCTAGAAAGTGAGTTTTCAATAAGCTAGGCTGTACATTGAATTGGGCTGGATTAACTAAAATTTAACAAAAACACCTTGCATTTAAATTAGTAGTAATTATGCTCCATCATTTGTTTTAAGTTTAATAATGCTTTTGGTTATCTTGGTTATAAAGGATTTGGGATATTTATTTTTCAAATTTTTGGATCAACAAGGACCTGTTGAAATTGCCCAAGAATGAAAAAATGCATTGGTTTCCAACACAGGCCTATTGGTGATCAACATGGGCTTGTTAAATGATCTAAAAATGAAAAAGTGCATTAGTCTCCAACAAGGGCTTGTTGTACATGTTGGTGGTGAAACTTAAAAAAAAAGCATAGAAGCTTATTTTTATATCTTTTATCCCAAAAGGCTTATCCCAAAATACCATTAAAGGTATCTTGAGTTGTCTCTCTCTAAAAATCCAACCATTTAAACACTTTAGATCATAATTCCTCTTAAGTAAAAATTACTCTACGCATCGAAAGGAACGCGGTGATGTAGAAATTTTGGAGTTTTATTAATCGAGATTTTAGGTCATCATCTATATCTTTATCTCCTTAGTTTTACAATTTAAGGTATGGGTTTCTTGGATTTAAAACTTAGTGATTTAATTCCAAATCTTGCAAAATTTTGATGTTTTACTCATATTTACTATTAATTAAATATTTATGTTAATTATGATGATATTCTTGGGTAATTGAGCATTGATTTATGATTATAGGCAATATATGTCATTTAAACTCTAAATCTATTTTATACTTTAGTGAAATCTCTATATTCCTTGGAAATGAGTTGTTTGGTGTGATGAAATAGAATATTTGATCACACACTTTGTAAAAAGGAATATTGGGTGGGAATATTTAAAGTTTATATGACATGGATTGTTCAGGAAGGAAATTATTGGTATTATAAACATACTTTGCATTGTCTTTGTGTCAACCCGGGTTTTCGGCTACATCGGAGCTTTATTATCTATCTCGGTTTAACCACTGGATGATTTATTATTTCTTTTGACAAGTTTACGGTGGATTCAATTATTACCTCAGTATAATTCGCTTATCGAGATGTTGGTATCAACTCCATCTATTCACGTGTTCTGCTCTTGAAGGTGGGAATTCTCTATGTAAATAGTGATTGCCAGGTGAAAGTAATGTAGGGCTCAACACCCTTGGGTTGAAAATCCTTAAACCCCCAAGGGATTAAGGTTTGTGGTATAGGGCCACTGGTGAGAAGCATGGGAATCTAGTCAATGGCAATGCACTATGGATCATTTATGTTTTCGTGCATTGAGGATGGGTTGTCATATTCCATTGTTATGACTGTGGTACATTTTCTTGAGGCAAACAGACTATACATTATAATTTTAGCTTGGATTCTTGTCGGTATAAATCGTACAAGATTTGTAAATGGATTGACACAAATGAGGTAACTTACATAAGTATAAGCATGAGCATGCAATATTATGAATCATAAGTTAAATACATGCATCTTGCATTGTTTTTACAGTTTTTATATTTTGAAAACTTAAAACATGAAATTAAAACTATAATATTTTTAAATCACACCATTTGCTCCCCCCTACTAAGTGACATGCTCACCCTCTCGTTTTTAAAATATTGTAGGTACACAAGATAATCCAAATACTAAGGATGCAGTGGGTTCTGGGACGTTGTAGAAAGCTTTAATATTATTATATTTTTAGAAGTGAATATTAAGGCTATGGCTAGCTAAGGCTTGCTGATAAACGCTTAATATTGTCATTCATATGCTCATTTTCGGAGTTGTTTGACCCGTTTATTTCTCTAAAACTACTCGGTTTGCCAACTTATTTCGCGATTAGTCTCGTAGCACTTTTGTATTTAACAATGCTTGGAAAGGCACATTTTTGTGTTTATTTTGGTGTCTCTAGATTTCAAGAAATATTGTATCTAATACAATAGTGGAATTTTCCATAGACAAAAAGAATCCAAGAAAGTGAGTCTCCATGTGATTAAAGAGCATCCAAGAAAATGGAAGTCTCCATGTCCATGTGATTAAAGAGCATCCAAGATAGTGGAATTCTCCACCAAAAATAAAATAAGAATTATTTAATTTTGGCATCCAACACAACTCTCCTATTTATAGTCTTCATTGTTGCTTTGGAGATGGTACTTTTATTACTTCTCATTTCTCAATTTATAGAGAGTTTGTAATAGTTATTTTTCTAGAGAGAGAAATGGAGTTCACTTTTATAATTTTTGTCTCTACATTTATTATGGAGTAATTTCTTTGCTAAGGTTAAAAGATGAAATTTGCAATGCATTAATTATGTAAGTTCAATTCTCATTCCATTGCTAGTATTGTTAAATACTTTTTGAATCCTTCATCTTCTCCATTTTTTCAACCATTCATAAGCTAGTAAGATAATTTTCATATGATGATTTGACTTTGTATGCTTTGTATACATAGATCTCAAGCATTAATGAGGAGATGATACACTTGTGTATTTCTTACTAGCCTATGTCCATTCTTTCTTTGAATGAGATACTTTTCATTGCCAAGCATGATTAGTTTTTGAATATTCATGGAAACACCATAAATTTGAGATTTTTATCTTTTAATACTTTAATGATATGTTGAGTGCTTTCTACACTTTATGTGATTTTGAGACTCATCATCTTCTTATTTAAAGTATTGCCAAATAGGATCTTTTAAATTTATGTCATAAACAACTTCATTAATCATTTTAAGGATTCAATTTGTATTTATCAACTAAGTCTATATAGGACGGTTTGACCTCCACCTAGACCTCCCAATCTTAGACAAATGAAATGTTATGATTTATCGAGCTAAACTCCTTGTAGTTGGCCATTTTCATAATCAAGTCATTTGCCTAGGGGAAACTAACAATGAGTTCTTAAATGCCTAGTTTAAATTTATACCTTTTCTTTTTGTGTATTTTAAGTTTGAATCTTGGTTGATATTATATGGGAATGGGTTGCACTTGCTTCACACCCTTTGTCACAAGATAAAAATGAGAGATACACTTGTGTTGATATTTGCTTACACCCTTTCTTTATATGGCATTTATATGGGAATTGGTTGCTTTTGCTCCACACCCTTTTGCTTAGAAATGGGTAAATTATTCAACACTTAGGAATTGCATTGAGAACTTTGAATGAGATTGATTTTACTTAACTTTGCATAACAAATTAATTCTATAATGCCTTAGCCTTTTTTTATCTATTATTACATCATTTTAATTTTTATTGCAAGACTTTAAAATTAATCATTAAAATCAAACAATCAAATTCTCTTAAACAAAACCTTGGACTCGTAATCACCACATCATCTTTTCGACTATCCTTGTGGTTCGACACTTGGACTTACCAAGTATTATAACTTGACAACCTGCACTTGGGTACCTAAGCACGGAAGTATTTTCTGCGCGTCACTTCCCGGAAATGTTTAGACTTCTTAAAGATATTTTGTTATTTATAAATTATGTATGATATTTTTTTTTGAAATCGCTAACGCGCGACAACTCTATTAATCATCAGACACAAGGTCCAAAATCCAATCTGGGAACAAGGAATCCCAGGTCTTTGAAGACGAAGACACCCGCGCATGACGGGCTAGCTCGTTCGCAACCTTATTGCAAATGTAAGGCACAAAATTAAAAACCACATCCACTTTACGAGCACAGGAGGCGATATCTTCTAGGATTGAACCAACCTCATTGAAACACTTTTCTCCCGGCATAATCATATCAATAGCACCTTTAGAGCCGCTTTTCATCATTATCCTAGTATATCCCAAGTTGATAGCACTAGCTAAACCAACCGCAATAGCCTCCAACTCTGCTAAAATAACTGAAAATATACCAACCCAATAACTCGCTAAAGCAAAAAAGCACTGCCCCTTCACTGTTACGAACACAACAACCCAATCCCATCCCTTGCTCATCATTCGCTAAAGAAGCATCACAATTGATCTTCACCCAACCTGATAACGGAGTAACCCATATTTGATAGCGAGGGAGAGATGAGCCAGCCTCCGACCCTTGCACAACATCAAAAGCTTCAATAAAATCCATAGCTTTAGCTAAAATTTTCTTCAGACTGTTACAGCCCTTCTCAAAGACCCACTTGTTCCTATCTTGCCAAACACATTAAGAAATCATGCCCAAAAACCAGAACAAATCCTCTCCATGAGACCTTGTGATAAAAAATGCAGCATCAAAAAAATTTAGATCTTGAAATTAATCCGAGACAGTCCCAACGGGCTCGATAACCAAATATCTAAAATTTGCAGGCAACCCCAGAATGCATGCGGAATTATTTCAACTGTTTCAACAATACGGAGACCATCGGGCACCTCAACTCAATATTCATGCCACGGTGGGCAAGGTTAGAGAGGGTGGGAATCGCATATAAACAAGCCTACCACATAAAAATCAGTATTTTTCGAGGTAGATGCGAACTCCACAACAATGACCAAAAGGATTTAACACTATTATTTGACGAAAAAGCTGAGCCCAACCTCGAAATATTCATAGCAAGCTTATATCCACTCTTCATCGAGTACACCCATTTGTTATCAAAATGCCAGCATAAACGATCAACTAAATTATTGTTTAAAATTGGAATGGCATGGATAAGATTAGCTTCAACCTGAGACAAAAAACTTTTAATCTTATGAATATCCTAGGCTTTAAACGGTAGGATCAGATCACTTACACGCAACTCCAACGGTAGAGATGGTAGAGAAAACACTTAAAAAAATACATGTTGGGGAAGCCAAGGGTCGCCGTAAATTTTTACATTTGACCCATCTCCTATACACCATCATAAGCCTTGAGTCAAAAAATCTCACCCTCATATTAAACTAGGCTAAGTGTATGATCATCTTATCCCAATCTCAGCATTAATAATATCAATCAAAGGGAAATATCGACCTTTGAGAACACGAGCAAGTAACGAATCAGGGCGATGCATCAAATTCCGCACATTCTTCACAATCATAGCCTGGTTAAATTCTGAAATAGACTTGAACTCGACCCACCCTCAAATTTGCTCCGACATAGCCTTTTCCAAGACACCCAGTGAATTTTCTTACTGTTCATTGATGATCCTCACAAAAAACTAGATGTTAACGAGTTTAATTCATCACAAAGATCCTTTGGCAATTTAAAAATGCCTAAAAAATAAGTCGACAAGGCTTGCAATACTGCTTTAATCAAAACCTCCTTCCCACCTTTAGAAAATTGGAAACCCTTCTAGCTTTTAATTTTTTTCCGGACCTTATCTTGAATGGAACTAAACACTAACTTTTTCTTCTTCCCCACTAAAGTTGGTAACCCTAGGTATTTATCAAAATTCTCCATTACCCGGACTTGAAGATAATTCGAAATGGACTTCTTCAGATTCCTCGCCATTTCAGGATTACAACATAATGCTAATTTATCGAAATTAATTTTTTGGCACGACGCTTTCTCATAGGAAGCAAGGATAATTTTAAGATTATTGATAGCTGTTAGTCTTCCTTTAATAAAAAGTAAGCAATCATCTGCAAAAAATAAATGAGAGACCGACGGGTTGCGCTTACAAACTTGAATCCCATTAATTGAACCATCGCTAACCACTTTTTTGAGAAAGGCGTTAAAAGCCTCTTCACAGAGAATAAATAAATAAGGCGAGAGAGGATCCCCTTGCCGAATACCCTTACTAGCATAGAACCAATTTAACGCCTTGCCGTTAGAGAAAATTTGATATGACACTGAACTGATACATTCATTAACCCAACTTTTCCATTTAGCACAAAACCCCAACCTTTCAATAACTCTATCAAGGAAAGCCCACTCCACCTTGTCACGGGGCTTGCTCATGTCAAGTTTAAGTGCTAACAACCCCGACTTTGAACTTTTATTATGCCACACCGCATGAAGAATCTCAAAAGCGAGCATCACACTATCCAAAATGCTTTTCCTGGGAACAAAAGAACTCTAAGCATCATATATAATTAGAGGCATAATATTTCGCAACCTATTGACCAAAATTTTAGAAATCAATTTATAAACAACATTGCATAGGCTTATTAGTTGAAAGTTAGATGTGGATTTAAGATTGATGCACTTTGGAACCAATATAATGAGCGTTTCGTTAATAGCCGATAAGGATGACGACTGCTGAAAGAAGTGAGTACATGCTTGGCAAATAGACGGACCGACCACATCCCAAAATTTTTGAAAAAACAGCGCCGAAATACCACAAGCCCCTGATATTTTCTTAAGCACAGTGAACACTTCCCCTAAGGAGACATCATTAGTCAAAATTGTATTCATCTAACTGGTAACTTTATTAGGCACGCATTCCACTATCCGCATCAATATCAGCTTGAGACGGCGAAGGCGAAGGGAACAAAGTTGAGAAAAAATCCACCGTAATACCTTGAATGCAATCCTCATCAGTTTGCCAATTTTCATTAGGATCTGTAATACCTTAAATATAATTTTTTCCTTTTCCGCTGAGAAGCTTTCTGATGAAAAAATCTCGTGTTTCGATCACCTTCAAGCATCCAATTCACTCTAGATCACTGTCTTTAAAATATGTCCTATTGCTTCATAAGTTTGGCAACTTCCTTCTCTAATTGCTTCAGTTCAGCATACTCCACTTGATTTATGAGATCGACTTGCTACCGAGCTAGCTCGACTCGTTTATTCTTAAGTTCATTATGAATGAAAGTCTTACTGGACTGGTGCTAGATGCTCAGGCCATAAACACAATTTTGAATTCCTTTTATGACACGACTAATTGGATTAGAAAGCCCGTTCATATTAGTAGACAACGAGGAAGAAATTACATCTCTACATCCATCTTTAGATACCCAAAACTCTTCAAAATAAAAACGACTTTTACATTGAATTCGGGGCAATTGATAGTAATTAAATTCAACCCTCAACTGGAGGTGATTTGAAAATCCGAAGGAGCCGAAACTAACTTCAATATTTGGAAACATACCTCACCATTGCAGATTAGAGAAAACTCTATCAAGTTTCTCGTGGACAGCCTCCTCGTTCGCTCTCTTCTTCATCAAAGAGAATCGAGACCCGCTAGGATTCACCTCAAATAAACCTGCATCGATCACACCTTCCCGAAAATTTTCCATCAAATGCGTTGCTCTTTATATCCCACCAGACTTCTCAAAGTCTTCCATAATTTCGTTGAAATCCCTGGTGCAAACCAATGAATATTACAGTTTTCGGCTAGCTGCCTTAGTAGGTTCCAGGCATGGTGCTTCTGGTCAATGACTAATTGTCCGTAAAACCCCGTGAATCGCCACATATTTTGGTTCATATCCATAATCATCGAATCAATATGATAATTTGAATAGGATTTGATTAACACAGCTATAAAGTCTGACCATAGTAATGCAAGAGCTTCGTTAAGCCCATGCCTATTAACAACAAAACCACCCACAAAACCCAATTGAACCCTTACCTTCTTTAGCTATGCCTTCACCATCTTCCTTTCAAGAAAGAACACCAGCTCAGGATCTTTCATGTGCACAAAGTCACTTAAATAATCAAACGTCCGAGGGTTCCCATGCCCCGAACATTCCAACTCAAAAGCCTCATTATGACTGGTGGGGTTGCATCGCAACCTCAGCAGATGTATTAATAATTGGTATTTCACTACCATCAACCTCCATTCTCACATTTTTCACTGTGCCACCTTTAAAGAGTTCCCTACCTGTATTCTTTTTCCTCTTTCCATACCTCATTGTAGTTGCAGAATCCTTCGTAATGGATTTACTCGGGTTTTGGGTAACCCGTGTCCACTTCTTTAATTTACGAGATTTTGACCCACTAGCGTTTGCCAAATGAATAGCTCGATTATCATCTAGGGCCATTTGGTCAATGGGAGGCCCATCAGGTGTAAATGAACTTAGCCTATTCGTTGTATTAGATTTATTTATGTGATGGACCCGATGAAAAGGCCCACTAAATTTCCTTCTGTATTCCGGAATTAGTACTTCAGTCATTTTCAAATTTGCCTTATTAATTAGATATGTATTACCTCTAATAACTTCCTGATTATTAGGAGAAGGCTGATCATTAGGCATAATCATCTGAAACTCCGATATTCCCGCCATCTCACTTTTCTTCCTTGACCTAAATACTTCCTCTGCACTGCCGCCATTCAAGGTCGCCACTGTTGTTGGCCAATGTTTGGCTTGTGTTACTTTTTCACTCTCCGAATATTTTGAGTATGAGTTGTCTCCCGTTTCAGAGCTTCTACCATGACTATGATATATATTTTTTGAATTTTGGTCCCTATTGTAGCAAGCCAAGCTCCATATTGAAACTCCCTCCATTGCCCATGCGTTTCTTTTTCTAAATACATGTTGCATTCCCTGTACGTATGATCAATACGGCCACAACAATAACAAAAATCTTGCAGTCTTTCATACTTAATTAGGACCCAGATTGATTCCTACTCCTCACCTATACATAGTCGGATCTCATGCGTAAGAGGTTTCAATAAATTGATTAAGATACAGACGCACAAATACTTCCCCATGCAGTTTCTTCCTAGCCTACAGTCCACTTCGTCCACCCCTTACTTGTTTCCCGATTAACTGGCCACTCTCTTTAGAAATACACCTGATTAGGATGTTATAGAATTTTACCCAAAAACTACACTCCAAAAATTTATAATCAGAATGTCTAACGAAACCATCAACCTTATTAACCACTAATAAGGATCTATCAAAATTCTATGGCTCGGTCTTCATCAATTTCTTCCACTCATAATCATTGGGAAATTTAAATAGAAAAACGTCATCATCTACCTCTATAATAGAGAGTCCTTTCTCAATCTTCCACAGCTATTTAATAAATGATTTGAACGCCTGCCTATTCACAGGTTTTCGATTAAGAAGTTTGCCAATGAGCCCATACCTTACTTTTTCTTCCTTAACATGAACATCCTTGGCTTTAGATGGTAGGATTAGATCACTTACACATGACTCTAACGGTAAAGAGGGCGGAGAAAACACCCAAAAAAATACAGGTTGGGGAAGCAACGGGTCGCCGTAAATTTTCACATTTGACCCATCTCCTATAAACCACCACAAGCTTTGAGTCAAAAGATCTCGCCCTCACATTAAATTACACTAAATGTACGAGCATCCTATCTCAATCATAGCGTTAATAATATCAGTCTAAAATGGGTTAGTAACACTTTAGGCTTTAATTGCGGGTTAAATCACGATAATTAAGGCAAGGTTGTTACAATTTGGTATCAAGGTATAGGTTTGTGATTACTTGGGTTTATTGGGACGAAATGCATAGAATTCTTTGTTAAATTGTTTTTCTTTGTTGATCTTTATTGAATTGTTTTAACATTTCTATTTATTTCCTTATAGTATGACAAATTGTTGAAAAATATGAACTGTAAAACGTAATATTAAAGTTGGAGAGAGAGTACACCGGGTTGAGTCGCGGACTAGATCGCTCTCTTTAAGACGTTTCGCGGCTCTGCCCGGAATTGTGCTAGCAGTTCGTTTATCGCCACGTCGTCCCCAGGATGAAACAGCCCAGATACTCTCTTGTACGATCGACGTGCACCTTCGTTGATCGTTCGACAATTACTCTAAAGTTTGTGCTTGGAATCGGTAAACCTTTTACCGTCGGAGGCGAGAAATTTCCCTGTCGGAGGAAATTTTTTTTCTAGGGTTTTTGAATAATTTTTGGTTTCTTTTGTTGAAGAAGATGTCGACCATAGGAAGAAGATGTCGAATATAGCACAAGACAAGCCCAAAGCCCGAGCCCGGACCGGGTCGGGTCGGGTCGGGTCGGTCGGTCGGCGCGCGCGCGTGTGGTGAACCACATTCATCCAAGTCCTCACCCAATAGCACAAAAGTCTAATGCCCAAAGGGCTCAAGCCCTTAAGCAAATTTTCCCATATAAAAACCCATGAAAGGTTTTTTCTTTCTTCTATGTGGGACTTGGGAAAACTCCACTTTGCCTTGTTTAAGTTTTTTCTCAAATACACACTTGCTCCAACACAAATCCACTTGACGATAGGTCACATATCACCCTCGATCCCCAAATTGGGGAATATGTACTAGTCATGGGGGATCTACTTCGGGAGAGCCTTTAGATGTGATTCGAGTGATGGCCAGGGAATTAGCCAATATGCTAGGCTGTTCTGAACAACCCCGAGGGAGAGTTGTCAATAAAGAAAACTAGGCTGTAGTGACTATGAAGAAGTTTAATAAATTGTCTTTTCCTATATTTAATCGTATGTTCAGCCTGGATGTTACAAAATCGTGGCTTGATAAAAAAGAGAGCCTTCATTCACACATCCTGTTGGCAACACATCTTCGACACCACCCATGTCCTTTTACCTTTTCTTTTCCCACCACTGAACCTACGTGGCCGCCAAACTCCACCTTAGCACCATCAATTTCTCTCACCTCTCTAATCTTAACTCCCTCCCATTCATAGATCCGACACACATTAATCCGATATTATCTAAAATCTACCTTTTCAATATGAACTTCTAAAGTCTCCTTATAACTCTCCGATCCAATAGAAACCATATCGGTAATTTCATTATGGTTGGAAATTAGGGGTTTATCTTGGTGCTATTTATGTAGGTGACTGTACATTATTTTGGTGTTATCCCTTATAATTCATTGAATTTTTTGTAGATTTTTGCTTAATGACTTTTCTTGAGAGCTTCAAATTGGTTTGTGATTTGTGAATTAGTGGTTTATGAAATTAAGGTGCACAGACTTGTTAAAATTATAGGTGTTGCTGCTATTTAGTGATTCTTTGGTGTTTTTGATTGGTTAATGTTAAACATAACCCAAACACAACATGAACATGCATGATACTAAATTTTTATTTCATTCCATGTTGTTTCAAAAATTACAACCCCTAAATAATGGCCACAATTCTTCAAATCAAATTGTGCGGCATACCCAAAAGATAGACCTAAAAACTCCTCACATAAAAGACAAAAAAAAATACATGTATATATACATTTTTTCTCCTTAACATTTCTTTTCCTTCACATCGTTGCTGAATAGACATGCCCGGTTTGGCAGCATGGTTCAAAGTCAGGGTTTCGGAGGCCGACTCGGCCACTCAATTTTCAACTCGGATATCGGTATCGGTATCAGTTTCGACGATACGCACCGATTTGTTATTTAAAAGGCCCAAAAAATAAAAAATAAATATAGAAAAATTCTAAAGTATGAGATTAATAAGATAGATGAATTAGATAAGTATAATACCATTATCTAGTATGAATTACATAGTCTATATTGAAATACCAACATCTTTCGCACTTAGTAATACAATTTAAAATCATAGTTCAATAAATAGATAACAATACAATCTTATGAGGTACAAATATTTCAAATATAAGTCAATTAATCCTAAAATAACAATATATATTATACTCAACATCATTACTCTTGGACTATAGTTGTGAGAAATGAGGATATAAAGGAGGTTAGGAATTAACACTTGTGAGGTAAAAATGAGATGAATGACTAGAAGCCAATAAAGATTAAACCAATTTAATTAAGCAAAGACTAACAAATTATTTTGAAACAAATTAACATTTTTTTTTCAATAGTTGATAGTTTAATTAAGTAAATATTAACAAATTACTTTGGAACAAATTAATATTTTTTTTAATAGATACCAATTTAATTAAGAAAAAATTAACAAATTATTTTAAAACAAATCAACAATTTTTTTTTAATAATACCAAGTCAACTCGGAGAAATATCGTGAAATATAGCGAAATATGAATGACTAGGTGCAGTTTTGATGAAATATCACCGATTTAATAAAATACCAATATTAACAAATATTATATCACAATTACTTTTATTTTGACTTGAAATCGGCCATATCATATTAATATTGGCTAATACTTTGGGTTAATGATACAATAAATCCTAAAGTTTTGGTCAAATTCTATTTGTATGCTTAATGTTTCAAAAGTTGCAAGCGGAACCCTGAAATACATTAAGTGACATGTTTTAAACCTTCCATTTAACCCCGTTAGATTTTTTGGACGGAATGCTGAGTTGGCAAGACTCTTTTGACCAAACATTAAAAAAAAAAACTCTTTTGACCAAAACATTTTAAAAAAAAAGTCCCAGATCTCCTCTTCTTCGTCAAGCCTCACCCACACCATTTTTCTTTAAGCCCTAATCCTACAACCTTCCATAATATATATGTTTACATACAAACTTAGTAGATGTTCCTATATATATATAAACACTCATATATGTATATATATATGTATAAATTCTCACATAGATATACATGTATATGCATATATATATGTATATATATTCTTACACACACTAAGAGAGAAAGTGGGATTTGGGTGTGAAGTGTGTGGGGCTCAGTCGATTTAGAGAATACGATTGGTATTTGAATGGATGGTGGTGGTGTGTGGGGAGTGGGAATCTCACCCCAAGAAACAGGGGCAATCTCGCCTAATAACCGAGCTCGAGAACAATGGAGCTCACAACTCTATGTGACATTAAAGCTTACCTCATCATCTTCAAGCTAGACAAAAATCAACAAAACTAAAACCCATCATCAATAGCTACATAGATTTCACCAAGGAGTATAATAACATTTAATAAATAAGAAAAAATGAAGTGGGTCTAATAAGAATTGCAAGGTTTTGGTTGATAATGGTGACAAGAGAAGTGAGGGAGATTGATGGGGAGAAGGAGCATCAATGAAAGAGAGAAGAAGGTTTTGAAGAATCTGCCATTGGAATTAATGGCGGTGGGGAAGAAGAAAGGGAAGGGAAATTTCTCTCTTCCTTTTTTTTTTTTTTTTGTATTATATATTTTTAAATATTTTTTTTTGTCAAATATGATCCATAAATATTGCCAACTCAACATTCCGTCCACAAAATTTAACGGAGTTAAGCCAAAGATTTAAAATATATCACTTAATGTATATTAAGATTTCACTTACAACTTTTAAAACATTAAATATATGAATAAAATTTAACCCAAATTTTAAGATTTATTGTACCATACCCTGAGATTTTAGACCAGGCAGCAAAAGGCAATTGATTATTTTCATCACTAATACCACGTAAGACCACACGTGGATACGCGAAAACCCGCCGTATGCGTATTGCACACCCCGCTCACTTTAGCCACACCAACGGTAGGGCAATCCACTACATAAACAAAACCTGAAATAAAATCGCATCTTTTTCAGTCAAATCAAAATCCCTCTTCCTGCACATTTTTCAGCAGAGTAGCTACAGTAATGGCGGCGACTTCCATTTCCCCTTCTTCCATCGCAGCATCATCATCATCCAAAACCCTAACCTCCTCAACCAAAACGCTTGGTCTCAGTGTTGGATTTCTCTCTTCCAATAATTTGAAGACCGGCTTAAACCATCTCAAATCTCGGGTTTTGGCGGTCAATGGCGGCAGATTGGGGTCTGGCTCGGCTATCGGGGTTAAAATGGTGTCTGTGCCTGCGATTAAGCCTCCTACTTTGCTTGATTTTGATACCTCTGTGTTTAAGAAAGAGAAGGTTACTCTTGCTGGTCACGATGAGGTATTATCCTTATTATTGTTAGTTTCTATCATTTTTTTAGTCTAACACCTTTATGTGATTGACAAATTTGACATTTTGATGTGTTCGATAAAGATGAATTTGATATTGACCCCTCTACTGATCAGTCTTTTATGTCGCTCTAGAGTTATTGGTCAGTTTTTGGTTCTTGCTCAACAATTCTCTAATACGGTGCCGTTTTGTGTGGTATAGTATATTGTGAGAGGAGGGAGGGACTTGTTCCATTTACTGCCGGATGCATTCAAGGGTATTAAGCAGATTGGTGTAATTGGTTGGGGTTCTCAGGTATTTTGCTATTACTTATTTCTCTCCTTTGGTCCTTGGTTTTGATATAAATCAATACAATACAATTTATGTTTCATACATGTTTATTTCTCTATCTATATTTGTAGTTTTTTATGTGTAAACTGATAATGCCTCCATGTGGTCTCAATCCTAATTGATAGAGGCAAACAGTTGGATTAAAGAATTAAACACAAGGAGTTTCACTTCGTGTGGTATTATAAAAAAATGAAGCAAAAGAAGGATGAACGGGGCTTTGTTTCCTTATATGGAAATGTTACTTTGTGTATATTTAATACTCTCATTCTCCCAAATTAAGCAACCAATATTCATTTTTTGGATGTCCCAAATTTAGAGTACAGTTTCATTTATGGGACACAAATGTATCAAATCTTGTGATAGCAAACAAGTTCCGTCTTTAACCATTGAATATTATGTTTAATATGGGACAGAATGAAAGGAGTATGTTTATATCTTTGACACGGATAAGTAAAAATTGCTTATCGACTTGATTTGGTGAAAACATAAGCACGCAGACACCATCAATTTAGTGTAGATAAGTACTTTACAAAAAAAAATCTCGTGTGTGTAGATGTATGTTGATAATATTTTTTTTTATACGAAGTATTGCCTTATTGGCAATAGAGATGTGTTGTGGAACCCTTAAGTAAATGGTGTTTGAATCACATGGATCAGTCCAGTGTTACGAAGGTCATTGGTAAGTCCAAGTCATAGGTTAAATGTTTATATGCTCAATTACCCTCTAATGACTATGGCTTTTTGCGTGCCAATAGGTCGGTCTACACTTTATACATCTTCCTGGAATTTAGCAAGTTGCTCAAAGGGTCTGGGATACACCCTTTGGTTAATAAAAATAATAATAATAATTAATTAAATAAATAGCTGGTGATTGGGCTCCATATTTTGGATGTTTTGTTGGAAAAAGGACGGAGGATTTTTTTTTTAAAGACATTGATGTTATGGAACTTGACTCAATGAATTAGGTCAAAATACACTAGCTGGATTTTGCACATGCTTTGTGAGATTGGGGGAATCTAAGTCTTATGCAAAATCCGAATTCATTTCCTCTTTTTAAATTGAAATATTCCTATTGTATGATAGTGTTGAAGCTGGATGTTTTCTTTGTTACAAATGAATTGCCTTACTCAAAAGTACTTGTTGACGATCTTTTAAGATATTGGATTTTCCTTTTGATCTATACAGGGCCCTGCACAAGCTCAGAATTTAAGAGATTCTCTTGCAGAAGCAAAATCTGATATCGTGGTCAAGGTGATATATATTTTTATCTATTCTTTCTTTCCCCCCTTAGCAATGGTGGTTGGTATTTCTATTAATATATCAAAAATCTATTATAGTCAGTAGCTATTATGTTTCTCTGTTATGAAGATGCTAATTTCTGTGTTTTCTTTATAATACAGATAGGTTTAAGGAAGGGTTCTCGTTCATTTTCCGAGGCACGTGCTGCTGGTTTTACTGAAGAGAATGGTACCCTTGGAGATATATGGGAGACCATTTCTGGCAGTGATTTGGTCTTGCTTTTGATTTCTGATGCTGCTCAGGTTGGTTGATTTGTTTGATCTCTCTCTGGCTTTGGCTGTCTGTTTATGCATTTCTAACTTTTGGGGTTCAGATTATTGATTCATGTAAGAGTATCATATGCATAAATTTTGAAATTCTACTCCGTTTTGTGCTGCATTTTAAACCATCATGTTCTTAATTCTAGTGAGCGCAGTTGGAAATTTGGAATCATTCTATAGCAATTTTTTTCTCTATTTTTTTTTAAATAACACGTTTTAATTAGCTTAGCTGTTTTGTTGTTTTTCATCATTGTCATCATCATCATTCTGTTTCTTTTTCGTTTATTGTGATGGGTCAAAGAAAGGAATACAGGAGGATCTATCTGATCCCCATTACAAATCTTAATTTATACAAGATGTTAGGACTACACAGAGGGAAATACTTGAGAGAGAGTCGAACTTTCCTGGAGTCTTCAGTTGAGCAAAAAGAAAAATTTAATAGCATATAAAAGGTTGCATTTCACAGTTTAAACGCGATATTGAATGTTTGCTAGTAATTCATTTACAATTCTGTCTTAATTCCATTTACTATTGCAGGCTGATAATTACGAGGAAGTGCTCTCCCACATGAAGCCAAAGAGCATTCTTGGGCTTTCCCACGGGTTCCTTCTTGGTCACTTGCAGTCAATGGGCAAAGATTTTCCCAAAGACGTCAGTGTAATAGCTGTTTGTCCCAAGGGGATGGGCCCTTCTGTAAGGAGACTGTATGTGCAAGGCAAGGAGGTCAATGGTGCAGGAATCAACTCAAGTTTTGCAGTACATCAGGTCCGTCCATCTCTCTCTCTCTCTCTCCCCCCCCCTTCTATCTCCTTGCATGCGGGCTGATACGTATTTGCAACTTCGCCTCTTATTCAGGTTTAGGCTATTTTGACTTTGCCCACTGTTTTTAATGCGAAATTAGACTCACACCCCCCACACCGTTTTCATAATCATTTCACATGCCCCATGCATGTGGGGCAATCGTAAAGGATTACGTAAAAATTGGGGGCAATGTATAATTTTTTAAACTTAATCCTTTGAGCCTTTGATTGACTTAACCCCAGGTTTTGATGCTAGTCTTTGAGATTCCCCCGCATGCAGGGGACAAAGTCTACAATTATGAAAACGAATGGGTTTAGTCTAATTTTGTATATAAAATAGGGCAAAGTCAAAAGATCCCTCAAGTTTTATTGTTAAAATGGTATTTTTGTGGACAGGATGTTGATGGCAGAGCTACAGATGTTGCTCTTGGGTGGTCAGTTGCTCTTGGTTCACCTTTTACATTTGCAACTACTTTGGAGCAGGAGTACAAGAGTGACATATTTGGGGAGCGAGGTTGAGTTCGGTTTCTTTTCATCGTTATTTTGTTATCCCTTCCTTCACAATGGTTCCTGATTTTCACCCTTTTTACTTGGTAGGCATTTTACTTGGCGCTGTGCACGGTATTGTGGAGTCCTTGTTTAGAAGGTACACAGAAAATGGGATGAGCGAAGATCTGGCTTACAAGAATACTGTAGAGTGTATTACGGGGATAATATCGAGGACCATTTCTTCCAAGGTTAGTTTATGTTATGATTTCTAAAGGTCCATTTGATAAAAATGTTGGAAAATGATTGGAAAACTAATTAAGTTTGATGATAAGTTGGAAAAGAGATGCATGGTCTGGTGTGAATTTCTTCTTTCCCCGAGGAAACTTTTTCTTACCCATCACCCAAAGAATTGGATTCCATGGAATAACTGATAATTAATAGATCATCTTACCAAAGCACTCAACTTCTCATAAATTTAGTAGTGTGTAAAATCATATTTTAATGTTTTATCAGGCCTTAAATGTTTCAGAGTATGTGTATAAATATGTATCTATTATCTTGATATCTCTTTAGCATTCAGATTCTGTTTATGAATGTAATGTAGAACCATATCTCTTACTTTTGTGGCATTATTATGATGAACTCGTGCTAATATGCTTCTTATATTTTTCCCTAACAGGGAATGTTGGCAGTCTACAAGTCATTGTCAGAAGAAGGCAAAAAGGAGTTTGAGGCTGCATATAGTGCTTCATATTATCCCTGCATGGATATCTTATACGAGTGCTATGAAGATGTAGCCTGTGGCAGCGAGATAAGGAGTGTTGTTTTGGCAGGGCGTCGTTTCTATGTATGATTTCATTTATTGTTTGCATATATTAATATGGAACAATCATATGTCATTAAATTAATTGTGTCCTTAGATAAATTAATTGTAGGTTTCAAATATTTTAGCTTTAACAATTCAATGAAAAAAGAGTTTTTTTTTTTTTTTACTTCCCCCCAGTTCATAATGCGAAATTAGACTTGTCCCCTGTTTTCATAATCATTAGACTTTGCCTCGTCTGAGGGGTCTCAAAGAATTATGTATAATGGGGATTTGGGGGAAGGGAGGCAGTGGGGGATGGCATTGTCTGATTTTATAATGTATTCCTGTGACTTAACTCCCTTATTTTACTTGATTCTTCGAGATTCCCCCACATGCATGGGGCAAAGTCTATGATTATGAAAATAGGGGACAAGTCTAATTTCGCCTATAAAACGGTGGCAAAGTAAAAAGTGCCTACAAAAAGCTGGCGAGAATGAATATTGTCATACTAATTTCGTTAATTTTTCTTTTTGCAGGAAAAGGAGGGATTACCAGCTTTCCCTATGGGTAAAATTGACAAGACAAGGATGTGGAAAGTAGGTGAGCGAGTTAGGAAGACGAGGCCAGTTGGTGATCTAGGCCCATTATATCCTTTCACTGCTGGTGTCTATGTAGCTCTAATGATGGCTCAGGTAACCTCTTTGAGCTTTTTTTCTTCAAGGTCTAAGGGAGTTTTCCTAGCCACCCATCAACATTGTGGGTTGCTGGAGAAAAAGAAAATTCCTTCACTTTTTTTTTTCAAAACACATTTGAAGCAACAGTCAATGCCTCTTTATGGGAAAACTATGATGTTTCAGAATTAACCTAAATTAACAGTAATGGTGCTACTTGATATTGGTGTTCTAAAAATCTCCACCTAAGGCTGGCGAGATGGTGATTTGGCAGGATTGTTAGAATTTTTCATTCCCTTTTGTTTTGAACTTTTTTATTTTTATTATTATTATTATTATTATTATTATTATTATTATTATTATTATTATTATTATTCATGTTTTAATTGTTTGAAATGTTCTGTGAATGAACTATCAATGTCGTTTAGGAAGTGAAGTTAGATTTCTTGTAGTATTATATTTTCAAAAATAAAAAATAAATAATTGTCCGCTGAGCCCTAACCACCTAGTTCCCGGTGCTAGGAGCTATGCCCCTCCTGCTGCCCAAGTTCTGCTAATGCTTTTTAAAACATTGGGTTCAATGCCCTTTCATAAGTAATTAGATTGTGTTTGATGTTGTGTATATATATATATATTTTTTTTTCTTTAATACAAAGCGATAAATTCATTAACATTTTTCTTATACAAATACAATGTTTTCATACGAACTCATAATTTACAACCACAACAATAAGTGTGGACATACAAGCATCATGTACAATAGGGGTGGACCAACAAAGGGTTCGACAATCATGTCCATGTAGGATGAACGTTGAACCCAAGACCTTGTTACAAGGAAAGGGAGGATGCCAACGGGCTATAAGGCTGTTGGCGATGTTGTTTAATGTAATGAACTGGGAAACTATTATGAGAAGATTATATTTGTCTGCATTTTCTCTGCCATAATGATTTTGATTCTATTATTAATTTTTTTTGGGAAAAAAAACAGATTGAGATCCTGAGGAAGAAAGGGCACTCCTACTCCGAAATCATCAACGAAAGTTTGATTGAGTCAGTGGATTCTTTGAATCCCTTCATGCACGCCCGTGGCGTTTCATTTATGGTTGATAATTGTTCAACAACAGCACGGTTAGGATCGAGGAAGTGGGCCCCACGATTTGATTACATTTTGACCCAGCAAGCCTTGGTGGCAGTGGACAACGGTGCACCCATAAACCGAGATCTGATCAGCAACTTCATGTCTGATCCAGTGCATGGAGCCGTTGAAGTTTGTGCCCAATTGAGACCTTCTGTTGACATTTCGGTGCCACAAGATGCTGATTTCGTTCGCCCAGAGCTGCGCCAGTCTAGCAACTAGAGGTGTTGAAGAATGCTAGGTTGAGCTATAAAGGCTAAGATTTTCCGTTTAGTGGAGCTTTGAGAAAGATACTTTCTTGAATCTAGGAGTAATGTAGTTTTTAATCTTGCCTGTTTGTGGGTTTGATATGTTGTGAGACTGTTCTTTATGTTGTGCTTCTTCCCGAATGATAAGATGCTATGTGCACTATATTTTGGTAATGTTCATTTGATATAATCTAAAGTTTCATATGAACACGCACATTCTGATTGTTGCATTATTGATATGGTGCATATTTATTACTAGGTGGATATTTTGTTGGTATTGTTATAGGTATAATCAGCCAGGTCTCTAAAGAGAGATTCCCTTTGTTTGACAAAGGATGTCCATTTGGAGTTATAAGTAGATGATTTTTTATATGAAAATTTGTAAACAATCTATATGATGATCTCGGAAGTGGGTGTGCCCATTTGGAGGCAATGAACAACTTGTAAAGATAATCTATTGAAGATCTCAAAAAGTCATCTATTTATACCTCCAAATGGGCACTCCTACTCCAAGATCATCAACGAAAATTCAATCCGATCATGGGTGAGATAACCATAAAAAACTCAAGCCTGAATTTGCTCAGGGTTTCCTTCATGATATGGATCCATATCCGGTTCCGGGACCTCCTCTGCGGGAACTCAGGCGGGTTCCTCTGGCTGCTGATTGAGATAACAGTAAATGTACGCATTTAACAAATTTTTGTTACACCCCACTTGTAGACTAAATTTTTTTGACGAGTTTTGACAGGTGATCTATTAATCATACAAATTTTTTCCATAAATTTTCATAAGAAAGCTCGTCATTTACTCCAAACGGACGTTCGGGGATACCTCTTTACAACATGGCTGTAGATGTAGTATAGATCTATCCAATAAACTGCTCTGGAGGTCTTGGTCACCTGTGGGCTGTGTGGCTTCCCCCTCCCCCCTTCTCATCTTTTCCTTCAGGTTTATGTCTTAAAAATAATATTTTGCCATTGTTTCCCCCAATTTCTTGCTTCATTTGGTTTTATGGCCAAACCCTCGGTGCATTATTCTGCTTAAACCTGCAAGTAGCATTGATAGTTTGCCTTCTGCCTTTTGCTTATGCTTAATTGTTCTGGAATAAACATTGTCTTCATAATTATGCTTTCTTCACGGAGAAACTGTGCAAATAGTTATTTGCAGGGAAATGAAACAATGGAAGAGAGGAAAATATTCTAGAGGATAGTGCAAAAAAGTTTTGGCTGATCCATGCACAATAATAGTAAAGAATGGGCGTGCAAATACACGTCACTTCTTACAGGAATCAGTTTGTTATTGCAGAGGCCATGCTGTGGGCTATTTATGTTAATATTTGAAGGAAGTTGTTGCTGGGCAGTGGACTGACTCTTGAATCTATTTTCCTGGGCCTTCACTAGTAAGGTTTGCAAATTTCTTGACCCTTCAAACTTGAAGGCATGTTTCACATTTTCTTTGAATATGTTGCAGTTCATCCCTCTCATTTTCCTCCTTGTATATATATATGTTTACTGAAAAGATTGTGCTACTAGCAGCTAAGATCAATTATTAATTTGAGCATGCTAACTTCAGCACAGATCTTGCGCTTTGTCTGGATTAGTTTTTGTCCAACTATGCAGTGAGTTTGGATATTTTAGAGGGCGCATTACAAAAAAGTTGGAAAATGACTGGAAAAAGTTGGTTAGATGTTCTATTACTTTTTTGGTTTTTCCATGGAATCAAATTGTTTGGGCAATGGGTAAGAAAACATTTCCATTTCAAAAAGAGAAAAAGATTGAGAATATCTGACTTTATTGCCTGTCTCTTTCTCCACCTTCTCATAAGTTTAGTAGAGCTTTCAATCACTTTCCAAATTTTTTGAAAAATGGGCCCTTTAGGGTGATTATTGCTTGTGTGTGCCTGATAAAAGTGTTCTTGTAAATTCCTCTTTAATTTTCGATTGCTCGATTCAACCTCAAACCCATTTGAATGTAGCGGATTCTGTTTTCTACCTGTCATTGACAATTGTAATTTAATTGTTTCTCTCAACAAAAACACCAAAAGAGGTGGCAAAAATAAGTCACATAAAGATGACACAAAACCAAATACACAATTCCAAAGAAAAAACAGAGATAACCCCAAATAAAATTATGGCAAAAGGTTCTTAATAGAAATATAAGACTTGCAAGCAAAATTGAACCTCCTAAGCAGAGTTGAGCCACAATTGAATCCAAAAGCAACAACTTGTCCTAATGTTATCTGAACTGAGAGACTGAACCGAGGATGCCATCTAATTGT